>OU892278.1:28855730-30055730 GCA_917834065.1 Ceutorhynchus assimilis | reverse complement strand
TTCGTATCAAAATATCTTCTGATGGTAAACCATCGCGCTATAAAGCACGTCTTGTCGCGCGGGGATTCACACAAGAAAAAGGGGTGGACTATCAAGAGACTTTCGCGCCGGTGGTACGATACGATTCTATTCGAATTCTGCTTGCATTGGCAACCGAACATGACATGCATATTTCTAATTTCGACGTACAAACAGCCTTTTTGTACGGCGATCTCTCGGAGTGTGTGTATATGAAACAGCCATCGGGGTTCGAAAACCAAAAGAAACCCGGTTTAGTGTGCAAATTAAACAGAAGCCTTTACGGACTAAAGCAATCAGCACGATGTTGGAACCGTAAGTTTGTTTCATTTTTAAATCAGTACGATTTTAAACAATTAAATTGTGTATTTCTTGGTCACTTTGCTGAGAATGAAATTTATCTGGCTATTTATGTCGACGACGGTCTGTTGATGTCAAAATCAAAAATTGCTATATCTGGACTTATTAATATTTTGAAACAGATGTTTAAAATCGTTGTAAATTTGGACAGTTCAAAACTAAATTTTGTTGGTCTTGAAATCGAACAAAATTTATCTGACGGTATAATTTGCATTCACCAACAAATGTACATAACTAGACTTGTAAATAAGTTTCAAATGAGTGATGCCAAACCCTTATCAGTTCCTGCGGAACCGAGTATTCTGTTGTCATTACCTGAAAATACAGTGTGTGCAAAAAAGCATCCTTATCGCGAAGCTGTCGGTTCTTTGATGTTTTTAGCAACGTGTAGTCGACCAGACATTTCTTTCGCAGTGAATCAAGTGAGTCGATTTTATAATAACTGGCAAGATGAACAGTGGCAAGCGGTTAAACGCATATTTCGTTATTTAAAGCTCACTGCTCATTATAAAATCGTTTTCCCTAAATCGCCAAAAATAAATCTATTCGGATATACAGATGCTGACTATGCAGGTTGTATAGACACACGAAAATCAACCAGCGGTTACGTTTTTGTTCTTGCAAATGCACCGATCACCTGGAAGTGTCAGAAACAAACCGTTGTTGCTCAGTCTACCACTGAGGCCGAATATTTAGCGTTATCACTCGGAGTACGAGAAGCTTTATGGCTGAAGTCTTTTCTAAACGAATTAGGAATAAACTTCCCACAAGTAAAAATTAATGTGGATAACCAATCAGCCATAAAACTAGCTCAGGCTCAGCAGCAACATAGCAGAACAAAACATATTGACATTAAAGTGCATTTTGTGCGTGACGAAATTGAAAAAGGTAACATTTCAGTCAATTATGTAAATTCTAACGAACAATTGGCAGATATTCTCAAAAAGCCAGTTACAAAGACTGTTCTGAACAATTGCCTTCAAAAATTAAACATGTTATTGTAGTTTTAGTTTATATCCGAATGTATTTTTTTGAATAATGTTAATTCTTCTATAAAACACAAATAGGTGGGAGTGTTAAGAAGAAGTATTTGAGTTTTATTCTCCCGCTATAATTAGTTAGTTCTGTTCACCTAGTTATTACCTATAGAACCTGTAATGATTAGTATTGTCATTGTAAAAATTGTCATTGTCACGCGAATTTGTCACGTATCTTTTCATTATAGTTAGACTCATTTCACTGTGTTTTATTAAACCTCAATAGGTTCATCTAATAGGGTTGACATGAAAACTAGACGCTTGATTCACAGGACTTGCTTATACCATAAAATAATCAGATATAGATACCCAGAATATCTTTTTGAAAGAATTACATTTAGAACAGATGTAAATAATCTCAATTTAAGGTTTAATAATGTTATTATTCCAAGACATCGATGTGGCATTTTCGAAAGATCTTTCGGTTATGACCTTGCTAAAGTCTATAACGGCCTCTCCCCATCCCTTCGAAACGGCTCGACTCTATCTCTGTCGGGAAAAATTAAAAAACTTTATCTTCACTAAGTTTCATGTGTGTTTATTTGTGTTTATTTCTCTCGTAAAGGACCACAGATATTAGGGTGAATCTTTTATCTTTTTCTTTTTTATATATGGTATTATCTTTTATTGAAATTAGCATTAAAACTTTTTTATTTTATTTTATTTTTTCTTTAACAATGGAAACACTGTCATGTTTTATACTTTATATTGCGTTTTAGAGAAACTTTATTGATGTAAGTACATTTCTTTGTTTTGCAAAATGTATTATAACTTCGTAATTAGTTGTATTTTTAATTTGCTATTTTTCGAATGGAAGATTTCAATTTTTAAATTTGAAATTTCATATTTTTAAATAGGGTTATTTAAGAATGCGTTGTTTTTTTTTTTTAAGGATAACTGTAGAAATCAGCAAGCAGATCGTCTGGGCGCTGCACTCTTGCCTTTTCTTGTAATTTGAATTACTTGAATAAAGATTATTATTATTATTATTATTATTATAAAGGAAAACGATATCAATCATAATTGATAATATAGTTGAATTAACAAACAGTATAGGTAGATGTAGAAGTGATAAAGACATTTTCTTCAATCTTCGCTTGGATCCTGTTTTTGAAAGAAATCTATCGATAGCAATCTATAAAGTTATACATATTTAACCAGATGTCATCCGGCAGTCCGGTGCACTGAGCTGAAGTAGAGTAAAAGAAAGGTGTATCACAATATGCCTCCAAGAGTGAGATTGCCCCTGTTCTCTCCTCGTCTTGAGTACAAAAATAAATAAACATGACCAGTAAGTTACTAGAGTAATCTTTCTTAAGATTCGTGTAATTTCAATACTGAGATGTTGCTTGTGATCATCAAGAGGAGAGGTGGATAGAACGTGCCTATTTTCTGATTGGCTGACTTGACATAAAACTTCATTGCATAAAACTGATAAAACGCCTGAAGTCAATTAAGGTGACAGCCAGGCACCTGGCGATGGTATCTTGCTGTGTTTTAGTCTCGCGATGGCTCTTGGAGCAAAGAGATTCTGAATAACTGAATTATTTTAAATGTATTTCGGTTTGTTCTAGCAAGGGAAGTATATCACTTCGTCTTGAACTTGCTTAGATTATTTGCGTTGCTGTCCCGTTGAGGAACTAACACGAAAAAGAAAACAAGAATAACAGTATTTCTCTTTTTTTTTTTAATAAATAGCCTCAAATTTATCCAAGCTTTATTTATAATCTAATTGGATTTCATATATATTTTTTTAATTCGAGAAAAAGCCTTTTTTATAGATAGAATTTGAATAAATGTAGCTACTTTTGATAGAAGCCTATAAAACATTCCAAAATCACACATAATATGCTATAAAATGCCTCATTTTTAAGTCTGTTTAATTTTCACTTGTGAAACCCCTTGCTCTAAAATCTCATTGCACGTCGTCGCTTGCACAAGGGTAGTCGACATTTTCCAGGTTACACGACTTTCATCTTAAAGACCGAGCGTGTTATGTGTTTTTACCGTTCTATTTTCTTTCACAGGCCGAATTGGTCTCGGTAGAGAGCAAAGAGATAGAAAGCCATTACGTTCTGGCAAGGGAGCCCATCCACAAATGGAACTCTACATCAGACTGCTATCTGTTAATAGAAGGCGTCGAGCATACGCTACAGGTACGTTGTAACACTGATAAATTATTTTAGGGTTGCAGTTTTCTTTACTTTGCACTTTTAAATCCCATTGTAAGTGCTATTAATTCATGAATAAGCCTAAATGCCGAAAGCCCATAATCTCATCATTCTACATAATTTGTAATTTGATAACGACAGCGTCAAACCATCAGAACATACTAGAAGTCCATTAATCAAGTTAACACACTATCTTTTGTTATCAGCCCGATGAGGAAGCGTATGTGACCATTCTGTCTACTTGTCCATGCGAAAGGGACGTACATTATGTCATAACAACGGACGGACGGATAACTGATTGGGCGCAAAGGCGATATGGGGAGAACAAGGTGGCATCAGGGTCCTTGGTCGAGGAAACATCGACGATTACGTCGTCAATGGAGCCCGGACCGACATGCAAACTAAATTTTAGGTAAGTCGAGATCTTTTATTGAATAAGGCGAAAACTTTTTTATTCAAGTAGAAATTATAGGTTTGGGATTTGCGAATATTACAGCAAAAATATTAAGTCAGTCATGATAAGGCGCAATTTAAAGACTATTATGTATAAATAGGTATAGCTATTTGACAATAATTGAGATTTTATCGAGAGTTTTATATTACTTATTTTCATTTCATAATTTCAACTTTATTTTGAATTATCCAGAATTCTTCTATGATTTTGTTTTCAATGGTCAAGTGAAACTAAAAATAGCACGGGATGAGTCTAGTATCGATTCAAAACCATCCCTTTCGTCTCGGCTTTTGCACATATTCTCAATGTTAATAAATCTGCTATAAAAATTTCAGAGTGCCAAATTTATTTTTAGCGCATAATAATTATTATTAAAACAAAGTCAGGGCTGTCGGGTTATACAGTGTCCCCTATAACGTTCGCGACATATGGGGAAGTATTTTATCTGTAGGATATGGAATTTTTTCTTATGTGCGATCGATCCTGCATGTCCAATAACCTAAAAGTACTTTTTGACATCGGTCACCTGATCACTGTTGTAGCGGCAAATTCGAAAATTTAGATATGGAAACGCAAAAAGTGGGATTAGATAGCAAAATCTCGGAAAAAGTTATTTGAAAAAAGCTATTAGAACGATGTTTTAGGGCTGTCTGCGAAATTTGGTAGAAAAACAACAAAAAACAGGAAATTACATGTTTTTCGCCACGGATCTTTCATCAACTAATATTATACAGTTTTTATTATTGAAATATTCCAAGTACCTCAATATTTAATGTGTATTGGTAAAACAAACTTAAATTCTTCATTGGAATCATTCCTAGGGAATTGAATAAAAATTATTGATTAGCACATGAAACTTTTCTGTAGCAATACCGTGTATGTGGACAGTTAAGAAAGGTGTTTCAGGACTTTATTGAAATATTTAATAAAAAATCTCAATAAAGAATCTTTCCAATTATTGTATCAACATTAAGTTATTGGAAATCTCAGAAACTGTCAAGATACTATTGGCTATAGAAAAGTTTCATGTGCCAGTCGAATATTTTTATTTAATCCTCTAGGAAGCATTCCAATAAAGAATTTAAGTTTTTTTCACCAATACACATTAAATATTGAGGTACTTGGACTATTTCAATAATAAAAAGTGTATAATAATATTTGATAAGAGATCCATGGCTAAAAACAAGTTATTTCCTGAAAAAAATAATGAAAATAATTCTTGCTCAAAGCAGTCAAACCCGAGATCATAATATGTTATCTAGAGGATTTCTAGATAGGCTTACTCGCTCTTTCGGTATTTATGTTGTTAGAAGGGCTTTTTAACTCCTAAGATCATTGATAAATCCATTCTGGCACATGGTACTAGATGTGTGAATATGCGTTAAATTTATCTCTATTTAGTTTTCCTCCAAATAAAGCAGTATTTTTGAAGATAAATAAAGAAAGAAACAACAATGGGATTAGAGTAACCGCTGACCGAAATCTTACTCCAGCTCCATTTTGAAAGTATAAGATTCGAGTTCGACAATAATGATGACACAGACTGGCTATGTTAAGTAAACATTTACTAGGTTTAATTATTTGCTGGAGATGTGATCGAGCCCAAAACATTGAAGCATGTTTTAAACATATTCAAATAGCTTCAGTCGAGGCTTCAGTGAAGCCGACTGGGGAAACATTATCTTTCCTATTGTCATTAATTTCTTAGGTGCCTGAATTGAATTGTCTTTTTTAAACGCAGTAGTTGAAATAATACCATCCGATCAGTTAACGCTTTGACGTTCCAGTTTTATTTTCAAATCAACTTCAGTTTTAAGTATAGACAAAGTTATGATAAATAATTCCGAATATGATTTTTTTTCTGGTTCAGTACAATGTAATTTATATACAGGGTGTCCCACGATGTTTTTCCCAGGTGATATCTTCGGAACGCGACATCCAATATAATTGAAATTTTGAGGATCTGGGTAACTTTTTGTGCCGCTTCTACCATTGTCATCCAATTTCACCATTTTTGCTTCAATTTCGGTCAAGTGACGTCAACTTTCAAATTTTAAATGTAACTCATAGTATACAGGGTGTCCTTAGATAAACTGACACATTTTACAGGCGAATATCTCGAAAACGAGAAAAGATAACGGGATGCGGTTTGTTCTGGAAGAATGAGGATTTTTTAAAGTTTTTTTTTCATGGTATTGACGAATCCTGAAATTTGGTTTTACAGATATTCGATTTTTTGAAATAATTACATACTGCCTTATTCTTGATGAAACACCCGGTACATTTTGTCATCGTCGGAAAGCGTGACTTTTCTACTTCACAAAAATGTATATTTTTTTTCAATTACCATGAAATTGAATCGTAAAAATTGCACTTGGTTGACGAGCGTACCGTCGACTGCCAAAATAGTTATTTGTGTACCAAGGCCGTAAAGTTTATCTTTTTTGGCCGAATCAGAAATTAGCGGCCGAGGCGCAGCCGAGGCCAAGCAAATTTCAGGTGAGGCCAAAAAAGATCATTCGGCCGAGGTGCACACAAAATTTTTTAGGCGAGTGTTTGTTCTTGAAAAAAGAAGAAAATTCAACAGTCGCTTTAAACTTTATTGATCAAATAAATAATTCAACAAAGATAGATAGATACACAATTATTAATAACAAAAACTACGATAAAGAGAGTGTGATGATAGAAAATTGCCGACTTTTTTGCCTGGTATCTTACATTGAGCTTTTTTAAAAAAGCAATCAATTTTGAAAACTTGCTGATATGTTACCTTTTCCGACTATTATTGTAAATTTTAACATAGAGTATAACATAGGTGGACTTGAAGACCATAACGTTGAGGATTATTTAATTTTGGCATTTTCCGAAAAAAAATGCAAGAAAATACTTCTCCCAAATTTTTAATCATGCCGTTTTTTTTAGCATTTTATGTGGAAATTTGGATAGAGCTAAAATTAAAAACTTAGTTTCATTGTGGTTGCTAACTAATTGTTTATTGGTTGTGTTGATGGCTACCGCACTGCGTTTCCGATTGTTCGTTTATTTTCACCAAAGTAGCGGCCGTAAAGTAATGAAGCAAATGCGGCCGTGAAGTAAATGCGGCCGTAAAGTAAATGCGGCCAAAAAAGATATACTTTAGGGATGATATTGAATCCGTAAAACTAATCTTTTTGTGACAGTCGCCTAAAAAAAAATTATAATAATTAATTTGCGTTTTATATGCACTTATTTGTGTTTAATACTTGTATTATTAGTTAACTATGCGCTAATTAGTTAATAAAAGTATTAAACACAAATTAATTCTCAATTTTTTTTTAGTTAGTCGATGGTATTCCCTTCGACAAAGTGCAATTTTCACGATGCAAGTTTAAGATAATTGAAAAAAATTATACGTTTTTGTAAAGTAGAAAAATCAGGCTTTCTGACGATGACAAAATATACAGGGTGTTTCATTGAAAAAAGGCCGTCATTTTATTTCAAAAAATCGCGTGTCTGTGAAACCAAATTTCAGCAAATTTTAGGATTCGGCAATAATGTGAAAAAAAAACTAAAAAATACTTTATTCTCCCAGAACAAACCGCATCTCGTTATCTTTTCCCGTTTTCGAGATATTTACCTGCAAAATGTGTCAGTTTATCTAAGGACACCCTGTATTATGGCATTTTTCGTTAGAAAATTAAATTACAAAATCGGCTATGCCATATTTGTTAAGGCTTTGTTAAAGGATATGACAGAAAATTATACAGTGGAACATACGATGATGCGTTCCGAAATAATCATTTGGGAGAAAGCTCGTGGGACACCCTGTATAAGTAGCAGCCCGAAGCTTCTTCTTGTCTTTTGTTTTCCAAATTCTTCATGAAGTCCGCCAACATTTATTTATTTATTTATTCACTTATTTATTTGTTTAAATACACTGTTTAACAGGCCACCCCGTTTACAAAATAGGCGCAATACATCAGAGTGAGAGGAAAAACAAACTAGAACTAAAACTAAAACTGAAAAAATAAAAAATTAGGCTATATCTACATACATAAAGGTAAAATAAAGCTGAACCATAATAAACTAAGCGGCAGATGAAGTGGGACACCCGAAAAATTGCCTAATTTTGACTTGCTATAACTTCGACATTTCTTTGCCGATCTTTGATTATCAGGCAGGGTTATAAAGCGCCATCTTTGGTCTATGCGTCAGTGTCGTCGTAGATTTTTTTTTTAATTCCTTCTCGTTATACAGGGTGTGAATGTAAGGCGGCGAAAAATTTCCATTTTTTGGCGAAGAATATGGGAAAGATGGAGGGTCCAATAAAGTTCTTTCTAGTGGTGACTCGATCACTAGGTCAACAGCTCGAGACGTCTTTGCCATTTTTTCGATACATCGCGTTGCTATGGAAATATGGCCATTTTATGGTATTTCGTTTTTCTCTTGAAATTAGCGATTCTTAAATTGAACAATAACAGATTCCGTTTAAATTGCATCATGGAATGACTTGTATAGAAAATAGTCAACACCAGTGGCGTGCAAAAGGGGGTTTATGAAATTAAAATTAAAAAAATTGATTTTCTCTGAAATTTTTAAGCTTTGTTGAGCTTCAAAATTTAACGCCCAAATGCACCATAAGGACTCAATTCAGTTTAGTTGCTGGAACCAGGTTAGGACTTCTCTTTTATATGCAAATTTTCGAACTAAGCGAGAATAAACTCCCAAGTCCATACGGTGCATATGGGTGTAAAAGGTGTTATAAATAACTCTGATATGGTATCATTTTGGTTCTCCTCTAGCCTTAATAACTGCGTGACACCGCCTTGGCACGCTCGAAATTATTCGGTTAATTAGCTCTATAGTAACTGACTCCCAGAGCTCCAGAATCATCTCCTCGAGATCGTCTAGAGCTTCTGGCTGACGTTCTCCCCGGAAAAGCACTAATTTCATTCAGCTCCAGACGTGCTCAATTGGATTCATGTCTGAGAATCTAGGAGGCAATTCGGTAATATTGAACTTTTGCCCTTGCAGATACCGGTTCACTAATAATGCTCGATGAGGCTGAGCATTATCGTCTACAAGAACAAAATCCCCGCCATAATTTCGAGCATGTCGGAGAACTTGCGGAATCTGACGTTTATCCAGGTACACTTGGCCGTTAACGTTGCCCCGAAATACCACGATACGATGAGTTCTGTTCTTCCGATGTGTTACATACCGACCCAAACTGTCAATCCTCCACCGCCAAATGCAACTTGGGTTCGCATGTTTTCTTCTAAAAACCGTTCTTCCCATCTCCGTAAGGTTAGCAATCGGCCGTCAGAATTGTAGAGGTTAAAATGGCATACATCAACGAAAAGACAGTCTCTCCACCTAAAATCCCAATAATTCAGTTAATCCAGGGCCCATCTTTTTCTGTTCTCCCGGTGAATGTTTGTAAAAAGTGGGCACTTTGCCCGTCGGGAGAATTTAATCCCTGGTCATGTAGGCGTCTTCTAAAGGTGTTTGCTGAAACATTCAACTGCAGATGCGTTAGGATTCTCTTGACAGTCCAAACTCTATTTTCAATTGCAGTACGTACTACTAGTCGATCCTGACGAGGATTTGTTCTTTTCTGGTAGTCGATTCTCGAATTTGGTAGAAGTGAACGTTCCCCTAAGAGAAGTGAGAGATCACATCGCACGCTCGTTCTCTTGGTGCCAAAGTTGGTATTCTCGAACGTATGGGATTATGATAGAATGAGAGAAAATATGTCGAATCATAATGCGTTGTTGCCAACAGTAATATGTTTAATTAACCACAATTTTAGTGTCTTAAAAGGACGAATGTCATGAGAAAGAAGAAAATCAGTTTGTTTTATTCGTTTTATTTGTGTTTTGGGTCGTATGTGGAAAATGAATTTGGAAAAATCAAGATGTTCGCCTATAAATCATTTAGCTAAAACCCTTCATATCCTTCAAATAAGTGGCGACAGTGGCGTGTGGCCAGCACAACGAAATAATATACTCAAAAAGAAATGCTCATTGAATTTTTAAGGCAAAATGAGAAACTTCAAAGTGGAAAATTTACCTCCGATTTTACCACAGTTTTTAATGATGAAGTTCTAGTTAGAGCCTGTATAAAAGGTGTCAATAAATCAATTATATTTCGACCAGGATCATTGCTTAATCTAAATAGTTTTATAAATTTATTATCCGTTAAATCAAAGGGATTTTCTCTTCTGTAAAATCTCCTTATAGACCGTCCGTCAGCTAATGACATGTTTTGCTAACCGATTTTCTCTCTTCGGGGATTTCAACCACTGAAAAGTATGTCAGTGCTGAGCTCAAAAAATGCAAATTTAGCGGCCGGACGTCTGCTAGGCATATGGAAAATTAATTTTCCTCTTGCAGAAAAAAATAGGTTATTTTTTCAATTTCTCTTTCATGGCATTTTAACACATTAACATTGTAGAACAGTCTAATAGTGAAAAACCAAAGCCATAAGGTTTGCACGTACTGAAAGGGTTGAAATAAGGGCGCGACAATCAAATTTGATATCGGTAGGAACCAGAAAAAAAATTCCCATAAGCCGGTCAGCTATTGAGGTATATTTTACGGCCGCTGCAAAACGAAAGAACATTTTCCATATGCCTAGCAGACGTTCGGTCGTTAAATTTTAATTTTTTGAGCTCAGCACTGACATAATTTTCAGTGGTTGAAATCCCCGAAGAGAGAAAATCGGTCAGCAAAATATGTCATTAGCTGGCGGTCTATTATAGGCCTTTCTTCTTGCTTCTTGTAGATCATTCAGTACAAGAATTCTTCCTATAACCCCTTCTTCCATGGTTTCCCACGTTTTCGTATTGGACCATATTTTCCACAATATGCAAATGTACCCAATTGGCAATTACTGATAAATGATTTGCAAAACAAACAAGAAAATACCATGAATGATGACTGTAGAATTGACAAAAAGCGCATGATTGACGTTTGGTTCTCTCGAGAACAGACGTTCTCTTCAAAAAAAGTAGTAGAATGAAATTCTCTCAACTTTCATAGGAAGTGAACGGTCCCCAATTTCGAGAATACATCGTAATAGATATTAATAGAAACCACACGTACTTTTCCTATGAGAACAGGGATCACACGATTGGAGAATCGCCGTCCTGTGATCTTCCACCGTGTCGGTGAGCAGCAGTACCGTTGACAGGTCTGTTCACACGTAAACATTAAATAACATGAAAAATACTGTTTTTTTTTTTTTTTTTTCACCAAACGCTTCTGAATATCAAAATCGAACTCATCACAGTTATTTATAACACGTTTTTAACTGTAACGCTCAACAAAACCGTTAAAATTTTCAAATAAATCATTTTTATTTTTTTTTTTTCATGCTCTATTGCACGCCACTGATGTTGACCATTTTCTAGACAAGTCATTCCATGATGCAATTTAAACGGAATCTGTTATTGTTTAATTAAAGAATCGCTAATTTCAAGATTAAAACGAAATACCATAAAATGACCATATTTCCATAGCAACGCAATGTATGAAAAAATGGCAAAGAAGCCTCGAGGTGTTGACCTAGTGATCGAGTCACCACTAGAAAGAACTTTATTGGACCCTCCATCTTTCCCATATTCTTCGCCAAAAAATGGAAATTTTTCGCCGCCTTACATTCACACCCTGTATAACGAGAAGGAATTTAAAAAAAAAATCTACGACGACACTGACGCATAGACCAAAGATGGCGCTTTCTAACCCTGCCTGATAATCAAAGATCGGCAAAGAAATGTCGAAGTTTTAGCAAGTCAAAATTAGGCAATTTTTTGGGTGTCCCACTTCATCTGCCGCTTAGTTCAGAATGACATTGAATAGATATAAAAATCAATGAAATATACTTACAATTATTATCTACAATAATTATACAATTAACGCCCGCTTCCGATAAAAATGATTTTTTATGCCACTCCTATTACAGGAAAAAACGTCAAAAGCATTGCCGATATTGTTTCGATACTGCTTCGATCACGTGAACACAAGGCAGGAACTCGAAAGTTCAATTTAGCCAGCAGATATTCGCATGTTATAGTAGAATGAATAATTTTATGCAAAAAAAATTGTGAGAAGCATTCGCGTCGTATCTCCAGCCTGACCACAGAGAATCTGCTTAACAGATGATCATGAGGAAAGCCAACAGAGGGATAAACACCATCCTGTCTAAACCATAATGCCTTGGCAAATCTCCGCTGGACAGATTCAGAGTGTCAAGTTTGAACCCCAAAATTGGGACACCAAACGATCGAAGCATACTCTAGTTTGGACAAAACCAATGCAGAAAATAACTTCTGTAATGGAACGATATCCTGAAAATTCCGTGTGTTGCGAAGTACAAAGCCAAGAATCGTAAACGCGTCTTATACAAGAAGATTTATGTGCGGAACAAAAGACATTTGCTTATCAAAAATAACGCCTAGATCTCTAAAAACATTAGGTCGCGCCAGAATATCCCCATTAATGCCATAGTCAAATTCGAGAGTGGAGGTCTTAGACGTAAAAGACATAACGTTACACTTAGAAATATTAGGATCCAATCTGTTCATGATACACCGATCATTCACCAAATCCAAATTTTGCTGCAGTAACCGACAATCGTCCACAGAAGAAATAATGGAAAATATTTTGATGTCATCAGCATACAGAAAACAGGAAACAGTGAGATTTTCTACAATATCATTGATAAATAAGATAACAAATAATGGTCCCAGGACAGAACCCTGAGAAACTCCAGACGGTGCAAGATAATCAATCGACCGAGCCCCACCATAAGTCACAAATTGACTCCTATTCGTCAAATAGGATGTAAATAATGAGAGTAAATTATAAGAGAATCCAAAATTAAGTAACATACGCAACAGTATACTGTGGTCCAGTCGATCGGAAAAATCCACATAAACAACGTCTGCCTGCTTACGCGGATCAATTCCCTCTGCGACAAATTCAGTTATACAGGCCAGATTTGTGACAGTTGAATGGCCCTTGAAAAATCCATGCTGAAGCGGAGTTATGAGATTTTTCACTCTATAGTATATAACGACATGTAACAGTATCTCAAACACTTTGGAACAATTAGGAATCAAAGAAATTGGTCTAAAGTTTGAAATATCCAGTCTGTTTCCTTTTTTAAATACACGACATACTTTCGAGCACGAGCATTTCCAAACCTTGGGCATTTCCGACATACCGAGACACTTATTGAAAAATCACGGATAACAAATGCGCAAAAACTCCAGAACAATCCCTGACGATAAATGCTGATGCTAATAGCTGTATTAGAAAAAGAGAGTATGGTGGTGCAGTCGAAGGTAAATTAGAGGGTGCATGATAGGAACGACTGGAAAAATCAGCCAATGCATTAACGATATCATCCACAGTGGTAAAAGTTGAGTTTTCGAATTGCACACCCCTACCGACACCAGTCGATGACCTCTTAGAGCCCACAAAGGCCCAGAATTCACTCGAGTCATCAGCTATACCACCTTCGATCAGACGCATATAATTCTTGTAGGAGACGTCAACATCCACCTTGGATTGACGCCTTAACCGGGAAAATCCTCATAGTCTGATATATCACCCGCTGCTTTATATTTCCTCCAGGATACAGACTTCAGTCTTATCTTACGTTCAATATCATTATGAAACCAAGGCAAAAATACTCGGTAATTTGATAACCCAAACCTGGGAACACTGTATAATTTGAAATGTCACAACAATATAATTATTGTTCTTAATTATTTTCATATATCTTGGACTCATTTAAACAATGTTTAAAAATACTATTTCGTACACCTTGCGACATCTATGATTCTTCTGATAAGTTTTCCTAACCTAATACCGAAAATTATGTTATTAAGAGGTGGTTTTGGCTTGCTCACTCCGTGCACTCCGAGTGACTCCATTCGCACTCCAGCCGTTCGGGCTAAGGTTATTTTTAAGAGAACCTGTAGTGCTGTCATTTTTATAATTTCGACAGGCTTGACAGATCAAGAAACAAAGGACAGAACCATCTGGGTACTTTTGACTTGTTCTTTCCTATTTTGTCGTCGGACTGAAACCGTCGTCCAAATTTTTAATCTTAAAAATCCAAAAATTTTGTGTTTATTCTTGGCCATCGAGTCCAGAGTTATATAAATTAACTAGCGAGAAGAGTGAGTAATCGTGTCAGCTGGAACGTTTCTTGAAAAATCAACAGATTGTTTGTGTAGATTTTTGAAAGTGAGGTTAACTATCGACCGTTCAGGTATGTAAATCCCTTGTTCTCTCTGATGAATGAGTCATTATATTTCTTCAATTCGTACAGGCAACTTTGGCCAGGACGAAAAAATCCGTGGTTGCACTTATCCAAGTGAAAATTGTTTGTTGTTCGGCATTTCTAAAGCAAATCTGGGCCCCTCTACAAGGAAAGTATGTGTCCCGTAAGAGGTTGATCCTCGACCATTGTTTGTTTGCCTCCAGCCAGTCTGGTGCTTCTAGATCTCAAATTTGCGAGGATTCCGTCCAGGCTTGTATAATTATTTACCTATGGGTCCCGTAAATGTGCCATATCAGTTACCGTTACATATTATTATCTTTTTTTTTTCTATTGTCCCTTTCGATATTGGCTTAATTAGCTAGTTAATATCTTTGTAAATCCTAATGACCGTTATTATTATTACCTTTTTTCTATTGCCACTATCGACTAGCTTAATTATCTAATTAATACTTTATTTACGACTAACATATAATGTAAGTATTAGATATGTGATTTTGGAAGTATAATGCCATATATTATTCCCGAAGGGATTAATGGTCATTATTCCCGCTTGCACACCAATCACAAAATTTCTCAAATTAAATAAGAAGTATAGTTTATTCAGATATATAAGAAAAGTCGTGAAATGCAATAAATCATTACTGTATTGAACAAAGGGAGAATTTTTGTCGGTTTTATAGGTACCGAAAACTAGTTTTTACAGAGAAAATTTGTGGAAATTAAAGTCAAAGGAAAATTGAAAAAGTTGGGGTTTGTGCAGGATTTGAACCTGCGACCTCCGCATTGCTAGTACGACACTCTACCAACTGAGCTAACAAGCCCGCCTGGTAGAGATCGGCGAATACATGATCACTTTCGTTCTCCTCCCACTCACTCCAAACGTTTTTTCAATTTTCCAATGGCTCACGAATGTGGCATCGGTCCTGCTAGGGTAAATCACCTTTTACCACTATGTGCAGGTTTCGTCCACGATGTGTTAAAATTTCTTATATACGCCATGCGACGTAAGCAAAGTTGAACAAAGGGAGAATTTTTGTCGGTTTTATAGGTACCGAAAACTAGTTTTTACAGAGAAAATTTGTGGAAATTAAAGTCAAAGGAAAATTGAAAAAGTTGGGGTTTGTGCAGGATTTGAACCTGCGACCTCCGCATTGCTAGTACGACACTCTACCAACTGAGCTAACAAGCCCGCCTGGTAGAGATCGGCGAATACATGATCACTTTCGTTCTCCTCCCACTCACTCCAAACGTTTTTTCAATTTTTCAATGGCTCACGAATGTGGCATCGGTCCTGCTAGGGTAAATCACCTTTTACCACTATGTGCAGGTTTCGTCCACGATGTGTTAAAATTTCTCATTCATGAACAAGTTGAATTGTCACAAAAAATATCACGGCTACACTTCCTTATAGTATCCAGAAGTTTTTGGTCTTCTAGCTTTCAGAAGATTCCAACAATACAAATTCTGGGACTTACGCCACGAACCTCAACAACATCATAAGAATTAGACATCTTCTGTTGCACCATTTCCTAAAGTTTTTTTTTATTGTCATTGGTATTATTACAACCCAATCTCCTTGACCGTTCCTTATTTGGATAACTGAATGTTAGAATCAGCAGGTCATATTTCTCTTACCACATCTGATTTAGTTCTGGAACACTCTTGCTTATTAAACTTTGGTTTGATTATTATTTCAGGCTGAGTCTTATTACGGGAAGTTAAGACATAATTCAGCTTCTTGTAGCAGAAGGAGTAGGATGTTTTTTGGCCAGAGCAGGTTGAGGTTAGGATTCAACTGACTTTAAAAAGTTTGAAATTAGTGACTCAAGCGTGGCTTTTAAGTCAGAAATGGCAACCCTAGTTTCAACATCATATTGATTAACGCGAATAAATGAATTAGCGCAGTCCTCGCACTTCCACGATAGGCCTCTAATACTGTTCAATAAGTCAGGAAGGTCATCCGTATTGGAAACACAATTGGTGTGAAATTATTTTTTGCAGGTACAGCAAAACATACTGGGTCGTCTTGAGTTCATGGAATTACTGCAGAATCCACAAATAACAACCATTTTTAGCAAGAAATACATCCAATTTTAGGTGAAAAGTCCCTACGCGTCTCGGCATAAAGATAAAGTCAGCAACTTTTTTTTGCGCACACACTGATCCCAAATTCAAAAAATTTGAGCCAGCGCAACACCGGTTAAAATAGCAAAAAACACGGAGCACAACTACACTACTATAGGTTTTTTACGTTATATTTAGGATGACGTCATAGAACAAAAAGAGACAATGTTGTCAATGCCTATTTTTTTTCTTATAATTTATCAGAATGCCACGTGACAGTAGACCTATCTATTTTACCAAGCAAAGAGGTAATAATACGAATAAAAAAGACACAGAACGCTCATTGCGAAAGACGAGGCAAAATTAACCAAATTTTGTTAAACTTACGTATGGCAATCCGTTCTCCTTATTTGCACGAGATAAAAAGAGAAGAAGAAAAACCGCGTGTTGTGCAACGAATTTATCAATGAAAATTTCAAACTACTTTTGAGTGTCACTTGTCAAGCTATGTCAAGTTGAATATCAACCGTTAGACCACGAGCAATGCAAGGAGATGTCCAGCGTGCAAAACGAACACTTCACACCTGTACTAGTTAGCTAATAAAAAGACTTGCCTCATATTGCGCGCGCATACCAGGTAAAAATAGATAGGTCTTTCCTGTCAAACGAAACGGAAAATAGGTAATTTACTTACATGCCTCACATCAGTAGGAAGCAAAAATGGTCGCGTTCCTGCTGGAAATACGTTATTAAGTATACTACCCTTTCCTGAGGCCGACTCCGACAAACCTGCTGGCATTTTCTGAGTAAGTTTACGCTACGAAGAAGTACTGAGTTCTTGAAAGAACTTTTTTCTAACTGTAACGTATCTTTGGCACTTAATTAGGATTATACAAAATAGTTAATAATAAATTATCAAGACGACTAACAGCTAAAAGTAACGAAATTAATCGACACGGATTATTTGGAAATGTTTATATAAATCGATATGAATCATGCAACATCGCGCGCCGTTGCCAACCAAAAACATCTTAAATTGCCCTACTTTAAATGCGTTGAAAAGTACTTTTAGTTTTGTTAGGTTGGCAGCAGAAATTTACCAAATGTGACGTCATCCTAAATATAACGTAAAAAGCCTATACACATCTGATCGACATATATATTTGTATTTGATTAACTTGCTCCATTCCGACTGTTTGCTGTCGTGTAATTACCATAGAATATTCTGTATCTTTTTGAAACTTGATTTTGAATTTAAAGTACTATAACGAAGTCAAAGTAACACTAGAGCACGATGGAATGTTCTTGGAAATTACTTATAACTACGAGCGTGCGGGAAATGGCTCTTCCCACACGATTTGCTGTGCGGGAAGACTTTCTTCCCGCATCGGTGCGGGAAGAGATTTCTTCCCGCACTCAGTGCGGGAAGAGTTTGAAATAATCATTGTGACATGGAATTGTTTGTATTGTTGATACACCTATACCTGTACCTTTACCTTTTTATAAATACCTTTTAATACATTTTTAATTCCACCTTCTGCATAATCACATTTTATTTAAATTAAACTCTTCGTAACATCAGCTTTAGTAGGCTCGTAGAAAAAATATAGTTCCTAACTCTTGCAGGAAGAAATTTCCGGCACGAGGGTGCGAAGCGCCCGAGTGCCGGAAATTTCTCTTCCCGCGCTCGTTAGGAAAATAGCTATTGTGGACTTGTTTTTCAGTATCGAAATCAGTAATGAAGTCACTATTATCTTGTATACAGTTTCCAAATAGAATTCTATATAAGTTTGTAGAATTTTCCAGAAAATGCGCTTGTGAGCTTATCACTATTTCAGTTGCAAGAAAAATTCACTGATTATTCCCGCGCTAATTAGCAGGAATCAATAAACCAATTGTCTTGCTAATAAGCGCACTAATTAGCTCAAGCTAGTCCAGTAGTTATCTTGCCAATTATTCCACTAGCCAGCTCAAATTAATACACCATTAATTATCTTGCTGATCCTACTGATTACTTCAAATTAATGCACCAATTAATTTTTTAACTAATAATCTCACTTCCGACACCAAATTGTCCCGGATTCCGAGTTCACTAAAACTCACTTCACAAACAATAACAACTTTTATTAAATTGCTTTATACAAAATTCACTTATCACAATCACACAGACAGTGTATTCGGGATTTATCTAGAAAAACCTGGCGCCCTACATGAATCGAATTCACGGAATCATTCACGCGACGCGCAGACAATTGAATTTCCTAGAATCCGACCGGGCTCTCGAAGCAATTTCGTAATAGTACGATGACATTACTATCACTAGACACGTTTTAATCCTTTGATAAATTTTCAATAATCAAATCTTGTTTTCCAATCATGACTAGGACAAAAAATTGAATCGAATTCCCAAAACAAAAATATCCGACCACAATATATTCACATCAATGTCTTTATTCGAAGGTAAATTACTAATTTGTCGCCGCCACATTTGAAACGCATTTCGTCGAATCCCCATCAGAATAAAATAATCCATTTGAGTAATCCCATTTGCGGAGTGGAATAATCGGACGGCTTTGAAACCTGGCTACTAACATTTGCGGACAATGATAATCCGTCTTTGTAAAGATTTGTTTAAGTGCAGTAACGTGGCTGGAGTAATTACATTTCAGAGAATTATCTAGGTACTTGGAAAGTTTGATCAGCTTCTAGTTAACTTTCTTTATCCATTTTTAAACAATTAGGTTTCACTTTTTTCACCTTCCTTGACCATAAGAAGTATTGTTCCATTTTCATACTAAATACATATTATTATATGATCTGGGTCTCTTTAAAATTGAAAAAGCTGCTTCCATGTATCGATTATCTGTCAGTCTTTATGTTCGACTACTCCCAACATTTGGTCAACACCTAATATTTAGGGCAAGTGAAGCGCTGGAGTTACTGATTCCGGTGAACGGATTTTTACTAAACCTTCTGGGGGTGCTTTTCATTTTACATCTAATAATCAACTCACTCACATTTATAATAATGGATTAAAGATCATGCAGATGCTATAGATGCTAGAATTGAAGGCAACAAAATTGAAGTTAAAAAAATTTGAGAATTGTTAAAAAGTTTTTCCAGGTAGCGACCAACGTGAACTCAAGGACATCACAGTCCTTGTGCGTGAATTGACTTGCTGATCTGCGGATGCATGATTTACGCGTTTCGTTTTTATTTTGACTTGTCAGAAATACATAGGCTTGAGCTTCCTGTTCAAGCAATATTGAATTCTGTTGACCAGTTGAAGAATTATTATGACCATGAACAGTTCAAAATTCTATGTTACTTTAAAGAAGATATAAATGCGATATGAACGTTAAACTAGGTATAAAAATTATAAAAAAATATAAAATTATCCTGCTGTTGGCAGTAGACCATCAAAATTGAAATTCACGACGAGGTGATTTTAGACCCGCTCTTGCTTTTTCAATGCATTTACAAAACAAAATTAATAAATAATTTGAAAGGAATATAACTTCCAAGTTACCTCCATTGCCTTTGCCTCTCATGGATATTGAAGAAATTTTTAATGGTTTTTTGTCTGTTATCAAGGAGAAAGTTTCAACCTTCACCAAAAATGGATCTGGATGGGCGCTGGAAAAAATATTGTTTTCAGAAGTTAACGTTAACAGTATAATCAAATAATCATATTAGAGCTTCTTCATATATTCCTCTACCAAAACAAATTAAGTACAGAAAAGCTGTAATTTATTTTAAAAATAATGACCAATATCGTTTTGGAAGGAGTCTAATAAGTGCGTTATATCCAGCACACAACCCAGTGATTGGGCGAGTTCATATCCAAATTTCTTTTATATTCTAAGTTTCGAAGGAATAGACTTTCCAGTGAAGGTGAAGGACATAAAAAAATTTGAAGTGTTGAATCAAATATCTATTAACGTATACGGATTAGAAACTGTTTATGGAGAAAATAAGTTTAAACATGAAGAGGACCTACCACTCCTCTTCATTAAACTAGTAGAAAACTGCCAACACATGTGAACTTGTTAATTTTTAATGAAGGTAAAAACAGTCATTATTGTTGGATTAAGGATATGTCAAGGTTAGTGGCAGATCAAATTGAAGGTTAACAGATTAAAAAATATTTTTTTCTATTTTGGTTCCATATCGAAGTCTTTTCGACACTAAAAGTAGTTTCGAAAAGAAGCTCTTTGTGACACTCCTTTTTTACTTATCGGAAGTTTGTAACACTGGCTGACTGATGGCCATCGAACTGTCATTTGCGATTTTATTATGGTAAAAATAAAAATAAAAAAGAAGATTTCTATATTTGGCATGTAATGTTACCAACCTAAACATGAAATCAGGAAATATGAGAATAAAGTTTCCAAGAAAAATTTGTTTTTTTTTAATTAAACAATACCAAAATAGAAAAAATAGTATAAAATATTCGTTTCATAAGACATTTTATCGCACTCGCCCTTTAGAAAACTCGCCTCCGGCTCGTTTTCTAATATAGGGCTCGTGCGATAAAATGACGTCTTATGAAACTTGTATTTTAATGTACTATTGTGATGGTTGTTTAGTATATTTCAATTCAAAACTTAAATTAGATATACATCAAAGAAATGTTTACAAAAATTCCGTCAACTGGTATTAGAGTCAATAAATACGGCCAAGATATTCCAGAAAATATCCTTCAATTTGAAAATTTTCGAAAACAGTTAAAGGTTCCATTTGTAATATATGCTGACTTTGAATGCGTTTTAAAACCTCTAAAATTTGACGAACCAGAAAATAATAACTGTTCTTTCACTATAAATACCTACAAACATGAGCCGGATGCTTTTGCTTATTTTATTAACTGTTCATATTATGATGACTCTCTATCAGTAGTAGATTACTATTTTGGTCTAAACGCACCTGATGAATTTTGTAAATGAATTGAAGCGCATGTGATTTGAAAATGTGATATTTGCAGTATTTGTAACAAAAAAAAAAATTATCCCGGAGATGAAAAAGTAAGGGATCATGATCATTTAACTGGCAGATTTAGAGGTGGGGCTCACAGTATCTGTAACTTGCACTTCCAACTGCCGTCTCACATTCCAGTATTCGCTCACAAACTAACAGGCTATGACAGCCATTTTTTTACTAAACAGCTTTGTCGATGAAAATGATAGAATTGATATTGATATTCTTGCATAAACTAAAAAAAAATATATTTCATTTTCAAAGTCGGTATTTGTTCATAAAAATGAACAACTTGATAAAAAAATTATACATAGTTTCATTAAGCTTAGATTTTTAGACTCTGTTCGTTTTTTTGCCTCTTCATTGGATAGTCTTAGTGAAAGCTTGGATCCCAATCAGTGTGTAGAAATTAAAAGATATTTCCAAGATCCAGACCAGTTTAATGAAATTAGAAAGAAAGGAGTATATTCATATTCTTATGTAGACACCAGGAATAAATTATATAAAAAGCAACTTCCATTCATTGAAAAGTTTTATGATAGACTTAAGGATAAGCCCTTAGATCCTTTAGATTATGAAAAAGCTATAAATATTTGCAATTTGTTTCATTTTCAAAATTTAATGGATTACACTAAAATTTATTTACTATCAGATGTTCTTATATTGACGGATTTTTTGAGGCTTTTCGCAGTATATCCCTTAATATGTAAAGGGTGTTTGGCGGAGGGTTAGCCAAACTTGGTAGGCGTATAGATAAGCCCATTTCGAAGATATTTTATTATTACATTTGTGCCCTTAAGTAACTTTTTTTTTAAGGTTTATGAAAATGTTTGTTTCGTGTGTTTTTGGTCTGTAGGATATCACGAGGGGTATCCTTGATCTAATAAAGAAATAATTAAGCACAAATACTACCGAAATAATTCGTATTTTTATAAACATTGAAAAAAAAAGGTACAAAAGTCAAAAGGTCAATTTTTGAAAATTCTTCTGAATATTACAAAAGCAATTATATAAAAAAACGGGGACCTTAAAAGCACAAGTGTATTAATAAAATATCTCCAAAATGGGCCAATTTATACGCTCACCAAGTTTGGCTAACCCTCCACCAAACACCCTGTACATATATTTAAATTGGATCCCGCACAATACTATACAGCACTAGGCTTATCTTGGGATGCTATGTTAAAATTCACAGGTGTAAAATTGGATTAATTAACAGATATTTAAGTGTTGTATTTTTTTTTTTAAACAGTATTCGGGGTGGGATATGTCATTGCAGTGTTCGAAAAGCTGAGGCTAATAATCCATTTCTTTTAAATTTCAATCATGCAGAACCTAATTCATTTATAATGTATTTAGATGCAACTAATTTGTATAAACATAGCATGAGTCAATTTTTACCTATAAGTAATTTTTCTTGGATTAGCAATAATGAATTAGATTTTTTTGATGTTTTATGTGTACCAGACGATTCCGACTATGGTTATGTTTTTCAAGTAGATATTAAGTATTTTCTAAATTTACATGAAAAGCATAATGAATTACCTTTTTTGGCTGAAAATATATGTCCACCTGACTCGGAACAAATAAAATTAATTTTCAGCTTAAACCATAAAGAAAAATACATTATTCATTATTGAAATCTCAAACAAGCCATCAATAATGGATTAAAAGTGAATAAATTTTACAGAGGCATTAAATTTAAACAATCTGCATTCCTAAAAACCTATACCTATAGATTTGAATACCAAGATGAGAAACAAACCTAAAAACAAAATCGAAAAAGACTGCTATAATAGTTATTTATGTATCAAGAGAATTATGGGCGCGAGGGACACCAATTGCCCGTGGGTATTAACACCTGATAATTCCCGTGGTACATAGATGATTTTGTATCCTACTGAACGACCAATTTTTTCTCAAAGTTTTAGGTACCTATTCAAGGTAAAGCGGGAGCTATGGAAATCCTTAACTCCCTTGGGAGTTATGATATCCTTAACTCCCGCGCGGGAGTTATGAAATCCTCAACTCCCGTGCGGGAGTTGAGACCCTGTTTATGATTATCGTAACCAAGGTATTATATGGTTATAATAGTTCAGTAGGATATAAATTATATAATAACGCTATATATGGCAAATCTTTAGGAAATATTGATAAACGTGTAGATATAAGATTATTGACACATTGGAAAAATATAAGAAATAAACAAAGTGCCGAATTACTTATAGCCAAACCAGATTTTAAAAATTCTTTAATTTTTACCGTAAACCTAGTTGCAATTCAGATGGAAAGGGTAAAAGTAACATCCATTGTCGGTTTTACTGAATCGGAGTTATCAAAAACTGTAATACATGATTTTTGTTATGATTATATTAAACAAAAATATGGTGACGATGCAATTTTATTGTAAATTGATACGGATAGTTTAGTTTTACATGTAAAAACTGATAATTTTTATACAGACATTCAAGAAAATGAATTCCGTAATGCGAAAGTCAGAGAAGGACATTTTGTATAAATTATTCCTTGGAATAACCATAAATGTTAATGATATTGACAAATTTCTCACGCTATTACTGGAGGGATGCTATAACATCATTCACATCATTGCAAATGACAATTATAATGAATAAATTTCCGACAATACGCGAGAATGTTAAATATTTGAATGGTGAGCTTAGTGATATGATGATACATTTCTTTCCTCAAATCGGAAGAGGGTAAAATATTGCAAAAAGTTTCGAGTTAGAAATAACATAATATCCAAAGTTCGAAAAAAAAAAGTCTTGAAATAATAAGCAACAAATAAACAATAAACGCATATCAAAATTTTAAAAATAAAGGATGTGTATAAAAAAAAAAAAGAAATAAATAAATTGAGAGAGCTGAGAGACTGGCTCGAGAGTAAATCATACCGTTTACTGATGAAAATTAAATTAAATTTAATAGATAAAAACTCATCGGTCATCCCTTATTCTCAATACAGGATGCAATGTAAAGGACAGTATCAAATTCGAACTAAAAGGAAACTCATTAAAATTTAAAAAACCCGACAGCAAATTTTTTACATTCACTGGGATGAACTTTATAATGAATAAAGTCCACCCTTTAATCTCAAAAGGTAAAGATGGAACGTAAAGGACCGTACTAAATTGGAACTTAAAAAAAAACTGAATAAAACTTGAAAAGAAAAAGTGAAAAATTCAGATGTCTGTCGCGACCGGAAATTTTCCCATCTACCAGGATATGCTTCAATATATAGGGTTCCGACTTAGTTCGGTAATACGACTAGTATGAGGTGCAATGTACCGGCTGTGCTATACTAAGGTTAAATTAACAGGGAAGTATTATCTATTCACAATCCGATGTCCAAAGGTGAAGGCAAAATTTATCACCTTTCAGTGCTATTTGATAGGGAAAGGTGATAAATTTACCTTCACCTTTGGACTACGGTTTGTGAATAGGATATAGATTGATAGATATGTACGTTATAAGATCGTAAAATAAACTTTTACAGTATGAGTGAGATATTTACGGAATAGCCGAGTCCGGAATTTGGAAACGAAATCTGTAAGCGTTTTCCCGGACGTACCTATAATATTTTACCTCGATCTGTTTTGTTAAGAGTTGGGTTTTGAAATAATATTAGTATTTTTATAATTTGCATCGGAAACCTGTGAAGTAACAAGTACCTGTTTATTGGTGGGAACATTGTCAGTACGATACAGTATGAAATAAAAGTAACTTACCTACAGTGTATTTTTTCCTAAGATAAATTATGACAATGTCAACTTTGTTGCAAAATATTGGGCTCCAGTCAATCTTTATTTTTTCAAGTGTATCGATTCTTCCAACTTGTACCCCCACTCCCTCCCCCATACTTTTGTTCCTGCCAGGATGAGAAAATATATTACAATAAACCTTTCAATTTCAACTTGATTGTGCAGAAAATCTGAACCTGGACCAAATAAGATTGAATATTTAACGATCAAAACCCAAACGAAAGAAGTAGAAACAAACAGAACTTCAGTGAAGTTCGTTACATAATAAATCAAAATAGCTATAGCTACTATCTACAAATTTAATAGACGGAATTGGAACAGCCACATTTAAAACGTATTTCGTCGAATCCGCATCAGAATAAAATAATCCATTTTAGTAATCCCAACGCTGAGTGGAATCAAATAGAGAGTAATCTGAACGCCCTATAGAACTAATACAGACGGCCTAACCACTAACGTTTGCGGACAAAATGATAATCCGTCGTGGTAAAGATTTGTTCAAGTGCAGTAACGTGCTTGGTATAATAAGATTTTGAAGATTTATCTACTTGGAAAGTTTAATCAACTTCTAGTCAACTTTGCTTATTTATTATCTATTTATTATGTTCCACTGCCCAGAAGTACTATTGTTTTTTTTTTTTTTAATTTCTTTAAAAATACACTATCTGAGTGTCTATAAAATTGATGCGTCAGTATATAAGGCTCCGAATTTGTTGGCAATACGACAAAGGATGATTCATGGTACACCGTGGCGGGCCCGAGCCGTACACGTTCCGCGGAGTGGACACCGAGCCCCGTCCGAGCGTTCTGTAGATGTTACACCGCGTTGTGAACAAGGATCGCGCCCGTGCCGAATATACTATAAAACGGTCCCTCCCAGTCGAGCATGCAACATACATCACTGCTCGTTCCCGGAAGAGTGTTCATGCTTGTCGCAACGTCCCGGGAACGCGGCGGATCCGTGGAAAAAATGTACCAGAGCATTTCTGTGTTCGGGGCACGGACGAGCCCGACGGAAGCTCGGATCGTGCTCGCTCTAGCATCAATGCATATGTGCAAAGTTACCTGACAATGTTTGCCCGTGGCTTCACCGTCGCACGGCTCGGGCCCGTCACGCTTAAGACGAGTAATATATCGGCTGTGCTGTAAATCAACAAGAGGTAAAATCGTTGCGCGGAATTTAACTAAACCAGGAGGAGAAAATATACCAGTAAATCCTCCAATTTTACCTTGATTATGTAGAAGCCCTGAACTAGATTAGATTGAATATTAATATTAATATTAATTACTAAATACAGCAAAAGTGCTGTTTAGTGTTGAATCCTAGTCTTACATGACGCGACGATCAAATTTCGTTCGTCGTATTAATATAAATATATGTATTTTAACTACCTAAACCAAAATGAAAGAAGTGGAAACGAACAAAACCAAATAAATATATTTTTTTTACTACTAACCTGAGAAATAGTCATTATTCAATCTATTTTTTTAGGAAAAAATTGAATTTCTCTCCCTAGGTTAATAATGAAAATAATGAAAAAATACCTAGGTCAATAATGAAAATGACGTCATGATGCAAGGATATTGTCATGTTTCTATTGGTCCAATTTCAATTTCATACGTCAATTCAAAAAAAATACAGGTTTCTGTAGGTACATATAGGAAGTTATCATAAGCTGTTGTTAGAGGGCAGCACTTTCAAAAGGGCGTTCAAAAAAATAATTAAGAGAACAGATTTTGAATATTTTTTTTATTTTCTACTAGTAGTAGTAAAAAAAATTCTATATATTCCTCGGTAGAGAAAGTCATTATATACCTTACACATTATATATATATATAAAAGCGCTCGGTATATAATGACCAACTTCTCTACCTAGGTATATAATATACTATTTTCTAATTTTGACATTTAAAGTGACACTTTTCAAAACTCGCTGACGTTATCAAATGCCTTACTTTCCATCAGCAATAACGAAAAGTAAAATTTTTCGCAACTGGTAATGAAAAGTAAATTTCACCATTAGTTGCAAAAAATACAGGAACAAAATCTGTGATACTTTTGGGGCTGAATAACTACTTGAAGTACTTTGTTGTTATTATATTCTCTGTACGTACAGGGTATTTGATTATATTTGGCACCATACCTACAGCCTTTACTATTTAAGATAGAAAAAAATTGTAAATACAAAATTTGACAGTTTTTTTCCATATTTTCTTTTAACGTTATCAGAAAAAAAAAATCGCATCGGAAAATGGAGAAACGTAGACAACTTCGACTTTTTTAAATGGAACACCCTGTATATTTTGCGATAAAATGAAAGACCTTTTCTTCCTGATTACAAATATATATATGTTGATCACATTTGCATGAGCCATTTTTGACATATCTCAGCTTAAATTATAACTAAATTGCAAAGACATTTTATAAAGATAGAGATCCTTATGGAACTTTTCTGCAAATTCTTTATAATTTAACCTGAGATATGTCAAAAATTGCTCAAGCAAATGTTATCAATATATACAGGGTGTATATTTTAAGTGATACCACTATTGCTATATCCGAAACGGTAAAAGCTACAAGGTCGGTTAAATTAGAAAAAAGTTGCCTTTTTTGATGCCCATTTAAGATTCGTTTACATTGTTGCCAAATTTCTTTTAGTTTCTGCAATACAGGTTCATAACTAGGTCCGAATTAAGGTAAAATTTTGGTAAAAATCACTGATGATCACTTTTTAGATCAGAAACGTCGACCAATAATACTTAAGAGGTATGTCGTTGAAAAGGGAATAAAGAGTGCTTTCTTAAAGTGTCATAAAAAATCCAGGTCCGTATTTAAAAAAATGAAGTTGATGATGGTAGTTTAACCACGAAACGTCGGATTCGAAATTTGAAGATGCCATGTTGTAGAGCGAAAAACATTATAAAAATTTCAAATTTAAATTATGTCCCGAAAATAAATAGTTTTCGAAATATTTGATAGAATATTTTTAGGCGTTTCTTAGAAATCACCCTGTATTTCATAAACTAAAAAGAATTTGGCAACACTGTAAATGAGTCTTGAATGGGCATCAAAAAAGGCAACTTTTTTCTAATTTAACCGACCTTGTAGCTTTCACCGTTTCGGATATAGCAATAGTGGTATCGCTTAAAATATACACCCTGTATATATTTGGAATCAGAAAGAATAGATCTTTCATTTTATCGCATAATATACAGGGTGGTCCATTAAAAAAGTCAAAGTTGCTTACGTTTCTCCATTTTCCGATGCGATTTTGTTTTTTTCTGATAACGTTATCAGAAAATACAGAAAAAAACTGTCAAGTTTTGTAGAAAGTCGATGATCGCCGAAAGCAATGACCGGTCTGAGTCGTCAAACATGACACTAAATACCACAGAGTCAAATACCGGCTTCCATAGCAACGGCATAGGAAGCATCTCTGAACTTGCTTAATGATTTAGAAATAGTTATGGGACATTTTTGGTTATGGGACATTTTTTATGTTTTTGACTCGAACTTGAATAAATCAAATCATAATTAAAAAATTAGAAAAAATATTGTGTGGAACACGTTGAAAAACACTATTTTTCGTAACTCGCTTCCTTTCGCGGAACTCGTTTCGCTCGTTCGGCAGAAATCTGCTCATTACGCAAAATAGTACTTTTCCCAACTGTTTGCACAAATAACTATTTTGACTTTTCTTGATTAACTTGACGTGTAGCATGCCTTTGTTGGTATGTTGGAAATGTATGATCATGCATGTGCAACTCTTATGGCGCAATGGGGTAGTATACTATGTTTGAAAATCAGTAAAAAAACTGCTCGACATTATTCTATAGGCTAAATGGTGATGGTATAGTGGGATACTAAATTATTTTCTAGCATAGTGTTTATGGAATTAGTCAGAGAAAAGCAAACTGTAATTTGAATTTAGCGCCACAACGGCGACCAATAGTATTCG
Source organism: Ceutorhynchus assimilis (assembly GCA_917834065.1). Classification (NCBI taxonomy): domain Eukaryota; kingdom Metazoa; phylum Arthropoda; class Insecta; order Coleoptera; family Curculionidae; genus Ceutorhynchus; species Ceutorhynchus assimilis. The sequence goes on along the minus strand of OU892278.1, from coordinate 30,026,633 downwards.
AGCCACTGATCATCTGGCAATGCTGCTCAATGCTTCTAAACGACAGCTGACTGCTTACGTTGTTTGATGTAGTAAATTTGACATTGATTTGACGTTTCGTTCTTGACAGTCAATGTCAGTGCAAATTGTGCGTTCTCAAAACCGTGATGTGTTGCCAGATTGGAAAAACTAACTACGTCACGAACTTTAATTTTCACGTAGGGGCGGGGCTAAGAGAAAATTTAAAAAATAAAATTCCAGTGTATTGTGGTTTTTACAAAGCAACTGATTACGTTAAATAGTTTCATACGTCGAGCATATCACTAAGCAGTAGTTAAAAATCACTTGTATACAACCCCATTTGTTCCGCTAAAAGCTTGCGACTACAGACGGCAGAGGCGCTGTCGTCCAATGCTGTTGTCAGATTTATACATAGAAAGTACAGATTATTGTTTATTTGTTTTAAAAAGCTTCCAACAATGGAAAAAAAAGTCGTGTACCTCGCTAACATATAATTGCCAGTAGTACGATTTGAAATTACATTTCTTTTCCAAAACAAATGACATATGGCAGCGTCGCTCCACTTCTACTTTTTCATCATATTTTGACAAATTTTGACATATTTCATTTTTATTCAATAATTTGAATCAGGGATTGAAAATTTTCTCCGTTCAAAGCAAAATGGTATTTTCTTGTTGTTTGGCAATGTGTGAAACCCGAGGGAAGAAAGTAAAAATGCATCGAATTTCCAAAAATGATAAGCAGGTATGTTTCAATCCCTACATTATACCGAAATCGGGATTTTACCTCCTGTAATTTTACGACTGTAACTTTTCTTTCTATTTAGGTGTTTATTTTATGCCTGCAAAACGTTCACAATCAAAAAATCTTATTGATTGTAGGTAACTATTATTGATTGTATTGATATCATACTGTATAGGTAATAAAGTAATTCAAAATTGTTATTTTTGTATTTAATACATGGATTAATTAGTATGTTACTCTTCGGTATGTGATCAAGAGACTATTTATCATAATTTTATTTCCACTAGAAACATATTAAATTGTTTAGTGCTAGTGGCAATAAAAAATGATAAACTGATTCTAAAATAAAAAAATTTAATTTGAAAAGGAGCGCTTCCCGCGCTCTCAAGTTGCTGACTACACACGCGAGAGGGCGCTGTAATCAGGAACAAAATGTTTGTATTGAGTTGCCTATCTATATTATAGGTTCGAGAGAGTTTTGTATCCCTTATCTATGTGTATGATTCTGTTTATGAATTAGACATGCAGTCTCCAAAATGAATAGTGAAGGAAAAGTAAGGATTTTGTTTGCGATGAAGAGCGGCTGCAGTGAGTTCTCGGATGTGCATTAGATAAATTTCTGACTGCTCATTTCTGGAGATAATTGGAGCATGCATTACCTCAGAAAGTATTAGCATATCTTAGATGGGACTCCACCAATTCAAAATAGACATTGCGGGCCAACTCCTCTCTAGTTCTTGATAAGTTAAGCAACAACCAGATGAAAGTTTTCTGTTAAGTGCTAATATGTGGGGGTAGAATTTCAGATCTTCATCAATGAATAGACCCAAGAGTTTAGATTTGTCAACAGAATTCACTGACTCATGGTCCAAAGCCAGATAATCCACCGCGCAATTGAAGCCAATGAGATGCGTATTTGACATGTTCAGACAGAGACGATTTAAATTGCACCAGTACTAATTTTTTTTCTAAGATCGGATGAAATGTCGTGGAGGAGCTGACTCGGGTCATTGTGTCGCCATAGTACGGTGGTGTCTTCCCCGTACAATGTAAAGTGCCCTGTGATATCTAGTTGGCTGAGATCATTAATATAAATTGAAAAGAGATATGGGCCCAACACTGATCCTTGTAAAACTCCGCATGAAACTTGGTTTTTGATAGATGAAGTACCATCCAGAAGGACAGATTGAACACGATCATTGAGATAGCTTTGAAACCACGAGAGAGCCCCGCTCAGAAAGCCATAGTCGCAAAGCTTTCTCAACAGAAACTCATTACTCACGCAATCGAACGCCTTAGATAAGTCACAAAACTGGAAGCCATATTGGTTGACAGTTAAAATGTTGTATTGGCTCAAAAATGATAAAGCACGATGCTTAACCAGACCTTCAACAGGTTTAGAAAAAGTGGTCAGAAGGGAAATCGGCCTGTAGTTTGAAGGGCAGTTGTGATCACCTCCCTTGTATAAAGGAAAGATTTAAGCAGATTTAAAACCAATTGAAACGGACCCAGACAGAAAGGAAATATTGATAACATTGGACAAAATTGAGACTGCGTAAAGCGGTAGCGACTCCAATATCTTGACAGAGATACCATCGTCATTTGCTGCTCTCTTGTTTTTCATTGAGTTAATCGTTTGCTTAAGTTCGTGAAAGGTAGCTGGAACGAACGTATTTGGAGATTCAGGAATGCTAATATCAGAAAGATATGAGAGCGGATCTATTTGGGAGCTAAGGTCTCTTGTTAGGATATTGCCTAGAGAACAATAATAACTATCAAGCAAATTTCTGTAAATGCTGATTTTTGATGTTTTTTTTTTACTTTATTATCTACTAATTTCGTTTACAATTGCCCATGATTCACGTTGCTTGTTATAATAGTTATTTATGATATAAGTGTTAAAAATACATTTTTAAGGCACGCATGTGAAAGTTTGCAGAATGAGCGAAGCGAATTCTGCAATTCACATAAGTGCCTTAAAAATACTTTCAAAAAATTCAAACAACCAGCACCTTGTTTTACAGGTAATGAAATGTCTCGTCAGTTTCTTGAAAGTCTGTCGTATGGTCTATCGTGGTCAGTAAGCTTTTTGCTAAAAATGCAACAAATACACAAGAAAAAGAGGGTTGCATCAATTTCTTGAAAAATATAGAGGAGGCGGCCGATGGAGCTTCCTCAGTTGTACAAATTTTACCATTAATATTAATGTAAATAATTAAAAATACAAATTTTTTTTGACGTTTGCTTTCAAATTTTGATGTTTCATTTTTAACACTAGTGCCTTAAAGACTTTTAACACTAGTGCAATAAAGTAACATTTTTAATGCTTCGAGGGGGTGTTAAAAATTGCATTTTTAACACGTTTGTAGAAAAAATTATTTAAGGCGTTTATAGGTGGAGGTTTTTTGCCTTACAAATGACCGTTCTATAGATTTTTCTGTATGTTGAGTAGTAGTACAACTGAATTCATGAGTTGTCAGTGTAAGATTTTCTCAGGCTGTTGAGAAAACGTAAGCGGAAGTGCGGATTCCTAGTGTTAATCATTTTTTTCGGTCTTTACCTTATCCTACGCACAGGGAAGGTAATATTAACAATGTTGACGTGAATTATAAATTCTTCCAAAGCTTCTAGTCTCAAATGATGTAAGTGAGCGCATTAGTATCTTGGCAATAACAACATTATGATCAGAAGGTCCCAAGTCAAAGACATCACAAGAGAGATTGTCATGAATGCTAGAGACGATGTAATCTATTGTAGTGGAAGAGGTTTGTGTTACCCTTGTACGACTATGAACAAACATATTGAGATTAAAGGACTCAAACAAGTTTGTTAAGTTATGAATGATTGCCCTGTTGTCCTTGTCCTCAAAGTTTATATAAGGATCACCGGCAAGTACGATTTTATAATTTGAAGGGAATTTAGGAAGAAGCACCTCCTGTCTTTCTAGCAATACATTTACATTATATCAATTTCAATTTCAATTTATTGATCAGTACATACAGAAAAAGTACAGGGCAACCATAATGATATTGATCACAAATCATACCTAATGCTACAACTATATGAAAAATAATACAATAATGCAATAATACAAATACAATGACAGCCCAGCAGGAATACAAAGCTTAGGTACATAATATCATTCAGGTAGCATAAAATGTAACAGTTACCAGTTGTTTTTAACAAAAAAAATAAGTAGTTCCAGTGAACATTAAAATAAAATATAACTGTATTTATGTCAGCACTTAGTTAATAAAATTTAAAAACAAAAATTATCAGCAAAACTATCAGTACATATTCAATACAGATAAGAACACAAAGTAACAAGTATCCAAGCCAAACTTGCAGGTACAATTAAAAAAAAAAAAGATTAAGAAGCGACCAAGAAACATCCCAGGTAATCATTGAAGATCTTCAATGATCAGCTTTGGCACTGAATTCTATAAATATTCATCGAAAGAATAATTAGCAGGGGAAATCAGCACATCCTTTATTTTTTTCTTAAATTGCCAAATTGGCAGTTGTCTAATAATAAGGGGTATTGCATTATACCAAGCTCTACATAAATGAAAAACTGACCTCCTAATTTAGATGTTACTTTCATGGCTTCAAGGCTTGTTTGCTCTCTGGCAGAAAGGTGATGGTTGTTCCCCTGGAAAACTGACACATAAGTGCCTAAAGCTATACTTATTTCTAGGTCGAGCTCAGGTATCCACACGCCTAGCCCAGTTCCCGACTGGTTTTTTGCGCCCTCCGTGTAAATATGTATATCTGCTCTTATACCTGGTTGTGTTAGGCCGCTTAGTTCTACCTTAAAGGCCTTGTTGAAGATGAATCGTGGAATCATTGCATCCGTCCGGTGTTCCAGCAGTGGTTGTCGTTCGACAGCTTCCGGAAATACCCGGACATGCCCTGAACCCCCGCTTCCTCCTCACCACAATCCAATCGAATGCAGTCGGGTTGCTGTTCTCTCTGCCTTGCCTTTAAAATATGCATCAACAGGCGGCAGTCGCAGCAGCACTTGCAAGGCCATTGTTGGTGTAGTTCTCATTGCCCCTGTGATTGCCAGGCATGCTAACCTTTGTAGCTGTTGCATTCTGTTCCTAGCTACTATTTGCTTGGTTTTGGTCCACCATACAATCGCTCCATAAGTTATGTTAACCTCGGATTACGGCGGTGAAAAGCCACAGAACAATCCTGAGATATAATCCCCAAGTTTTGCCTATGGCTCCTCTACACTGCCAGAACGCCTTGGTGACCTTTTTGGACTTTTCATCTAGGTGCTTGTTTCAGTTGAGGGCACTATCCAGAATGATTCCTAGATATTTGACTTCTTTTGAATGGCCGAGTTGCATGCCGCACAAAGAGGGAGGTCTTAAATTGACCAGCTTCCTCTTTTTGGTAAAGAGCACTAGCTCAGTTTTTGCTGGGTTCACAGACAGTGAGTTTTCTGCCCACCATCTTTCCACTAGTTTTAAAGCGGTCTGCATGGCTTCACACAGGGCGTTTTCAAATTTTCCGGTAAGCAAAATTGTGATATCATCTGCATACAAAGTCGAATGGAAGCCATGATTATTGAGGGTTTTAATGAGGCTGTCAACTACCACGCTCCAAAGTAGTAGCGACAGGACGCCGCCTTGGGGGCAGCCTCTGCTGACGAGCGCTCTCACCTTCACGCCTCCTGCATTTAGTTGAACTACTCTGTTTTTTAAAATACAACTTATCCAGCCGATGATGGTTGGGTCAACGTCGTGTCTTATCAGAGCAGTTTCTACACTGTTAAAAGTTGCTTTGTAAAAAGCGCCTTCGATATCAAGGAAAGGTGCTAGGACTGACTGCCGATAGAAAGGTGATTTTTCTATTCTTTGCACAACACAGTGCAGTGCAGTCTCCGTAGATTTTCCTGGTTGATAGGCGTGTTGATTAGGGTGTATCGCTTGCAATAGCAAGTGCACATCTCTAATGTGTCTGTCACATAGCCTCTCGAGAGTTTTCATAAGGAATTGGTCTGTAAGATTTTGGATGAGAATAGTCATCCTTCCCAGGTTTAGGGATGAAGGATGAAGGTGACTTTAACTTCTCTCCAGTTCATGGGCATATAGCTTAGGGTAAGACAGGCCTTGAATAGTACCTCAAGGTGTAATACAATTGCCTCCAGACCCCACTGAAGCATTGCAGGGATGACGCCGTCAACTCCTGCGGACTTAAATGGTTTGAAGGTTCGTATTGCCCAAGTGATTTTGTCAATTGAAACCACCGCGTTTATGACTTCCCCGACTTCCCCGCTATTCGGGGGTTCAGTTGTCCGTATTCGCCCGGCCATACTGATTTTTCGGCGGTATCCATGATTTTGCATTCTGAAAAGTGGGTTTCTAGTAGTACTTTAGCAGTGTCTTCGGAGGTAACGTTGTATGTGCCATCATTTCTCCTAAGGCTACCTGGTTGCATTATAGGGTCTATTGATAGAACTTTTTTAAGCCTAGAGGCGGTAGAGGTGGTGGTGACCTTGGTGCAAAAGTTCCTCCAAGCTACCCTTTTCTTTTCTCTGAGCTTCTTTTTGAAAGTTCTCAGAGGTTCTTTGTATAATTCCCAGTTTTGGGTTTTTTTAGCCACGTTAAAGGCATTCCTCGATATCCTCCTGAGTTTTTCCAACTCTCTATCCCATCCTGGTCCACCATTGTTATTTTGATGAGTTGAGAGTGGACAGGAGGTTTCATAGGTCGCCGTTAAGCTTTCTTCCAGAAATCTCAGGCATTCCTCTACCTCCTCAGAGTTATTCAGAGTTTGAGGAGGATTGCCCTTTGGAGCGCTAACAAATGTTGTAGTGTTTGTTCTTAGCGGATTTCTGAACGACACAATTTTTGGTGACTCAAACAGCAGTTTGAAGCAAATACACCTGTGATCGGACATAGATATATCCGAGGAGACATGCCATCCTTCTATTTTGTCACATATGTTTATAGATATTAGAGTGAGGTCTATTATTGTTTTATATCTAGAGGTTACAAAAGTAGGTTCGTTGCCTCTATTTGCTATATTAAGGTTATATCTTGCTAAGTATTCAAGTAGCGACTTACCTCTTTCATTGGTGTCTTGTTCCCCCACACCGTGTGATGTGCGTTGAAGTCACAGCCGACGACCAGGTTTAGTTTTTCCTTCTCACAGTGGTTCACCAATTTCACGAGGTCTCTGTTGGGTACCGGTGTTCCCCGGTCTTGTGGCAGATAGGCGGAGGCCAGGGTCACTTCCTCACGATCATTGCCATTACCCACGAAGAATCGGACGACGCACAAGTCTTGACTGCATAGTTGTGGTAGGATGTTGACTTGAAAGTGCTTGGGTGTGTAAATGCACGCCCTAGGTCTCCCTTCATTTGTTTTGTAGTGGACCGATCCTTGGAGACCGTTTAGTCCACATACTTTGTTATTCACCACTCATGGGCTCTTGGATCAGAGCGATGGTGATTGGATCTTTGCCTAGGTAGCGTTGCATATTTGTCATCGCGAACAATAGTTTTATTCCTGATTATGATTCTTCCAAACCTACTTCTTATCTCATGTACTTGGATGCCACCAACTTGTATAGTGCAGCCAGGTCCCAATATTAATCAACTGGTAAATTCAAGTGGCTTGACGTGGAAAAAGTTTCAATTTTAGAATATTTAAAATTGAATAAAAACAACTGGTTACACATTCGAAGTCGATTTAACGTAGTCGAAAGACTTACATCATACACATAAGGAGCTACCTTTTTGCCTAGAGTCCGTTACTTCAGAAGGCTCTAAAATTAAAAAACTTATTCCAAATTTCGACCGAAAAGAAAAATATGTTATTCATCTTCAAAATTTGCAGCAAGCTAAACATCATGGTAATTACTTTATTACCATGATGATGTTTAGCCAAGTCCCTTTTTGCGAAATGCGCATCGTGGCCCTACAAATTATGATATACGGCAGGAATTGCGAAAAAAAAAAAATTATAGTTTAAATCACAGTCACGGTGAGCAAAACCTCTAAAATCTACGTAAGGTAACAGTGATCTTTAACAATTTTATTAGTTTCCTTGAATTTGGTTTCGCGAATGTGACAAGTTTTAGTGGCATCTTGTAAACTAACTTTCACGTTCATTGATGCCACGTTTATCAATTTAAAATAGACACATAACGCAACATTTTGCAATTCCTCTACGAACCAAGACACAGAGCCCGTTTACTCTAGTGAGACAATTTAGTGTTATAATTTCACTTGAAGTAATACCCACTGTATGATATATGTTTTTGATATCCACTGGTTTTACAATGACTTTTATCATTACATGGCTGAAGCAAAGATTCAAAATGTGCGTTATTGAATTTCATTTCTTTGAGGCTCGTGGAGATAAAAGTGGACTGTAATACTACGTTGCATAATAAAAAAAAAGAAATGTTTTGAGACCTCACCTAAATTGTTATTCACTCATTTATCAATTTTTTTGGAGACCGGACAGAATTATCTGGATTAGGCAGAAGAATCACTTGCGCTGCGAAGTTGGCCAGTCACGTTGGAAGAGATTGCGCGGGGTTTGTTGTAAGTTAGGGCCAAACTTAAAGTTTGCACTTGGTTACGTATAACACTTAAATTCTAATTGCGGGTTGTCTATATAAAAGAGGTTGGTTTTTTAAGAATTTTGGACACGCGCACCTGCCCTAGGAGGCCTCGAAACAGTATAAGTATGTACTTATGTACTTAGAAGATTATGCATACACCTCGGCATACACCGCCTGCCAAATAAAATAACTAAAATATAATTTCAAAGAAAGAGTTTAATGATGAAGTCAGTAAACCTGAACACAAAATCTGCGTAAATAATAAACGAGAAACAATTTAATGTATGGTTCTTGCGAAAACTCTAAAAAAAAAAAAAAAAGATAGCCCGAGCCCGAAACAAGTACTCCTGTTCCCCACACATTCACAGAACCAATTGGAAGATACTAAACAAAACTATTAGAGACTTCCCATAATGACATTTTAACTATACGTCAGAGAATGACAATGCGGCCTTTGAACCGAGTTAAGTTCTGCATGGTGGATTCAATTATTCTGTTCGGACCAGACATTGGACAGTACTACCTTAATTTGTATTAAAACTAACTTTTTTAGATCGTATTAACCTTCTGTGTGACACTAAGAATTGTAACAAACATATCATTATCTAAAAACTTGTTACAGACTTTTTGACATGTCTTTGCAGGATACGACACTGCTAACGCAATTTTCAATAAAAGCTAAAATGAGTTTCAGAACATCATTGAGAAAAAATATATCAACAATACGTTGTGTACAGAAAAAAAAAATTTGATGCAATTAATATTTTCAAAGCTGAAATTTCATGCATTCTCATCGTAAGCAAGGCATCAGAATCATAATCCTGCTTTAGATACGTTGTTAGGCTATTATGCTTCTGGAGAATGCGCAAAGACGATGCGGAAGAATTTCCAATACTCAATAATTATTATCGAATAGTCTTAAACATATATTATCAAAAAAATAAAGCCATTCCGTTGTTGGTGAAGCATTCAGAATGAGCTTCGAGTAACCTCCTCTGTCTCTTCTTCAGAATAATAATATATGCATTATAATGGTAAAAGTTTCATGCACGTTAATAATGAGGGATATTATTACATCATTGCAAATTTAGTGTCGACTGTGATAGTTTTCAAATTTTAAGTAAACTTGTTCAAATTAGCTGCAGCACCTTTATAAAAAATTATCTTAGCGAAGGAAACTTTAAATCTTCCTTCTCAAAATTTGCATAATTATTTAATATTTAGGAGAGAAACTAAGCTACCATCTTGCATTTTTAATTTCGTAATTTATAAAACAAGATTTTCCTTTCCATTCTCCAGCCTAATTATCTTAATAGATTTAAGTTCACAGCTTACTGTCACTGCGAATATTAAATAAGAAGTTTCTCAAGACTCGTGGAACAGCGAGCTTGTTAAGCCGATTATAAAATTACAGGCAACAATTTATAGTTTCATGCATATTATTAGAACGTTTTTTCGAAGTTATTCTTGCGAAAAGCATATTTTCCAAGGCACTGACAATCCATGCTCTGTTAAATTCCCATTACCGAAAATTTACTAGGTCAGAGGACATCGTGGCGCAGTATATTACCCGAAAGCATCCCGACGCCAGAACAAAAGACAGGGCGCCGAAATGAATAATAGTCGCCCTGTTAAAATGTAACCGCTAATAGTATTACAAATAAAATTTTTATTATTCATCGATAGTTACTTCGTAAAAGTCTAATCATAAGGCGTGAAAGAGCCATATGTTTTATCAGGAGGAAAAAGGCTTACAAGTTTAGGCGGTCGGGACTCCTTCTGCCGCAAAACAGATTTTCCAGAGCCTGGAAACCCGCAGTCAGTTTTCAACCAATTATCTGCCAATTAGGTTTAACTTCAGTAATTGGAGTCAAATGTTAGAGTTATTTATTTCAGCTAAATGAACGGATTAAACTGGAAAATTGGCCAATTGGAAAGATATTTATTTAACGACATATTATTAACCAATTGATTACAGATTAGTAATAACAGGACAGTAATTATAGAAGATTTAAATACCAAAACTGGGCCAGTGAAATGCTATTAGTGGGTTTGGTTCAGGTGCAAAAAATGAACTTGGCTTTGCTGGAGAGAAGGAGAAATGTATCCATCCAAATCTACCAAAACTTATAAAAAGGAGTTATAGTTAGAAGCATTTTACATTTATTGCCTCATTAATTATGATAATGGCTACCGCATTTGTAGGCAAAACTTAAGAATACAATATCTACGAACCGCACGGCCACCAAGTCCATAAAATATTGACTACGGTTGGTATGTAATATATAATTTACTGGATTGATACTGAGCAAAGGGTTGATTCAGAATGAGTGGGTAATAACGTACCACTGTCAGTTTGAGGGGGTGCGGTCCCTTTTTACCGCAGACCACATTCTCTAAAGGCTGGACACTCACAGTCAGTTTTTAGGAAAACATTAGCCATTTTCCTTCAACTTTTGTTTGAGGCAATTCTTTATTCGAGTGGTTTATCTCAGGTAAATGAATGGCTTGAAGCTAAATATTGGCCAATTAAGGAAGTATTTCAATTGAAACTCTATAAATCCTCCTTTAACTGGAAACCCATCTCCTGTAAGTTATCGAGCACCCGGAGATAAAAACCATTATTTTCGTTGTATCGCCAGAAGTTTCTATGTGATTTATATCATCAGATAAAACTGATTAAGCGCCGCCGTCGTGCCGTCGAAGGACGCCCGAGAGATGCCGTCAAGGTCGTTTCAATATAAATGCCCCAGCTTTTAAGCGGTCTGGGGTGTTTTTTTTTTCTCTCTGTTCGGATTTTACCTCTCAGTTTTACTCCTACTGGAACAGATTACTGGGGGATTATCGTGCCTCTGGATTGAGAAGGATTGTTTTGTTGAAGTTTATTTTTAATCGATATGATTTTGTTTCTAAAGAGGCCTGAAATGGGTACCCATATTTCTTTCGCTGCTCAGCTTTAATAGTCAGGTCTTTTTTTCTTTCGAGAGAAACATTTTCTTTGCATAAAAATTTTTCATCCTCGCATTATATAAACATGTTCTCCCGTGATGCTGCGGGTATTTTTCGCGATGGGTGAGTCCAGATTGAAATTTGGACTGAGTTTTTGTTGTACGAGAAAATAAACAATTTGAAATTATTTATCAATACATGTTAGTTATGTTATATTGTTATCCCATGAATAATTTAATCATACAAAATTCCTTTTCCATTAAATTTTTTATTTTATTTTTCCATTGGCCCTATTTTTAGATGTCCTCGGGGTAGCCGTCTTTACCAGATACGGATGGGATGCTTATGAGGTTCTTGTGGTTCGTAAATAACTTCTACTAGCTGGAATGAGGCTGGCCAGATCGTCAGAATATCCGCCATGGTAATAGCAATAGAATAACGACAAATCGGTCACCTTGCGTCTATGTTCAAGAGATTGCAATGAGTCGGTGAGAGTTGGATTATCGATCATCAATATTGCTCTTCTGTGTACTGTCTACCAACCAACCAACTAACCAACTGCATCTAATAAAGACAACGAATGCTTGGGAGCATTCCATGGGAGTATTCCATACAGGGTCTGATTTGAGCCTTACAAAGAAGAAGAAGTTGTTCGAAAATAAAGCAGTTTTTTGCACGAAAAGATATACCCAAGTAACTGGTTTATCATTGGTGGAAGATTTTTTATTTGAGAATACTGTTGCTTGAGTTTTGGAAGCATTGAATTCGACTAGGTTGTTAAGGCCTCAATTGGTAATGGTGTCAAGATCACTGTTAATAGAGTGAATCTGTTCTCGGGCGAGGCGTACGGAAGTGCCTGCAGTAAGTGGTTTGTCAGGACAAAAAAATGCAATCAAGCTACTACCGTCCGCAAAGCTATATATGGGTTTTCTTGTCGCATTTAACAAATCATTTATCAAAATGAAAAAGCATCTTGGAAGCAGTGTATCAGAAGACACACCATCGATTAGAATATGCAGTGACCTGCCTTCTAAAATGCTTCCCAGTTAGTGGCAAACTTCGTTCGAAAGACCTGACGATGGAAGTTTGCTGAGGAGACATTTGGGCCACACCTGATCAAAAGCCTTGGAGACGTCCAATGCTACAATTCTGGATTCGCTTTGTTTTTTCCGAGAGTCGAGTTCCAAATTTGACTGACGTGCGCCACTAGATCCCCTGCTGATCATTTAGAACGAAATCCGTAATGTTTGTCACAGATGAGTTTATTGGCTTCGAGGTATTTAACCAATTTCAGGTTGACTGCCTTTTCCATTACTTTCGAAAGTACGGATATAAGTGAGATGGGACGACAATTGCTAGGAAGAGTTTTCCTGCCCTTCTTCAGGATGGGATGCACTCCACATTTCCAGATAGACGGAAAAATGCCTCGACACAGTTTTCGAAGAACTAAAGCCGATTCTTCTGCGCAAGTTGTAAGGAATATTGGTGGAATGTCGTCGGGACCACAAGATTTCTCAGTGTCAAGTTACAGAAGAATGTTCCTTATACTTTTATCTCTAAATACAACGATGTCCGTTGTCCATATTATCAACACACGAGCCTGCTTGGGAAAATAACACACTGTAGGTACATGAATTCAATATTGAGTTTATTGGAAATCGACAAAACACAGGACGTAATTAGCCTGATTTGTGATGCGAGTCGCCTCAAAAGCAGACTTGAACCAGCGCCGGTACCCCTAGTTGGGAAACCTCCTTTAAACTCAAGTCTCCCCAGTGCCTGTACCTCCAGTTAGGAAAGCTTCCAGAGTGGCTTCAGCCTTATCGTTTTCCAGCGCTGGTATCTCTAGTTGGAAAAGCGCCTCTGGGCAAGGCATAAGGGTCACTAGCTACAGTTGTGTCGTAGTAGTATAAACCGCCAGTCTCCCAAGCAGCATTGAGGCTCCCTATAAGGAGCCAAGTGTTAGAAGAGTCAGGATAGGGAATTGGGATAGGATATATGTAATGTAAGTAAGGGACATATGTTGGCCAATTTATATCTACTATCATACTATACTATAACTACTTTTTATATAACTTGAGTGAGTTTCTCTCCATCAACCCCCAAAGCTACAACCCCCATGTCACTCTGTAAAACAGGCGGTTGTTAAGGTGCCGTCGTCGAAAGTCACGTTGTGCTGAATCTCATTATTCAGCATCCGAATCCGTATAAAGGTAATTTGGCCGGTTTTCCATCGCCATTATTGAAAAAATAGATGCCAGACAAACACAACAAATACAACTTGAGACCAAAAAACGCAGCAGCTACGACATCAGGAGTGACAACGACAACGCTACAAGAACCGTCAAAACCTCATCAGATATCAAAACACAAAGGAAAAAAATCTATTATAATGGCCAGCACCAACATATCCTCAGCCATGACAGCCAAAAAATCTACTCAATCAGCGAATTGGAGCTGTTAGGGGTGGTCTGAGCACTAAGCTACCTGAGACACCTAATACTGGTTGATCACAACTCGCTTTGCTGGATGGACTCAATTGAAGAAAGCAAGGGACGCTTAGCTAGGTGGGCACTCAAGTAGTCCGTTCATGCTAACTTATGCCAGAGAACCAACATTACCTGCAGAAGCTACTCTAATCGAGGCTGAGGAAGGAAAAGACACTCCAAATCAACAAAAAGGCACTCTCGATGAGAGCTATAGCGGTCGAGAACATACAAGAGAGACAAGGAAGGATGAAGGACGTTTTAATGAGAGACACAAACACCTAGAATTCGAAATGGAGACAAATTTAAAGTGTTTATTTCAATACTAAAAGTTGGAAGAAGCGAGAAACTGCTTTCGAGATGGTTTAGACCATACAGGCTTCTGAAAAAAATGGATGAAGTAAACTATGAAGTAGAAAAATTAGGAAGTAGAAAAAGGAGTAAGGATACTGTCCACGTGAGTAGGATGCTTCCCTACTAGGACCCATGAACAGAAGCTGCGCCAATTGAATAAAGGGCCCAAGATATGGCTTAAGATGCAGAGTCTGACAATGTAGGAGAAGAAGGAAAAAGTGAAAAGGAAAATGAAAACAAAGAAGCCGAAAACGAGGAAGAAGAAGACTAATTGTACAGACAAAACATAAGCAATACTATGAAGTAGAAAAATAGGAAGTAGAAATTATAGGATTGAAAATAGAGTCAAACAATAGCTATACAAGAATCGCCAGAAAAAATCTAGATGAGAGAAAAATTGCTCCGTACTCTCCTTCTGTTCGCAGGGTTTTGGTGCTGTACATACACGGTACTTGACTATATTTAAACCCATATCTACAGCCTTTACTATTCAAGATGGAAAAAAATTTAAATAAAAAACTTGACAGTTTTTTTCTATATATATTTTTTAACGTTATCAGAAGAAACAAAATCGCATCGGAAAATGGAGAAACTTAGACAACTTAAACTTTTTTTATTGGAAGACCCTGTATGTGTATATTATTGATTTCATTTGCGTGAGCCATTTTTAATATATCTTAGCTTAAATTATGAATAATTTTCAAAGAAATTTCATAAGGATGTCAAGACTTTTTTGCTTTGGCAAAAAAACAAATCATTATCTCCGTCTATGAAAAGAAGGAGGCTGGATCTGCGATCCCCCACTCTAAACGGCACACAATTATATCTCTCCCAGATGAAGTTAAGTAAAGGATACCCTGGACCGCAAACTTACATGGAACAACCATCTGAACAAAACAATATCATGAGCTACGACGGCCACTTGTACATGTCGCAAACCCGTGGGAGAAACATGGGGGGTCAGACCAAAAATGGTATATTGGATTCACGAAATGGTTGTCAGACTTATTGTCACATACGCCTCATTGGTATGATGGACAAGGACTGTGCAAATTACTGCAGAGGACAGTCTACCTAAAGTACAAATGCTGATCTGTCTGGAAATAACAGTGGCTATGTAAACCTGCTCTACCGCAGCCTTAGAGGCACTGCTGAACATGCCACCTCTTCACCTACAGATGAGAAGAGATGCCAGAATAGATGCCTATACGCTATTCCAGACAAAAAGATTTATACCTGGTGATCTGAATCGCCACTTACGCATCCTTCAGTCTATAAAGCTCGAGTGCCAAAGTAAACCAACAGACCATAACATCACTGGACTTTGACATTCCATATGGAATGTTTGTAAAAGAACGCTATCATGGATTCAAGCAAAGCTACTACAAGCGGACAACGCATCACTGTGGTACACGGATAGTTCAAAGTTAACGGAAGGAGACGGTCAGGGAATAACTGGACCAAACCTAAAACTCTCCTTAGCAATGGGCTAAACGCCCACAATATTTCAAGCCTCGGTACTGACATGAATATCTGTGCCCAAGAGTTCCTCAAAAAAGACCTTTAAGAGGGCACATTACTGTCCAACATTCAAGCGGCTCTAAAGGCTCTATAGGAGCCATCAAGAGCATTCGCAGCTAGTTCAGGAGGGTGAAAATATCCTTAAGCAACTTGTTGCCAGTTGGCTGGAAGAAACAAAGTAGCCCTGATGTGGGTTTCAGGACAACAGGACATAGAGGACAACGACCAGGCAGACCGTCTCGCAGAACAAAGGCGCTGTAACACCTTTTCAAGGCCCAGAGCCTTTTTGTCGACTAATGAAAAGTCTTGTCTTCGAAGAAATGAACAGATGGGAAAAGGATCGAATGCTAGCTCAATGGAGATCCATTCCGGGTCTCAGACAGGCATAGAGGTTCATATCCATCTCAGCAGGGAGATCTAAACAACTTCCTGACATGAACAGAAGATACATTAGAAAAGTCGTTGGTCTGCTCACTGGACACTGCCTGGTGTAATCTAAATCTAAAAACAATAGGCAACTCAGACCAAGACCCTTGTAGATCTTGGGAACAAGCACCAGAAACTACAGAAAATTTAATTTGTGAATGCCCTAATCACTTCTGCAAAGGGTTGTTTTACCTAACGCCCCAAGAGGTGGGCACTTTACCAATCAGGAAGCTGGCTTTCTTTGGAAGAAGCCTACAAATCTTGGACACCAACTAGAAGAAGAGTCACGCACAAAATATCTGGAAAGGAAGCAGTGCTTGAGCGGCTGGAAAAAGATTTAGGGACTCCAAATGCAATCTACAATCTATAATCAAATAATACAAACTTGGATTTGAAACTTATTTTCACACTGGAATAGGAGAGAAATCAAGAATCATTGCTTCATCACCTATAGCTCGCAAGCTTAGAACATCATCATTATTAGGATTTCACGCTATTTTCGTATGTAATACATCCGAAAGTTCCTAAAAATTGATAAGAGCTTAGAAACGAGCTCATTATCTGGAACAAAATATGCAAAGACAATTTTATCTGTTCAGGAAATGAATGTGAAAACAATGAAGCTATCAATAACCTAAATCGTGGAGCAAGTAGCGATGACGAAGACGAAGAGACAGCCTGTATATTTTAAAACAGTTCAAAGGTTGTAAATAAGTGCTTTTCAACAATAAATTATGCGCATGCGCAGTCTATGATCTATCTTGTGGTTGTTTTTTCTTTCTTTTTTAATATGCTCCTACATAAATAAAGACGAACCAGGGACAGATTTAGCAACCATACCACTAAACAACCATATTTAAAAAATAATAATAATTGAAAATAAGGTAGGTATTGCCACTTACCTCAATTGCGCGACAACTGACACATTTTATAGCATTTCGACTGAAAACAGTTACACCTTAATGCATTTGAAACCCTTAAAAAAAAAAGCTTGTTTGCATACCGAAAAAGCACACGGGAATACAAACCAGACCGGACTTCTACTGGTGCAATTCCATACATAAGAAAATTATTTGGGTAACCTCTTGTGCAGCCTCGGAGAAATCTTTGGATTCATAGAAAACATCGGACCACGGAAAGGTCAATAAAAATAATTTTAGGCCTTCGCAGTCTGCAGGTCTCTAATGCACACCCTACGAGGTATTGGAGCAAGGGCTGCGGGTATAAAAAACATTCTACAAGGTCGGATAAAATTAGAATAATTAAACACTAGATACTAGAATTTTAAATAGGATTTCACCTTTGATTCAATCAGATTAAGAGAATGAATTACTTTTGATTTTGATGGCAGCTTCTTATAAAGTTTAATCGAGTCCCTCTGATGTTATTTTAGAAAAAATATAATGAGAAATTCCTCACTTTATTGAATAGTTATTATGTATACGCGCTGTATGCTAAGATATCTTTTCCACAGACAAACCTGTGCCCACTCATGCTACATACAGTTTATAAAATTCAAATTGATGGTACAGTTAAAAGTTTCCTAATCTAATTATTGACTAGGTACCTCTATCACGTCGTCTATAGGTCTGTTTTGCCAACAACCAGTTTTCTATTTTCAACCAATAAAATTCGCTGGTTTTTGATTGCTGTGAGAACAGACATTATCCTTATATATTGTTAGTTAGTGCGTAGATAAGTGAGACTATTCCAAAATGAAATAATTTGTATTCAATAACACAAAAAAACAAGCCATAACTAAAGCTTAGATTTAGTTAGATAAGATAACCTCACTGTCTTGTTGATGCAAGCAACTGCTTCGCGTAACGCAACTGCCTGTGCCCCGCAAGAAAGCGTCCGCTGTCTCTTGTTCTTCAAAACATCCCTGTGTGTGAAACGTGCTGGCGCATAAATTTTACAGTATCTGGGAACCCGAGCTGCATCATTATATTGGTGGTTGCAGTTCAGTTACACTAGGTCGAACAATTTTTTTTTAACATAAAAATAACCATAAGAGTCGCCTTTTCCAAGAAGTTTTTTCTCCAGTCCGTTTATAAAAATAGGCACACATGAAATGCTCAAATGAAAAGCCTCTAACGGCCATTTGCACCGCTATAACTTAAGGGATGTTTAATCCAAGTGGAGCTTTGAATGTGACTCTCGTAGAAACAAAAGTCACATTCAAAAGTTCCACTTGAATTAAATATCCCTTAATATCCGTTAAGTGATAGCGGTGCAAATGGCCATTAGGGTTTCAAGCTGCGTGATTCCAGGAAGAAACAATTGAACTAATAAATTACCATTGACAATCCAAATTTATTATCATAACTCCGAAACGTTCACTATTCAGCTCCTTTTCCTAGCTACTCTAAGAAGTAAATAACTTTATATTTCAACAGTGACAAAGTAATTATACAAATTTCTACACTGAAACTTTCAGCCCTTGTAAAATCACATTAAAATACTTCTACCCATCTATAATTATGACGACGCAAAATTTTAGAGATGCAGAACCCAATTATTGTCACTCTAGAATATTAAATAAGACGTTTTCGAGAACTGAATTCCGGGCAAAAACCCCAACCCTAGCTTAAAACGATTAAGAAATTGGAGCGGACACTTTTCACTTTGGCCGGGTTAATGTGCAAGACCTTCTTTCTAACTTTGAGTTTAATCGGAACCCTAAATACCTGAGGGAAGACAAACTTTGCGATAATTGCAGGATGTTTTCTAGAGAGAAGTTCTCACTTCGGCTTTTAAAATGTTTTTTCTGTTGATTTTATTTATCTGTATTTTTTTTCCTTCTCAATTTCAGTAACGAATAATGAAAAGGTTAAGTATTTTCGGTGGCTGGGAATCCAAATGTCGGTGAATTATACCTAACTGTTTCTTCAGTAGCTCACTAAGCTCATCTATTAAAATTATTTAGATTTAGCAGAAGGTTTATTTCATTAGGAATAACAAATCAGAAAGCTTCTACCCAATTTCCAGCACCCTAAAATATAAGATAGGCACTTTCCGGAAAGCATGTAGCATACATTTTTCAGTATTCAAATTTTTACATATTACTTTAAGTAAATAAGCACATTGCTCCGGACGAAATTGGATTCCGTAAAAGTGATTTACATAAAAGGAGAGCTATCAAAAGAAACTAAACCTTGAAACTGCTGGCATTAGAAAAACGTGATTGTTTGGTTTTATTTTTTAAAAAAATCTGATTCGAAAATAAATATACAAGATAATGACGAAATCCTACTATAAAAATAGAGGCCTGCAAGATTCTTATAGCAATGCTTGATATAAATGCATCTGCGTTCTTCCTGCAGTGCAAAAATGGGCTTGAAGTATTAATGTTAAGATCATACCAGAAACAAAGTCTATATCACAAAAATGATATTCAATAAACACAAAATAAACTGTTTTGGAATATTTTCCAAATGAAAATTGTTCAGGCTGTATGCCGGAAGATTACACTTGCTTCTACGGCTTGAGTTGAGCGGCGGGACAGTAAGGAGTCAAGGACTTTGTGATATATTTTACTGTCACAGAGCAGTCTCACTCTCTGCTATGGCCAAGGAGGCTTGGGCACAGTAAACTGTACAAGTATTGGGAGACATCGTACACTGGTTGAATCTGATTTATTGAGTTTGATACATCGTCTTTTACATGATATTATTATTACGTAATATTTTGATATAGGTAACTATAATACAGTTAGAAGACGCATACTTTTTATATCGTGATATTCCTAAAAATATTCTCTGTTCAGAATCTAGTATGATATTATAATAAACTTGACCCTAATTGGATTTGATAAAGACATAAATTTTAATGAAATTGGATTTTGATCTATAAAGGACGATGCACACTTTAAATGGGATTTTAAAAAATCCACGATTTTGATGAAATACCCAAAAATCGGAGTAAATAGAAATTTTTCATAAAAGATAAACTTCAATACAAAAAGTGATAAAGACTACGTTTATTTCACGAGTTGTATCCGGATACTAAGTGGATTGGAATAGGGTGGAAATATCCATATTTTCACAAAAAAACCTTTTTCCGATGAATCGCAATTATTAGGTAGTGTTAACCCCTTAAATCACCTTCAAAGTAATTTGCAAGTTGAATGAGGTTCCCTCTAAAGGGTGTTTCTTGGTGCTGTCTATAACTTCCAGTACCATTCGCGCCCGAGACTGGGGTGGAAATGTTTATATTTTTTCAAAAACTCTATGTTCCATGGATCGCAATAATTAGTTCCACGCCTTTAAACCACCCCGAAAGTAATTTGCAAGTCAAGTGAGGTTCCCTAAAAGGTGTATATTAGAACTGTCTATAACTTCGAGTGCCATTTGTACCCGAGACTAGGGTGAAAATGTCCATAATTTCACAAAAACCCTTTTTTCGATGAATCGCAATTATTACTGTTAACCCCTTAAATCACCCTCAAAGTATTTTGCAAGTTGAATGAGGTTCCCTCTAAACGGTCTTTCTTGGTACTGGCTATAACTTCCAGTACCATTTGTATCTGAGACTAGGGTGAAATTGTCCATATTTTCACAAAAACTCTTTTTTCTGCGATTGACAAGAAATGACAACATTTTTGACGAGGTCGCAAAACTCGATATTCTGGTATTTCAATTATGTTTCAATAGTTGCTAAGGAATCAATGAATAACAATACGGGAAACACTTTTCCGGCCTAGGCCGGGAAAGTGATTCTCGTATTGCTGAATAATTGGTACTAAAAGGCAAACATTTAACAGGTATTTAACCGATCGCAGAAAAAATAGTATGCGTATTTCGGTGGAAAAGCACATTCTCGGCCTTCGGTGTTTGCCGGCCTCGGCTACGCCTCGCCCGTCAACTTACACCGTCGGCCGAGAATGTGTCACTTTTCCACCTAAATACACAATATACTATTATTTACAACCACATACGTAATGTTGACATTTCTGACTTTTCAAAAGTTTGAAAGTGACACTTTTTTGAATTTTACTTTCCACCCGGGTGGAAAGTGGTCCCGGGTGGAAAGTGCTCACTTTCCACCCGGGTGGAAAGTAAGTTCTCATTTCCTAAAATGTTTAAGGCGAGTCCTGCATGTCAAACGTTTTTTTAAATGAGTCAGAACTTGTCAACAAATTTTTAATTTTTTTTTTAGTATTTAGTCGAAATTATAAGGGTTGTAATTGTTGTAAATAAAATAGTATACAAACCTCGGTAGGAAGTTTCATTCCTGTCTCGAAATTATAGTTAACTTCGACGCTTCGCGTCTCAGTTAACTAACTAATCTCTCGACAGTAATGAAACACTTTCCACCTCGGTATGTAATATACTATTTTCGATGAAATGCCCTTGAACAACCCTCATAGATATTTGCAAGTTTTTCTAGGTACCCTAAACGGTATATCTTGGTACTGCCTATACCTTCCAGCACCAGTTGTGCCCAAGACTAGGGTGGAAATGTCCATATTTTCACAAAACCGTTTTTTACGAGGAATCGCAATTATTAGTTTTACCCCCTTAAACCAACCTCAAAGTTATTTGCAAGTCTTTTTAGGTACCCCAGATGGTGTATCTTGATATACTGCCTATAACTTCCAGTATCATTTGCGACCGAGACTAGGGTGGAAATGTTCATATCATATTTCCATAATACAGGGTGTCCCAATAGAAAGTGACCGATTGTAAATGGTTATAACTTCTAAACCAGGTGTGCTAGCTACCTGCGATTTGCACCATTCGACTTCTCTTGGCCTAAAGTTTTCCTCAGTTAGTTGCAATTTTTTTTCACACTTATACAGGACGAGTCAAAAAATGCCGTTTTTCAACATCGAAATTCTCCACTATTTTTATTGAAACACTATCTATGTTGCAACGCCAAAATTAAGAGTCGTGTACAAGGTATTGATGTACCAATAAACATAGGGCATGGAATTTGAAGTTTTAGCCCTGAAAAATTGAAATAGAAATCTGGCCCAAAAATAAATGCATTTTTTTTAGGTTCAAAAAAGGCCGATGTTTATTGGCAAATGAATACCTTGGTCACGACTCTTAATTTTGGCGTTGCAACATACAGGGTATTCCATTAAAAATAGTAGAGAATTTCGATGTTGAAAAACGGCATTTTTTTACTCGCCCTGTATAGGTGTGAAAACAATTTGCAACTAACTGAAAAAAGACTTTAAGCCAAGAAAAGTCGAATGGCGCAAATCGCAGGTAGCTAGCACACCTGGTTTAAAAGTTATAAGCACTTAAAATCGGTCACTTTCTATTGGGACACCCTGTATATTATTTTATTTTAGTTTAACTTGAACGACCGATTTTTGTATAAAAAGTAAGAATTAAACAGAAAGATTATATTCTTTGAATACCCCCTGTAGATAGAAATTGTCTCCTGACATCTACCATGGCCAATAAAAATGGGATTCAATGGGCTCTTTCACTAAAAGTTAAATACGTAA
Organism: Ceutorhynchus assimilis; assembly: GCA_917834065.1. Lineage (NCBI taxonomy): Eukaryota > Metazoa > Arthropoda > Insecta > Coleoptera > Curculionidae > Ceutorhynchus > Ceutorhynchus assimilis. Next base: position 30,004,106 of record OU892278.1, on the reverse strand, counting down.
TTTAAGTATAAAATCTCAAAGGAGGGACTATTTTAGGCATATATACCAAAAAAAAAATGTTCTACAAGGTTCAATAAGTTTTTCATAGGCAATCAAAAGTGCCTAAATTCAAACTATTTTAAAACGCGCCGATTTGCCGACGTCACATAAATATTCTTCATTTCGCTTATGTCGTTGCAAGGAGGAAGGGCTCGGCTGTGTTTGCGCTCTGTAAAGATACGTAAAGGTTCGAATGCGCTGTTGTCGGTTGTGACTAAATGTAGTGCAGCGTAAAATAAATAAATAAAACTAAACATAAAAAATTGCATTAAATTGTATTTAAGCATAATTTAAAAAAAAAATGTTATAAAATCTTGAATCTATAACTAATTAATTTAACTACTTTTCATGAGATTTTGCCAACATTTCAGAATTAAATCTATTACAAATTTTCAATGTTGACAATTAGTGGCAACACGGTCAAATTGCGAGCTGCGACGTCATAGAAATAAATTCTGGGTTTTTATTTGGAGGTATTTCTTTGTTTTCTGTTTTCTCAAGAAGGACTTTGAATTTTTCAAAAGTAAAAATACAGAAAATTCTGTTTTTAGTTGCTTTATCCAAATATGCCAATTTCAAAAATTAGTGAAAGAGCCCATTGATTACAACACTTTTTGTATTAAAGTTTACCTTTTGTGAAAGAATTTCTATTTACTCGGATTTTTGGGTACCGCCATACCCGCCACTGCATTTCGGAAACCAGTCATAGGATCATCTTGGGCCCATGAGAACTTTTGATCAGAAGATCAAGATCTACAACATACCAAAATTTGATCAAAATCGTGGATTTTTTAAAATTCCATTTAAAGTGTGCATAATCCTTTGCAATTGATCCTACATTTTAGTGTACTCTGTAAGTTGTAATGTTTAAGTACATTATGTAGAGTGCAATAAACAAAATAAATAAAAAATAAATAAATTATAGATTCTGCCGCTTCTCCAGAATAGATCTCAAAATTCAAACTCGTTGTTTTTGTCTTCGCATCGACCCGTTCTTCGGTTCTGTTTGGTTTGTTGATGTTTGAGAATGAATTTTATCATATACCATGCTGCAGTGCCAATGCTGATCATCCCAATGGTAGTGATGCTCCTTATGGCTACAAAATGATGATGAATATTCCGCCATACTCTGCTGTCTAACTCTGCATTCAGATTTTTCTGGTCGTCCTCCAACTTGTCAGTTAGCCTGAAAACTGACTCGAAGGGTAGATTCTAAGGGTGCCCAACACTGACTGTACTATTTATTACTATAGGGACCCTTTTGGAGTACCTGCCTAGTACTGAAAAGGTGATTCTTCTTTTAGGAGTTAAAATATTCTGTTTTGTTTTGATGATGCTGTAGTATAACATACCCGGGTTCGTTCGGCAAGATTGAACGGTGTGAATTTTCACTACCTTTTAAACAACAAATCTTCTGGAAAATGAAATGAAAAACAAATAAGACCGAAACTTACTCAATTTTACTTACTGGACATGCGGCCGACACAGCAAAATTAGGGAAATTTAAGGGAAGCTGTGGTGTGTAAAAGAAACGAAAAATTTGTGAAATGTCTACTTTATTATTATTAGAGTAAATCGTTCCGTTCTCGACCTGGAATTTTCGAGTTCTCGAGGGAAAAGAGAACGGCAGAGAAACCTTCGATTGAATATTCCTCAAAAATCAAAACATACTGGGTCATTTTTTATGATAATTGTGAGTCATTTATTCAATAATTTAAGTCTGTTGATGCAATGATTTCGCGTTAACTTTTTTGTGGGTCAAATTTGACCCTGTATAATAGAGACATGCATTTTGCGTTCCATATATCACTGAAAAATAGAAGCGTATCGCGCACCTTCCCAGGAATACCTAGAAAAAGGTAGAACAGTACAGTACCGATAGTACCATCGATATGACAGATTGGTTTTGATGCGAACCGACTCCATTTTCGGCGGTTCCTTTCGCAAAAGATTTTCGCGACAGTTGAGTTTTTTCGTACATTTTTCGCCTTTTGAACAATTGATCGTGCGTTTAAGCCTTCCAGGGGCGCCCCACAGTTGCAAGATTACAGAAGCCAAATTGGGTAAGCGATAAACAACCTTTTGGCATAATCTCACTTCATTTCTTATTTTTTCGTGTAATAAGGACGCAATATTCGCTATACAGTCCACTAATAATTCAACTATATTATTTGCATTCCCAAAGTCAATAAAGTTTAAATTAGGTACCGTCCTCGTTCTTGTGCTAAAATTTTAATTCCACACACAACATTCAATCAACACTACCTATATTCAATACTGAAGAGTTTTTGTTAGCCAGTCTCACCAGCAGGTACTGATGTCCCATACGGGAAGCTACTCAGCTATAGTTGTTTTTGACCCAATATATCTAGTAAAAAATATGGATATTGAAAATATAGATATAAACCAAACAAAAATAATTAAAATCAAAGATTAAAAACTTCGTCCAACTCCTGCATATCTGATAAAGTGCCGAAGCTACATTCCCTCTCTGGATGGCTATGCTAATCCTCTGTAACAAGAACGAGGTGGACCTGGGTTCATGACAAACAGATTTGATTTTCGCACTTAATTCTTTAAAAAATGATTTTGCTTTTTCACCCAAGGACCAAACGTTTCTACACAAAACGGAACAGAAAAATTATTTTTCAATATTTCAGAATATTTATTTGTTTTAGAAATTTACCAAATTTTTGCAGTCTCTCCGGCTTTTTTTGATGTCATGTTGACATAAGATGTAGCTAGGGTATGAGAGCAGGTTGCATCCCAAACCAATGGTTTACCTCTTTTCCATGGAATCAAAGAGAGACCATCCACTCGTTTCCCATCAGTTCTGAATATTCCTGGATGTTCCAGGGCTGCGGGTTTCGAAGCGGAGACTAGAGCTCTCTTGATAATATCATTAAGGCAACTGTGACGAGACCACCCACCTGCGCTTTTGCAACAAGAAAGGCCGTGAAGCTCGTTTGGTAAAATATATTCGCCGCAGCAACAGGTATGAGACACACACACACAGGTTGACCTGTTCGAAGAGCAATAGAGATTCTAAAATTAGAATCGTCCAGATGGAAAATGAAGGTAGAGCATTGAGCCAAGCTCCACTTTCTTTTTCGTGGAAAGCTAAAAGACGTGCTTTATCTAATTTATCAGTTGTTTCTAACAAAATTTGGTCAATAAAAAAAACTGAATAACTTTTCATCGAGAAGGTTCTGTCTTGAGAAATCCTCAGATGAAAATTTGTTATCGCATAGTTTCATAATTTCAATTTGTTTGGTAGGATATTCGCTCGTCAGGGTAGGAAAATATTAGAACTTCAACAAGGCCCTAATGTACGCTCTAACTCCAAAAAATCAAAATTCCAGCACATACTTTTAATAGGTTTTAATTTACTCTTTATCTGTGTTGTTTACAGCATGAAATGATTTTTGTTAAATACATGAACAATGCACCTGTTATAAAAAATGTTATAAACAAACAAAAAAAAAACATAAAAATTAAAAAATAATACTTGTTGTTGTAATTGAACTCGTAATAAACATCCATGTGTTGGGTGCGCAGAGCTCCATCCATATAATGGTTTGAATATTGTTCATTTGAATCTTGCAATGCCTTGGTTTCGGTCGTTCATAAATTTCGTCAATGATGCATGACGGATTTGTCTCTATGTTTCTAACTGAAACAGGAGAGCAGATGAAGTGGTGATCATATGACTGAATGCATTGCTGCAAATCGCGCTCTTGGAGTTTGAAGTATTTGTAGAAGGTTTGCGCCCTTAACAGTTGTATGAATAGGAAGTGTTGTGGGTTTAGGGCAAAAAAAATTCAAAGTCCCTTTTAAATTTTAAAAAATGCCGACGTTTCGACTTTATTTAAAGTCTTTTTCAAGGCTGAAAATAACAAGAAAAAAGTATTGTTAAGTTCTTTCATTTAGGGAGAAGAATCAAGTCTCTTGGCATAACTTTATTCTGTTGTAACGTTTATTAAACAATTACACATCAAAACGTAACCTATTAGTACTAAAACCCGATTAGCATTAAGTTAACGATTAACAATCGTTACAGGTCAGTGGCGCGACAGTAGCAGGAAAACAGTGGCGTAACATAACATATTCCTCCCCCATTAAAATTATTCAATAGGTTGATTTGATTTGTACATATTCTAAAAGAGCGTATTGAGTTTAGCAGTCGTGCAAAATTTCATAATTTTCCGATCCCTTGTTCATATTTAAATAAATTATCAAAAAGCTCCAAGTTTGGAAGTTTCGAAACACGCGGTGACGTCACTGCACCTCTCAAGTTGGTCGTGTGACGGCCTTTAGCCCGTCTTGACTCGAGAGATGACGTCATACCATCTCTAAGCGATGAATTTCTGAGGCATAATGTTTTATTATTCAAAGCCGCATAACTTTTTTAATATTTATCCAATTGCGCTGAATTTTTTTTTGTGTGCTATATGTGAGTAATACTCCATAAAAATATAAAAAACGTGGTTAATGGAACCTCACTGAACGAGCCTATTTGGGTAAAGTTTTTTACTTATTCCGGGCTTTGAAGCTTTATCTAGGACATAAACTTGGTCGCCTACAGAAAAATTAAAATCCTCAATTTTTTTTTATCGTAGTAGGCTTTGGATTCCATTTTAGAATTGATAATGTTTCCTCTAGCAAGTTGATCTGAATGTCTGTGTTATTGGCAGTCGACTTAGTCGTTGTGATTGAGGATGCAATAATCTTCAGATTACTTGGAAACTTCATCTGACTGGTTTATTCAATGATAGAGTGCACATATGCTAGTTAGATTAAATCGTATATAGTTCCTCTTTTGAAATCTAGTAATTTATCGTAGATTGTTGCTTATAAAATTTAGTGTCACTTGATAGGCACTGGTGAAGGTGGATATTTAATGCATCGTTATCGATTTGTTTATATCAACTTTGCATTTTGTCGATAACTTCAATAGGGAACAATCATATTTTTCAAATTATTTTTTTTCTTATTGCTTATGTTTTCAAATATAAAATACATATGATCATTTCGTGTCCTTGCAAAGATTTGTTTTAATTTCGTGGGTTAGAGGACAGGACCAAAAAAGAAACTATCAAGCTTTTGGCAACGTTTCGGAATATATTTTTCCTTTTTCAAGCCCTGGAAAAGGGAAATACAAGCACTTAGTACAACAATAAATATACTGTTGTGAGTTAATTACAACTTTTAAGCCAAAATAAATAAATAAATAAAATAAAATAAATTGTTCCTTTCAGTACTTACTTAAACTATTGCTTCTGGAGTCCGTTCAGGATGGACAAAGGCACTTCTCATCATAATATTTAAGGGATGCAATCAATTTTTCACAAAAATTCGTTATTTTGAATTTAAAATTTGAAAGCTAACTGATTTTCACATCTGATTTTGTGAGGTTATATTAGTAGTAGTGATGGGCTGATTAAACATTTTTACCATCGAAATTTCTCTTAGTGATGGGTGATAATTGCTTAAACTCCTGAACAGAAACCATTTGAAAGGGAACATTTACAAATTATTTCAAATTTAAGAAAGAAATAATTGTTAATTCGTTTCAGAAAGAAACTTTTGTCATTATTAAAATGTATTGCATAGCATTAAAACTGAATTCAAAATAATTTAAAAGCTTTAAAATATGTGAACACTAAACTTAAATAACAAACCAATGTAACCAGTACCAACGAGGAAAGCATACAGACAAATTTAATATTAAAAGAAAGCTACTAATTGTGATTGAAGTTCCTTCCCTACAATAAGTTATAAACTAAGTTTATGTAGGCAAACACAAAGAATAAAATAAAATAAAACAAAATAAAAAATGAAATAAACTATTGTCACAAACAAGGCATAAAACTAGTCACAAACAATCACCAAAATTAATCATAATCACAGAGATATCACAGTATGTTAAAAAGGATTTTATTATTCAATGTTGTTGACATTTTTATAAGTCTGTAGTATGTTGTTGTATACTCCACTAAGTCTGTCTGTTGTGTCAATTTTGATATTTACTGTATTGTTTAAATTTATGTGAATCATCTCACTCACCTTTCGCTTATAAATCTGAGGTTCAGAGTCTACCATTTTAACTTCATCAAATTTGAAACGGTGGCCAGTTTCAAAATGATGTTTTGACAGTGCAGTCTTGTCTTCATTATACATTCTAACATTACGACAATCATACCTGTGTTGTTGAACTCTTTTGTCAAGATATTGCATTATCTCGCCAATATAGCATTTGCCACATTCACAGGGTATTTTGTAAACTACTGAGCTTCTTTTTCCTTCTGGTATCCTATCTTTAAGTGGTGTGAAAAAAGAGCTAGCGGTTTTTGGATTGTAAAAAGCTAGTTTCAGCTCCGAATTGTTAAAGCATCTGCCTATTTTTTGAGAGAGACCATCAATGTAAGGAAATTTGAAGTATTTTTGTTGAGTTTTAGTGTTACTTTTAGTTTTTGTTCTAAATCTATTTATATTTCTGTTTATGAAACTTAAAGGATAATTGTTGTTCATTAATTGTTTTTTGACTTTTTCCATATTAGTGGTGTGAAATTCTGGATGACTTAGATTGATGGCTCTGTGTAACAATCCATTTATAATTCCTATTTTGTTGGAGAGAGGATGGTTTGATAAATACTTTAAAATCCTACCAGAACTAGTGGGTTTTGAATACCAATTTGTAATAAGGGTACCATCAGGTTTGCGATGGATCTCCATATCCAGGAAACATATTTTGTTACCATTTTCTATCTCCATCGTGAATTGGAGTGATGGGTGGAAGCTGTTGAAGGTGTCTAGTAGTACATTGAGTTGGTCTTGAGGAGCTGACAATACTGTATCATGAACATAGACAAATATGAATGGGACATGGAAGTGTAGTCTTTTCAAAACTTCTGTGATGAGATGATTCATGACTAGATTAGCTAAAATTGGTGATGCAGGATTTCCCATAGCTGACCCATCTTTTTGTAAGTAAATATCACCATTATAGGATAAATAACTTGTGTCAAAGCAATAATTTATTAGGTCAATTAAGTATTTTTTAGGAATGTCTGTGTAGTTTGAAATAAATCTGTGTTCAGAGTTAATAATATCCAAGACTATTTTCTTTGGTATGTTTGTGAACAGACTAATTACATCTAGGGACACTAGGACATGTCCATCAGGTACTACATGTTCCTTTATTACCTCTGCGAAAGCAATAGTTTAAGTAAGTACTGAAAGGAACAATTTATTTTATTTTATTTATTTATTTATTTTGGCTTAAAAGTTGTAATTAACTCACAACAGTATATTTATTGTTGTACTAAGTGCTTGTATTTCCCTTTTCCAGGGCTTGAAAAAGGAAAAATATATTCCGAAACGTTGCCAAAAGCTTGATAGTTTCTTTTTTGGTCCTGTCCTCTAACCCACGAAATTAAAACATAAAATACATATGTTTTCTTTTCTATTATGTCCTCATTAAAATAAAAAGAATTTATAAAATTTCAAGTTATTTTCGTTGGCGCGAAAACGATTACCTTCAAGATGTCGGTACTTGTGACGTCAACTGTTTGTAAATACAACGTTAAGGTCTGTCCTCACAAGAGTCCCTGACACTTTGCAAACTGTCAGAAAAAATCGCTCGTACCATCGACTGCATTAAATCTTTGCATGGAATGTGGTTTTTACGTGGTGTTTCTGTATTTCGCGTATTGTGACATTTTGTGTTTCAAGTTTGTCATGATTGATACAGGATTTACAGAAGCGCAGTCTGACAATCCCTCTATAGACCCATTTATGGTGATTCAATATCAGTCGTGACATGACGTGAGCTGATCGTGGACCAATCGTTCTTCAGGACCCAAGAGTGAACCATGAAAGCGTAGACCACGTTCGTTACTCACGGTCAGTGTAAACTACCCTTAACCTTGGTTTATGAACAGTTGACGTCACCAAAAGCGGCCATGTTGAACGTAGCTTTTCCGCGCGAAACTTTTCAATTTGAAACGAATAATTGCCGTATGAGAATAATATCCATAAATTAAATGCAAAACTACTCATATTCAATATTTTACAGAAAAATGTGCACCATAGAAACAAAATGAACCATATTTATTTCTTATGAGAATTCCCTATTTCTTGATTGAATCTTTCTTGAAAATGCTTTAATTTAATGTTTATTTTGGCTTCGGTTTCGTTGAACTTTGCGAGGGCTGAAATCATGAACTTGGTTTGGTTTAGGATGCTTTCATTAACTGTTGTTGATTTTTATTTAGTGCATCTATATCTTGATACACTTCATCGTTGACGCCGAAGTCGTTAAACATTTTCCAAATAATATTCTTTACCTTCTTTGGTGATGGATGCTATAGAAAGTGCCAGATGCCCACATGGTGTGATTTTTTAATTGTTCTGAATGGTGTAATAATGAAGTACATTTGGTTACATTTTACTTCATTTGTAATTTCGTTTGACCTGTTATACAGTGTTTTAAACTGACGAATAACATTCGATATTGCCATATTTTCTAGTTGGCTACTATTTTTTGAGTTCACTATTTCCGCATGCGGAAGATACCTCGATCGATTCTAGATAATCCGATATGCTCTACGTATATTCCGTATTGAGGGTAGTTAATTCTGAATCTGCTTTCAGCCATGATAATGGAAATAAGCAAGTAATGCCAGTTGGAGATGTTGTCACTGCAGTTTAGACGATGTCTGGGTTCTAGTGTCTAGTTATTCGCGTTAGATCACTTGTTGCTGAGTAGTTTGTAATTTTTGAAGTTGTGAGGTTCTCGTCTCTTTCTATTGGAAGTGGAATTAATTTATGAATCGACCTTCTGGTAATGGTTGTCATTTGATTGTAAAATTCTTAATAAGCTTATTCTTCTTCCGTAAATTGATGAGTTGGAGTAACTTCTTCGATCTCCCAGAATTTCGTCAACTGTTCGTCTTCTTTAGACCGAGAAACTTCAACCAAAGCATTGAAGTAGTTGAAAATACTGGTCCAGATATAATCAATCCTAGCTCAGTATTTTGTTTCGAGAGACCCTCTTGAGTTTTCTGAAGATTATTCAAAATATTTGTGGCATATTCTTTTGCTCCGAAAATCCCATCTATAGATCCAGGTGTCAAAACGTAGGATCTGTTAGAATTTCATCTTTCCATGTATTGATGTTTTTTATGTGTAGAGGTTGCCTTGACATGGTTAACCTTGGAAGAATTATCATGCTGACCTTCATGTAGAGCGTAGTTTTGAATCGTGGCGTATCTATTGACCATTTTCAGATCTTGGGCTTTCCATCTCCCATGCCAAATATCGAAACTCTAATATGACGTCGTGGAAGTCATAAACGTTGTGTTGCTTCTTCGGTGATGAAGGATGATTGTGATCTTTGGTCAATTAAGATTCTCAAAGGCTGTGGCAAACTTTGAGTTTAGACTTGTACGAGGGCTGTTGCTAGTAAAACATTTTCCTCATCTTGGCTTGCATGATTTGTCGTACTATTTAGTTACCGGTTGGAATTGCTCGCCTGTTCTTCTTTGGTAGATATTCTGTGGGGTTGTATTTTAACTATTGCCATTCGAAGCGAAATTTCTCCGTTGGGAATCCTTTGTTCGTTGCTGATTTTGTTGATTCCTGTCAACATGCAAAAGTGTATGATGTTGACGGCTGCAAATATTACATTTTGTTTGGCTGACGCATTTCTTCTGAACATTGTGGCTTGAACAGGTTTGGAAGATATGCTTCTCCTGCCTCTCTTATGTGATAACATGGCTTTAGGCTTTTGGCAGTGGTAGGTCATATGATTTTGGTGGTGTACCAGCACTTTGACCGGATTTGATTTCCGTGGTTGATACTGTTTCTAATGATTGAAACTTCCTTTCTAAGAAATTAATTATTTCTTTGAAATCTGGTAGGTACTTCATGTGGTGTTTGTGTGGACAGAATTTCTTTGGTCGGATGGCTGGTTGATCAAACAGACGTTTGGTCGAGCAGACGTTTGGTGGACGAATTTTTGTTCCGTTGGATGGATGTTAATTTCTGTTTGGATGACTATGTGTACAAACTGAGTTGTGGACGGATTGACGTATGGTCAAGGAGGTTTGGACACAGTAAATTGTAGGATTGAGAGACACCGTACACTGGTTGAATCTCATTTATTGAGTTTGATACATCCTCTTTTATATAAAATCTATATTATTATTACGTGATATTTTGATATAACTATAATACAGTGCGAGGACGCAAATTATTTTATATCGTGATATTCCTAAAAATATCCTATGCTTATAATCTAGTTTTCTTGTATGATATAATAAACTTGACCTCAATTGGCCAATCCACCATTACCTCATACTCGACTGAAGCGTACTTCACTGTCCTTTTAGAGATAATAATTTGTTAGATATTTGGACAAATTATTACCACAGGAAGAGACCTTTCAACAACCATTGAAAAAATTTGCTAGCACTTGAAGCTTTTCCTTATCGTTTTGTTGAAAATAATATTTTCCTCTTAAGCAATTTTCTCCCTAACTTTGTAACATCATATTTATAACTATACAAGTACCTACCTACAATAAGTATTTGCCAGAGTTTCATACTCATATTTATTTTTCCGCTTATACGCCTTCTTGGTTATATACTACTGTTGACTTTGAGATTATGTAACGAGAAAAGAAATATACGATATAATATATCGATTAACACGTATAAGGGCTTCTCGAGACCAAAACCGAGATTGTGCCGGTCTCGATCTCGGTCTCGGATAAACGGTCACAATCCTGATAGTCTCGGTCTCGATAATTTTATATGAAAAATAGCAGGTGTTTTTCCACCGTCATGAAACAGGAACTATCAGAATTTTCTTCTCAATAATAAGTTGATGTAATTTTTGATGCGTGTGATACATTAGAACAAAAAAATCTAGGGTCCTATCTAAAAATATCCAGTGATATACCACGATAAGTCGGATTTAAAATGTAGCAGCTCCATCAGGTAGATGGTAAAAACAATTAATTTTGAATTTGAGTTCTTTTTTCAAATAAGACAAGAAAATAATAAAAATGATAAGCTATTTTTGTAGTAGGTATTGATCGATATTATTGATAATGTTACATAACAGTGTTTATTACAAATGTTCGCTACCTCCTTATTACCGATATCGATATTTTTCATTTCCGGAGCTTTTAAGGCTTTAATCATCGAACAAAGTTTCTCCCGTTTTCTCTTGTACGCTGCATTCTCATATTCCAAAATTCCTATAGTGCCGATCATATTTCATCTAACATTTTTAAGTTAGTTGAAACTTTCTATCGCATCCTGTTATTTCATTGTGTGGAAACAAATTCTCTTTTTATATTTATTTGTTGTTTGAAGATAATAACACTTCTCTTCTTGAAGCCATGTCAGTGTAACCTAAAACTGCTCTTACCAAAATATTGTATGACAATAGAAAGATAACGTGTTTATTAGGTAAAATAGGAGGAGGAAGTGCAAGCTCCATTTTTAAATACTCAGCTTGAACTGAAAAAGCATTCAGCAGCCGTCTAGCTCGAATTGTACCTAATTCAAAGTTTTTTTCTAATTTTCAGATTTGTAGTCCAAGCTGTTATGGCACCAGTGAGCCAGCTTTTGGTTTACTACGTCACGCCAGAAGGAGAACCGATCAGCGACGTAATCAGTTTCGACGTAAAACTATTCAACAAAGAGGTGAGTTAATAAGTTATGGGTAAAGCTCCGTTTTTTCAGGTATTTCACATTTCAATTTTTATTATTCAGGTGTCTGTGAATATCGAAAATCGGGATTGGTGGCTTCCTGATCAATCGATAGACCTAGAAGTTATTGCAGAACCTTCGTCTTTGGTGTGTCTGCTGGGAGGAAGGTCTGAAGCAACGGGAGACCTGAGATTTGACCCAAGAATAAGGTATTTATTCATTTATAAGGAATTGAGTTTTTATTATAAGGGGAATCCATACCCATGTTTCTCGATTTATCAGTTAAAATAATGGCAATGAAAGCTTAGAGGATTGTCTAGAATAGGTATGATATATTAACAAATAGATCAAATATCAAATCCTTTATTCAATTTACCTGTTGTGTTGTAATTTTGTTTAATAAATTTTAGTTCGGGTGCATTTTGCAACTCCATAGTTTGGGCTTATGGCAGAACACCGTGAGTTGCAACATAAACTGATCTTGGTTTTATTTGAAGCAGGCCATTTTGATCAGTTTCCCTGTAAATTAACTGGTTGCTTTTCTCTATTCTCTTCTAGTCCTAGGTTTAGAACCCTTGGTGTTGATAGGAAACCAAAAATTTCAAACCCAAAACGCTTAAAAATTCCCTCTCTTTTTCTCCTTTGCAGAATTTGTATAGTGTCTTTTTCTCTAATATAGTCTATTCCCAATTAAAAATGCTTATATTCTTCCATAATTTGGTCTGGTCCTACTAAGCAAACGTCATCAACAATAAATATATACAAATTCTGTTTTAATGTTTTTAATGAATACTAACATTAAGACTTCCTGATCATCTAGTTAACATGTCAATTGAACATTTATTGATTTGCTATAAGTATATTATATGCGGACCTTCAGTCCTTCTTTTAGGTAAATATACCTCATCATGGATAGACATAGATTTCATGTCCTGAGTTGTTTTTCAATCGAGACCAAAGTAATGATGGTTGTAATTTCTGAAACTGGTACTCAAATCTCATCATAATGGAATGGAGCTTGTCGTACTAATACTCAAGTGCTAGGACCTTTAAGAAAATAAAGTTACTTGGGCCACGTTGCCTTTCTTTTTCATCAACCCTAATATTCTATTATTTTCTCGAGTTGTCAGTGATAGACGTTAGGTTAGAAATTATTATAATTAAAGGTGATTGAAGGCTGTGTGCGCATTTATATGTACCATCGTCACCAAAAGTAACTGGGACAGCATCACATTAGCTCTTGTCCTATTATACGAATTTTATTGTCAAATATTTGTCAAACTATGCATTAAATGCATTGAAATGAATGACAGTAGAATTAGTCCAGGAGATTATTATGCATTATTTGTGTCCCAGATACTTTTGGTGACGATGGTACATAGAGAAGGAAAAACCAATTTTGTATTCTGTGCATGAAAATTATTTATTAATAGCAGAGCGCTTTCGGCTTTAGGCCATCCCCAGTGCTTCCTGAAAGCAAGGAAATAACCTTGTTATGATTTTAATTTATTTTGATTGAATTAATTGGTTAATTACTTATTTTGTCAGGAGTACATTACGCTAGAAAGGGATTTCGCGTCATTGGTATACAAATACCTAACTATTATGTGAGACTGTAGAGACGTGAGGACAGTGAAGTCGTGAAGTTATTTGTGAAGTTGAGACGAAAAATTAACTTGAAGAGACGATTTTTATGATGCCAGAGATGGATTCTACGGTGGTACTTCAACAGGAAGACGCAGGAACCCAGGTACTAGGAACGCAGTTAATAGACAGGTAGAAATTATTGATTTGAATGAGCTTTTTTGGAACATAATGATAAAAAAAACGTAGAGATGAAATGATCGAAATGTTGGCAAATCAGATGATTACGAACAGTGGGGCAGCACCTGCGCAGCCAGCTTATTACCTCATAGCCTCCGAACACTCAGTTTCTGTGTTCCCGGAAATTTTGAGAAACATTGGGAATTTTGATGGAATCCCTTCGAAGGCGGTTTTGTGGTTGGACACAATTAATAGTGCCAAACTCTACACCCAATTTCAAACAGAGATAAAAAAGGAGCTAAATATTGGCATTCGACTAAGCGTAATGAAATTTTGACATGGAAAGATTCTGTAGACAATTTCAGTGTTACATTTTCGCCTAAAGAGAGCTTGGCAGTGAAATTTCAGAAAAGGGAGAGCAGAATTCTGGGCAAAAATAAATGTTTAAATTTATATTTGCATGAAAAAATGAAGTTATGCACAGATTTAGGCCTAGAAATAAATGAATTCAAAGAGCAAGTGCTTATTGGGTCACATTTTCGATCAATCTACGATGTAGGTAGTGTGGGTAAAAAGGCTTTACAGCATAGATACATTATTTCAAGACTTGCGCAGCTACGCAGACATTGAAAGTAGGCGTCAGCAGCGTTTTATTGGCATGTATAAAGTTAACTTCGATAGAACTAACTTGAACAAGGAAAACATGAATAATGCTCAGGAAACAAATGAGAAGCAGAATCATGCACCACAGACATTGAGTAATGAGGCAGCTTAGAAACCACGCCAAGCTAGTAGTACCCGAATAGAGGGTCAACAGAAATCCTCCAGATATATGCCTCCTAGAAATGCTAAAGACAAGCCCCTTTGCTTCAAATGCAAGAAATAAGAGCACATCTGGAAATATTGCTCCCAGAATCAACCTTCAACCTCCCCTCCCCACCGGAAGTACTACAGACGAACCAGCGAACCACAGCAATAGCGGTAAACTAACAAAAGAGAAATTACTGAAGTATTTTTAGAAAGCAACTGTCAATGAGAACAGCATAAAACCTTATATGGACTTAGGTATATTGCAATATGCTGAGATTAACAGATGCTGAAAACATAAAATTGAAGTATGATAAACTGAGAAGTGGCATGCGGATCAAAGGTGCTGGAGAAGGAAAAATCAAGCCGTTGTGCATAACTAGAAATGTTGACATAGGTTTACACCAGGCACATGCTAGAACTGACATTTACATAGTATCAGCTCAACCAGCACAAATATGTTTATTAGTATTTTATATGCTGCTATATAGCAGTATCGTAAGACATTTTACTCGTATACAAATTCTTATAGTTATCTGATAGGCAATTATAATACACTTAAAAACACGAAAACGGACCACTTTATAAAATATATCTGTCGTATTGAAATGCTTATAATGATCGTGAGTGACAGCTATACGACTACTTCACTACTGCTATAGACCTATAATAAGAGTAGTTATAAAACATCTATATGATAGTTTTATTATTACCGATATTGAAATAATTTTTAAAACAGATTTGTTTCAAGTAAGACATTTATAAAATAGTTATAAAAGTATTTTATTGTTTCTTATTTGTGGTATTCCAAACGCTATTTTGTGTACAATTTATACTGGTATAAAAATATTTTGTCTCAAAGATGTTACCAATAAAAATTTGGCATTATATTTCTAACTGAGAATAAATCAGAATTGTTACAGAAATACTATAACTGCGACAGTGGAGCCCATCACAAATGGCGTACCTACCTATACATCAGAAAATAATATTACTATATCATACACAATATGAAATACTGTTAAAGCCTCAAACATGTTGATTTCACTTGCCAATTTAATTTTTCTGTCAATATATAGGTATATTTATTAGCTAAATTTTCACGCGCCTGCATTTTGGGGCAAATTATGATTTTTAATCGAGTTATTATATTTCACAACTTGAAGATGGTAATTACAAATGACAACAACTCTTTGATAATTATATTTTTCTCGGTATTCTGAATGTTTTTCTTATACAATGTTTCAATTTTTTTATTTTCTTATGGAATATTTAGTTTTATTTCTCAAACCTAATGTAATGGCCGACCAAAAGTGGCCTGCCAATATGGACGAATCCGATATATCATATTTGTCACAAAAAAACACAATTATAAGACAAATTAGTCACGAATAAATCAAATCTAATACAAATTTGCTTAATCCTGGTTCCCCTTAAACTCTTAAAAATACAAGGTTGTCAGATCTATGTCTCATATTAACACCCAGTCACTAACCGTTCTTGCATATTCAAAACCACGCAATCGGCGCAATACTCACATAACTATAAAGGGCATTGAAAAAAGGTAGTGATATTTAACATTTTTTCTGTGAAAGCACCCCAAATACTAAGACAATTTAAATCATCATAATAAAAATATTTCTCTATGAATACCTACACCTAGTACACCTACACCTTTTTGGCATACACTTGTATAGGAATAAACATGACGAGAGTTAGGAACTTTCCTAATCACCATACATAAAAAATTTAACATACCTACTAGTTACTACAAAAATAAATACAACGTGTAATTAAATAAAGTCATTCGGGCATGTGTTTAGGCGCTTTATAGTTCTTACTCTAAGGAAAATGTGTAATAGTCTGCAACATTGTAAACGATTTCACCAGGAACGGACGAATACTATATGTAGACAGGGCCGCCCAGGCGCCCACGCGCATGGCAACCCGAGGATATTTAAGTTGTATAAGTGTTTTATAATAATGTCTTGTACCCTCGAAATCAAGTATTCTATAAACCATTTTTATAGAATGTTCTCTTGGTTTACCTCTAGATTCCTATTTAAAATTAGCAAGAATATGGTGAAACTTTAACGCTTTAGGGCCAAATTTTATAACGTATTTATTTTGGCAATTGCCTAATTATACTGCTACGGCTAGTCAGCTTCAGTTCGGCGGCCATGGGTCTATGGGTTCCTTGTATACATCTTACCTTTGGGCGCCACCAAGTCAATTGTGACTTAACTAGGAAGATAACCTAATGATGTTATAAACAAAACCTGTGCAATTGGAGAGCTTATCAATAAAACAACTAATTAGGTACAATAATGTATCTGGCTTCTTTATTAAAAATAATAACAAAATATAGGGATAGCCAGGAGGTTATTAAAAATGTGTTTAGAATAATGCTTGTACCAATTTATAAATATTTGATTATAAAAAAAAAATAAGAATGTAAATAATGTATAAAAATATTGATTTTTAAATAAACAGTTTTAACTGTCTGTTTACACTTGTGAAAGATTAGAACCACAATATCAGTTACACTCTACCAAGAGGCAAATTCAACACCAGAAAGGTGAAAATTATTGTTAGGGCAACCTCAGGGTAAAATTCTAGAATTTTATTTAAGGGGCACTTACCGAACGTAAATCAGTATCAAGTGATTTATATAAGATTTGCCTAAATAGTAAAAAGTACAACTTACATGTGTACAAGTGTTGATTATCTTCAAAGGTGTGTGTAAATCCAGAAGTTTTGAAGGGATATTATCTACAGGTTCGGTCTCACTGTAGATAGACTATGGTATGGTAAGTGAGTCATAGTCATGAGTCCTATCCACGTGGTATCTGTTTTACGTAGAACTCAATGTGGTTCTAGCAGAGCGGTACCAAGAGGGTTGCTGAAGGGAGGCTACCAAAGCCAACTAAGAGCAATCTAGATCTAGTCTAGAATCTCTTTCTAGGAGCTGTCCAACTATAGCCTAAGACTGTCTAGCTACAGCCTAGCACTAGGACTAGGAGTAGGACACTATAACGATGTTCGTATAAAAAAACACATCGAGCCCCAAATATTAGAAATAATCTTACCTCAAATTGAGGGATCCTCTAGACCAAAGGTGAAGTCTTAAACTTCCAAAAGCTGCTCGGAACAGTCCTATTGAAGAAACGAAACACGTGTTGTAGGTTAATAATCCTGAAGAAAATCTCAAACTTACCGAAACAAAATCCAAAATGACCAAGGGACGACTCCAGACAATTATCAATAAGAAATTAGTCTTAACCTTGAGTTCCCTGGCACAAAATTCCAAAAAGTCTCGCCCAAAATCAAATAGGCCGAGACCAACCTTTCGGTATCAAGTCTCAAGATCAAAAGGGCTAATTCTTCCTTTAGATTTCGGAAGAAGGCTTTCACTTGTCAAACTTCTAATTTTGACATTGAAGAAAATTATAGAAAAAAGCGTGTTCAATTTCACTCCAAGAATACGAACTGAAAGTTTGGTTGTATAAAAATGACTGGTGAATATTGAAAAATGCCTATAGAACATATATCAAAAAGTAGAACAGGTCTAAAGAAAACGCCTAGACAAAACAGCTGTTCAATGACATGATGGAAATGAAAAATCAAAGAGTAAACAGCAATTTATCATAACCTCAGATTATTGATTGGATTTGCAAACAGAGATGATGATGGAACTACCTCCTTTTCCTAAGATTCTAATCAATAACAGCGGGCCCTGCCGTACTGAATCAAACCTTCCTAGATCAATCAACAAAACTTGCAAACCTGCACAAAAAAACTTTCAGTAGAAGGCAGTAATCAAGGTAACAAAATCTGGGCACAGAAAAGACAGTTGTTTATTCATTTATTTCATTGTAGTTCTATATAGAATCATATCTACTAGAGCAAAACACAGTAGCATATCAAACAAGAAATTGAAAATGCTACAATTTATAGTCGTTCCTTGAGTCTTCCTTGAAGGTCGTGAGTTTAGAATGGACACATGCGACATTTGCTACAACCTTTAGAAATATATAGGAGGTTTCACACCGGAGTAGCGTCGCAAAAATGCGACGTGGCAACATGCGGCGTATATTTTAGATAGTTTGCGTGCTTCCTAAACCGAATTTTCGCGACGAATGTGTCTAAGAGCCCGCTCATTTTTTCGACCTTGAAGCGAACCACATTTCGAATGTCACGAAAATGATTCTTGGTGATAAGACGTACCCGAAATGATAACGGTGCCTCTTGAGATGTTGCCGAAAGCATGTTTTTTTAATTAAAAAATGGACCCTTTTTTTATAA
The DNA here is from genome assembly GCA_917834065.1 of Ceutorhynchus assimilis. NCBI lineage: Eukaryota > Metazoa > Arthropoda > Insecta > Coleoptera > Curculionidae > Ceutorhynchus > Ceutorhynchus assimilis. The sequence continues at coordinate 29,985,468 of OU892278.1, read as the reverse complement.
CATATACCTTTTTCATCACCGACGCACGAAATCAACGCCAAAAAGTTCCTTTTAATGCGTATGCTTAAAAAAACCTACGGTGCCACGACTTATCCTGCCGCAACCCCTGGCACCGTTGCGATAAATGGGGTGGTTTAACGCAATTTACTACCTTTTTCGTCACCGTATATTTTTGCACCCCACCTGCAGCCTTTACCTTTACAGGTAGATGATAGGTGTAAATACAAAATTTGTGCAGTTTTAGCTAATTTTTTAGAATCCATCGTCAGAAACCATAATGTATGATCAGAAATTTGAAATTCTACATACTTTCAACTTTTTCCAAATCGAATGCCCTGTATTTGATTCTTTATTCTTGAAGAGCACAATTTGCCAATTCCAAAAATATATAGTTTGTCTATGTTTGGTCGAGCCGTCTCCAACATATTTGGCTCTAAAAATTGTAGAAATACTATCCTACTGCCTTAGATTTTGTGAACCAATCTACATGTCAAGATGACAGCTGCAGGTGAAATATGAGGTACTGGGTTTCTCTGATACTATTTTTAAAATTTTTAGAGTCAAATATGTTGGAGACGGCTCAACTAAACACAGACAAACTATATATTTTTGGAATCGGAAAATAGACCTATCTATTTTACCAGACAAAGAGGTCATAATACGAAAATTTCATTAGATAAAAAAAGACACAAAACGCTCATTGCGCAAGACGAGGCGAAACGTACCAAATTATATTATACTTACGTACAGCAATGCGTCCTTCTTATTTGCACAGGCTAAAAAGGGAAAGAGAAAGACCGCGCGTTGTGCAACGTATTTGTCAAATTTTTTTTTGAATGACACTTGTCAAGCTATGTCAAGTTGCATATCAACCGTAATTTTATTCTTGTCAGACCACCGGTAATGAACAAGGACAAGGATATGCCGGGCGTGCAAAACGAACACCTCACACCTGTACTAGTTAGCCAATAAAAAGGCATTGCCTCGTGTTGCGCGCGCATACCAGGTAAAAATAGATAGGTCTATTGTGATCTTCAAAAATATAGAATCAAATATAGGGCATTCCATTTGGAAAAAGTTGAAAGTATGTAAAATTTCAAATTTCTGATCATACATTATGGTTTCTGACGATGGATTCTAAAAAATTAGATAAAACTGCATAACTTTTGTATTAACACCTATCATCTACCTGTAAAGTTAAAGGCTGTAGGTGGGGTGCAAAAATATACGGTGACAAAAAAGGTAGTAAATTGCGTTAAACCACCCCATTTATCGCCACGGTGCCAGGGGTTGCGGCAGGATAGGTCGTGGGGGCACCGTAGTTTTTTTTAAGCATACGCATTGGAAGGAACTTTTTGGCGTTGATTTCATGCGTCGGTGATGAAAAAGGTATATGTTATAAAAAAAACGGTCCATTTTTTAATTAAAAAAACATGCTTTCGGCAACATCTCAAGAGGCACCGTTATCATTTCGGGTACGTCTTTTCACCAAGAATCGTTTTCGTGACATTCGAATTGTGGTTCGCTTCAAGGTCGAAAAAACGAGCGGGCTCTTAGACACTTTGATGTGAAAACCCACTTAAGGTCTGAGAAAACCTCAAAAAGCGACTATAAATTCCGCCTTAAGGGCCGCCATTGTTGGTAAAAAAGGTTTATTGAGTCACTGTAGTTAGTAGTGTTTTTTTATGAATTTTTATGGTTAAAATCAATATAACTGTATTGTATTGCCTTTGCATAGCCTAATAGCCGATTTTTAAAGCTCCGACAACTTTTTACTCTTATGGCGCTTTGGTGGCGCATTTTAATGCATTTTAATATTAAAACTGGCACATGAAAGTTGATAATACCTGGCAACACTGAAAAAGTAACAAGAGCAGAGATATGCCAAGAAAAAGTAGGATTAGAGTGTGTTGAAGTGGTCAAGTGGAGATGAATGAAATGAACGAAGATAATTGTCGAAAGATAACAATGGATATGATCAATGCAAACTCAGATGTGACCTTGAAAAATAAAAATGACCATAGTGATCTGCTTAAGCAATACATTGACTATTTCGCGTTTAATTTTTTAGAATTCGGATGTTATGAAGATAAGTTTAAAATAGAGACACTAACAGAATACCCGGTTAATTCTCGACCTTATAGACTGAGTTTTAGTGAGAGACAGAAAGCCAGAAAGTTCGCGGGATGGTAGAGGAAGGCTTCCTTTTTCATCAACCCTAATATTCTGCTATCTTCTAGAGTTGACAGTGTTAGACGTTAGGTTAGACATTATTATAGTTATTCACTGTGATTATTCAACAGTCTGTCATATTCACGTAGGAATATCTGTCGTTAATAGACAAGCTTTTTCTATAAAATCCTGTTTTTATTGAGACCAATGATCAGCGAACATAAAATAAAAGAGACCTTACACAAGACTAAGTGTGCCCATAAATAACAGGCCGCCGGCCGTTAAATTAACGGCTGCCAGCCGTTAAAATAACGGCCGCTGGCCGGGAGAGTGTTTTTTTCTTTTCAGATTGAAAGATATCTGCAGTATGACGGAAAATCTAGAACGAAACACGGCCGATAACTGCAAATAACAGCCTTGGCTGATTATGATCCTCGGCTATCGCCTCGGATCACAATCTTATCGGCCTTATAACGTTAATAACTATTGCTGATTCTGTTCATGTTCTACATTTCCAATTTTGGTTTCTATTATCTGGTGGTAGTTTTTATTTCTAGCATATTTCTCTTGATTGACCTCTTCATTTTCCAATTTGATGCTCCTACTTTTATTATAAAACTCCTTTCATTGAAAACTACGACTGTAGGTGTCTTTTTCTTCTTCAAGTTCCATAATCTATGTCCAGTTCTACAGTGTACAGGATCCACTCATAATATACATGTCTGGGATTTTGGTATCGTCCAAGTCCCTTCCTATTTGTTCTGGCATAATGAGCCTAAGCTTGTTGACATTTTCGTCACCACTATGAACGCCTCTTGAACCTCCTACATATTGTTGTATGTTTCATTGACTGTCTTTTTTGTAGCGACCTTTTTATACTGTCACGAATCTGGGGTAAGTGACAGAAATCTTGGGTTCGTTTATTCCAAAATCAAAGTCCAACTAACACAACAATATTTATTCCACTAATTAACTCAAACAACTTAACTCTTCATAACTCTAACAAAATTCACTATAGTCAATCTTGAACTTAAAAACTACTAATTAATACCGGCCTTTATATCCGTAATCCATTCTTGTACAATTCAGAATAAACGCGATAGAGTCTCTCCTGAATGAATCAGTATTTTCTAGATTTTAGGTTGGATTCTCGACACCCTGGCAGATGCGCCGACACAATACCATATTTATCGGTCTGCAACGTTATCCATCTTCCCATTCTCAATCTCCAATCATCTCAGCCATCTTCCTCGTCTTCTCCACTTCTCCAGCTACTTCTTGGTCTGCTGACTTTTTCTGCCTCCTGGCTTCTACTCAATGATTTGCTTGGGAATTATCGTATCTGCCATTCTTTGTACATATACATGTCCTTGGAATCAACTAATATTGTGTGTTCATAATTTCTCTAATTCTCTGGTTTGTTATCCTTTCCATTTTTGTCCTGCCTGCCACTACCAAAAGTCCATTTCAGGTGCCTCCAGCATTTTGCAGTTCTGTCCTTTAATGCCTGACATCTGAATTATATGTGACTACTAATGAGGATAGATTTGTATATCCTAGATTTGTTCAACCAAATACACACTGCTAGTAATGATATTTTTCAGCAAAGAAATAACAATTACCATTTACCATTTTTCCTGTTTTCTTATTCTTTCAATTTTACTTCCGAATTTTTTTTTGACTAGTTTTAATGTAAGATCACCTGGTGGAACTTTCTCGAAAGTTGTTGAAACTCTTTCAAAACATTTTGACATCGCTAACACCAAAGAACAAACCATATATTCTTCTGTGCAATCTACAATCGCAGCTTTCAATTGTCTTAAAATTTCTTTAAAATTTGCTAGAAATCTCTCCATGGCATCATTTTCTTTCATTTCCATTCCATACTCATTAGGTTCTCACACAGTACTAACTGTCCTAAAATTCCCTTCTTTTGGTATCTGTCCTCAAGATTTGTCAACAAACTGTATGCTGTTTTACAATTTATTACTAATAAGTTGACTATCCACTGGTTCAATGTGAGTGTTGCCTTTCTTCTTCGCGGTTTCTTTCTCTTTCTGTATACTCCTTTTTCAAATTCATCAGTAATCTAATCTATTACCTAGTTTTCTTCTGACAGAACAAACAATGATGATTTTCATAACAAAAACATAGAGACATTTCAGATAAAACATACAATTTTCTCCCTATTCAATATTATGTATATAGTCGCTAATTATAAGTACCTATATCTCAATAAATTACCGTATACCTAATAATTACAAAATGTATTATTTAAGTTCAATCTTCTCAAATTATTACCTACTTTCAACAATTATTCAGCTGCCTTCTCCATTCATCAACCCATTATTAAGACAAAAATATCTTCCTTTGACTCCAAAAGCTACAGACCAAATATTAGATGCAAAATAAGGAACGAAAACGCTTCAATAAATGCTTATAGGTACCTACACAAAATGCTCTCATAATCAGCATTTTGAAAGTTCTCTCCGCAAACAAAGGGTATTTTAAGATTATTCGACAATTTATGAGAAATTCCGGGAGAAGATTCGGGTTTTAGCCTTCCTGTCGCGAATTATTTTTGCAAAACGGAATTGGAAAGTAATGGATTTATCGTTAGGACTAATCCCCAAGCGATTTAATTTAAAAGTTAGATTTTACGATTTTGAGATGTTCATTAGTGCCGGATAATACGCTGCAAGTTTACTGGCCCGAGAATTGTATAAGCTGTTTCGGCAAGGATAAGATCTTGACGAGGAGTTTATTTATTTTTAGTCCCCGTTTTCCGAAAGGGATTAGCAAGTTGGTTGAGTTAGGAAATTTACAAGATTTTAACTGTGCAAAACAAAGTTTTGGAAAAATAACAATTCAGAAAATTTTATTTTTATTGAATTTCAGTATAAAGGTGCTTTATACTTATACGCCTTAAAAAATCCAGGTTTAACGAATAATCCTTCAATTTAAAAAAAAAGCTTCCAGCTACATGAAAAAACCAGATATTTTTAGAAACTAATTTCAAAAGAAAATCCATTTTAATAAAAGAAGTATCCCGAAAGATTTTTGTATTTTAGAAGTTTGAAATAGCAAACTTAGTTTCCACCCACTCCCAGTAATCTTTGGTTTCCTTCTTGAGAAATATGAGCCACTTAAAATTTGATAACTATCCTTAAAACTAATCGAGAAGATCTGAATATATAATACAGAATAATAGTTATAGACCGGTGCATAACGACCATTTTTTTGAAACGATTTTCTCCCGTCTGCCATCAAGGGTGGTTATTCTTTATGCAATAAGAAGTGGAATAACTGAAATTTCAAAGAGCCCCGCGTGTGACAATACAATGATATGCTAATTTGAAAATGTAATGAACAGTGGAGATTTGGATCAATATTATCCCGTCTGCCACACATTGTGAAGGTAATTTAAACAAAACTGAGTACAAGGAAGCTAAGCGGCGGAAACCCTAGGTTAGTATAAAGTGTCATATTACTAATTTCAAAATGTCGCCAAAATCGGACATGTGGATCAACGACGTCCCGTCTGCCAAATTAAATTTATGTTTCATTCACGATGTAATACATCAATAAGTAAATGGCAGAAAATCTCGGTTGGTATAATAATTTTTAACAATTTTTGAAGTTGTATAAAAATGCTGAGATGTTGAAACAATTTTCTCCCGCCTAAAACATGTTTTGTTACAATGGATTTTAGATAAATAATGTACCTTTGCATCGGCAGAAAAATTGAAGTGGTACAGATATTTATTTTTTAATTTTTCAAAATGTCAAAAATTTTCAAATTTGAGATCAATTATTTCCCGTCTGCCATTAATTTATATTAAATAAGTTACTACCAAACGCTTAAGTTTTGACTGACAACGTTTTTAACCCGTCTGCCATTTGGTTAAGTGAAATGTAGTTATGAGAATATGCATATTGTGAATATGGCAGAAACCGCAATAAGTTACCGTAAAACCTCACAACTTTACCCAGGGGCCACAACTTTGCCCAGATGCAAGGTCACAAACAAAATTTTATATTAACTTTGGAAACACTTTAAAAATTGTGGCAATGGTTGTGTACGCTTCTAAGCAAGTAACTTCGATGGTCAGTACTGTTTTAACTGCGTCCGTGGTAGGCTACTCTTTGGAATCAGGTAAGGAAATTTACCTAACTTTTTGGCGGTTTTTCACATGAAAAGCTAAGGTTTACTGTGAGTTTATTATTCAATATTATTTAACGAAATTTGCTATAGGTATACTTTGATGTTTTCTCAACAACGTAATTTTGTTAAATTTGAGTTGCATTTATTAGAAAGTCCATATTGGCAATAGAAGTAAATGGACAATGATGTCACCCAAATTTCCGGATTTTTTTTCAAAATATAAATCAGTTAATTTATTGTTTTGAAACTTTCTTTACGCAAAATAGTAACAATAATAATAATAATATGAATAATAAGATATGAAAATGCTAGGCGAAGTAGTATAAGAAAAGCAGACCATCAGACAACAGAAATTCATCCTAGGTGCACGGTGTGCTCTCGATAACTTTTGCACTATAAAAGACCATAAGAAGTACGCTTATATACCTATGGGAAATTTCAAAAATAATAATAATATAAAAAATAAAATAAAACCTGGAGAATCGGTCAGATTTGAGGATCTGAATAATGTAGAAAATGAAAGAAACGAAAAACGTTAAGGAACAAAACGTTGAAGAAGTCGAAGAGGAGCCTTGACGATATTTTTTTTAATGAAAATTTCAAAAAAAAAATAATTTTTTGATAGAAGGGCTTTGTTCCTATTTTCTAATAAAAAAACTATTTAAAAGCATATTCGTTCGTTTTTTTCAACTGCCATGCATGCAGAAACCTTTTTAAAAACATTATCGATGGGCAAAGTTGGTTATTAAAGGCGTTAACTTTGCTTTTCGGCAATTTTTGATCAGTGGGCAAAGTTGAAATTTTTGCTTACAACTTTGCCTACCCCCTTTTTAATTTTTTTTCGGGTATTTCTTCAGAAGTTAGCCAAACTACATTTTGACGAACGATTAATGACGATAAAACAAAACTTTTGGTAACATCGAAATTTTCAAATAAAAATCTCCCAAAAATATAGTGGGGAAAAACAAAAATTTCCTGGGCAAAGTTGTAAGGTTTTACGGTACATAAGTTGCACATATGGTTATTAAATTGCAATTTTTTCCCGTCTGCCAACTTAATTGAGTAGAGTTACTATCAAAACAACTGAATACCTATCAAGAAGCGAAATGACTGCTTATGTACAGGGTCTGTTCCTTATAATTAGTGCGGCTCCTACAACTTAAAAGAAAATACAGAAAAAAGTTAAATACAAAAGTTGTAGGGTTTTATCTTTATTATCTTTCGTATATGTCAAAAATAGGCTAATGACAGGTGCCAACTGTCATAATGACAGCACTTGCATTTATTTAAATGGAACACCCTGTATATTTTTAGCTACGATAATAGATTTGATATTTGGTTCAGCTGTTTTTACGCTATTCAAGTTTAAACATGCATTTACATTACCCTAAATTAGGTCTGCTCCCGATTTCTAATGCCCGTATTATATCTAGTTAGGGAGACGACCGCATTTTTCCTATCCCGATCGAGTTATGTGTCGACACTATTATCAATATACAGGGTGTCCCACAATCAGCGTTACAGGCGATAACTTTCTTATTTTTAGAAATAAAAATTTGAAAAAAAAAAATGGCTAATGGTTAGTTAAGTTCTCTTCAAAAATATAAAAAAATCTTCCCCTGACAAAATCATCCCCTATTTACAACCCTTCACTTTTTTTTTCCAAATGGCACCCCTAATTTTTTTTTTTATTTTTGAGAAGTTCATGAAATTGCAAATTCAATGATGTATAAAAAGTTTGTTTTTCCATGTTTCGTTGGAAAAAAAAATCAAAAATGAAAATAATAATAATGGGGTTCTATTTGAAAAAAAAGGCAAAAGTTGTTTTTAGGGGATGAGTTTGTTAGGGAATATTTTTTTTTTTATTCTTGAAAAGGGGTTAATTTGCACACAATTAATTTTTTTTTGTCATATTTTTATTTTTGTAGACAAAAATGTGATTGCCTGTATAAGACTAAGGGTGGGACACCCATTTTTTTTCCCCCAAGAGACATGAAAAAACAAACTTTTTATACACCATACAAATTTGTAATTTCATAAGCTTCTCAGAAAAAAAAAAAAAGTAGGGGTGCCATTTGAAAAAAAAAATCAAGGGTTGTAAATAGGGGATGATTTTTCCAAGGGATGATTTTTTTATATTTTTGAAGAGAGATTAATTAGCCATTAATAATTTTTTTTGTTTCAAATTTTTATTTTTGAAAATAAGAAAGTTATGGCCTGTAACGTTGATTGTGGGACACCCTGTATAGTATTAGGTGAATCTATTAACCGGTATTCCTGCCTGAGAGCAAATGCTGCCGGAAATATCTTTTAACAAATTATTAACAAATTGAAAACAACGTAAGACTACCCCCATCGAGTTATGCCTTAAGTAGGGTATCAGATTGAAGGTCTCGATGTCCCCTATCTAAAAAGTCGATCCTGCCTCGTGAGAACTTGCCGGAAAAGGGTGTGCCCTTAAGGTCCCCGTTTTTTTATATCATTGCTTTTATAATATACAGGGTGTCCCAAAAAGATACCGACAAACTTTAAGGGGTAGTAGGGGATATCAAAACAAGCATTTTTGTTTATATAAACATATGTCCGCAAATGAGCCATTTGGGCTGTAGAGCAAAAAAACTGTTTGGTATCTAGTTTTATTCTTCGCAATCATTAAGTCACTGTTTACTTATTAATTTTGCTTTAATAGCAAATAAATTATGGTTTACAATAATTATTCAACTCGCGAACTCTTTGGAATATTCCGGGAATAGCTTCTACATGGGTGCAACTCGCCAGTTTCCTTGCTATCAGATCTTCCCCATTACGAACAGGTGTTTCGTAGACTAAACTTTTCAGTCAATGACCCGACGGTGTAATCTTTGCATTGATGTAAATGGTCAACATTTTGAACAATTATTCTAAACCATAATATATTTGATAATAAAGCAAAATTAATAAGTAAACAGTGATTTAATTATTGCGAAGAATAAAAGTATCAAATAGTTTTTTTGCTCTACAGCCCAAATGGCTCATTTGCGGACATATGTTTACAACAAAAATGCTTGTTTTGATGTCCCCTACTACCCCTTAAAGTTTGTCGGCATCTTTTTGGGACACCCTGTATATTATTCTCAAGAATTTTCAAAAATGGATTTTCTAACTTCTGTAATTTTTTGAAAAATGTTTATAAAGATGTTTGTTTCGTGTATTTTTGGTCTGTAGGGTATCCTTGATCTAATAAAGTAATAAAGCAACTAATTATTTCGAAAATCGCGGAAGGTTCTGTGTGCAAAATGTTCAAAAGTCATTGTCACTGGCTCGCTTTCTTCGTCTCTCTACAGTCCTCAGTCTACGTTATACAGGGTGGGGCACGAAAAACTTCCCACCCAGGTTTTCTCATCAAAAATTGCTCGGACACCTCGCTTTTTATTTTTTGGGGACACATTTCAAATAGAAAGCAGGGTCGAGTAATACGTCATTTGATAGCTATTTTTATCGGACGGAACAGAACATGAAATAACAGAACATGAATGAACAGAACGTGAAAAAGCAGAACATGAAAAAACAGAACAGTGAAAAAACAGAACAGTGATAAAACAGAACAAGGAAAAAAGAGAACTATGACATAACAGAACCAAGAAAATAGAGAACACTGAAATAAGAGAACCTTGACAAAACAGAACTCTGAAAAATAAGAACAACTGGAAATAATAAAGGATGAAAAACAAAAAATAGGTATCTAGTTATTGAACTTTAATGAATATTTTTTTACTCATGTAGGGTGTCATTGAAATGGTGTAAAGAAATTTGGGGGGTGATAGTACTCATAAAACTGGTTTAAAAAATTCCTATAAACATGGGTCGTAAAATGCATATTAAGGGAGTTAGGGGTGTTAAGGGGAAAAATTGAAAATCGTTTTTTTCTTTAATTGTAGGTTTGAACGAGATGAATTTTAGAAAAAAACCCTGTCTGGCATAGATTTTTTTTCCAAATCCTATATTTTCCCTTAAGAGAAGTGAAATTATAATAGCTAAATAACTCAAACAGGACCTATTTATACTTAATTTCCGAGAATATCAATGTGTTAGTTATGTTATATGGGTCTTTGTTGAAAGGGGCCTGAATAACTTAGGTCTTATTGCTTGATGTTAAAAGTAGGTAATTAGTTTCTGAGAATATTAATGTTAGGAAAATATAACTTAAATTAATAGTGCTGGCTTGAAAACGGATTATGAGTCTGATATTGACGTGAAATTGAAACTGAAGTCTCTGGCTGCACTGTCGTTTGTACCAGAACACGACGTGCGATCTGTATTTGATGACCTAGCAGCAACTTTTCCCGATGATGATGGCCACAACGCCGTGTTGACGTATTTCTTCTCAACATACATAGAGGGCGCTGCTGGAAGATCACCGCAATTTCCAATCGGGTTGTGGAACCATTTCGGAGCCGCTGCCGAAAGAAGCCCAAAAACAACAAATTGTTGTGAAGGCTTCCACAACGCTTTGAACTCCATCTTCCACTGCAGCCATCCTAGCATATGGAATTTGCTAGATGGATTAAGGCGAGACATTGCCTGCCAACGGTTGCTGCTATCCAATGCAGCAACTGGTCGCCCAGAAGTACGGAAGAAGAAGTATGAGAACCTCAGCAATCAAGTGGCAGCAGTTGTGGAAGAATATGAAAATTATGATGATAAACTGGTGTATTTGCGGCGAATGGCAAACTTACAGTAATTTTTTTTTTAATATATACATAAGTGAAAAAATATTCTAGGTATTTTGTGTTTTTCATCCTTTATTATTTCCAGTTGTTGTTATTTTAAATTTAATATTCAAACCCGACTAACCTGAACAATTGAATAATATGGGAGTAATTGTGTTTTCTTTGTTACATTTTTAAACTTTAACCACCGATCTCATTAACATACAACCCCTCTCAACAAAGTTATATTTCTAATTATTAATATTCTCAGAAATTAATTACCTACTTTTAACATCAAGCAATAGGGCCTAAGTTATTCAGGCCCCTTTCAACAATGACCCATATAACATAACTATAACATTGATATTCTCGGAAATTAAGTATAGATAAGGCCTGTTTGAGTTATTTAGCTATTATAATCTCACATCTCTTAAGGGAAAATATATACATGAGTGAAAAAATATTCATTAAAGTTCAATAACTAGATACCTATTTTTTTGTTTTTCATCCTTTATTTTTTCCAGTTGTTCTTATTTTTCAGAGTTCTGTTTTGTCAAGGTTCTCTTATTTCAGTGTTCTCTTTTTTCTCGGTTCTGTTATGTCATAGTTCTGTTTTTTCCTTGTTCTGTTTTATCACTGTTCTGTTTTTTCAGTATTCTGTTTTTTCATGTTCTGCTTTTTCACGTTCTGTTCATTCATGTTCTGTTATTTCATGTTCTGTTATTTCATGGAACCATTTTTATCAAGTTAATATTCCAAAAGTTTCAAGTTTACCCTGTCGAAATGGAGCCTTGTCAAAGCTGTGTGGCTTTTATCTCATAATAACAAAACAACATGAATCATTTTAAACTAAACTGTTAAATGACAATATTCAAATTAAATACCAATATTATTCAATTACTATGGATAGATAGGTAGCCTTAAAATCTGTTGTTTTGTTATTATTTGATAAGACTCAACAGTTCAGATACTCGAAAAAAAGCCTTTCTCCTAACTTCGACAAACCGCCATTCCGACAGGGTAAATATAGGCAACTCGAAACTTTGGGGATATAATTCTAATAAAAATAGCTATCAAATCAAATTTTTGAACGTACCTGTCACCCCTGCTTAGGGGTTGACAGGTAGAGGGTGAAAATACCAATGGAATGCGTCCCCCAAAAACCAAAAATTGACGTATCCGAGCCATTTTTGATTAATCACCTAACATCTTAGAAAACCGGGGTGGGAAGTTTTTCATGCCCCACCCTGTATATCTTCCTCCTCACTCGTCTCTCGTGTAACGAAATTTGCCAAAACATGACGTCATGTGATGCGTCCTCCAAATCACTCTCCATATTTTCGTCTAAATATCAGAATTTTCTATAGATTTAGATATAACTACATCGGTCGTCGGTCTTGACTCTTGAATAGTGAATTGTGCTAGTGGCGCTAGGCCACTACTGCCACGAGTGCTACGTGCCACTGCCACAGGCTAGTCGCGCTAGTGCAGTGCAAAGTGCAACGCAAGAGATCGCTGCGACCATTGGGATTTCGTCATCCTGTTGTCCGGTGATTTTGCAATTCATTACGCCACGTGACACGATCCTAATGTTAATTTTAATTAGTTCTCGCAAATAAGGTGCGCAAATTTATGTCTACCAATTTCTCCCAACTTTAAATTTTTTATCTAAGTTTTCCCAACTTTCGATATATTTGAGGAACTTTGGAGGGGGCGTTGCCCCCCTCAACCCCCCCCCCCATGGCTCCGTCCCTGGTCTTGAGAGCAACTTTAATTTTAATTAACCGGTTGTCAGACGGGAGAAATCTGTTTGGACACATAAACATTTTTCGCAATTTAACAATAATTGTGCAACGTATGTAGCTCATTGCGGTTTCTGCCATATTGAGAATATGCATATTCTCATAACTACATTTCACTGAAACAAACGGCAGACGGGTTGAAAACGTTCATGATATGAACAATTTTTGTTCCAATTTTGTTAATCAATTATAAGAACTTGTATCAGCCTGCAATTTCTGCCAGTCGAAATTTAAGCTTTTAGTAGTAGCTAATTTAATATAAATTACTGGCAGACGGGAAAAAATTGATCTCAACTTTGAAAAATTTTGACATTTTTATTGTTTCTGCCAATTGTTAATATAGCTTGGATACATCTGCCAATACATTTCTTGGATTTTACTTTGCATGTCAAACTCATCTTCCAAATGGCAGATGGGAGAAAATTGTTTCAACATCTCAGCATTTTGATACAACTTCAAAAAGTGTTAAATATTATTATACCAACCGAGATTTTCCACCATTTCCTCATTGATCTCTAAATCGTAAATGCAATATAAATTTAATTTGGCAGACGGGAGGTCGTTGATCCACATGTCCGATTTTGGCGACATTTTTAAATTAGTAATATGACACTTTATACTAACCTAGGGTTTCCGCCGTTTAGCTTCCTTGTACGCATTTTTGTCTAAATTACCTTCACAATGTGTGGCAGACTGTATAATATTGATCCAAATCTCCACTTTTCATTACATTTTCAAATTAGCATATCATTATATTGTCAAACGCAGGGCTCTTTGAAATTTCAGCCATTCCATTTCTTATTGCATAAAGAAGAACCATCCTTGATGGCAGACGGGAGAAAAACGTTTTAAAAAAATGGTCGTTATGCACCGGTCTATTATGTAGTTGATGCGATACTCGAATGCAAAGTGAAAAGAGTAAATTGACAATACGAGTAGTTGGACTTTGTAAGACAATAAAGAGAAAAATTTAGTATTACTCATATTCATTGGATAATTTGCTAGTTACAGACTGGTTCCAGACTTATTGCATGGTTATTTCATTCTTATTTCCTGATTTCGTATGTTCGCTTATGTTGTACTGTCGATATAGGTTTGGAACCGATCTAGCGAACAAACGAACTATCCAATAAATGGGATCTAAATTTTTCTTTCCATTCTGCTACAATCACTCCTATTGCAAAATCTAGGTATGTACACAAGTGCGTAGAAGCGATATTTTATACCTTGTAGTGTGAGGCAGACAGTCAATTTGTACATTCAATAATTTCTGACTCAATAAGCGTCAAGTGTACAAATCGATTACTGTAATTTTTTTTTTCTGGAAAATATTCTGATGAGATTCGACACACTTTGTGACCTTCTATGGAAAAATTACAATGTGTTGGAATCTATAACCTCTGCTAATTATTGTATATCTGGCTTTGGAAAGATAATCAGATTTGAATAGTATATTATGCAATGATCATGTAATGATAGCCATTAATACACGAGCATGTTGTAGGATACGAAACGAGCCGCAGGCGAGTTTCGTATATAACATGCGAGTGTATTAATGGCCATTACATGAGAGTTGCATACACTATTTTTTCTTCTGCCATTGATAAAACTTGATATGATGATATTTAGATATGTCAACATTACGCTTAACTTTGAATCGAGATGTTATAATTGAGTAATCCATACAGTTGAAGCTTTCATTTTTTGTTGTAATTCTTCAAAATATACTATCAAAACATTTTCTGAGAAGGACGATGTGTTTTTGGTGTTTCCAATCCATAAATTGTCCATATAATTTTTCGCAAATTTTCTTGGACTTGTCCGGTAGTATATTATTACCTGCATTTGTCGCCCTTTCTGTAATTTCTGGAGGTGTTAGTGAAAATTCTTCGTTATCACTCAATATTTCCATAATAATGCCTTATCCCAAACATTAGGTAACTTTTAATAACAATTCGAAGTATTTTTTTCATGAAATTATTGTTTTTCGCTAAATTACCATGGAAAAGCCATAAACAGAGTGCTGTCATCATTCAAAACAAAAAAAATTCAAAATTTCTTTACTGGTGGCGCCATCTATTGACAATGTATAATAATGAAAAAAGTAAAAATTCTTCCTTATCACTCATTATTTCCATAATAATTATTCTTTGTCCCAAACTTTAGGTAACTTTTAAACAATTCGAAGTATTTTTTATAGTTATCAAAATAATTGTTTTACGCAAAATTACCGTTAAAAATGTTTAATATCTTAACTAGTGCTGCCATCTATCAACATTGTATAATATTAAAAATGAGTATCATAATGAAAATCTGTATCGTAATGAAGTTCATTATAATACAGATTTTAATCGTTTAATAGCGTATTATGAAATGTCAATAGAAAATAGTATATTATGCAATGATCATGTAATGATAGCCATTAATACACGAGCATGTTGTAGGATACGAAACGAGCCGTAGGCGAGTTTCGTATATAACATGCGAGTGTATTAATGGCCATTACATGAGAGTTGCATACACTATTTTTTCTACTGCCATTGATTAAACTTATGATATTTAGATATGTCAACATTATGCTTAACTTTGAATAGAGATTTCATAATTGAGTAATCCATACAGTTGAAGGTTTCATTTTTTGTTGTAATTCTTCAAAATATACTATCAAAACATTTTCTGAGAAGGATGATGTGTTTTTGGTGTTTCCAATCCATAAATTGTCCATATAATTTTTCGTAAATTTTCTTGGACTTGTCCGGTAGTATATTATTACCTGCATTTGTCGCCCTTTCTGTAATTTCTGGAGGTGTTAGTGAAAATTCTTCGTTATCGCTCAATATTTCCATAATAATGCCTTCTCCCAAACTTAAGGTATTAACTTTTAATAACAATTTGAAGTATTTTTTTTATAAAATTATTGTTTTTCGCTAAATTACCATGGAAAAGCTATAAACAGTGCTGCCAACATTCAAAAAAAAAAAAAAAAAAATCAAAATTTTTTAACTGGTGGCGCCATCTATTGACAATGCATAATAATGAAGAAAGTAAAAATTCTTCCTTATCATTCATGATTTCCATAATAATTATTCTTTGTCCCAAACTTAAGGTAACTTTTAAACAATTCGGAGTCTTTTTTATAGTTATCAAAATAATTGTTTTACGCAAAATCACCGTTTAAAATGTTTAATATCTGAACTAGTGCTGCCATCTATCAACATTGTATAATATTAAAAATGAGTATTATAATGAAAATCTGTATCGTAATGAAGTTCATTATAATACAGATTTTAATCGTTTAATAGCGTATTATGAAATGTCAATAGAAAAAAATTATTAATTTAATTATTCTGAATTGTACATTAAGATTTTAGGTTTGTGAACAGAATAGCAATTTTCTTTTTTGATAGAGTGTGGAAGCTACTAATAACTACAGCATCAAAACTCGAGATTATGCCGCTTTTCTGTAAAAATTGACATAAAAATTGCAGATTCCAGCAATAAGGCTTGAATTTATATAGCTCCCAAATATGGCAAACTAATTTTTTTTGATAAATATTTTAAGGAGAAAATCTTTATTAGCAGAAAACAAAATTTTTATAATGTTTTAGTTTCAATCTATAGTATCCGCTGACTAAAAAAAAAATGGGTAGGAGGCCAACTCGAAATTGCTTTTATGCAAAGCGCCTCCAGGTTCCCTTTTTCTTGTGTCTCTGTTTAAGTTTTAAAAAATTCTCATCGAGCTTGCTTCTATAGCCGTGCCCTGATAGCTAATGAGTTTCGGCTTTAATTAATTAAAAATTAAATTAAAGCCCGGCTCGTTCGGGGACGGTCTGAGGTCAGATTTGGATACGTTCCAGGAATAAATTTAATATATATTTCAATAAAATTTCAGCGAAGAACCTACGCCGTCGCCAATAACGGAAGAAGTGGACTTTCTGGAAGCTGGAGTATCATATTTTCAACGTGAATGCTCACGAAGAGGCGATACTGGCATGTCTGCTATATCATACAGGCAACGTGGTTCTGGAGCTGGCCCTTCAGGACAGAAACGTCGACCACCGGAAAGTTTAGTAGGCGGATCGCCTTATGATCAGTTGTGGATGTGGACCTGTTTCAATTATTCGTAAGTAACTCAATATCTAGAGCTGATATTTTTATATTTGAATAACGGTGAAATAACGCAGATTTCAGCTTATTTGAGGCAATTTCTGTGCCTTGTCCTCACTCAGTTCAAATGCAAGAGGAAAAATTTAATGTATCTATTTCGTACTTTACTGCCATTGCAATTATAAATACTGCGCATCTATACTTGATGGAAAATCATATTATCACTGATAACTGAAAGACACATGTCAAAATTTCTACCTTAACTTTTATTTAAATCGACTTTTGGAAGATGAAATAGCTAATGTGGATTTCACAGAACAACCTTGTGAACAACCTAGAAAAATTTTAGGAATATAACTATGACTATTGACCCTTTTGTACGCAATAGCTTTGGAATTGAATTTTCTGTACCTAATTGTCTATTTACTCAATATTCAATGTAAATTACTAGCTGTCCATAAAGTTTAAACTTACACATTGTTCCTCTGAAACCAGAAGCGTTGATTGTCGAAGTTAGTTAGTAGTTTCTTGCACTAAGCTGAAGCTGGAGCAGAAAGGGTGTTACAATGTGTCTCCAAATGGCGAGACTACCAAAATCTAGTAAATTCAAATTAAATAATAATTTATTTGCCATCTAGAGTCAATTACATCGCTGAAAAAAAAAAATTAATGAATATGCAAATATGTATAATAAATAATATTGGCACTGGGGCAGAATGGACCATCCCCCGATTTTTTAGTAGCCGGGCTGCCAACAGAAGAAGCCCAAAAGTGGGACAGACCTATTAACCTAATATAACCTAATATAGTTCTGGTTTAAACAAGGGTATTAGAAAAGAAAAACTAACGTAAAGTAAATAGGACAGAATAATAAAAATTAAATGAAAATAGTTATAAAACTATTATTGTGTTATAAAAGCGATGTATCAGAGGATGGGATTTGCATGAGTACTAAGAAGCGAAATAATTATTTATTAATTTTTTCTAATTATGGAAGGGGAAGTCGGGGGAGACGACGACGACGGAGGGCGAGAGACGAATGGTTGACGGTCCAGACCGCATTTAGTAATAGTCATTGTAATAATTAAGGATTTAGGAGAAATATATTCAATGTTTTATATATAGGATTATTTATTTCGAGGTTCAAAGCTGAAGTGGGTTCTCTTTATTTTATTTGGTTTGATGACCAGAAATTTACAATATAAAAAGTATCGGAATGTTGCCTGTTTACATTTCGCTATACACTGCTTAATAATAACTAGGTAGGTACCTATATGTTATACACTGCCTTTACTACACTCTCCCACAAGATACAACCGTGTTCCAAATGCAATTGATCCTGTTTATTGTAAAAAATTTTAATTTTTTCAGAAATGTTTTGTTGTTCTGGCCATCCATGAAAACAATAACCATAAACAATATTTAAAATAGGATCTTTTTTTGTAAATGAACTT
Source organism: Ceutorhynchus assimilis (assembly GCA_917834065.1). Taxonomy (NCBI): domain Eukaryota; kingdom Metazoa; phylum Arthropoda; class Insecta; order Coleoptera; family Curculionidae; genus Ceutorhynchus; species Ceutorhynchus assimilis. Next base: position 29,967,080 of record OU892278.1, on the reverse strand, counting down.
ATTTTTTTATAATCAATGGGTAAATTTTCTTCTAGGTAAAAAATGTGAGAATAATCAAATTTTTTTTCTATTTTTATATTCAAAGGTAACCGCGATAAGGCATCGGCAATATTTTTTTCTGATTTAATAAATTTTATATCATAGTTATACATACTTAAAATTATACTCCATCTTTGAAGTCTACTCGCTGCATATACAGGTATGCCTTTTTTGCTACCCAAAATATTCACTAAAGCTTTATTGTCACAAAGTAGAGTAAAAAACCTTCCGTAGAGATAATCATTAAATTTTTTTAAACAAAATATTATAGCTGCCCCTTCTTTATCTAACTGACTATAAGACCTTTCGGCGTCAGAAAGGGTCCGTGAGGCATATGCAATAGGGCGGTTGTCTCCATTAAGGCAATTATGAGAAATGACCCCACCTAAGGCATATGAACTCGCATCACAAGCCAAAGTTACCGGTAAATTTGGATCGTAATGTAATAACAGCTTTGGGGATGCCAGTTCTTTTTTTATTTCTTCAAAAACTTTATTTTCTCTTTCACCCCAACTCCACGAAATTCCCTTTTTTAGTAATTTATGTAGAGGATGTAATTTACCACTTAAATTAAAAATAAATTTACCATAAAAATTCACCAATCCTAAAAAAGATTTTAATGTAGTTACATCACTGGGAATTGGGGCTTTTAAAATCGCCTCCACCTTATCTTTTGAAGTTGATAAGCCTTTTTTATTTATTGTATACCCCAAAAAATTAACTTCCTCCTGAAAAAACATACATTTTGACAATTGTACTCTTAAACCACAATCACGTAATTTTTCAAAAACTATATTATAAAGATTTTTCAAATGATGTTTTTCGTCCCTGCCAGTTATTAAAATGTCATCTAAGAAAATTGCGACGTTCTCCATCCCCGCAAAAATGTTATCTATGATTCTTTGAAAAATGCCTGGGCTAGAAGCTACCCCATATGGTAATCTATTCATTTGAAATAACCCTTTATGCGTATTTAGAATAGGGCTCGGAATTTTTAAAATTCAAGTATTCGAATAGTCGTTTGGTATTTTATTCGAATAGTTGAATAATTCGAATAGTCGAATATTCGAATACCTATTCGAATAGTCGAATATTCGAATAGTCGAATAGTCGAATATTCGAATAGTCGAATAGTCGAATATTCGAATAGTCGAATGGTCGAATATTCGAATATGTAGTCAAAAAGTCGAATATTGGAATAGTCTAATATTCCAATAGTCAAATATTGATAGAGGACCTTATTAAGAGAACAAAATGGGACTTTAAAAATGACGTTTTTCGACTAACAATCATTCTTGATAAAAGTTTCTACTTCCCGCAAAAGAACGTTCTACGACGAAGCGAATTTTTGATTTTTTATGCAGAGTATCGCAGAGTCAGAAAAACTTAAATAATTTAGATGTTTTCTAAATGGCAAATTTACAAAGGGGTAAAATTTACATTGCGAACAAAAATGCATTGTATTTATTGAAAGCTGATTTTCAACGAAATCACTTCGTATATTGTATCATTCAAATTCCAATATTGAAACGAAACAATTGAAATTTTAAATTGAATATATATTCAAATCAAAAAGTGAATAATTGCATTGTTAAAAAGTCCAATATTCGAATAGTCGAATAGTCGAATATTCGAATAGTCGAACATTCGAATAGTCGAATAGTCGAATTTGTTAAGTAACAAAAAAGTCGAATTTAGAATAGTCGAATAGTCGAATATTCGAATTATTCGAATACAATTCCGAGCCCTAATTTAGAACTGTGACTGCTTTACTATCGTCCGCCAGTTCTATCTGCGCATAGGCCTGAGACAAATCTATTTTACTAAAAAATTTACCATTATTCAATTTAGCAAACAAGTGTTCAATTTTTGGAATGGGGTACTTATCAACATATAAATTTCCGTTTAAAGTTATTTTATAATCCCCGCAGATCCTAACATCCCCCGATTTTTTTAAAACAGGAACGATGGGGGTAGCCCAATCGCTAAATTCCACTGGTGATAAGATTTCAAGTTTTACTAAGTTATTTAGCTCAATTTCTACTTTCTCTTTTAGAGCCAGCGCCAAATTTCGAGCTTTACAAAATTTAGGAATGGCATTTTCTTTCAAATGTAGGGATGCCTTCCCCTTTACAAACTTGCCCAATCCCGGCCTAAATACCTCCGGAAATTTTTTTTTAAGATCATTTATTGTTTCAGAAACTTCTACATGATTTATTTGATTCGAATTTAATAATTTATCTATGGAAATTCCTAAATTATAAATCCAATTCCTACCCATTATGGGTGGACCTCCATTTTTAACAATAAATAATTTCAGTTTAGAAAAAACATCGTCATACTTTACCATTACGTCAATATACCCTAAATTTTTCAAAACATCGCCGGCATAAGATTTTAAGCTTAGAAAAGATTTATTTATAGGTAAGTTTTTGAAGTTTTTATGAAAGTAATTTTCTGAAATAGCTGAAATAGGGGAGCCTGTATCAACTTCCATACAAATCAATTTATTTTCAACCCTTAAATTTATTTGCAACGGTTTATCCTGGTTATGGGTTATGTTAAAAAAATTTAGCTCGGAATCAGAGTCAAAATCACTATTTTCGCAAGAAACTTGATTCTCTGTGCCAAAAAACTTATTATATTTTACAGCTTGCTTACCGTTATTATTGTCTGAATTACAGATTCTGGGAATATGCCCTCTTTTTCCACAAGAATTGCAGGTAGCGTCTTTGAAAAAACATGAATGGCTGTCATGGTTAGTTCTTCCGCAATGGCGGCATTTACTTCCCCCTGCTTTGTGTTGGGATTGCTTCCATGGCTCGTTTCTTGTGGGTGTGCCCGAGTTGTTTGGATTCCCTGTTTTTCTGGATTTAGACAGGTGCTGAAGATTAGTTGGTGTGATGAGACCCGCATTTATTTCCGCGGCTTCAATGTTGATAGCAATCTCGTAGGCTTTTTTAAATGTTAATTTTTGTTCTTGAAATAGTCGCTGTCGGACGTTTTCGTTCGCAAGTCCAAAAACCAATTGATCTCGCAGCTGAGTTTCCAAATTGTTTCCAAAATTGCAATCCTTAGATAATTTTTTTAAAGATGCAACGTAAAATGAGATTGATTCTCCATCATTTTGCCGTCTTTGTCGAAATTTGTACCTTTCGGCAATTTCGGAGGGAGTGGGCTGTAAATGATCTCTTACCAGCTTTTCTAATGTCTCAAAAGACTGGTCCTCTAGCTTATCTGGCCTGCACAAGTCGACCATAAGCTCAAATGTTTCATCACCAACTGCGGTAATTAATATAGCCGCCTTCAAAGTATCTTTAATCTCATTCACCTTGAAGTACTGCTTCATCCGCGTAATATAAGAACTCCAGTTTCCCTCACGAACGTTGAAAATGTCCAACTTCCCAATTGACATTTTAAAACTTGTATTCTGTTATTTAATTAATTTATTACCGACCGCGCCAGTGTAATAATTAAGGATTTAGGAGAAATATATTCAATGTTTTATATATAGGACTATTTATTTCGAGGTTCAAAGCTGAAGTGGGTTCTCTTTATTTTATTTGGTTTGATGACCAGAAATTTACAATATAAATAGTATCGGAATGTTGCCTGTTTACATTTCGCTATACACTGCCTAATAATAACTAGGTAGGTACCTATATGTTATACACTGCCTTTACTACAGTCATTATTATTTATATCTAGCATTTTAAGTCAAAAGCGAATGCGCGCACCCAGTCGTGTAATCTGTATGTACCCAGATATGCAAGCACCCACAAAGAGAAAAAAAAAAAGTGAATACAAAATAAAACATATAACTACCTACACATAGGCTAAATGCCTACAATTGGCCCTGCAGAAGCATTAATTTTACATGCCTCTTAAAACTATATGTAGAATGTAAGAGATTTTATATTATTTGGTAGATTATTCCAGATTTTAGAGGCTGCGTATGTAAATGATTTTTGAAATTTTGTTGTATGGTGAACAAGAATTCTATATAGATTATCGTTTCTAGTTTCGTAGGTGTGTTGTAGTGGTATCAGACAATTAAGCAGATACTCCGGTTTCCCAGTTTTAATTATCCTAAAAATAAGGCAAGACATGTGACATTCTCTTCTGTTTTCCATGTTTAAAATTTTGTTGTCATTCAGATATGGAGTAATGTGATGTCGATAGGGAATATTAAAAGAAAATCTCATGCATGTGTTTTGTAGTTTTTGGATTTTGCTTTCATATAAACCTGTTATCGAGTCGGAGTATACAACATCTCCGAAGTCAAATAGTGGCAAAATTAGGGTATCACAAAGAAAATATTTAGTTTTTGATGGTGAAGAATTTTTTCAATAAAATATACAGGGTGTCCACTTAGTGCGATAACGGACGATATCTCCTTACAGAGTGATGCAAGAAAAAAAAGTTAGATTACAAAGTTGTTTGATACTCTAATATGCATTATTTAAAAATATTTTTGAATATACAGGGTGCTCCGTTAATGAAGTATGCGACAGAACTTTGTTATTTTAAATGGAACACCCCTACATAAAATTCTGAGCAAATTTCGTGTGATATAGGGGAGAGTGGGACACTTTCGGCCATTTTTCTGTTTTTCAGGTGAAAAATATTTAGAAAAATATATTTAAACAAATATTTTACTCAAAATTCAAAATCTACAGTTTTTTGAAGCTACTCATAAAATGCTTTTGTTTAATTTTTGTTTTGTTTTTTTTAAATAAATAAATAAAAAAATGTGTCCCGGTGGCTGATTGTACCCCATGGTGGGGTACAATCGGCCAACGCATGGGGCAGTTTCGTTCGTGAGGCAGATTCATAAAAAAAAAATACAAAAAAAATCCGTAATTATTTATTCAGAAGAAATAATACATTTGAAAGTATTTCTTATACTAAAACAAACCATTCCAACCTGATATCATTCATTCTTTTGATATTGGAAAAAAAAATAGCAACAGAAACATTATTTCATACAAAAAAAAATCTGCAAAGAAAAATATTTTTTCTACTCACTTAACATTAATACCTTCAAAATTATGATAAAATGTCAAGGTTGAATCTCTACGAGCTTTAGAGTATATCCTGAGCTTAGCGTAAATATCTGATTGTTCGCAAGTCTCTATATCCTCAATTTGTGGAAAATAAAATTTGTTACTGTTACCTCTGCGTCTCAAGTATTTCACTTTAAATTTTTTATCGGATATATTATCTACTACAATTCCAACATAGTAAATGGATGCTGTTTTAACCAAAAACTTGACTAGTATGTAGCTGTTAATGTTTACCTCATCATCGTCTTGAAGAGACTCAAAACTCTCGTTGTCACCGCTGTCATCCAAATGAATATCATTTTCTGATTCACTACTGGAACTCTCTTCAAAAACTTTTTTTTTAATTCTCTGAATTTTTGCTTTTTTAATTTCCGCTGTAGTATCTGATGACAAATGATCGTTATTCCTCTTCAGTTTGCCATTTTTTTTTTCTGCTTTTACTTTTCCTTCAACATTTTTTCGTTCTGTAGTTCCTCAAGTCTTTGCTTTTCTGGTGTTTCCGTATAGATTCTAGACTTTCCTTGATTTGCTTTAGTTCTTTTCGTAGTGTCTGCACGTTTTTCAACTTTTGGGAAGGGTCTAACACATTCCGGACTTAAAATTTTGCGGTGCATTCTAGAAGATGCTGGAACTCCTTTTGAAGTTGATGGTTGATTTTGCATCTCAGTATCATATTTTTCGGAGTTAAGCTCTTTTACTCTTACTTTTTTCTTCTGTTGAGGTAGATGCCTGATTTAGAGTTTCTTTTTCAGACTCTACAACGCTTGCAATATTCTCCTTATCATTTGTTTTATAAACCAGAGTCGCATCAAAATCCTCAACAGTGAAGGCCATTGAATTTAGAGGCCATATGCCTGGCTTTACGAACGAACTTGTAATATTTCGAGGAGAAAAGGCCTCTAAAAATGGATGCTTCGTAATTTTGGGTATTTGTCTAATAGAAACAGTTCTTCCAGGGTTACTTATCATCCATTCATTTAAGGCGACAGAGCATTTAGATTTGAGCGGACCATATACTCCAACATCAAGTGGTTGGAGTTTATGTGACGTGTGTGGAGGAAATGAGAGTAAAACAATTCCATGCTCCCTTGCAAACAGTATTGCTTCTAAACTTGTATGCGACTAATGATTATCTAACAGAATCAAAATTTTGTTATCTTTACTGGATTGTGTGTGGTGAACAATATGTTCCAAAGTTTTGAGAAACAATTCCTTCGTCATCCGTCCTGATTTGTTTCCTAAGGCTACACTTAAAGATGGTGCATCAGTAAGGTATTCTTCAACATTTCTTATTCTTGGAAATATGTAAACTGGTGGTAAAGCAGATCCTGTAGCATTTATTATACCCACGAAGGTTACAAGTTCGCCCCTTTCAGCTGAAGCCACAAGAGCTATTTGTTTTTTACCTTTTTGAGCGACTATTTTTGGAGGATTGAGAACTGTTGTTACCCCAGTTTCATCCAAGTTAAAAATGCGATCAGGGCTAAAGTTGTATTTTTGTAGTACTATTTTTTAATTGTCAAAAACTAGAGTTCGTATTTGAATATAAGTCAAGCCATAATTCATATTTGAACACTGCTTTATATAATTCTCCTACATTTCTTCTTGGGCTATAGAAAATATATTTCTTGTCGCATATTTATCTGAAAAAAAAAATCCTATTTAAATAACAACTAGGTAGGTATACCTGAAATTATGAAATTGAAAATTTCATAAGGACACCTAACTGATGCATGCACCAAGTTTACGAGCCGTCACAAGAAATCTTACCCTTTTTTTCTGTTTCGCTGTCGTATCCATCGTCGTCATACTTCTGTACAAATTCTTCGGCTGTCATCGATTTCAGAATGTTTTTTATCCGAGATTGTAAAGTTGATCTTTTCAAATTGAAATCTTGGGCCGCTGCCCTTAAAGACATGTTTTTATTGAATATATTCAAAATAGCTTCTTTCATTTGTGGCTCACTATTTTTGTCTCTATCTGTCTTCTTATGGTAGTTCCTCACCATCTATGAAACAAAAATTCTATCAATTTCCATTACCAAATCCTACTACCACATAAAAATGGGGCACAATGGGCCACATGGGGCACAATTGGCCACTGGCCGAATGTACCCCATCATGCATGGACGAATGTGCCCCTTCAGACATTCAAGAGCCAAAATATTTTTTTTCGGAAAACTGACTTAATTTGGAGGTTATGTCATGGCACATATTTAAACTAGAGACTTTGGAGTTGATATGCACGACATTTTGCAAAAATATGTTAGCAACAAACCAGGGAAAAATTACAAATAGGGGAAGTATGCCGATGATGGCCCCCTTAAGAATAATGCCTCATAATTTTTATATTTATGATTTTTTTGTGGATCACTTCAGTTCATTTTACGGGTCTTGATAAGGGCTTTCAAAACCTGCATTGTATTCTTGATTAGTTTCATGAATTACTTTTTGACGGTCATTTTTAAAAATCAATTTGAGGGGTCCATCATAGGAGCATACATTCCTTTGATGGACCCCGGAGTGTTCCTATGTTGGACCACTGAGAATATTTATGAGAAATAATGAGAGAACATTTTGTTTCTAATATTTTATTGGAAAACTTTTATACCAAAAAACTAAGAGATCACATTCTTTAACACAAACCCCAAAATAAAGACTAGAGCAAAATAAATTGTACATAGTTCTCAGAAAAAAATAAAATAGATAAACCACAAAAGTAAACAATACAAACAGGAGAATAACATGAATTCTACTTTAGGCATTCATTGACACAGTTCACAAACAAACAACTTGCACCTAGGGCTAACTCCCGCACAATCATTGTGGCACCAAGAGCTACAGACTTGACACTGAATCCACTTTTCCCTAGATTTTGATTGTGAATAAAGTTCATTACAATAGATGCATGCGGCGTCGTCCGAATTTTCTTGTTCCAGATATTTGTCAACAACCGCTTGATTTTCCTCATCACTGTCGTCACTTGCAAGATCCTTCTTATTTACGAAAACTTGTCGTTTCGCTGCTCTTGAACAAGTTTTTCTTAATTTGACTGCCTTTTGAGCAGCTGTTGCTTTGAGCTCATCAAGTTCTGGTGTAGAATTCAACGTTCCTGTTTTTCCACGTTTTCTAACCCTCCGTTGCATTGACTGAATATCAGCGACTGAAGGTGGAGGACAAATATCTTTGACCGATATGTTAAGAGCTGATTCGGATGATACATTGAGAACCGGGGATTTAGTGAGAGTTTGTGTAGTGGAAGGTCCTGGCAAAGACACAGAACTGTCCAATTGAACCATAATATTTTCTTCTTGATAAGATGGAAAGTCTTTATCAATGTTACCTTGATTGGAAGGTAATTTGACATTTTTGGGCAATGGAATAATTTTTTCAGGTTCAAGGACATCTTCTTGAGTTATTTGAGGTTTATCGGTTGTTAAAGATGGTGAAAACTGCCAATCTTCGAAAACCTCCGGGTTAAACGGATGTATTCCTGTTTTCCTGAAGGAGTTGATAGCATTTGTGGGTATGGCGCTTTTTAAATAGGCACGACTAAATAAAGCTGCTATTTGGAACTGCGTTACAGTTTTGCCAGGATTCTGTCGCAACCAGAGTTGAATTTCTTGTCCGTAATAAGTTTGCAAGGGTCGAAAAAATCCCACGTCGAGGGGCTGGACATGATGGGAACAGTGGACAGGAAAGCAAAATATTACAATTCCGTTTTGTTTTGCGTACTGCAACGCTTCGAGGCTTTTATGACTACTATGACCATCTAATAGTAACAGAACCTTATTTTCTAGAGACGCTTTCGTGTATCTGACAAAATGTTTGAGCCATTTGCAGAAAAGTTCGGAGGTCATCCAGCCTTTCTCCTGTACAAACGAAATGCATCCCGGTGGAGCACCATTCATTAGCTCGTCTTTCATTCTTTGACGTGGAAAAATTATCACAGGAGGAACGTAAGAGCCAATGGCATTCATTGAACAAACGACAGTAACATGCTGACCGCGTTCTGCACTGCTGAGTGCCCCAACTTGTTTGCGACCTTTACAGGCATATATTTTTTGCGGCTTCTTCTGGACTGTGGTCAAGCCAGACTCATCCATATTGTATATGTTCTCCGGGAGAAATTGGTGTTTGTTCCAAATAGACGCTAATGACTTGAAATATGCCAGAATGTTGGGTTTGTTAAAAGCCTGAGCCCTAGCTAACGAAGTACTTTCGGGATTTCTTAAAGATATGCGGGGATTGCGTCTTAAAAAACATTTAACCCATTTCCACCCAGCCATTTTGCGTTCCTTGTTGAAATTGTGTCCAATGCCATTTCTTTCCGCTACTTCGTAGACCAACTTACGTAAATATGTGCTGGTAAGACCAAAAAATCGTGATTCCATGTCTATGATGTGATCAACAATTTCTTGTTCAATTTCTTTGGAAAAAGTGGCTCGTTTTCCTCCAAGTCCCTGTTTGAGAGCACCTTTATTCGTGGCCAATCTTCTCCTTAACGTGGTTTTGGGTACGTTAAATGTTTGAGCGGCCAAATTATACCCCATTTCTCCTGCCTGTACATTCCTGATGGCTTGTTTCATGTCCACTTCATCCCATTGCTGTCTTTTGGTGGTCATATCTTAAAGCAATAAAGCAAAATGTATTACCCACTGTCTTACATATAAATTACATAGCAATATGTTATTCCTATGATGGCCCCCTGGTCCATCAAAGGAGAGAATACATGGGGCCATCATAGGCATAAGTGCATATAGATTGCTTAAATTTCATATCACATGTTATGTTCACTCTAACCTCAATTTCGATACAAAAACTGTAGCACGATACACACGCGAACATTTGATATAAAATCCAATTCTAAATTACTTGTTTTAAGATAAATATTCACTAATATTTTCAACAGACTTATTAGATCAGGACCTACCTTTTTTTATTTTCACACACTGACACCTTCCTATGGCCGACGCCCGTTTCATACTGCATGTGCAGCTCTAAAAGGAAGTTAGATGACGTTTTAAAATGGCCGGCTAAACGAAAATCGCGGGAAACTTAAAAATACGACGGAGGGGCCATCATAGGAAGTGGGCCATCATAGGCATAATTCCCCTACTGGAATTCAAAAAACTTACCTTGAACTCAAAAAATACACTGTTTTTTATAACAAATTTGCAGAGCTCGCGTGGGTAAGTAAAAGCATGGTTGCCAACATTTTTGATGGTATTTGGCGCGAAATTTCAAATATTTTAGATTTTATTTGCTATGGCCGAATCTTCACCGTGGCCGAACGTGCCCCACTCTCCCCTACTCTATACCTAAGTTCAACTGTTTTGGAAATATTAACAGTTGAAAATTGACATTTGCAACTTTGACAGGCTGTAAAACCTAAACGGTTAATTTTAGACGAAGACTGATTTTACATTCCTATCTTAGATTTTCATAATTTATCATTTGACACCAACTTTGAATTTAAATGGAGATTAAATTTAACTGGAATTTTTAATCATGGATTAAATTTGAAGTTGGTGTCAAATGATAGTTTATAAAAATCTAAGATGGGAATGTGAAATCGGTTTTTGTCTAAAATTAACCGTTTGGATTTTACAGCCTGTCAAAGTTGCAAAAAGTCAATTTTCAATTGTCAATATTTCCAAAACAGTTGAACTGAATTATAGGGTATATTACACAAAATCTGCTCAGAATATTACGTAGAATCCAAATATGCAATCATATACAGGGTGTGTCATTAAAAATAACAAAGTTCTGTCGAATAGCCTATAAACGGAGCACTCTGTATATTCAAAAATATTTTTAACTAATGCATATTGGAGTATCAAACAACTTTGAAATTTAATATTTTTTTCTTGAATCACCCTGTAAGGAGATATCGTCCGATATCGCACTAAGTGGACACCCTGTATATTTTTTAAGCGATAGTAGGCTGTTTTTAGTTTGTGATTGATATGTGACTCAAACCTTGTTGCATCATAAAGCTCAATTTATAGGTGTAGAGTCGATAGTTGGGGCGATTATACAGGCTGGTACACGCTTTTAATAGGTAACGTTAAATCTAACCGAGAAAGAATGTATCCCCTACTCCGAGGCCCGAATTTCATGAAATATTGATTGGTGCAAACCGCATTCTGATATTTGCGCCAACTGTCGTAGTTTAGAATAAACATTTATGATGAAAAATATTATTTAATTTTGATTAACATAATAGGCAACGAGGAAGATGCAGACGAGATCTGAAAAGGGTTCTTTTAGAATGTTAATTAATGTACTAATACAAGTGTGCATAAAGCAAAAGCCAGGGGAATGATAACCTGTGGTGCAAACACCCTGCGTCGAAACGAAAATCCACCCGATTCCTACGTCATAACTGGTAGTTTGGCGTGGTGCAGTGGGAGCTTGAGATTTGATCTACACAGGCCCTATGAGGATAGGCTATCCTTTGTAGTGTGAAGTATGCTTGGATCTCCCTCTTCAACCGTCTCAACTAACTCAACTAATCCAAACTAACCCAACATCAAGCAACATCCGGAGATGCCGGAGGGGACTTGTGTATAGATATATAGTAAAGTGTAATGCATCTGTTATCAGATTTGTAGGATTTTTGTTTCTCATTTTTCTTTCAATGAACGTTTTTTTTTTTGCCCCGGTTCAACTTATTTTCAAAGGTGGCATTCCTATGTACATCGTCTGATTTAAAATTGAAACCCTTCCCAGATCACGAGCCGTCACTGCTCTAAACCCCCCCCCCCCATGAAAAAGCTATAGCTACGTCGTTGTGAAAGCTTTTATAAATATTTTGTTTATGAAAATAATTGAACTGAATAATTGACTTGAATCAATTACCTGGCAGTAGACACTATGAAGATAAATATCTACTATCAACAACAAACAACATAATATCAAAATTGTTGTAACTTTTCGAATTAAATTTCTCAATTTTTATCTCTCTTTATTGACATTTTTCTTCAATTGGAAAGTATAATAACCTATTAGAAATATAAGCAATATACAAGGATATAGTTAATAATCTTTCACACTAATTAAAAATACCGAAGGAAATAAAAACAACTACCAAGCGCAGTCAGCGGACTCTTTTTGGTCTTTCATATTGATTTTGGTTTATAATTAATTGGACGATGATGAAGTTGTTCTTCTTGAACTCGAAATTGTCAAATTGTAATTGCCTCTCCTACATCCATGTTTGGAGTGTTAGGTTCAGGTTCAATATTCGGCTATTTTTTTTTTTTTTTTGGATCTGAACAAACAGGGTTTCTTACATTAGGTGATAGAGGATGGTATTGTTGCTGTGATTGTTGGTCTGTATGTTTACTGGTACTTGGTAATTCGGTAGAAGCTGATATATTCACAAACAAGAGGCCTAAATTGATATTTTAAAAGGATTTTTTGAATATTCTCATTTATTGATATACGGCCCTCGGACATAGCTTTTAGTCTCATTTTTAATGTTTGAACATTTCTTTCAGATCAACCGTTTGTTGCTGAATGCCCGGGAGGTATAAATTTTTGGAAAATATTATAATGTTTCGATTTTTTTTTAAATTGTTCGCTTACAAAAATTTTGGCATTGTCTGATACCATAACTCGAGGATACCCGTAAAAACAAAACATTTCTCTCAGAAACTCTATAGTTTTAACTGAAGTTGGAGCATCTCTTATAACCTTGATCTCTGCCCATCTAGATTTAGCGTCAATTTCTATTAAAAAGTAATATCCTTGAAATGATCCAGCATGCCCTTGGCTGATTATGATCCTCGGCTACTGATTATGATCCTCGGCTATCGCCTCGGATCACAAACTTCAGCCCCGCCGTTATTTGCTATTTATCGGCCTTATAACGTTATTAAATATTTTGATACCTATTCAACTAACCTGTTCAGGTGGGGTGCAAAAATATATGGGAAAACCCTGTACATGAAAAAATTATTGACAGCGAACATTAAAGCAAGAGCTTCACGATCTAATTGACTACCTATAATTTTTGTTTTTTGGAATAATTTGAATTTATTTATTTATTCTATACTCTTTAACAATATCAAGCTTTCGGAGCTATTTTTCTCTTTCCTTTTCTCCTTCTCTTGTAAAAGAGTAGAATAAATAAATAAACTTGACCGTTTCCCAATTATTTTTAAAACCGTAAATAATCAACAGTCGTTATTCATAAAAATAAATTTACTAAGTATAATTTTGTTCGCTTATTGTAAGTGATCTAGAAGCGAACGCAATAGGCCTTGGACCATCGATGACATGCGAAAAGACACCCGCTACTCCTGTAGGACTAGCATCACAAGCAAGATTCACACGTAAACTCGGATCATATGGAACCAATACTTAATCACTGGCAATTTCTTCTTTCCATTCACAAAAGCTAATTCACAATACTTAATTCGTCCAATTGAATTTAGTGTTTTTCTCCAAGAATTTTCGTAATGGATAGGTTTTTAATTTCAAAGAAAAACACCCAATTTTCCTCCAGTATATCTTTATTGGAATCAAAAAGTTTCGAAACTAGAAAGTATCATCTTTAGGGGCAAAAAAAAAATAATAGATAGTCAAAACAAAGGTGCATAGTCAAATAAATCGCCGGAGTTAGCATTGTGTGGAGAAATTTTTTGAAAAAGTTGAAAAGTAATTAAAAAGATTTTTGAATAAATAAATTAAACATAGAACAAAAATTGTAAAAAATTGTAAAAAATTGTAAAAAACATTACTTAGAAACAGAACAGATAAAACATTAAAATTAAGAAAAATTTAAATTTTCTTGTCAAGTTATGTTCTTAAGCACTAATGCAATACTTATATAGGTTAGGTTTTTGTTGAAGCGTTTGGAATAAATCTAGTAAGTAGGTATAGTACATGACCATACCCAGAAATCTTCTAATTCCATCGACATGGATAATTCACAGACACGAGCGTATCATTAACACCAATTTTTTTAATCTATGCATAACCTGACATTTCCATCAGCTTGGAATGACTTCTAGTGGTGAACCCCAGTCACTATAGCTAACTTTTCAAATGATTCCAGCAGCTTCTAAACTGTTCAACTTTTTTTCTGAGAGCATAAGTTACTTCTCTTTCTTCTGTTGATGGTGAGGTGTTTGGTTGATTTGTATTGTCAATTTTTTGAAAAATAATGTCTAAATGTCTTATCCATACAAGTCCCATTAGTGTCTCGAAATTATCTGACATGAAGTAAAACTCTTTAGTGGACGTTTTATCCAAGTATCGAACAGAAACTTCGCTTTTCCAATAGGAAAAAAAAAAACATCTCTCGTATAAGATCGGAATGCAATGCCAGATTTTTTTAATTGAATATTTAAGTTCAATTCTCTGAATTGTGGAATGAGAGTAACTCCTGCACCGGAGTCTACTTCAAATGTTTGTGGTTTGTTTTCGGTTTTCGATAAACACTGTAGCATAAAGCGTCGCTGTTTGAACGATTTGTGAAAATAAGGCCTATGATGTATCATTTTCTGTTATTTTAACAGCAACGTTAAGTTGCCTGTCACTGTTTATTCTTTACGTCAAAATAGAGAAATAGCTATTTATACAATAAATTACGAAATGAGCGTCTTTTAGGCACGCGACGTGAAAATTGTCCAACGAGGCAAAGCCGAGTTGGACAACACGTCGAGTGACTAAAAGACATCGTTTCGTAACGTATTGTATACAAGATTTTTTCTACTGGCATTTTATAATAAAAAAAACACAATTTTATTTCATGTGAATGAATCGATTACGCCCAAAATCTTTGTTTCGTGTTTTTACTTGACACCTGACACTTTTCATGCGATTTTTTTTTCAAGATTCGACATCAATAATTAAAATCCTAGAAAGTAGGTAACAACACAAAGTTCTGTTTTGATTAACCCAAACGTTCAATTCAATAATTCCATTTTGAATATTCATAATAAATACAAAACAAAATTCAAATATGTATTTAGTGTGTTTTTTATTTCTGAATAATGAATGACACTTTTAGGCACTAGTGCTTAAAAATTACTTTTACACACTCAAAAGTCACTTTTACGCATTCAGTGCATAAAAGTAACTTTCACGCACTCAGTGCTTAAAAGAATGTCGTTTCAAAACTGAAATGACAATCGAAAAGTTGCTATTATGAAACGTCAGTAGAAAAAGTAAGTATAGATGTTGAGCTATAACATAGCTGTTAAAATAATAGGAGTGGATACATCATAGACCTGATTGTCTATGATTTTGTTAACTTCAAATACGTTATTGTTATCACTTTCGGATTTACTCTCTGTGTAAGCTGATGAGTAGAATGTATACTTTTTTTCTTGTTAGTCAATGAAGTTGTTATGCTTTGGGACGCCACGTGACCACGTTTCTGACAGGCTATGTATTGTAATTTTTGAGGGTTGATCTTGCAATTTTTAACGTAGTGTAAATTTCCGCAACGCAAACATTGATTCTCTATTGCTAGTTCCCGAACCAATAGTTTTGATTTAAATTCAAAATTTTTATTTTCGCAAGGGCTTCATTTCGTTGTTGGTCATTGAATTTTGTTGATTTCATTTCTGATGATGGAGTATTGGAAGTTAAAGCTTTTTGAATAAGTTTTTCGTAGGAAGTTTCAGAAGATTGTAGAAGTTGTTCACGTATTAAAGTGTCGTTAATGCCTCTGATAAATGATGTTCGTAAAAAAAATTCGGAAATATTTATGTCATTTTTGCATGGGCAAGCAGTTGTAAATTCGCAATCTAAGGTAGATTGTCTTGAAATGGAAATAGAACTAGAATTTGATTGATTTCCCCCTTGAAAATTTGATACAAATTTATGTTCGGAAATTAAAATAGGTACGTTATTCTTTGGGCAAAAATAATTTTCAAGTTTTTTTATCAACGCGTTAAAGTCGAAATCGGTCACTTTATCAGATGCTATGACTGCTGATAAGGTTGAATAAACTGAGGATCCGATTGAGTTTAACAATAGCTCAGAAGCGAATTTATCATGAAAAACATTCCATATTTCCAGATAATTCTCAAAACGTTCTTTGTATAATCGAAATTTTCCGGTATGAATAATTCGAATGGGGGTATACAAGAAATATTACCTGGAGTACTATTTTTCTTGAGTTGATTCATCAAGAACGCCCAACGGGTCGTGCAATTAGCGCCAGTACCCAATAATTCCGATGATTCACAATTTTGGGTTCTCCATTCTTTTATGCAAAACAGCTCGTATCGTGTAATCTGATCGTGACCAGATCAATGCAAACTCATCGTATGATTTATGATAAGCAGTGTGTTTGGAGCTTTGATTAAAAGCTTGTGTTTAAGATTCTACAACTTCTGTTTTTGAATTCGACACACCATCAGGCATATTTTCAATTCGTGTTTTGTTTTATTGGAAACTAAGTAATTTGTAATATCTAGTGAGACAGCTGCCCGCGGATCTAGTGAAGAAGCTGACAGAGTCGCAAGTAAAATTGTTGGACGAGTTATTTTCGAAGGTCTCAGTGCTACAGCGCATAAGATTGCTTAAAAATTAATTCGCGCAGTTTCCGCAATGCTTCGATACAATCATCATTAGAGCCATTCACTCGCTAACGATCATTATAGAAATCTTGGCAGCATCATTTTCTGATTGGCTAAATAAGCCTATTCTGGATGGCTGAATGAGCCTATTCTGGGTTCACAATTACTCCCACATTATGTTGATGAGTTTAGCGGGGCAGCCGTGCAATGCATTTTCTAAATAGCGACTCGATCAAGAGAGACTAACTTCTCAGGTCAATAAATACAAACGTTTGTTTTGCTCTTACGATTTTTCTTGAACTTTTCTTGCGCTAAAGATCATGTCCCTCGGTTAGGTCTAAAACCACACACAAACTATCCGTATGTTCGACCAGCGCACAGCCCCCCCCCCCCACCTTTAGAAGCTTAGCAGGAACTCCGTCTAACGCTGCAGCTTTATTATGCTTTTAGTTGGTTGATAGCTTTTCCAACCTCTTTATGGGAAGGAATGTCACTCGGGTGTCACTGGTCTTGAATGGGTTTCTGATGGAGGATGGACTTTATTAAGGACCTTATCATCTACATTGGAATATCTTTCGTGATGAGCACTTGAAAATGTTCCTTCCTTCGGGTATCAATAGAAGAGGAATATTTCAGTAGCTGATGGGGTCATTATGGGGTCCCATCTCTACACCATTTCTAACAGTATTTTAGAAACCTTCAATTGTATTTTAGAATAGTCATTTGTATTTAAGAAATTTATTCCATTATTCATAATATGGAGCTTTCTCAATACAAATGATTATTCTAAAATGCAATAATTGAAGGTTTCTTAAATACTGTTGGAAAAGATGTAGACCTAAGGGGGCTCTTGAACTTTTTGTAGAGGGGCCGTAGTTTTGTGGAGTTCAAATAGGTCTTTCCAGTGACTAGTCCACCACTAATTTTTCAGGATTTTTGTCCTTTCCCTGTACCTCATACTTTTCATAAAGGTATGTTGACAACATAATATATAAAGGCCGAGACACACTTGTCGCCCCCCCCCCCTGATCCGACTCCGTTCCGATGTTGCCCCAAGAATCGGAAAGGGGTGAGCACACATTTCATACTCGTTTTCCGGTTTTTTCCGATTTCCGGATCTGGCTTTTTATATTCACCAGTCGCCTCTTGATTCAAACGAAATCGTGTCTGCAAAATAATCAAATATTTTAGTGCTGCAATTCAGTCAATGGTGGTGCTTTGTTTAGAAGAAGAAGATAAAGAAAATCAGAAATATTTTATAGAGAACAGCGTAAAACGCAGATTTTCGATACATGGAAGAGAAGATCTGCAGGAAGTTTTTCACACTTTTCCCTGATAGCCGTCCTTTTTTCCTATTTTAGCAAACACTGCAAAAAACTTACGCAAACACCAAGCGACACTTGTTCTCGCAGCTGGAAAACGAATAGATTGCACGATCGGACCATGATCGGATGCAGGAGCGGAGTCAGGTGGGACCGGGGATGGACACGTGCCGGAAAGGTGTGTACTACGTTTTTGAAATGTATTACCATTCCCTTCTCAGGCACTCGTCCGAATGTATGATCGGAGTCGGATCGGAAGAATGCATGATAGGTGTTCGGGAAAACTGCTAGTTCCCTCTAGATCTGGAGGTCTTTTTTCAATTTTCAAGACGGTAGACTCAGCCGGTAACGAAGCGGAATGCATGCCTAGAACAAATGGAAAATAAAAATGATCATAACCTTTTTTTAACTTAGAGTACAATCGCGCTGGCGAAAATGACGTGGAACTGCTGTAGCCTTACAAAGCGTTTCCCACGAACATTCAGTTAGTTCAAATCTGATAGTTTTTCGTGAATAAATTCACTTTCCTCCTTCATATTTTTGGTACAATTCAGATATGTAGGTAACACGACATTTGCAACCTTTCCATTCCATATGACTTATGCCTCCTCATTTCACCCTTATAATGTTATATTTGATTCTGTATAATTGATCGTTCATGGCCAACAGTATCTGAGATACAGGCATAATAGATACGAGTAGCAATTTTTTTTGATTTTTTGATTTGCAAAATACATATTTTCATGAGAATCCACATTGTTCAGAAGGTGCTTTCTTCTGACACAGATTGGAGTTAAAAATCTAAGTTCCACCTTCTCCCACCTAATGCTAGTCAACCTGATTTTTATACATATCTCAATGAGTAAGAACGACGCATTACATTATAGCAGCCTAAAGAGGGTGTGACCCAAAAAAACAACTTAAGCTATTAAAAAAAAGAAAAAAGATCTCTCGTGAGAACCGCAGTCCCAAGGGTTAACTAATAAGAACTTAAGAAAAAAATGATCCAGGGGCCCTTATACTATATTTTTATAAACCTAATCAATCGTTATCGTCATTGGAAAAGCAATTATCATGAAGCTAGAGCCAAAGTAATTGCCTTCAAAAATCAATTACGGTTTCATACGTCATTTCTCAAACCTCTAAGCTTTTTCCTTGAGCGTGTTGCTGAGATTAATTGCCGTACATATAACGTTCCATTATGGACGTTTTTCAAAAGGAAACTCGAATCCTTTTTTAATGGTGGCTTCTGCACTCTTATGCTGGTGGAAATTTTATAATAAGTTTATATAACTTGAAATATGAGGGAACCAAGAAGATTGAGCAGGTATGAAATTTGATTTTTCTATTCTTGTCGCTAAATTTTGCAATGTAAACCTCGAAACGTGATAAATCTGGCAGAATGCCTCTGTAAATACGAATGTGTATATTGCAGCATCCAAAGTATTTGAACATATAAGCTTTCTCAGATGTTTGTTCAGTTTAAACTAAAACTAAAACTCATTCACAAATAGGTCATGGAAGCCATGGAATATTTTAAAATGTATTTAAATTCTCAAAAATGAAATAGTTTCCGAAAAGAAATTGTTATCAATTATGTAGTTATTTATTTATTTTTACGGGATCACCCCATTACAAACATATTACATTTCTAAATAGAAAAAAGAACAAATTGTAACCCAAAACCAATATGATAACAGAAATAAGACCACTAATCAATAACAAAAAATATTAAACAATCTATATATCTTCATTCGACTAAGTAGATTTGGACATTGTATGCTATTATTTAAGAGTTTGAATACAAAAATTATGTCAAACTGTAATCTTCTATCATGCAATGTTCCAAGGTTAAGTCTATTCAAAATAATATTTCTGTTTTAGTTTTCAACCCTCATACCCAAACGATAAGCAGCATTCTTTAAAAACTCTGTACCTTCTCCAAAGTTTCAATGTTCAGTTAATAAGGTGACCACACAACTGATCCAAACTCTAAATGAGATCTGACAAACAACCAATGGACAATTTTGCATGCATTGATGGAGAGATGCTTACAATTTCTCAGAGTAAAACCAAGCATTTGCAAACCCTTCTGCATAACTAAAGATAATGTCCGAGTCTTTAACATGTTCCACGTATCTTGACGTACTTATTATTACTTGAAACATAATCAGTTACATACTTCTTGGTCCCTTTGTAGAAGGTTACATAGAAATATTTGTCAAACATTTAATTATCTTTCCTCCAAAGCCTTCAACAAATCCATCTCAAGTGATCAAATTTGTAGTAACCGATTTTTAACCAGAGCTGGGCAGGGCTTGAGTGCTTTGTGCTTGCGAAAGTGCTTGAAGCACTTTGAGGGCTTGAAAGCCCTGTGCTTCAAGCCCTTTTATAGATTTGTAATTGGGGCTTGCAAAGTCAATTACTTTAGAAAAGTGCTTGGTAATTTGTAATTGAAAAAAGTAATTCAAGCCCTTTCAATGAGCTTCAATTACTTTTAGAGGGCTTGAAGCACTTTTGGGAGCTTGAAGCCCTTTGAAAGGGCTTGAAGCACTTTAAGAGGGCTTGAAGCACTTTTGGGAGCTTGAAGCACTTTTGGGAGCTTGAAGCACTTTGAAAGGGCTTGAAGCACTTTAAAAGGGCTTGAAGCACTTTGAAAGGAATTTGAATTGGCTATCACTCAACCTATCCCCCACTTGAAAATTTTCGATCGTGTTTTGCCCCTTAATTTTTTTTTCTATTATTTGAACTTGAACCGTCTTATGTCTTTTCTCTCTTAACAATGGAGGTTTTGGGTTTGAGCTTAGAATGGAATTTAAAAAAAAAATAATGAGCTTATTATTCAAATAAATAATTAATTTATATTGGTAACCTATTTAACTTTATCACTGGATTTTTTCCACTTTTCCCCATTGAACATTTTCAAAACCTTAAAATTGAATTACCATGTAGTACCCCAAGTACCTCAAGTTTCCAGAACTACATCTCAAAAAAAAACATACTACTGCTACTCTGTGAAATGTAAAGTTCGTCTCTACTATACCAATTCTGTGTGATGAGTGTACGCGGTAGCTTATGCCACTTTGAGAATTTTATTACAAATTCAAAGTGCTTCAGGCACATTTAAAGAGCTTCAAGCACATTTAAAGAGCTTGAGGCACATTTAAAGAGCTTGAAGCTCTTTTCAAGGCACCCCAAGCACTTTTGATGTGCTTCAAGCACTTTTCAAATCACTTTGAGGGCTTTGTGCTTGTCAAGCCCAAAGCACTTTGAGGGCTTTGTGCTTGTGAAGCACTTTTGAAAATAAAAAGGAATTTGTGCTTGAAATTGAAGCACTTTGATAGAGGGCTTAGGGCTTAGTGCTTCAAGCCCTTTTACTGAGGGCTTTGCCCAGCTCTGCTTTTAACTGGTAGATTCAGGGGTGGAGCTCACAGTATCCGTAACTTGAATTTTTAACTTCCGTCTCACATTCCAGTGTTCTTTCACAACCTAACAGGCTATGGCAGTCATTTATTTATCAAACAGCTTTGTTGTGGAAATGATAACATTGATATTCTTGCACAAACTGAAGGAAAATATATTTCATTCTCAAAGTCGATATTGGTTGATGAAATTGAACAACCTGATAAAAAAATTAAACCCTTTTTTTTATTGAGCTAAGATTTTTAGACTCTATTCGTTTTGTTGCGTCTTCATTGGATATTCTTAGTGGAAGCTTGGATCCCAATCAGTGTTTAGAAATTGAAAGATATTTCCAAGATCCAAACCAGTTAAATGAAATTAGACAGAAAGGAGTATATTCATATTCTTATGTAGACACCATGGATAAATTATATGAAAAGCAACTTCCATCCATTGAAAAGTTTTATGATAAACTTAAGGATAAGCCCTTAGATCCTGTAGATTATGAAAGAGCTATAAATATTAAGAACTTGTTTCATTGTCAAAATTTATTGGATTACACTAAAATTTATTTACTATCAGATGTTCTTATATTGACGGATTTTTTTGAGACTTTTCACAGTATATCTCTTAATATATTTAAATTGGATTCCGCACAATACTATACAGCACCAGGCTTATATTGGGATGCTATGTTAAAATTTACAGGTGTTGAATTGGAATTATTAACAGATATTGAAATGTTGCATTTTTTTTAAAACAGTATTAGGGGTGGGATATGTCATTGCAGTCTTCGAAAAACCGAGGCTAATAATCCATTTTTTTCAAATTTCAATCCAACAGACCCTAATTCATTTATAATGTATTTAGATGCAACTAATTTGTATGATTCAATTTTTACCTATAAGTGATTTTTCTTGGATTAGCAATAATGAATTAGATTATTTTTCAACTTTCTGCTTCCTAGCCTCTCCAGTGACTAGTTTTTTTTTTCCACAGAGTCCATATCAATGGCGTTTAAATTTTGATAGCCTACAAAAGATTTGGATATTGAAGACAGCAACTGCAAAATTACGGTTCATGTATTTTGCCCCATGCTACGTTTAATTCACAAACTATACCTATTGTCGAATTCGGACCAATTTTTTCAAGGGCTCCCTCTAGTGTATTTCAGCGCTCTTAGCTATTTCTGTAACATCACTCGTGTAAATATTAAAATATTCCTTTATTAGAGAATGTATCCTCTTAACTTAGCATAATCTCTTCAGCTATAGTTTTTGTTTTCATCGATTTCAGATTGGTATCAGACACTGGATATTTATTGTGACAACCCTCGAATCAGCCTTATTCCATTGGTTCACAAATGGTTTCACAATTAATATTGCATCTATTTTCTCACCCAGTTTATTTATAGTAGTAATGATATAGGTAGTTCCTGCATGACGTGTGAATATATGTATATAAAATGTACTCGAGTATATAAAACTTACGTTTTGTAAGGTAATTGAATAATGTGACATCTCTCGAACAGAAAACATTTGAAATCGCTTAGAAAAGATGGATCCATTTCTTCAAGTATTTCAAGAAAAAAAAAATCCACACTTTAAATGTCTCTAGTTGAAAAATAGCCCCAGGGACAACATGAAAATAAATAACCCAGCTAATTCTCTTCCAGTGTATTTTGAAGCCATAAAAAAGCCCCATACGTAAAATTATTGCCGGCCATTCATTCTTCCTCCTTATTAGACTTAATGCTCGAAATGACCCGATGGGAAATTCCACTCAGTTAAATACAACCTATTTAACGATACCCTTGAATCGTAAATCCTGGATACGTCGTTCTGCAGCTGTAATTTAGTGGCGTTTTAAGAGCAAAATTTCCTGACAACGGGAACGAATAATGGACATTCCACTCTCCGAGTTGTACAACTTCTAAGTTGAGCGCGTGCTGAGTGGCTCTCTTGAGGTTTGACCACGACTATAACTCGTTCGAGTGGATGAATTCTGGAAATCGTGATATTTTGTAATTTTTGATAGAATATTCAAGAGAACATCCAACAAATGTTATTGTTCCACATATTAGAAATTAATTAAAGTGGCGTTCACTTATACGTTGATTAAAGATCACAACTAACGAATTTTTCGTATTGTGGAAAATATGATTTTTAAACAGTAATATAAAATAACATATATAGCTTTTTTCTACTGACGTTTCATAATAGCAACTTTTCGATTGTCATTTTAGTTTTAAAACGACATTCTTTTAAGAACTGAGTGCGTAAAAGTTACTTTTAAGCACTCAGTGCGTAAAAGTGACTTTTGAGTGCGTAAAAGTGACTTTTGACTGCGTAAAAGTAATTTTTAAGCACTAGTGCCTAAAAGTATCATTCATTATTCAGAATTAAAAAAAACACAGATTTTAATTTTGTTTTGTATTTATTATGAATCTATATATATAAACGTGAAATTCACTGACTGACTGACTGACTGACTGACTGACTGACTGACTGATTAAACACGAAATCTCGAAAACTACTGAACCAATCGAGATGCAATTTTGCAAACAGGTAGGTAATAGGTTGGAGATGCTCACTAAGCAATAATATCAACATGGCCTTAAGCAATCGCCTTAAATAACCAAAAATAAGAAACGGTGTGGTGCGGGAGTGCGGGGAAAAAAGTGTAAACAGAAACAGACGACGTGTCAGCTGTCAAATTCAGAAATATGACAAGCAGAATCAAATTCATAGCGATTTCCATTTACAGAATCAGTGCAAAAAAAAAAATGTGTTTTTGTCGTTATATTTTCATGCTCTCACCAGAAACGATTCGGAACCGATTCTGAACAAATTCCACCGGTCCCAGGCTAAGCTAACTTCAAGTTTGAGACATGACAATCGCAATTCATTCACGTATTCGACAGTCTGGAGCAAGGTTCTGGAGTTTTTGTTAGGTTCCAAAACTGTTCGCGATAGAATAGGAACCTGAACCCATTCACAAGTTGGGTTCGGGTTGCTCACTCCGAGTTACTCTGATCGCACTCCAGCCGTTATCTGATAAGCTAAAAGGTAATACCCGAACGGCTGAAGTGCGAACGGAATCACTCGGAGTGCACGGAGTGAGCAAGCCGAACCCAGAGGGCCGGTATTCTGGTTCTCAAAAACGCTCACCGCTTTCTAGTCGCTCGGCACTTTAAATGCAAATTTACATTGAAAGTGCCGAGCGACTGAAAAGCGGTGAGCGTTTTTAAGAACGAGAATACCGGCCCAGCTATAACTGGGCATGCGCTCTACGATAGTCTTCAATTAGTTCCGGACTGGTTCGGAATCGGTTCAAAATATGATCCGCGAACAAAGCTATTAGCAGCGGGTGGCACTTCAAAAAAATTTAACGTCAGCTGTCAAAAAATAGTCTTCATATTCTGCAGCCACACAGCAGAACAAAAAATGTGGTTTACAGAGAGGTGCTGCAAAAATAAGAGTTACATGACCATATGTCTGACGCAACTATCCCCTTAGCTCTTTGAAAGAAGATTACCTAATGCTACCTACACCCTACACCTACAAAATTTGTATAGGGCGTGCGAAGCCGCGGGCAACAGCTAGTATTAAAAATGTTATTATTGAATTGAACGTTTGGGTTACTCAAAACAGAACTTTGTGTTGTCACCTACTTTCTAGGATTTTAATTATTGATGTCGAATCTTGAAAAAAAAATTCGCATGAAAAGTATTAGGTGTCAAGCAAAAGCAGGTAGGTAACAAAGATTTTGGGCGTAATCGACTTATACATGAAATAAAATTGTATTTTTTATTATAAAATGCCAGTAGAAAAAATCTTGTATACGATACGTTACGGAACGATGTCTTTTAGTCACTCGACGTGTTGTCCAACTCGGCTTTGCCTCGTTGGACAATTTTCACGTCGCGTGCCTGAAAGACGCTCATTTCGTAACTTATTGTATAAATAGCTATTGCAGAAAAGTGAAAAAATTGTACTCATTTCGATTTTCAAATGATTACTTTATAATTTAGAAATTGAAGTGTAATTATTTTATCACCTACTGTTCTAGCATGCGAAAACTATTTATAAACTCTGTTAAAAGTGAACTACTCCATCTTTTAATCTTATTCTAATCTAAGCAGTGAAGTTTCGCCTGTGAAAAAACACGCACCACTTGAATTCATAATTCCAAAATTTTGCACTAAGACAACTAAGCATTAGAACATAGCATCTTATTATTAATCCCTCCCAGTTCGCGTTCTCTCCGGGACAACTTTACTTGAACGATTCCAGGAAATAGGGGAACGTAGGTACCGTACAAGTTGTTGTATAAGCAAACACGAGTTTTCGGGAGGCGAGCCATTTTCGAAGAAGGAAGCAAATTGCGAGGCAACCGCTACAGAAATTACTCTCTAGCGCTGTACAAGTCTTGCGTATTGTATAAGACGGTCATGAGAAATCTGTGGAAGCTAATTTACGCGACTGGAATATTTGAGTATGGCTTGTGCTTATTGATTGGTCTTTTGAAGTTAAAATCGATGTTTTTTTATGCTTTTTTTTTCAAAGGCCAAGTTAAGGAATTTGTTTAGGAATTTCATATGAATTTTTGAGGAGAAACTCTTGAGCTTTTAAATTTGGTGAAAACCCAAATATTAAGAACTCGAAAAAAAATTTAGATAAGATGATATGAGGCAAGGCTCATAGACCCTGAGATAGGGACTGTTTAGTGGAGTCATTTTTTTTTGTCTGGCATTTTGAGGATTGAATGTGGCTAGTTAGCTGATGAAAATATGGGTGGTTTTAATGTCTGCCTCTCGTTCGAAATTTCAAAAAATCTATTTTCATTTACATGAAACATTTTGTTTTTTTATTATCTTAAGCTGAAGGAAAGTGGTCAACTTGCAAGACAAAAAAATGTAAATTTTATTATTCATAATCAATAATCTGAACTGAAGTCAAGGTTGGACAACATGCTCTAACTTCAAAATTTTTGAGTAAGTACCGACATCGTCGAAAATTGTCGTCTGTGATTGGCTCACCAAATATTGTCTTCTACATCCCTTGCGTGTTGCTATCGCCAACTGTATCGTCAAGTTCTTTGAGAATGAACTTTTTCCTAAATTGGAAGTTACACAATATATCATGTTATAATGGTTCCAATCTTGTCGCCAATACTTTTAAAGACTTAGCAAATACTTATCAAGTTCAAAAAGTATGGTATATTTCGTTTTATCCTCCGCAAGTTAATTTCGTTGAGCGTTCAAATCAAACAATTGAAACTGCAATTCGTTGTTATATGAAAGATCATCACAAGGATTGGGACAAGGAACTACCAAAACTTCAACATGCTTTGAACACCGCTAAGCATGAAATTACCTGATACACCCCTGCTCTTCTTAACTTTGCTCGTCATATACCCCATTCCGGATGTTACTATGGTGATGTTGTCTTTTGAGGACAACGAAATTTCTCCAGGAAACCCTGATATATATGCTAAAGACATCAACAATATTGGTGACATTTTTACCGATGTGAGAAAAAGCTACATACTGCTTACCAGAGAAATTCCCATATAAGTGTATAATTTGATTAGACGCGGCGCTATTTTTAATGTAAATGTTAGTGTAACATTTTTCCGCCAAGCTAGCTCCTAAATATATCCTGTGTTCAGTCAAAACGCGTACCTATTTCGCGTTTAGTCTATGCTTTGGTCAATTCTATTGGTGAAAATGTAGGAAATTGACACATAACTTGAAACCATACCTTGGCTCTAACACGGAATTATCTCTGGAGTGAATTTTTGTTTCCCTCACAGTACCGTACCGATTTCAATAAGTTTCTGCGACTCAGCTCATCTATCAATCTCGTTACCTTAAGGTTCAATTTTTATCCGATAGTTTGCTGAAGTTGCTTTATCTTATTTCCCGATTACCTATTCCATCTAATACCTAATAGCGTTAATATCGTTAATACCGTTTATATTACCTCTTTGATAACGCCTGCCAATGGAACTTCTTGAGTCAGGTTACATCAGCCATTATCGTCATGCATTATCCTTGGGATTTTTTCCGTGTATCTTTATTCACTTCTTCTCTCTACTTTCCTCTCTATCTTCATCTATATCTCTACCTTTCTTACCTTACCATTCCTCAGAAAGAAATCCTTCTGAAGAATGAGAAGAGAAAGATAAAAACAGAAATTTTGATATGATTTACCGCGTGCCTTTGCTCGGGGGTGAAATTATCTCAAGTTTTCTCTTATACGAGCTGTGCCAACTTCTGTTTGAGTGATTTCTTTTGTCCGTTAGGGGAGATCAATGGCATGTAATAATGACAGTTGAGTTGAAGAGGGCGCTTCTGTACTTGGAGCTATTTAAATTTTGGCGCGTAAATAATTGATTGTAATTTTAACCCCAAAAGTTAAGTCTGATGTGTGGTTTCAAGACAAGCTGACGCTGACACTTTTTAAAATATTCTCTAGGGCCACTGAATGCTTTGAAAGATATTTTAACTTATTCGTTGTCCATTGTTCATATTGTAGTCATCTTTCTTTCTACTCAATTTAAATGGATTAAAACTATTGACATTTACCGCCAAAATTCGAAGCACTCCAAGTTCACTCGCGCCCTCTACAAAATTTTGGAGAACTTAATTGGATATTTGCTGCCATTGGACAGCCTACCACCTTATTGACACAGGCTTGGTGGAGAGGAGTTAGAGTCGGGTAGTTCTTTGAGGAATAACGACGATTTCAATGGAAAGAGCCATTCTTGGAATAATTGCATTCCTAGGTGTGTTTGCCCGCACACTGATTTATTTTTTATTCTCTTAATTGAGCCTTTTTACGGAGAACTTGAATATGGCGGCTGATCACACGTTGTATACAAGCGATGGAGAGTCTCTCTTACTTCCTTTCGGGAACTCCGCTCAGAACTATGTTCAAATTGGCGTTTAATCTTTTCACTGCACAGGGTCTTTCCCTGTGTAGTTGTTTTTTTTGTACCGTTTCTCTTCTAACTGTTATAAATGGCAAAATAATGACTTTTATGAACTTCTAAACTTGATTCCAGGCTGCAACTTTCATTTGCATCTCTGCTCGTCAAGTGACCGAAAATGGATGGCTACCGTACTCTACCTTTTTGTTGGAATGTAGGCTTGCATAAAGTTTCATCAATACATTTTAGTACCTTTTTTTATGAAATCTACTCTACAATCATTTACCAAAATTAATTGTTTTTTTTTTCTAATATGACTTAAATTCCATATTTAAAATTTCACATTTTTGACACCGAGGTGATGGTGGAATAATTAATTTCCCGGATTTTCGATTTATCGAATTTATTATAGATTTATCTGAACTTTACTTTTAATATTGCCATATTTTAGGAATGTAAATTTTATTATTCATAATCAATAATCTGAACTGAGGTCAAGGTTGGACAACATGCTCTAACTTTAAAATTTTTGAATAAGTACCTACATCGTCGAAAATTGATCAATTTTCAGCTTGAGTCCTATACTTATATATTTGAGGGGTTCTATTATATCTCCTGACCATTGAACCCCACTTTTGATTTCATACTGTGACCATATTTACCAATACAATTTCAATCAATCTTTTTTTTTATTAGTTTTCTGGAAACTTAAATCTTTTATATTTTCATTTCATGATGATGATATGGCCAGCAACTGTTAATGAACTTACATGGCAATATTGAGGTATATTGTAATTTTATTTTTTCTGGAATTTGATGAATCTGATTGAGATTTAACCTCTATTTATTGATTTTATTACTATTCTTAATTTTTAACCTCACTGTGAAAATATATACTATTTTGATTTGAAATTGCTTGAGTGTTTTATTGGTTTTACCTACCTATGTCAAGATTTGGTTGAGTTATATGCCCTATTCATTTCCTTTTGAGAACTATCAATTATTATTTGCTGATTTTTTTTTTAGTATGTTTCTGAATTTTCACACTTTAATATTTTATGTAATTAAATTATTTATTTTATAAATTTAGTGGCGCCCTTGCCATTCTGTACTTATCAAACTATTGCCCCCCCCCCCCCCCCCAATGATTATTCGCTAAGCAAACTAAGGATATTATGGGCCTCTTGTTAATTCATCAACAAAAGGGTTTACAAATTTTGACATAATCTAAACAAAACCTTTCATTCTCTTGATTGCCAGACAGAAAGAAAACGTGGAAATTTGTTTTTTTTTCTCCAAGTTGACCATTTTCCTCCACCTTTTCGACTATTGAAAACCGTCTGGCATTCTTTATTGGTGAATTACTTATTATTGTCAATCTTTTATTTAAATGCCAGACAGTATAGGATCATAAAAAAAAACAAATTGTTTCATGTAAATGAAAATTGATTTTCTGAATTTTCGAACTGAAACTACCCATTTTTTCATGAGCTAACTAGCCATATTCAACTCTCAAAATGCCAGACAAGAAAAAATGACTCCACTAAACAGCCCCTATTTCAGGGTCTATCAGGGCGCCATGCAGTTCTTAATGTTAAAACTTTTGAAATTCAAATGAAAAGGAAATAAAAAATACCAAAAAACTTCACAATTCAATCAATGAAAAAAAAACGCAAATTTCAAGGAAAACACTGAATCACCGACAAAAGCAAAGAAAATATCTACATCGTTAAGAAAAATATGGGAATTTAAGATACTAACGAGCCTTGGCTAACTGGATAGAATGAAAAAAAATTTATGAAAAGTTGTGAAAATATATAAATACTACTTTGGCTATACCTACCTACACATAGCAACAATAAAATAACCGAATGCCTCATCATAACCGGAGCAATGCGAACAACGCCAACTAGGGCCATGGAAGTGCCCCACTAATTCTGATGAGCCCACCACTGAGTCTTCTCACGGGGCCGGCTGTGGAATTTACTCACGAGGCTCGAACTCAAGTGTCCTATGGATAAACATGCCAGCGTAGTCCAAACCGAACTGGCCGGCATATCTATTGCCACTAAGATAGTTAGAGCAGAAAAATTGAGGACAGAACAATCATCATCTATTCTCATAGTAGACAAGTCTTATCGGCCCTAAACAGCCACAAAGCTGCGGGGTCAGTATTAGAAGGTCACAGCTCCTAGCAGTTGCCGCCCTGAAAAACAAGCATTCTGTTAGGTGAGCCAAGCAGCACGCCCACTGTCGTGGCATCAACTTAGCAGACAGACTGGCGAAGGCAGCTTCCAGCTTCTCGATGTTGGGACCTGTTCACTCCGATCTGCCTCTTGCTACTCTGACTCAGATGATCAAAAAGATTACCCTTGAAGACTTCACGTCCGATGTGATGAGACTACCTTCTGTCAACTAGCTAGGGAGCTGCTCAGCTACCCTAATGAAGTTGCAGCAAGAGCATCCCTGGAAATGTCAAGGAAAAACCATCGTTTCACCACAAAGTTTCTGACAAGCCACTGCCATTTAGAAAACATCTCCATTCAATGGGATCAGGCGAGTCACTTCTGTGCAGGAGTTGCGATGAATAGGAGGACGAAACGGTGGAGCATCTGCTATGCCACTGCGATGCCGTCTCGCACCCAAGAGAATCCAGTATTGATACGGCCTTTCTGAAGGAAGCCTCTTCAGGCTACATCTCTGCCTTCTTCAAAACACTGGGCTGCACGATGGCTTGAAGGATTGACAAGACCGGAAAGTCGCACAAGGGGCCCAATAGGAGCCAAGTGCAGAGCTGAACAGCTCCTAAGCATGAGCAGACCAGACATCAGATTGGTGGTGGGACTGCTCACAGGACACTGCCCAGTAAAATACCATCTAAGGTTAATGGGCAGAGCGGAAGACGATCTCTGCAGATTCTGCTCAGATGCAATAGAGACCGCAGAGCACCTGCTCTGCGAATGCCAGCCCAATTCTGCAAGAGGCTCAAATTCCTCGAGGGGGCAATACTTTCACCAGAAGAAGTGGGCCAACTAACACCCAGGCAAATAGCTTCCTTCGGCAGAAGTCTACGCTTCCTGGAGACAATTTGAGATGTAGAGTCATGTACAAAATATCTGCAAAGGTAGCAGTGCTGAGCGGCTGAAAAAGCCGAAACGACTCCCCCGCAATCTACAATCTACAATCTAGAGGGGCCAAGTGCCATGACCCGTCATGGGACATTCTCCACCAAATCCAGATCCAGAGTTCCCAGAAAAGATTCCAAAGACAACGTCAAAGTTATAGTCATAGAACTAGGAAACCATTTGCAATCTTTCCGCATTTTCGAACGAATTTCAGCAAATTTCATAGAAGAAAAAACCTATTTTTGGTTTTTTGTTCCCGATGCTTTCAGCAACAGCTATAGCAGCTCCGTCGATTTGACCTCCCACATTCGGATTTCCAGCAAACTTTGCAACAACTTGCTTGTTTGCAAAATGCTTTAGGTACTGTGCCGATCTAAGGTGCCGATTAGATTTTCCGAAACTTTGAATGTGAGAGGGCCAACTTGACAAACAAAACGTGCCAGAATTGCCGCAAAGGCCCCCAAACCTTCCTGAGATTATTGAATACGGCAACGGCACGGTCCCTGCAAAGTGGTTGCAAACCATTCAATTACGAATTACAGTGTCAAACTCAATTCTCTGGCCGATTGCGGAACCGAGCAAGAAGTGCGCTCACAGTATTGGTGACACCGCCTCAAGAAAGGACATGAATCGGCTGTCCAAATTATTTGAATTAAGTCTGTCAGACCTCCTCAGCAACTCGTAGTTCGACAAATTAGCCAAAATCGATCTCAAGCGCAGCTCCAATTTAGAAGATGATTAGGGCCTTTACTACATGCGAGCAAACCCCCCTCCCACTCATCGTTGACCCAGCCAATCAGAACTCGAAACTCGAAAGTGACCCCCCAATGCAATCCCATCGTCAAGACTGTTTTAGATCAGCTATATCTAGATCTTTAGATCAGCTATATCTAGATCAGTAAACACTTAACCCAACTACCAACTTCGACAAAGAGATGTCTGTAAACTCCGCCTTGTTACCCCTTTTGTTAACGAATCAACAAGAAGCCCATAATATTCTCGGTTTGCTCAGCGAATATTTATTAGGGGTGGGTTGATAGTTAATAGTAATAGGTAATTCTGAAAAAGAAATAAATAATGCATACAACAAAAACTTGACGTATAGGTAAACCAATAAAACAATTAAGTAAAATTTCATATCAAAATAGTATATATTTTCACAGTCGGTAAAAAATTCAGCATTGAATTATTTCAAAATATAAAATCAATAATTGTTGGTAAAACACCTTGGATTTGATTTGATTCAAGGTGTTTTATAGTCCGACAAATACCATTTTAAAGTCACGTGATACTGGTGGCAAAAAACGTATGTCCATTGATTATGTCGTTCATATCACCTACAAAATGCTACTGGTGATTAATTACTACTGAATTTTAGGATATGTTCCCACTAGCATTTTACAAACGCGTTTCTGAAGTAGTATTAACCAATCAGAGGGCAATTTTAATACTTGCAATTGTTGCGAGACTCACTTTTGTCGTATCTGCTGTCTGTTGTAATACATTCTCAACTTAAACTGGGTACCCGTTTTCTATTTGCTTCTTTTCGAGTTGGACAAAGGTTAATACAGTCAAAATTATTAGCTGTGTTTGTTCGTTGTATTATTTTCGAAAATAACTTTGACAAACTAATTGATGACAGTGACGGATTCTATTTCAGGTAAGAATATTATGAAGAATAATTAGACAGCAATTTTTTTGTCAATTTTACTATCACCGCTGTTTGAGATGTATTCAAATCACGTGACTTTAAAATGGTATTTGTTGGACTATACCAACATAAAAGAGGTTAACTTTAAATCAGATTTGTCAAGCTCAAAAAAAATTAAAATAATAGCATAATACAATGCACCTCAATAGAATACTTGCCTTATAAATTCATTAACAGCCGCTAGTCATATCATTATCAGCAAATGCAAATATATAAAAGATTTTGGTTTCCAGGAAACTAAAAAAATGGAATGATTGTGATTGATTGGAAAATTCTAGGAGCTCGGGCTAAAAATTGATCAATTTTCGGCGGTAGGCTATTACTTAAAAATTTTAAATTTAGAACATGTTGTCCAACCTTGACCTTTGTTCAGATTACTTATTGATTATTATTGATAAAATTGATAAAATTGATAAAATTGATAAAATTGATAAAATTGATAAAATTGATAAAATTGATAAAATTGATAAAATTGATAAAATTGATAAAATTGATAAAATTGATAAAATTGATAAAATATAAGGCGATATTAAAAGTTATGCTAAGACAAATCCATAATAAATTCGATAAATTGAAAGCTAATTTTTTACCATCGTATCAAGAATACGAGATATTTTGAATTGACTACAATAGTTATTTTCCTAACAAGTGCGCAAAGTGATACTTTCCCGTACGAAAAAGCAGTTAGACGAACGACGCGAAGCGGAGTTCGGATAAGCTTTGAGTGCGGGAAAGACACTTTGCGCAAGTGTTAGGAACAATATTTTTTCTACGAGTATCTTAAAAAAGTAGACTTTGAATTGTTAAAATATTAGAAAAATCAATCAAATCAAAATCTTCAAAAATCGTTTTAAATCTATTGGAATTCCTCAAAATGTCTTTTAAATTAAATCCCCAAAAATCTTTTAACATCTTCTGGAATTTCTAGAATACCAGCTAGAATATTTTCATGAGAGTCAAATATCAAAAATTCTACAAATTCCTAGCAGTACAGGATGGTCCAATTTGGACACCTTTGATAG
This sequence comes from Ceutorhynchus assimilis, assembly GCA_917834065.1. NCBI lineage: Eukaryota > Metazoa > Arthropoda > Insecta > Coleoptera > Curculionidae > Ceutorhynchus > Ceutorhynchus assimilis. Next base: position 29,932,915 of record OU892278.1, on the reverse strand, counting down.
GAAACATCATGTTAGCTAAGCGCTAATTTCAACTAAAAGCCTTCATTTTGAATATTAGTTCATTCAGAAACCATCAAAAACATTGAAAAATCAAGTATAACTATGATAATTATGCATAACAAAAATGAGTGCGCAAAGAGTTTCCGTGCGCAAAGTTCAACTTTGCGCACGCAAATGAGTGTGCAAAGTGATTACTTTGCGCACGCAAGTAGAAAAAACTGGTTTTATGAAAAAAAAAGGTATTAAAAATTATGAATGAAACCTAATACAAGCCTTCATTCCAACATGAGGTAGAGCACGGAAGCCATCCATCCTCAGTCACTTGTCGAAGGGAACCGCACTTGGAACTTGCGGATTCCAGCCCAGAATACAGGCAGAAAAGGGACTAGAATCGTCATCAAATGTGGGGCACACGTATCGACTTGTGAAGGTCTTAATTTTTGTATGGTAGGAATCCCTTTAAAAGCTCTATGCCACATTCCACAAAAATGGTGTTCTATTGAAAATGTGGCCCTTTTGGAATAGGCTTGTTGAGAAAAACGACTCTCCGAAATACCCTAAGTAATAAAGCATTCCTGGAAAGCTATTACTTAAAAAAAAAAACTTACCACGATGTGGGTTGAAATTCAAACTTAGATTAAATGGTAATCACAAGACTTTTTGATTCAAAGTTTTCTGCAATCGACAGATTATTGCCTCACGCAACTTAATTTTATTGAGATAAGGTAATGCCTGAAGGCCGATAAGGTACTTTATGTTTCTACGGCATGGTTGTCTCGAGAAGAAGGCGATTTTCCGCCGATCGACCTTGCAGCTCGACGACACAATTCAAAATGGGAGAGAATTGATAAGGACCAGGTGAGCATACAGTGCTTCCTCTTCAGATAGTCCATAGAAAAGTGATTAATATTCTTGATATATAACGATCACTTCTGTTGTAGTCGCCAAGTGACATTTCCGACGGTGCTGCCGTAGCGGTGTAGTCATTGAACTAATATTTGGTGGTCCGTTTGAATCTCAGTTTTAAATGACTGGTTTGACATTTCAGTTTTTTCAAAATAAGGCAGTGCTCCGATACTTCGTAAACTTAAATGACTATCATTTTATTCATTTTATTTATATATATTTATGTGAGAATCACATGAATAAAATAGTCTATAATCTAGATGATCTGGATCTGACTTATAAGCGAAACCAAAATTTCTGTTTTAGGTGTTGTTTTTAATGTAGATTTCCCTGGTCTGTCGCTGCAGTTCGTTTATGGCCGAATTATTTTTGCCGCCTGAGTGGTGTCACACTGTACCAACAACTCCTTAACCGGCTGCTTATGATGCACTTATCACTTCTTTCACAGTCTTATGATTCAAAACAATCAACGACGATGCGCTCAACAAATTATTTCAGATGACATATGCATTATGATGTTCAATGGACGTTCAACTTCGTGTTACTTTGACATATCATGTCTAGTAAAGTTTGTCATTTTCCCAGGTTACATTTTTATTAAAAAATTGATAAGAATCACTTATACCAAAAAAAAACGAAATTCCGTTAAACAATTTTATAGCAAGCAATTATATCCCAATTATAAATCCCCGACTCGTTAAAAACTGACAAAAAATCTCAAATTACTAAAATCAATACCCGAAGATTTGCAGAAGGTAATATTTGGCAACATTACCCACGCGTGCCAACCTAAATCCCATTTTATCGGCAGATTCGGTTATATGATCCGACAGCATTCTATCTCTTTTTAACTAGGGTTAAACAAAAGAGAAAATGCGCTCTGAGTTAAAAACGAATTTTAATTTTTTGCAAACTGCAATTGGCAATAATTTCGACGTCATTTGATGCCCCACATCCATTATTTTATTAATTTCCCTATACCTACTTGGTTTCTCTGATAGTATTTTTAAAATTTTCAGAACCAAATATGTTAGAGGCGGCTCAACCAAATATAGACCAACTATATAAATTTGGAATCAGGAAATTGTGCTCCTCAATAAATATGTATACACGGAAAAAATCTATACTAATACATATTAAGTATACACATCTTAATTCAACGCTAGACTATATTTAATAGTCCTCAATCGTAGTTTATGGTTGAAATAAGTGTGAATCGATTCTTCTTTATGTGTTTTGACATTCTTAAATTAAAAATAAGTCGTATTAAAACAAGTAAGCTACATAGTCAATTTAATACTTTGGATAGTAATAGAGCAAGTAAACTGTTATACTAGCTTTTAGAGTTAGCTTGTAATGAGAATGAGAATAAGGTATTCTCAAAGAAAGAATTGCTTTTCTACATTTGAGTATGCTTTATTATTGTACTGACAAGAGTTTGGCCTTTCAAACATTGGAGTGATTTGTATTAAGTTTGTCAACTCCTTCTTAAGAGAGAAATTCACCAACTCACCAATCAACTGCTGTTGTTCCGCAATTTCATCCACACGCCCCTCACATTTTCATCTATAATGATATCAACACTTTCTGTTAGATTGTCTTCTGAATTGATTTCTTTCCCAGTTTTTTGAGCAATTCTTTCAGAATTGGTTCCCATATTGTTGCTAAGGATATTTCCATCAATGAATTAATGCCATTTGCACCGCTTTAACTTAAGGGATATTAAATCCAAGTGGAACTTTGAATGTAACTTTTGTAGAAATAAAAGTCACATTCAAAGCTCCACTTAGATTAAATATTCCTCAAGTGATAGCCGTGCAAATGACCATCAGTCATCTCATTCCCTATCAGGTCACCACTCGAAACAATGTTTACTGATAAATAAAAAAAAAACTTTATTTTAGCGGAAATCAAGGGTCCCCCTGCCTATTCCGTTAAATAAAAAAGTAGCCCACGATATTATTATGCTTAGTTTCTGTATTTTCGAGAGGCGAACGTCGTGAATATGGGAAGGCCGCCATGGGAAAGGAGCCATGCTTCATTATGGCCGCCTCCTCTATTCACTTGAAGCCAATAATGGACCATACCATAGTTATTTAATACTCGCCGAGGAAACTTTATGGAAAGGCCAACTTACCTCATAGTGGAATAAAATCACTGCTCTAACTCGCTGTTTTCTGAGGGTGGGTGATTCCGAGGTATAACCAGATGAAACCTATATCATCTTGTAGAGGACACTCTGGGGCATAGGAAATGGGAATGTACAACTTTTTTTAATAGGACTGAACTTTGAAATCGTCCCTTAAACGTGACTGAGCTCGAATTTGAAAAACTATGTTTTTCTGAACATTACCCGCTGTATTAATTTAAGCATACAATCTAAAATTCTGCACACTTATACTTGAAACATGAGCGCTTCTAATGACAGTTCAGAAATTTCGAAAAGGCTCAAGGTTTTTTTGTTAAAAAGTTAGGAATATAGAATTATCAAAATCGTGCATTTTAAACTTCACCCTGCGGCGAGCAATGTGTATTATTGAAAATTTCTATACATTTATATCGAATCAAATGTAGTTAAAACATTGACGAAGTTTAAAAAAAAAAAAATTAAGGCGCTAACTTTAACGGTTATAGAAATATGAATTTTTATCCAAGAGCCCTGGAGTGCGCTCAGCCCATCGTGAACCGCGTCGCGACGGAATGATTCGTGCATTCGCCGAGGGGCGCAACAAAAAAGAAGAAGTAACTTCGCAAATACGTATGCGTATGAAGTTTCTGGAAAGAGAAAAGTGATGAAGTTTCGGAATTTTTTAAAATTGTCAGAAAATGAAGAGTCCCTATTGAAATTTGTAACTGGTTATGTTTTGGAACATTTAGCTGACAAATAAAAGAAACTCTGATCGTCGCTGGTGATTTTGAAAATCTAGAGTTATGCTTTTCTGTCAACAAGGATGAACCGTGTTACCGAATTGAAAGATTTGAAATCAAATCATGATGAGACTGATGCACGACTTATAATCCACGTCTTATATGAATATCAGATACTTCACCAAAAAAAAGTGTCGGTGAAGTCTGCAGATGCAAATGTTCTGGTATTACTTATTTACCACTATTCTGAATTTATTGAAGTGAGTTCTTTGAAAAAATTCTACCTTCTTATGGAATTAGGACAAGGGAATAAAAAACGGATCATTCCAATAAATAGTGCAGAAACTGGAATATATAAATGTTTACCAGCGCTGCATGTGTCAACAGGATGCGATACCACAAATGCAAAGGCAAAAAATGTATTTTCTAAAAATCTTGGAACCTTATATTGCCACCAAATTTGCATTGGTCCTATTCAGAAATAAGATCGAGGCCCTAAAAACCCTCGATGAATTGAGATATCAATTTACCACAACTTCCAATAAATCCGCTTCTGAACTTCTACCCACAGATGATGCATTTTACCAGCATGTACTGAGCTAGGTGTATATATAACAAAAGAAGCTGTATTTATGCGATAAACAAAATTTCAGGTGCATATATCAACTGCGTATATGGATATCCAGTCATATACCTATTATGTCTATACTTGACCCTGTTAACTTTGGTTGGACTAGGAATAATGGAATTTTTGAGCCTGTTTTGATGACTGCTGATCCCATACCAATGAATATAAGGCAACTAATGAATGTCTTCTGCGAAGATAAATTATGTCAAAATAATAAATGTGTCTGCTTGAAAGAGGGTTTAACATGCTGCAGCGATTGTTCCTGCAAAAGTTGTCAAAATAATATTCCTGATTTATATGAGGATGACGAAGGAGAAAATTTTATGTTTATAGATTTTTTTATTTCATTTCTAGATGAAACGCTAACGCACTAACGCAGATGATTTTCAGAATGGTAGCCGCTAGCCGCTAGCCGCTTTCAGCATTAGAGCGCATTTCAAAAATCCCGGATAAAAATTCATATTTCTATAACCGTTAAAGTTAGCAACTTAATTTTTTTTTCAAAAACTTCGACAATGTTTTTACTACATTTGATTCGATATATATGTATAGAAATTTTCAATAATTCATATTGCTCGCCGCAGTGTGAAGTTTTAGATGCATGATTTTGATAATTCTATATTCCTAACTTTTTAACAAAAAAACCTTAAACCTTTTCCAAATTTCTGAACTGTCATTAGAAGTGCTCATGTTTCAAGTATGAGTGTGCAAAAAATCAGAATTTTAGATTGTATGCTTCAATTAATACAGCGGGTAATGTTTAGAAAAACGTAGTTTTTCAAATTCGAGCTCAGTCACGTTTAAGGGCCGATTTCAAAGTTCAGTCCTACTAAAAAAAGTTGTACATTCCCATTTCCTATGCCCCAGAGTGTCCTCTACAAGATGATATAGGTTTCATCTGGTTATACCTCGGAATCACTCAAAGTCATAATTTCATTGTGATTTTACTCCACTATCAATATTCCGGGAACAACGCGCACAATTCACCAAACAAACAGTGAATGTAACACGTAAAACAGCACTAGGCGACAGACGTATTGGCTCATAGGGTTCTGGAACTGCACGCGTAATGAAATGGTGATCGTATGGGATACAGGGTTAGTAAAAAGTACTGCAACACTTAAATATCTTCAAAACTGCTTAAGCCGCGTTCACACAATTCGGAATCTGGCAGTTTTCAGGCATGCGGAATTCAACAGTGCTATTGGCAATGTTGCCAGATTTCCCAGTTTTGTGCTACACGTAGTATTTTTGTTATCTTAAATAGAATGCCCCATCTATTTTTATTGCAATGAATTGGGCGTGCCAAGTTTGATAAGATTCCAAACTTTCAGAATTATATCTCTTGTATTTGCTGAAATATGACAACACCGTATTTTCGGTGAAAAGGATAGCAACGTTTGAATATCTTCAAACGCCGCTTAAGCAGGTTCACGAAATTTGGTATCTGGGGGTTTTTGGACAAGCAAAATTCAACCGTGATATCGGCATTGTTGCCAAACTTTTCAGTTTTGCGCTACACGAAGTCTTTCTGTTATCTTGATTAGAATGCCGCATTTATTTTTATTGCAATAAATTGGAAGAGCCAAATTTAATATGATTCCAAGTTTTCAGTATTCTATCACTACTAGTTTCTGAAATATGGCAACACCGCATTTTCAGTGAACAGTATCGCAATGCTTGAATATCTTTAAAACCCGCTTAAGCTCGTCTACTAAATTCGGTATCTGGGAATTCATGGGCAAGCGAAATTCAACTGTGACATCGGCATTGTTGCCAAGTTTCCCAGTTTCGCGCTTCACGTAGTCTTTTTGTTATCTTGAATAAAATGCCCCATTTATTTTTATTGCAATGGATTGGTCCAAATTTTAATGAGATTCCAAATTTTCAATATGCTGCTTGTACTGTTAGACACTACTATAGTGAGAATCATTCTGGGATAGTTACCTACCTATTTCAGGAGGAACCGCAAACTTATTGGAAACGCCCGGAAATATGAATTCCTCATGAACAAGTAACGTGTATTATTAAAAAAAAAAAAAAAACAATAAGCCACGAGCAAGACTACGTGTAGCGCGAAACTGGGAAACTTGACAACAGTGCCGATATCACAGTTGAATTTCGCTTGCCCATGAATCCCCAGATACCGAATTTAGTGGACGAGCTTAAGCTGGTTTTTAAAGATATTCAAGCGTTGTGATATCGTTCACTGAAAATGCGGTGTTAGCATATTTCAGCAACTAATGGAGATAGAATTCTGAAAAATTGAAATTTTATCAAATCTGATACGTCTAATTTATTGCTATACAAATAAATGGAGCATTCTATTCAAGATAACAAATATACTACTTGTAGGAAAAACTGAGAAATCTAGCAACAATGCCGATATCACGGTTAAATTTCACTTGCTCAAAAACCCCCAGATACCAAATTTCGTGAACGTGCTTAAGCAGCGTTTGAAGATATTCAAGCGTTGCGTTACTTTCAACTGAAAATACGATGTTGTCATATTTCAACAACTAGTAGAGATAGAATTCTGAAAATTTGGAGTCTTATCAAATTTGACACGCCCAATGCATTGCAATAAAAACAAATGGGTCATTCTATTTAAGATAACAAAAAGACTACGTGTAGCGCAAAACTGGGAAACCTGGCAACATTGTCAATAGCACTGTTGAAATCTGCATGCCTGAAAACTGTCAGATTCCGAAATGTGTGAACACGGCTTAAGCAGTTTTGAAAATATTTAAGTGTTGCAGTACTTTTTACTAACCCTGTATATTGGATTAAGTATAAGAAATATTGAATTGAGATGGAATTATACCTACTTAGTTCAAGAAGATAAGATGATCGTAGTGAGTTTATGTAAACTACGCCCAAGCATATATTCGTCTTCATTTGAAACTCTGATATGATATTTATAACAAGATTAGAAGCTTCTTTTTTTAAATATAATTAAGACATTGAATTTCTAAAACATTCTTACATATGTTTCGTTCATTCAATAGTTTCAAGTTATTTGTATTAAATTGTTAAGATTGTCCTTCATTGAATTATTTTGTTTTGTTTATTTTTCCAATTATTTATTGAAGTACATACTTTAAATTTGCAGTAAACTTTTAATCCACGATTCACCCTTCAGATTATTTTCGCGTTCTTGAATATTTGAGGTCTTTATCTACTTAACGCATTGCCCTCATATATGCGTGGAAGAATCATACGACAATTCGACGTGACGCGTCGGAAATTAAAAACCAGTGCATTTTTGGGAATGGTCGCGATTAGAAGCCCTCCGTTCTCGACCAATTTTACTCGCACTCAACCATACCGCAAATAACTTGCCGGCCGGCCGTGATATTCGCGAACCGTGATCGATCAAGTTCAACCGCAACTCCGCAACTCGCAGCTGTAACTGGATTTGGATTAGGTAAGATCTCAATTGTACCCGTAATTTTGAAACCGCAAAATACAGTCCACTTTTCTCACAGCTGATGCTCAGCTATAGACTAGATTTTGGAAGTCAATTATTATTTAAATATTGAAATTTTGCGAAACCTGGTTCAAACACGACAACATATATCAAAAACATATTTTTGTGTCAAGTATATTAACTTCTGATTCAAGAGCAACTGCTGTCAGAATTTAAGAATAACTGAATTGCTTAACCAAGTGTTCATTATTGTTATAGACCCTGAGATAGGGCCTGTTTAGTGGGGTCATTTTTTTTTGTCTGGCATTTTGAGGGATGAATGTGGCTAGTTAGCTGATGAGAATATAAGTGGTTTTAATGCCTGCCTCCTGTTCGAAATGTCCACAGAATGTTTCGCCGGAAAACTCGATTTCGAAGTGTGATTACCGTCTGGCGATTTTTCAGCGTTATTTTCACAACAAAACCTTTCATTCTCTCGATTGCCAGACAAAAAGTATACGCGGAAGGTTCTTTTCATTTCTCTTGGAAGTTAACACCCATCCCCATTTTTTCAGCTATTGAAAAGCATCTGATATTTTTCATGGATGAATTATCAATCCATGTCAATCTTTTATTTAAAATCCAGAAAATTTGAGATCATTAAAAAAAAAAATCTTCATGTAAATCAATTTTTTTCTTCTGCAAATTTTCGAACGGGAGGCCGGCATTAAAATCACCCATATTCTCATCAGCTTAGTAGCCACATTCAGCCCTCAAAATGCCAGACAAAAAAAATGACTCCACTAAACAGCCCCTATCTCACAGTCTATTAATGAAAGAGAACTATTCTCAAGCCCAGTTAATTTTTCCAAGAATATGAATATTCTTAAATATAGAGACAATTTTTTTCCGTGTAGATCCAGGTATAGAGCATCCCATTTGAAAAAACCTGAAAGCATGCAACATTTCCCATTTCAAACATTCAAGTTTTGTTTCTGACCATGGATTCTAAAAATTTAGCCAAAACTGTACAACTTTTGTATTTACACCTTTCTTCCATCTGTGAAGGTAAAGGCTGGGTGGGGTGTCAATATATAAAAAAACACCCTGTACTTCATCATAGACAATATTTTTAAACAATTTAGATAAACAACATAGATAAGCTCAAAGAAATTTAGTTATTTTCGTCGGGCGCCGCCGTTGGATTTTAGTACGTTAATCATCATTTTAAATCAAATTTTTTCTATAATGTCGTTTGCATCTTTCGCTTTGCCTATTGAAATATATTAATATTTTCCATCAAAAGTTTATATTCTAAACCACAAACACCGGCACAAACAACTGACAGAAAATCTGATGACGTCAGTAACAGTGCTAGTACACCAGTTGATTCGAAAATCTAGGCCGATAAGCAATCCTTTGTTTTGTAGTTTGTGATATCCTTTTGTGAACTCTCGGACTGATTATGTCAGACGTTCAACATAACCTGGTTTTTATTTAATTAGGAAAGGACCACGCAATTTGACGCGGCGAACTTTGTTTAGGTTATCAGAGATGGCGCCGTATGCGGATTAGATGAATTCTCTATACATTTTTTTTTCGTAATTTTTTTCTAGCCTTCTATAGTTATTATGTTAGTCGGGGCAAAGAAAAATCTAACAAAGCTAAAATCATGAAAATCAGACCTGCCGTTCTCGAGCTATAAATGGTGTAACCAACAAGACTTTGTTTTATGAATAAAGATTGGGAAGAAAAACTAACATCTGCATGTGTCTCACCTAACAATTCTGATCCTTGAAAAACCTGTCATTAATTTTTCAACCAAAACTACAAAATTATTTACGTCTTGAGATATTTAAATCGATTTTTCAACGCCGTCATGATTTTCTTTGACCCATGAGCGACTGAAGATCAAACCCAATCCTAGCGAAATAAAATCAATTCTCTCTACTAGGCGAAAGGCCTATAGTAATAAACTAAGTATTAAGGTGTCAGGCCCAAAAATGTAGTTTTTTTTCTTCGACATATCCCTCAGGTGGAAATAAGAACTAGTAAAAAAATCAAATAATCTGTATACCAGCTCCTGAATAATACCTGAAATCCCTATCAGCGTTTAAAACAAAATTATCTTGTGCTCAATTTGTTTTTTATTTGTCAAGTTGGGGTTTTCAGAAAGAAAATCACAGCCTTTTTTTTTCAAAAAGGAAAGTCCATTCGTTTCGTATTCATCTATGGCGTTCACTACAGCTTGAACTCATCAAAACAAACCGCATTGTTTTCAAAATTAGAATATAACGAGTCATCGCCAATGCTCCAAGATGAGAAAAGAAGTATAATGAATTAATTGTAAAATTGATTAATGACTTAAAGACAAGCATTTGCATGAAAACCCTTTATTTCTGGAAGATACATATTGTCCATTAAAAAAAGACCTTATATGAGACACTTTTTGCGCGTCAAATGCTGTTATAATATTAACACTACATAAAAGAAAAAACGCTATACACTATGCACTGAGAAAATGTATTTCAGAAAAAGAAAATTCCACACGTTTGGAAATGTTGATAGATGAGAATAGCTGATAACCTGATTACTGTAAATTTAAACTTTGGTGGAACTCCAACTCCATTTTAAACGTGGCGTCAGAAAAGAGAAAGTCCATATTTACAATAAAAATGCCAAATTTAGCATCAGGGGATGCTGAAATAACTCACTGAAATGCATAATACATGTTTTAGTAAAATATTCGCCTTCTTATGGTAGGGATGGACTTTCCTTTTTGAAAAAAAAAGGCTGTGATTTTCTTTCTGAAAACCCCAACTTGACAAATAAAAAACAAATTCTAACCCTTCCGATCTATTAGTCAAACCGTAACAAAATTTAATCCACAAAGCTGCAAAAACGGGGCCGCGCAATTTTACCCTCTGGTATTAAGACAAATTTCCCTTAATTTCTAAACTTGTTTTGCTCGCGGTTTTGCCCCAAGTTATGTGATAAATTAGCCTTTGCAAAACTAGCCCTCTGTTGGCGTTGATTAAGGTCCAATTTATATGTGCGAATCTGGGTCGGTCCGCCGCTGGTGGCTACTACGTTTTGCTTTTTCGGGAAAGCCTCCAGGGATTCTGTATATGCGAGAAATGTATGTTGAAATCACCATATTTTTTTTATCATTTAATTGGTTATAATACAGGCTCTGGGGGATCTGCTGTGCTCCATATAATTTTTTTTTTGGGAGCAAAATATTTGTCTGCTGCCTTATGGTATTTTTTATCACGTACAATAAAAGGTTCTCATAAGAGTCAAATTCACCAGATTTGAAAACGGATACTGTAGATATACCTATATATTTTTTAGACAAATTCGGCAGGGTTGTTACAAGCTACACAATTGTGTAGTTTGCTACACAATTGGACTATCGATTACACAGGTGCACCCCAATGATCAATTTCATCTGTTTGCTAAACTTTATAATAAACTGCACAGAAATGCTACACAATGGATAAATCGAACTTCGTTGACCAGTCAGAAACAACTACTCCGAGGGCAAATACCCCTACCGGCGTTGAACTACACTGATTGGTCTGAGCTTTCGTTGGCAATGAAAATTGTTAGAAAGTTTTTTACAGGTAATGACCAACGTGAATTCAGGGACACAACGGTCCCTGTTTGGGAATCGACCCACTGAGCAGTGGACTCAGGCTTCCCGTGCCAATCCTTGACGCGTTTCGTCCTTGTTAGGACTCATCAGAAGGACATAGGCTGAAGCTCCCTGTCCAAGCAAAATTGAACTTCGTTGACCAGTCAGAAACAACTACTCCGAGGGCAAATACCCCTACCGGCGTTGAACTACTTTCTAACAATTTTCATTTCCAACGAAAGCTCAGACCAATCAGTGTAGTTCAACGCCGGTACGGGTATTTTCCCTCGGAGTAGTTGTTTCTGACTGGTCAACGAAGTTCAATTTTGCTTGGACAGGGAGCTTCAGCCTATGTCCTTCTGATGAGTCCTAACAAGGACGAAACGCGTCAAGGATTGGCACGAGAAGCCTGAGTCCACTGCTCAGTGGGTCGATTCCCAAACAGGGACCGTTGTGTCCCTGAATTCACGTTGGTCATTACCTGTAAAAAACTTTCTAACAATTTTCATTGCCAACGAAAGCTCAGACCAATCAGTGTAGTTCAACGCCGGTAGGGGTATTTGCCCTCGGAGTAGTTGTTTCTGACTAGTCAACGAAGTTCAATTTTGCTTGGACAGGGAGCTTCAGCCTATATCCTTCTGATGAGTCCTAACAAGGACGAAACGCGTCAAGGATTGGCACGGGAAGCCTGAGTCCACTGCTCAGTGGGTCGATTCCCAAACAGGGACCGTCGTAGGTCCCTGAATTCACGTTGGTCATTACCTGTAAAAAACTTTCTAACAATTTTCATTGCCAACGAAAGCTCAGACCAATCAGTCTAGTTCAACGCCGGTAGGGGTATTTGCCCTCGGAGTAGTTGTTTCTGACTGGTCAACGAAGTTCAATTTTGCGACCAGATTTACTCGTCGAACAAAACCGTCAAACAAAAACGCAGTCTGTGAGGGCCTTAAGTGATAAAGGTTTTTTGAGTGACAGGTCTTTTTAGGTTTGAATGCTGAATGGATTTGTCATTTTGCAGAATGTGGACGCCTGCAAATTCGTCAGGTTACATCCTATATACCTAGTAGCCTGCCCCTTACTGTATATATTAGAGAGCGTTTCGGTAGAACGCAGCGGATGCGGTAACGCGTTACGGTAAGGTGTACGGTACGAGAGTCGGCAAAATTCGGAACAGTTCGGTAATCGGTGTAATACGGTACGGCTCGGTAAACGGTATGATACGGTGCGGTTCGGTACTCGGTAGTATTCAGTACCGTTCGGTAATCGGTGTGATACGGTACGGTTCGGTAATCGATATGATATGGTGTGGTTCGGTAATCGGTAATATTCGGTATGGTTCGGTAATCGCCCTCGCCCTCAGCCCGTATAATTGAAAGCTTAAAGTGCTTGCGCGAATGAAACAGAGCAGCCGAGCACAGGCTTTATTACTCCACATTCCCAGACGGAGAGAGGAATATCGTCGTACGAGCCTGCACGACATTCCCCTAACCCATCGGCGCAGAAAAGAATAGTGCCACTGGGAACCGATCCAGCCAGTGACCCCATTCCCCTCTCGTAGGAATGGCGAAGACGGAGACTGTAGATCCCCGAAGGCGTGAGGGATATCGTGAAATGAGCCAGCACGATAGCCTCCAAACCCTCGGCATAGTAGAGAAGGGTGCCACAGAGTAACGAACCAGCTTGTGGCCGCATTGCCCATATGCGTGGGAAGCGTAAACGGAGCTTGTCGATCCCAGAAGGCGTGAGGGATATCGTGGAACGAGCCAGCACGATAGCCCCCAATCCCTCTACATAGCAGAGAATGGTGCCACAGAGTAACGAACCAGCCTGTGACCGCATTATTCTCATGCGTGGGAATGAACAAGAAAATACCTGTGCTCAAGCTGTCATGGTTGGCTGGCGGACGGCGACGGTCTTCTGCACTACGAGCTGCTGGCGGTGGCGGTATTAACGGTTCGGAGGATTACCTTTAGAATTCGGTCGGCTTCGGCTCTGGTGGAACGGCAGGCAGCTTGTCTCCAGGCGGTAGGTGTTGTCTCGTTAGTCTTGCTGGAGCGACTCCCCGAATCGACGGTGCGAAACTCGTTTTATTGGCGAGAAACAGCGCGTCAGAGCCTGCGTCCCGAAGTGATGCCGAGTTGACACGTGAATTTCCGATTGAAGTCGCGCGGACAGCGGTACTGGAACGCGCTTTGCCGACAAGGTCAAGCGTCAAGGAATAATAAATATAAATTTGAATCGCAATTTAATTAGTAACGAAAATTCCTACTGAAGCTGCAATCACCTCCTTCACCCGCACAAACCGTCACGTAAAATCTTTCTATACCACTACGAGCGTTTAAGGGGAATTTTAAAACCAGAAAATGAAAAACTAATATCAAAGGATTAAAATTATTTTTTTCAAGAATAAAAAGAAAAGTTAGGAGCTAATTTATTTAAAAAAAAAGGTAAGAGAAAAAAAAACATAAAATACTTATAATTTCAAATGGTACTTCGACCAGACACTACTAAAATTACCCTATTTAATTAAAAGACCAAAAACAAATTAAACTAAAGAAAAATTAAAGAAAAGATAGTATTTTCCCAATTATTAAAAAATTCGGTCCCAAAACTGACACGTTAGTGGAATTTAAATTAAAAATAAACTATCACCTCTTTGAAGAGCCTTCACTAAACACTGGGCGGCAGATGAACTCGAGGATAAGAACTCGTTGAGATTGAAATTTCCGGCTACAGCAAGAGTAACCACCCTATGAGTACCGCTTCAGAAGCCCCTTGATCATCTATTAGTACCGGGGTTGAGAGTCAAGAAAATCGAAAATCTTCAACCCTCTTAGCTTTCAGCGATTCGCTGAAAGTAGCCTCCGGTATTTATTACTGTTTTTTCATTGGTTCTCAAGTCACATCAACCTTCCTTATTCAAACTGCTTCACCCTGTGATCCAGTTTGATGGCTCTCCAACAGAGTTCAATAGTTACATGATGTAAAATTAATAATTGAAAATCTAACGTTTACTCCTTTAATTGAAGTTTTTTCTTTTTTTTATATACAGGGTGTCCACTTAGTGCGATATCGGACGATATCTCCTTACAGGGTGATGCAAGAAAAAAAAATTAAATTACAAAGTTATTTGATATTCTAATATGCATTAGTTAAAAATATTTTTGAATATACAGGGTGCTCCGTTTATGGGGTATGCGACAGAACTTTGTTATTTTAAATAGAACACCCTGTTTTTGATTGCATATTTGGATCCTACGTAAAATTCTAAGCAGATTTCATGTAATATACCCTATACCTAAGTTCAACCGTTTTGGAAATATTGACAGTTGAAAATTGACTTTTTGCAACTTTGACAGGCTGTAAAACCTAAACGGTTAATTTTAGACGAAAACCGATTTTACATTCCTATCTTAGATTTTTATAAACTATCATTTAACACCAACTTTGAATTTAATCCATGATTAAATATTTCAGTTAAATTTAATCTCCGGTTAAATTCAAAGTTGGTGTCAAATGATAGTTCATGAAAATCTAAGATAGGAATGTGAAATCGGTTTTCGTCTAAAATTAACCATTAAGGTTTTACAGCCTATCAAAGTTGCAAAAAGTCAACTTTCAACTATCAATATTTCCAAAACAGTTGAACTTAGGTATAGGGTATATCATATGAAATCTGCTCAGAATTTTACGTTGAATCCAAATATTTAATCATATACAGGGTATTCTATTTGAAATAACAAAGTTCTGTCACATACCCCATAAACGGAGCTCCCTGTATATTCAGAAATATTTTTAACTAATGCATATTAGAGTATCAAACAACTGGTAATTTAAATTTTTTTTCTTGCATCAGCCTGTAAGGAGATATCGTCCGATATCGCACTAAGTGGACACCCTGTATATGCCTGCTATTCTAATTTCCTTATTTCTAACCTAATTATCAAGGGTTTGAAATGAATAAGCTATCCCCTACTCATTTATTCATGAAATAATTGAGTATTCACTCCCAACCTACTTATATCTTAATTATAACTAAACATTTAACTATCTCAATTTTATTACATTTCAGCTAAGTAATATCCATTGATAATTTTAGTGTTATAAAATTTGTTATTGTATCTTAAAAAATTTGGCTCATGTAATTATTGTTTTCCTTCACACACACATGCTTCGAATATAATTTTCTTTAAGGAAGGTATCAGTTACCTGACATCTGGGTTTGTCACAAAACGTTGATATTCAGAAGATTATCCTTGTTTTTGAATAATTTATTACAGCCACATGTGTTCCGGTGCAACTAAAGATTGGTTAAAAGTTTTGCGTTTACCTAGGAAAACATAAATTTTGCCTATATATTTGTCTATTTCCGTGAACATCCAAATAATCTTGAAACTATAAAATTCGATACTTTTCTGGCTTTTAAGTGATCTTATCCTTGACTAGATTAGGTCATTCCCAGAAACTGTATGTGTTTGTAAATTCGATTAGGGTCACATTCTAACTATCTATAGAAAAGCAGTTAATTCCCACTAAAGATAAACTTGAACCGACATTATGATTTTACTATTGATTTTGTTACAAGAGGCACTAATGAACAAAATGAATATGCCTCCCCTTCACCTTTGTGTGAAAAAAAAAAAAAAACTTATATACAGGTTATTCCAGACAGAAAGACTTAAGCCCGGAAACCTAACTACACATTCCATTTAAGGTGGTAGTAAAGGACCGCACATCATGGAAGTACATAAATCTGCTGCATGCGGACAACCCGTCACTGGGATACAGCAAAGCTAACAGAAGGAGTTGACTCGGGAATACATGGACCAAACTTCAAAATTTCCTAAGCAGTGGGAAAAACTCCTTGTGCCTTGAAAAAAGCCCTACCATAGGGCAATTTCACATCCAGATAGCGAAGAAGCTTTAAATGCTCTAGAAACTCTAAAGGGGGCTTCGCAGGTTTGGAAATGCAGAAAAAAACCTAAAGCAACTGCATGCGAGTAACGAAGTTACCTTGATGTGGATACGAGGTCATCAGGGCATAGATAGCAATGAAAAAGGAGTCTCAGTTCTGCAGCTGTTGCTGCTTAGTCTTCCCTAACCTCAGAGCGTGAAGCCACCGAATGTTCCAATATAAACGCTGACCACAACCTGTTCCATATAAATGCATTCTCTTTTGCTCGTGGCACTCTTCTTGAACTGGTTTTCACCCAAGACTCCAAGGATACTTGTCTCTTAGCTAATAACTTATCCTCCCCATTGATGCATATCATCCTTCTTTACTTTTTGCCACCTGCAATAGGTCAATTCACTGCAATGATGCATGCGTCCCCCAGCCTGAGGCGTACTATTATGATTTTGGGTCTGCTGATTACACACTCCTCAACGATAACCTTGGGATGGTTCGCTAGGATGACTTACTCCGGGCCCCCGATGTGACGGAAATGACCAGGGTTTTATATGACGTTCAATATACGGCTATCGATTGTTGTGTACCAAAGAAGAAGCTCTCAAGCCATTAATTTCCACGATGGTTCTCCCTTGAACTGAAGGACCTAAAAATTAAGAAGAAAAGTGCCCACAGAACTTGGAAGCAGACGGGTTGCTCTGCTGACTATGTTGAATTTTCACACCTTCGGGCTCATTGTAAGACTCTTTTCAAAGATTGCTATACAAATTATGTCATATCCTTAGAGGTGTCATTGCTTAGGGATAAAAATCTAAAACATTTCTGGAACTTTGTCAATGCTATACAACAGACTTATGGACTCCCTTCTTACATGTTTTATGACGGTAAATTCACCAAAACTGGACCTGAACTAGCTAATCTTTTCGGTGTATATTTTTATTCTCTATACTCAGACAAAACAAGTGTTATTGGCCACAGAATTTTTTACAGTAACATTCACATTCATGACTTTGAAATCTTCATCTCAGTTATTTACGAGGAACTGTGTAAGCTACGGATCTTTCGTGGACCTGGCCCAGATATCATCTCCCCTCTGATGCTTAGCAGGTGTTGCTTTATACTATCTCGTCCTTTGTTTATTTTATTCAAAGAATTACTTAGTAGTGGAGTATTTCCTGAGATTTAGAAGCGTAGTTTTATCTCGCCCATCCATAAGACTGGTGACAAAATGGACATTACCAAATACAGGCCTATCAGTATCCTGAACGCTATCCCTAAGGTCTTTGAGAATATAGTAACTAAATTCTTAACTCCTATCATCAACCGTAGCCTAATCGAACAGCAAGCAAGTTTCCGGCTAAAGTGCTCAACCGTAACTAACCTTCTGACGTACCAGGATAAAATCTCAAGGTTTCTTGAAAGCGGTGGGGCTGTTTACTAATTATATACCGATTTTGCTTAAGCCTTCGACCGTGTCAACCACAACGCCCTACTTGCGAGGCTTGAGAGAATTGGAATATCTGGTTCCCTGCTTGCGTGAATCAGCGACTTCCTTGGGAATAGAACCCAAACAGTCAAGATCATCAACTTCTGCTCACAGCCCATCGACATCCCCTCAGGTTTACCACAAGGATCTCACCTGGGACCCCTTCTATTCAGTATTTTCATCAATGATATTGGTTCTTGTTTCATTAATAGTGACTTTCTGTGTTTTGCCGATAACTTAAAGATATTCGCCCGAGTCTCCTTCCACGAAGACTGTGCCAAACTATAATCTGACTTGGATAGACTTTCTGAATGGTGTGTAACTCTCTGCCTCTAAATGTAAAGCTATAATTTTCTACAAATGTCGAAGCCCCATACAATTTGCTAACCACATAAGCAATGAAACACTTGAAACAGTATCCCAATAACGTGATCTCGGTGTCATTTTTGATAAAACGTTAAGCTTCTCCAATCACATTTCGGATATCGCTACCAGGTTTCTAAAACTGCTGAGCTTTGTTGAGTGATGTTCAAAGGACTTCACTAACATCTCTTCCATCAGGCTTCTCTACTGCACAATGATAAGGCTCATTCTAAAGTACTGCTCCTCGGTACCTATGTATTCTATCCACATCAACGCTTCGAAGCAGTTGCAGCGTAAATTTGCACCTGTACTTGGCCTTCAAGACAGGTATTCCTCCTCCCGACAATTATATCTACAACTATGATGACCGATACTACAACCTGCAACCCTTAGCCGCCAGACGAAATCAAAGTGATTTATTAACATTTTTCAAATACTAAACTCTCACAAAGATTCCTTGTACCTTCTATCCAGAATTGGACTTCATGCTCCAGTAAGAGCCACACGCTCTTCCACTACCTTCTCAAAAAAGATCCACCGGACTAACTATGGTTCGAATACCTTTATCTCCAGAGCTTACCGAATCTCTAATGAGTTTAATACCCTGGACTTTTTCAGTACTCGTGAAGACTTTAAAAGAGAGCTTAACTCCTTAAACAAAGTCCCTGTACCTATTAATTGTTAATGTGATATTAAGTAATAAGAAATAATTTTATTGTAAGTAATGTTGTTGAATAGTTTTTTGTTTTTCTATTTTAATTCTTGTTGTAAACTAATTTGTTGTCCAAACATCTAATTATTGTATAAAGATGTTCTGTATGCTATTATGGGATTTCCCGTCAATAAATGAATAAAAAATAAATAAATAAATTTTCTCGCAAAACAAGGAGCTACAAGACTTTTCCAAGGCCCAGAGTCATTATGTTTTTAATGAAGAGTATTCTCATGGAAAAACCGATCAGCCAACTGCCGGCTCATTGAGGATCAACTCGGGCTCTGAGAATGGCCAAAAATTTCATATCCAAGTCAGAAACAGGATCGGACCAACAACTTTTGGACATGAACAGAGGACAAATTAGAACATCCATCGGCCTGCTCACTGGGCATTGCCAACTAAAATTATCACCTTAAAACGATATGGAAAGCAGAGAATTTACGAACAAGTAACAGAAAATCTAATATGACAATGCCTTGCTCAGTTTTGCAAGAGAAGAGGGTGAAAAACCATGAAGGAAAATAGCTAACGCCCCCAGAAGTGAGCACCATACAACCCAAATCCAAGAGTCTGGGATTCGACTCCCGTTACATGAAATGAAAAATATATTCTCCTTTTACAAATTTTCTATGATAATAGAGAAAAGGTTAATTAAAATTCCCGTCTAACAAGAGAAACTATTCAACCATACCGTAAGCCGTTAAATTCCTGAAACTCGTCGTTATTCAGTTATTTATTAAGCACTTTAGAGGTAATAATGGTTTACATGCTTTGACAATTTTGCGATTAGGTATTTTGCATTCCAGTAACTTGCTGACCTCAAAAGAATGAGTGAATGAACTTATCCAATAATAATGAGACTTTTTGAGTAATAGGCTTCTAAATGGTCTCTTGTTACCGAAACTTTTCGGTCTTAATAATCGTTTATTAATTATTATTTCCGGTGGTCTCACGACTATTGCGCCGAATCACATCTTTCAACTCTTGAATTGTTTGGGGATTTTTCACATACGCTTTTTTTTTGATGTGAGCGGCGCAACATGTCACACAGCAAGATAAACCATTGACTTATTGCAAACACGGTTTGAAGGTAAACTTCTTTCAAGAAATGAGGTTGTCATATATTGAAATAAAAAAAAAATAATGCAATGTCATTAAAATAATCGACCAATATCATTGAGAAGGACGTCAACATTATACATTTTCCGGCAGACTCGTGCGGGAAGAATTAATTCTCCGCACTTGCTAGATAAATAGCTATTTCCTAAGTGGAGTCAGGACTGAAATAAAGATATACACAATGTTTTCTCTACTACCAGATTTATTTTAAAGCAAATTGCTCTAGAATGATTCCCTCCCTTCAAGGCTGGGTGAAACAGATACTTTACTCGCACAGTCACAGAGAAAGGTTTAAAAAGAAAAGTTTACTAATAATTTTTATATTTTATTGTGAAAAGACCATAATTGAATTTTAAAAAGTTAATATAACAAACTTTGCTTTAACCCATTAGCCACATTAGAATCAAATTTACCAAAAGGAAGTTTAGAATCCAATACTCAAAACTTTAGAAGAGGCCATTTAAAATGTAATTGACACATTAGTTACTTTTGAGGCTTTTCTCAATCTTCAAGTATTTGCGACTGAGTTTCCACAACAGTTTCAATCGCAACAACTTCTAATCATTTTTTCGTTGGCTGCCGATACACCGCTTTTCTAGATTTGTGACATTTTATTATTCTATTATCTTAATGTAGGTAATTCAAGAAATTAATATTTGTGTTGGCTTCAAAAATAGTTCTTTCAATGCTTTTCTATTATTTTTTTACGTTCAAGGCGCATCACCCAAGTTGGAAATTACCGTCTAGTCAAAATTAGGCAATTTTTTGGGTGTCCTATTTTATCTGCCGTTTAAATTATGATTAGATAACTTTGTTCAAACTTTTTCATGATACTCTCAAGCATAATAATTATTCCAGAGAAAGTAAAAAATAAATGTTTCTTTACAGTTCTGAAAGTTCTTCAACAGAATTGTCCATTAACGCCCCCAAAGAAGCTGGAAGATGGTCGGTGTGGGCTCTTACTGTATCCAAAGCAGGATTAAGATTCTCGGCCCCAATTAAATTGCAAGTGTTCAGGTAAAGGATAATTTTCTGTAGTGTTTGAAAAATCTTTAAGAAAAATTTTACATTTTTAGACCCTTGACTGTCGATTTTCACTTACCGCCGAGCCTTGTTGTTAGTGAAACGCTTGAAGTGGATATAAAAATAGGAAATAACATAAATTCCTGTGTTGATGTAAGTCGAATTTTCCATAACTTCTTTGTATATGAAACCAATTTATTTTCTATTTTAACAAAAGATAGGTATAGGGTACTATATTTCAAAACAATGAGTATAAAGTTTTCTTACAACAAATATCGACTCAAAAGATATGTTTGTCGATGTGTTTCTTTGGTAAAAGGGAACTACTTTACCTACGATTCGAATCGCTTGAACTTTAATCTTTATCGTATAATAAAAATCGAAGTAAAAGTTGGCTTGATAACTGATGAAAAAGCAAGTAACTGCTACTAGCGTTGGAAAATTGAAAAAAGAACATCTAGAAGTAGTTTTATTCCTTGAAGAAATTTAATTTTAATTTTGTTCCCAGGTGACAGCGCTCCTCGCTCTAAGTGAAGGGGCTCAATTCGTAAGTAATGGTCTTTTATACGTAACTGAAAGGCTCAGGCTTGGCCCACATGGTGCAACGTCATTAGTTGTAAGAATACTAGTTACATCACCTGGAGTGAAAAATTTTACAGGTATTTATGAAGTATTTTATTATTCATTTATATTCCAATTAGCAGTAAAATATCTAGATCCGCAATAGAAAAACCGACAATTCATTTACAATTGAATGCTCGGATTTAATTCCGATCATTTGTATTAGTGAGTCAAAATCGGCCCTTGATTGCGGTAACGTGGACCGCGCCAAACGGTTTTATTTTCATTAATAATTCAATTGGGTCAAACCGGATGTGAAACTTTGTCAACTAGAGGGAATCGATAACGAAAGACCAGCTATTTAGCTTTTCAAATATTCGTTTCACCAAATTGAATATTTAGGATTTTGGTTTTATGTAACCAACTTTTCTCGTTCGGAGTTGTACAGAAATATTAAGTTTCTGATGGAGAACAGAATTTTCTTAAGTAATATACCGATAGAAGAGGCGTATGGCGGACATGGGCAAGCCGAGTTGGAAAGATAAAAAAGAAATAGACACATCAGAAACAAACTCATGGCAGCGATCATAGAATGGCAAGATGTAAAATAGCCATAAATAGCAGACTAGAAAGAGCAAAGAAATTCAACCGGCCCCAAAAGAAAGCACTCATGCCTACCAGTAAAACACAAAGAATGGAATTCGCAATAAAATTAATACAAAAACTGGAGAAGGACACCATAAAACCCCACGGAGACAAATCAAATTAAAAAAAAAAAAAAAAAAAACGAAAACAATAAAAGGAAGAGCAAATAATATCATGAAACTGAAGGGTAGGCCAGAAAAATTTAGCAAAAAAACAAAACAAATGCTGGAGAACAAAAGAGAAGTCAAAGAACAAGGAAACAATTATACATCAGAATACAGAGAGATTAACAAAATAGCCACAAATCGAAAAAGTGAAAGAATACCAAAAAGGCTTAAACGTTTTCAAAAGGAACATACAGAGGAGAAATTACAAAAATGATGAACAAGCAAGAAAAAATTATAGAAGACAGAGATGGAATATTGCGTGTGACAGAAAATTTCTATAAGAAACTATACCCACGACGCAAAAAGCAACAACGAAAATAACAAACAATAAACCGAAAGTGAAACATCAGAAGGCATCCCTGATATAGGAGAGGGAGAAATTTCAAAAGCGCTAAGCCAATTAAACACCGGAAAAGGCCCAGGAACGGACGATACACTACCAGAAATGCTGAAGGAGGCAGGAGAATACCTTGTGAAACAACTAAAAGCACATTTCAATAAATGTCTAACAGAGGGGGAAATACCACAGGACTGGGACCATCGTGGTTCTAATATACAAGATGGTGACCCATCAAATCTTGAAAACTATAGACCATAAGCCTCCTGTCTTGGATATACAAACTGTTTTTCAAAATAATCACCAACCACCTAGAAAGCAAATTCGATGATTACCAATCCAAAGAACAAGCAGCCTATAGAAAGAGCTACAGCACTATAGAACATCTTCACACAATAAGAATACTAAATGAAGAGGCGACCGAATATAACATTACATCATGGCTAGCATTCATCGATTTTAGGAAAGTCTTCGATACTATCAAATTCTGGGGGATAGAAAGAGCTATGCATGAATAGATCAGCGATATATAAAGATAATCAAAAATATTCGAAAAGCAACAAAAATAAAATTAAGAATGCATGAACACTCAAACGAAGTAAAGATCAGAAGAGGTGTTAAGTTAAGTAAGTTATTCACTATAGTCCCTAGTCCTCGAAGATGTGTTCAATTAAGGAACTACATTGGAAAAATAGAAAGATCAATATATCTGGAGAAAACCTCAATAATTTGAGATTTACTGATGATATCGTAATATTCGCCCAGAACGAAACAGACTTAGTAGTTATTCCGAAAAAATTACTCCACGAAGCCAAGAAGATCGATTTAAAAATTAACGATTTGGGACTAGTTTTTGACACTAAATTAAGATTTAGCAATCATATAAATTTTTTCTTAGCAAAAGCTTTCCAAATCGCAGGCTTTTTAATGCGTAGGTGTGGAGAATTTTCCAATATCGAGGTACTGAAGTCTCTGTATTTTTCATTGGTGCGAAGTCACCTCGAGTATTGCTGCGTAGCTTGGTCGCCATATTACCAAACCCATATTAAGTGTATGGAACGTGTTCAAAGGAAATTTGTCAACTTCCTGCTATACAGACTTGAAATTGACAAAAGTCAATTTTCACCCCAAGATCGTTTGCAACTGCTGAATATCGATAGCTTAGAGATGCGTAGGACATTCCTGACACTCATGTTCAAGTTCAAAATACTAATAATGTGAACTGCCCGGAACTTTTGGCACTTACAAACATTCGTATACCTTCGTGTTTATTTATTTTTCTACGACCGAGCGGGAAATGGCTCTTCCCGCAAGATTCGCTGTGCGGGAAGACTTTCTTCCCGCACCAGTGCGGGAAGAGATTTCTTCCCGCACTCTGTGCGGGAAGAGTTTGAAATAATTATTGTGACAGAATTGTTTGTATTGTTGATACACCTATACCTTTACCTTTAATACCTTTACCTTTTTTTTATAAATACCTTTCAATACATTTTTAATTCTACCTTCTGCACAATCGCATTTTATTTAAATTAAACTTCTCGTAACATCAGCTTTAGTATGCTCGTAGAAAAAATATAGTTCCTAACTCTTGCGGGAAGAAATTTCCGGCACTCGGGCTCTTCGCTCTCGTTAGCAAAATAGCTATTTTCTTTGACTTGCCTTGTATGCCTTGTATTAATAATTGTTGTGATCATATATGTAGCAAATTTTTATTTTATTTTTTTTTAAAGTTTTTAATAGATATAAGTAGGTATACATAAAATACCATTGGGAGTTTGCTTTGTTGTGTATTAAACAATAAATAAATAAATAAATAAAAAATAAATAAAAAAAAGTATCGAATCAATAACTTTCCAAATTGTTGAAGAAGATATTGCGGAAGAAAACATTGAATAGCTCAGAATTTAAATTGCCCTCATTATCTGAACTAATAAATATAGTGGAAAATCTTAAGCAGAAGAATAGCAGTGTAGATGGAGTGACAACAAACATATTAGCAAAGGCATTTGAGGTCACAGGTGATAGATTTTTGCGTGAGGTAAATCTCAGCCTCATGTTGGCAGAAAACAACAGTTGTTACCATAGAAAAAAAAGCAAACACAGAAAAATTCGAAGAATTTCGACCCAGAAATATGGTACCTACATATGAAAAGTTAATGGAGACTGTAGTTGATGAGCAATTTATAGACTTGAAAAAATTTAACTTTTTAGTATCAGGCACGGTTTCGTAAAAACAACTCATGTGAGACTGCTTTGCAGAGTGTGCTGATAGTCTAGAAGAGTGCACTGAACAAGAAAAAAAGTTTCGCAGCAGTTTTCTTGGACTTCCGTAGAGCCTTCGAAACAATTGGCCCTACACTTTCTCGAAAAATCAAAAAGATATGAGCTGCAACACACCGTGCTCAGGTGGTTTGAGGACTATTTGTTGGGTGTAACCCCTTTTGTTAATAAATTAATTAGGGGTCTATAATATGCTCAGTTAGCTCAGCGAAAAAAAAAAATTAGGTGTGGGTTGATAGCCACTGAATTTAAAAAAATATATACCGGGTGTCTACGAGATTAGTTTCGCGCTGGCATTTGCTGGGTTTTTTTTCAATGGCAAAGATTTTTGGTATGGAGTGTAGGTTTGAGAAATGTCATCTTTTGACATGTGTGTCAATGTTTGGTAACTTCCGGTTTGACCGGAAATGGTTCTAACTCCGTAATTTTGAATGGCATCCCAATATTTTTTTCACATTTTTGGTATCTGCGGATCATGATGTGTACGAAAACGTCAAATTTGAACATTTTTGAAGAAATTTCAGAACTCTGGATGGAAATTTATTTTTGAACAGGAAGTGACGGAGCGGTCTTAAAATTGTTAATTTCAACCAACACAATCGTAGAAAAATGCGAATGCCAAGTTATTGTCCTATGCTTGTTCTCCAAAGGCTTCCAAAGCTGAAAAAATCACATTTTACGTGATAACTCAATGGAATCAGTGAAATCACCCGACTTTCATAACAAATGTTTTTTACCTTTTTCAAAATAAAACCAACTATGCATTAAAACTTTTTATTCATGCCAGTTTTTAATAATTTTTCCAATATTTTTACTATGCATTACTATAACTGATAAAACTACTTATAAATAAACCTCTGTATTCAAACTTTGTATTTACAAATTCCCAAGATGTCAAACAATGACAAATAAACTTATCTTGCTCACAGATCTTGTCAATGGCTTGTCAAGAAAAAAAAAACATTAGCTACAGGGGTTCATTTATAAGTAGTTTTATCATTTATAGTAGCGCATTATAAAAATAATAAGAAAATAATTAAAAACTAACATAAATGAAAAGTTTCAATGCATAGTTGGTTTTATTTTGAAAAAGGTAAAAAACTCTTGTGGTGAAAGTTGGGTGATTTCACTGATTTCATTGAGTTATCACGCAAAATGAGATTTTTTCAACTTTGGATGCCTTTGGAGAGCAAGCAAAGGATAACATCTTGGCACTCGCATTTTTCTACGATTGTGTGGGTTGAAAATAACAATTTTAAGACCTCTCCGTCACTTTCTGTTCAAAAATAGATTTTCATCCAGAGTTCTAAAATTTCTTCAAAAATGTTCAAATTTGACGTTTTCGTACACATCAGGATCCGCAGATACCAAAAATGCGAAAAAATTATTGGGATGCCATTCAAAATTACGGAGTTAGGACCATTTCCGGTCAAACCGGAAATTACCAAACATTGACACACATGTCAAAATATGACATTTCTCAAACCTACACTCTATACCAAAAATCTTTGCAATCGAAAAAAAAAAACAGCAAATGCCAGCGCGAAACTGATCTCGTAGACACCCGGTATATAAAATTGCACAAAATATGGAAGTGTGAAAATTCAGAAACACACCTAGAAAATAATTAGCAAACGATAATTAGTTATCCTGAAAAAAAAAATAAATAATGCACACAACTCAACTCTCGACCTATGGGTAAACCAATAAAACCATTAAGTAAAATTTCAAATTAAAATAGTGTATATTTCACAGTCAGTAAACAATTCAGTATTGGTCTATTCCAAAATGTAAGAACAACTATTGTTGGTAAGACATCGTTCACCTAATCAAAATAAAGAAGTTAACCTTTAATCAAATTATTTAAGCTCAAAAAGGAAATAAAAATAATAATAGTGATAAAAATAGCATAACAGTAAATTATACCTCAATATACTTGCCTCATAAATTCATTAACATTAGTTACCAATACCATCAATTTGAAAGGAAAATATAAAGATTCACGTTTCCGGAAAGCTAATTACAAAAATTGAATGATTAAAAAAATTCGATCAATGAATATGGTGAATCTCTGCAACAAATAGATTAAAAAAAAAAAAACAAGTTGTACCTTCCTGTAAAAAAATCAATCAAAGGTTGGATTATAAGCCAAATGGTCGACTTGATAAAATCCTCCGCTATATAGGTTATAAGAGCCCTGGTTAAAAATTGATCAATTTTCGACGCAAGCTATTATCTAAGAATTCAAATTCAGAACATATTATTGTCCTACCTTGACCCTTATTCAGATTACTTATTTATAAAATTAATGAAATTTAAGGCAAGATTAGAAGTTATGCCAACATAATAAAATTAATAAGATAGAACCAATTTTTTTTCCTTCGCCATAATGTCAAGGATAAATTTGTACATTTATAAAAAAATTATCATAGCTTTGTAAATAGACTGTAAAGATAGTAAAAATTATTTTATGGAATAAAAAAAGGAAAGTTAAGAGTTGATATTGAAACTTATACAAGCCTCCGTCCCAATATAAGGCATATCCGGAAACCATCCATTCTCGTCTCTCGATATCTGGACGTAAGGGGCCACACATGGAACTAGTAGATTCCAGCCCAGAATTCGAGCAGAAAAGGGACTATAATCGTCGTCAAAGATGCAGCACACGTATTGACCTGTGGGGTCTTGATTCTAGTAGGGTACGAAGCCCTTCAAAGGCTCAATATCAAGCTCCACGGAAATGGTGTTGATTCGAAAATGGGGCCTTTCTTGGAATGGACTTGTTGGGTAAAATCAGCCGTTCGAGAGACCCATGTTTTTGAGGGGGAATTCAAACTTGAATTAAATCGTAATCACGAGACTTTTTGATCCGAATTTTTCTTAAATCGACAGATTATTGCCACACGCAACTTCAATTCGTAAAACAGGGCAACGCCCAAAGGCCGATATAGCTATTTATGTACCAAGGCCCGAAGGCGAAACTAGCCCGAGGGCCTATGGCCCGAGGGATATATTTCGCCTGAAGGGCATTATAATCTTGAAATCCCCGTGGTGCATACAATGCTTTATTTTCTACTCAACACAATGTTTTTTCATCAATTTGTTATTAACAAAATCAGTTAAACTTGTGTGACAGAATATTGTTTTGTATTTTGACATGTACCTGCACCTGTGACCTGTACCTGTACCTGCGACCTGTACATAGAAACGAAATAAATTAATATATCTATAAACATCTCATAAGGCAAGGCAACGGTGGTGGTCCTGTGGGTTAACGCGCTGGACTACATGGGAAAAATTGATGGTAGACCGGGTTCGAATCCTGGCTAGACCGAAAATTATTTTCGGTCAGACATTTAGTGGCTGCCTAGGGTAAAGTGCAAATTAATAGAACAACAACAACAAAAACACCTTAAGGTATTATAAGCGGGCGTTATAGATCATAACGCCCGCAAAAGCGGGCGTTATGGATCAGGTTGTTATAGGTGTGTTAACGTATTTCGTTTCCTAGGTATTATGGATCTATAATAGTAAAGTAGAAAATAAAGATATTTTATTTGATGAGCACTTTCAGTCAACCGTACTGTTCAACGAGACAATTTCAAAGGGGCGAGAATCAATTTCCCACGGGGCAGGTAAGCACAAATACAGCGCTTCCTCTCGAGATAGCCAACGGGAATTGTTGGTACTAGCCGGGTGTCAAATTTAAAAGACAATTACGCCCTCTAGTGTAATAATTTAATATTTGCTATATAATAAATAGTGGGAACCCTGTAATTTTAAATGTTCGTCAACATTTAAAAGGATTATATTTAGTTAAATTTGAAAGAAGAAAAAAAAAAACAAGTAACTTTAAACGTTACACGGGAAGACCTCAGGAGACTGTATCCATGAACAAAAAATCAACACAATCTGATGTTTTATTCGGTGTACCTCAGGGGACGATTTTAGGCCCTATCAATTTGTTCATACTATACATAAATGATATTGTTAAGATTTTGAGCAAATGCAATACAACTATTTGCGGATGACACGCTATTATACATACTAGGGGACTCGGTTGATGAGATTGTAGACACTGTGAATAAGAAACTCAGAGTATTATACCTATTGTTAATTAAGTAGACGGTCGGTTATCAAAAGTAAATTTTATTGAATCAATAATATAGAATCTATTGTGCTCCGCTAAAGCGGGGTTCTCACTAGACCATTTCATAGATCAATATCATTGAATCTATGCCATTGAAGTAACATAGACTAATGTGAACATCCATTCAATGATATTGCTCACTGATTTTGTGTTTCAATCAAATTGGAAGGCATTTCTACTTTTAATGCATCAACGGGATTGATTCAATTAAATTGAACGGTAGTTGACCGTGAGAACGAGCGTGTTCAGCCGCATTGAACTGCCGGTGTCTATTTTAACTATTTTGAGATTAGAATCAAAACCGAACCGATCGTTACATTTAAATTTTTTGTGAGATAGTGTTTTTGGGCAGACGGTACAGTGCACCCAAAGACGAAAAAGAATCTCCAGTAGCTAAATATCTTAAAACTAATTGTAATTTGAGTCTTGCTGAAAGAGCGTCCCTTAATGTAGGATTTTCTTTCTGTGTCCAGGGGGACACTTTCTGTAGAAGTTCTTCAAATTTCTCTTCGCTCATTCTTGAGTGGTTCCTATAAGCATCCTGATCACCTGTTCCCCATTCTCTTATCAGTTTCACAGAAGCACCTTCATATATACGTTGTTTTATCTATGGTCTAACCCACCATCGACGAAGTTTTCTATTTTTCCTGTTTTTTATCGCGGTTTTTAAATACTCACAGAAAATAGGAACACCGGTACGCAGAATTTTCCACTTTGCAGCCATTTTTAAAACACACTAGATCTTCAATGTTATTGGAAATTGTGAACAAATTTTCCATTCCATTTTATGTTCAATCCTATAGATTCAATAATACTGCTCCATGAAATGGCCTAGTGAGAACCCGGCTAAAGCGGGGTTCTGACTAGGCCATTTTATAGATCAATATCATTGAATCTATGCCAATGAAGTAAATTAGATTAATGTGAACATCCATTCAATGATATTGCTCAATGATTTTGTGTTTCAATCAAATTGGAAGGCATTTCTACTTTTCATGGATCAACGGGATTGATTCAATTAAATTGAACGGTAATTGACCGTGAGAACGAGCGTGTTCAGCCGCATTGAACTGCCGGTGTGTCTATTTTGACTATTTTGAGGTTAGAATCAAAACCGAACCGCTCGTTACATTTAAAATTTTTGTGAGATAGTGTTTTTGGGTAGTCGGTACAGTGCACCCAAAGACGGAAAAGAATATCTAGTAGCTAAATATCTTAAAACTAATTGTAATTTGAGTCTTGCTGGAAGAGCGTCCCTTAATGGAGTATTTTTTTTCTGTATCTAGATTGACACTTTCTGTAGAAGTTCTTCAAATTTCTCTTCGGTCATTCTTAAGTGGTTCCCATAAGCATCCTGGTCATCTGTACCCCATTCTTTTATCAGGTTTACAGAAGCACCTTCATATATACGTTGTTTTATCCACAGTCTAACCGACCAACGACGAAGTTTTCTATTTTTCCTCTTTTTTATCGCGGTTTTCAAATACTCACAGAAAATACGAACACCGGCACGCAGAATTTTCCTCTTTGCAGCCATTGTTAAAACACACTAGATCTTCAATGTTATTGGAAAATGTGAACAAATTTTCCATTCCATTCTATAGATTCAATAATAAGGATCTATGAAATGGCCTAGTGAGAACCCGGCTTACATAGATCGCCTGTTGATGCCGCTCGAGAGAAATACAACCCCCGTCGGGCCCGTCGAGTGACTCGCGTAGACTGCCGACCGTTTCGTGCTTTGTTCCGATCCGGGTGCTACTTCCGCGTCGTCAATCGTCATCGTGCGCCAAGAGAGGAGCGCAGAAGAGCATTGCGTAACACTATTGATGTTTGGTAAAAAACGGTTTGAGTCTGGGCATAGAAAAAACAAAATGTATGATAATAAGTAGATACAGTTCAGTGCAAACCAAGAGTCATAATGGAATATTTGTCAACAAAAACAAACTCGAACAGTTAGAACAGTATAAATATTTAGGTGTTATAATGGATGAAAATTTAATTTTCTCCCCTCATGTTGAATAAATAACAAAGAAAATAGCAAAGAAAACAAACCTATTAGGGAGAATGAATTAATACCTAGGCCAATGGTCAAAATTGACATTATATAAAGTAATAATCTTACCTCACTTCAACAACTGCACAACAATTCTGTATCTACTGAACAACACTGGAACAACCACACTGCAGGAAAAGCAAAACCAGGCTAGGTGTTACACTAATACCTATAAGTTCAGTGTTAGACACAACAGGTCTCCTGAGTGTAAGGCTGGTAGTTTTTTTAAACACGAACTTTTGTATATAGATTAAAAAAAGGTTTATACCCAGAACACTCTTATCAAGAAACACACATATCGTGTTGCTGATATACATAGTTATCACTCTCGTGCAAGGGATGACTTCTATTTAAACAGAGTATTAAATAGTTACAGTCAAAATGATTTATTCCATAATGGATTTGTGCAGTTTAACAGTTTGCCATCACAATATACTAATTATTAGCTATAAGCTAGAACTTATGAATAAATAAATAAATAAATACCGTTACTTTCTCATACACTGAACGAAAGAAGCAAGTCTGCCAAACCAAATAGGTGATGGAAATCAATTAGAAACTGGAAGATGTTATTCCGGTAGTCATTATCTACATTTATTCACAATTTTCTAGTTTATGAGTTCACAAAGTTCCATGTAGGGATTGAAATAATAAAGAGTATGCATGACTTGCACTTCAGTTTATTGCAGAATAAGTTAAGAAGAAAATCGATTAGTTTCCATATTCATATATTTTCGAAGCTATTGCTAAGCAATCGATGGACGAACATCAAATACTTATTATTATAATTGAAAAAATAGGTTATTTCAGAAAAGAAGGAAAATAACATTCAGGTTACTTTGTGTATATGAAATGCTCTAGTTTGTATAATTCTTACATTGAACTGGAAAGCAAGATCTATAATGGCAGTAAACATGTTTAATCCTTTAATGTATCAAAATGTTATCTTTATCTTTTTCAGTTGAAGTTAACGGATACGCCAGCGCAACTTGCGAAGGTCTCGAGAACGTAAACAATACAACTTTGTCGGGAGCGGTAATCCATTCGGCAACTTTGGAAGTTTATGTGGAGGGTAGAGAAAAGACGCACACCGAAAGCACTTATTTTTGCGCCAATGGTAAATATCTTTTAGTAGGTAGTTTCAATAGTAATATTTCCTGTTTGTTTGCGAAATGGATTTTTACGTGAATGGAAATGTGAATAAAACTGTGTTTAATGTGAAATTTTTATGCGAGTTTGATCATAAAAAGTTTTCAATGGTTTTAGTTTAACGATATGATAGCATCATAGCTAACACATTTGGCTTTTTATCATTTTAATTAAGATAGATGGATGAATCATTTTATCTACAAAACGTAGGTACTTTGGTGTATTTACAACATATAGTCAGAGTTTAATAAGTAGGTATTCACTCTAAACAGCCTCCATAACGCATGCTAATCATATCACAAAAAGTTGCTATTAAGCCCATTTAATATTTATATGTTTTTACGTGTATTTGTAGAAACCTACATGTATTTGTGCAAAAATAAATTAACTGAACCATGTAAATGCGCCTTTAGTTAAGAATCTTGAGCTATTATTCACTTTGGATAATTTATCCAGAATAATCAATCAAACTGAGCCGTGTAGATGTGTGTAGTTGGCAAGTAATTCGTATTACCCATCATACCCAGGTGGCATATAATCAGTAAAGATAAGTTTAAGTGAGCACATCACTCTAGAATCCAAAGATTTCGTGCAACGCAACTTCAGCAACTTAATCAAAGCAATTTTTATCCACAGTTTTGTCAACCGGTGTTAACATATCATCACTTTAAAATACTTTTATATTGCTGAATTTTATTGTTTTTTTTCTTCACTAGAGCACCTAGTAGTTTCAACAACGGACAGCTACCGATATGAGTGGATTCAAGCACCGAGAAATCACGAGAGCATGATCGTCGAAGTGAAAGCAACGAAATCGAAAAACTTGGGTCCGGTCCATATTGCTTTGGCCGAAAGCAAAACGAAATTGGATAAAATGTACCGTATCACGATCGGTGACGCCGATAATACTCTCAGTCATATTGGAAGAGGAAAGCACAGTAAGTATGGGACAAATAAAGATATCTAATCTGAACCAATTATTATGATTTTATTTCGCTCGGATAGGGGGTTTAAATTGGAATTGATTCTTTCATCACATGGAAAGATGTTCAGATAGTATCGAGAACTTCGTTGTTTCTAAATTTATAGATTTGGGCTTAACTCTCGTTTACAGGAAATTGCTTGGGTAGGTATTCCGCATTTGCAATAATCAATAATCAAACCTAGTTGGGAATTTCTTGTTTATTTCAAATTCGAATTCAAAATAAGCTCTATGTCCGATTGACTAATAAAGTGCTCTTTATAGAACAGTTTTGCATCAATAAACTAGCACCTTATTTTACTGTAAAATAAAGTGCTACTTTATTGCCTACCTGGACTACCTGACAACCTGGCAAGGTGAAACAGGTATACTCGAATTTTAATTTTTTCATTCAATTTTTTTAATTTTTAATAAAAACCAGTCGCAATCGCTCACAAAATCTATATGCCGGGTGACAATGAAACTACTACCCATGTCGCCATTTCTTAACGGCTCGATATAGAAATATGCAACTCGGTTTGTTGATAGGGTTGAAAATTGTGAACAATTTTAATATAAAAACAATTGAATATCTTTTCCGGTTTCACCGGAAATGGCCTTGACTTTGTTATTTCAAATGGGACACCCTGTATATTATCTTTTTTTTGGACTCTTTGAACAATTCTAAATAACTTTTGTATGAATACCCCATGTTAAAAATTGATAGTTTTTGAAATATAGCCGTAATGTACGTAGGTATATGTAATTAAATGAGTGAAGTGACAACTTGAAAATGGGTTATCAAATTTTTAATTTTGCAGGTATCTATGAAGGTTGAATTTGTCATATTTGAATAAAGGATAAAAAAGTAGGATTGGGTAGTGGAAGTTTCATTTCCATAAGATGAACCAGTTTCGTACAGGGTCCGATCAAAAACTGAAACATTCATTTTCGAAAAACGCGTTTTTCTTAACTTGCATTAATTCTTCTCTTTAATTATTTATCGGATACCTCTTTGAATAAGGAGCAAATAACCATGATTTTTTTTGTTCTGGCATACTCAGTTTTTGCATAAAATACAAACAAATAGGGATTACGACATATTTTTGAGCCACTCTATTTCAAAAAATATCAATTTTTGACATAGGGTATGTAACACAAAAGTTATTTAGAATTGTTGAGAGAGTCCAAAAAAAATATAATATACAGGGTGTCCCATTTGAAATAACAAAGTCAAGGCCACTTCCGGTGAAACCGGAAAAGATATTCAATTGTTTTTATATTGAAATTGTTCAAAATTTTCAACCCTATCGACATACGAAATTGCATATTTCTATCTTGAGCCGTTAAGAAATGCCGCCGTGGGTAGTAGTTTCATTGTCACCCGGTATATAAAAATTAATGCCACTTTTCGTTGTAATTTTATAACTCAAGAATGGGCTCACCTAGCCAAACCAAATGTTTAGGCTTTGTTCGGACTATTTATTAGATGGTTTATGTGAAGTTTGCACAAAATCGGTCGAGCGGTTCTTCATTTATCACATACGTTAACACAACATTTAATAGGTATTTAATTCAGAGATATTTGATAATTCAGAGGCGGTACGAAGTTCGCCGGGTCAGCTAGTCATGTATATAACGCTTACATAAACAGGCTTTATTGACTCATTATTTAATAGCCTCGCTCGCAAGCTCGCTCGGCCATAAAATTATTCGTACAATAAAGTCTTACTTTATGTACTTGTTATACAGGGTGGCCAATTGAAAACGAAACAGAGGTGATTTTAGGCTCCCCAAGAGATTTAGGAAAAAACCCTCGTACCCGTCGATTTTTGATTTAAGGGGGAACCATTTTTTTGCCATTTTCACCCCCTGGGGGGCAAAGCCCTAGCGGGAGTGACAAGGGCCCCAAAAATTTCAAATGCAATGAAGGGTCGAGTGATACCTTATTTTGAAGCTATTTTTATGTAGATTATAACCCCCGAGTCTTACATCGCTACTATCTACCTAGCCATTACAGGGGCTAATTGAAGCTACAAAAACATGTTGGGATATTTTGTATTTAAAAAAATGCTTTGAAAACAAAATCAATCAAGTAAATGCTGAAAATGACCACAGAAGAAAAAATCTAACGGGCCTAAATCTGGAGAACGTGGGGACCACACAATAGCTCCTCTCCACGAAAATTTACGAGATCGGATAATCAATGAGTGTCGTCAAATCAGTCCACAAATGCTTCGAAATGTGCAGGAGCGTTTTGAACAGAATCTTTATTTCTGTATGGAAGTGGGTGGTGGTCAATTTCAGCATTTATTTAACTGACAGTTAACCAAATTTCATATGTTTTTAAATTATCGAGGGACCAGGCATCACAATTTTTTGATATCTAATGGCGGGTTTATACAACATTTGCATTGTCATAATTATAATCATAGTCATAATCACATTCTTAATCATAAGCACAATTATGAACGCGTTTACACAACATCATAACTTTACGTAAATATAACACTCAACCCAACTTTTTGTAGAGAGAGTTTGTTCACTTTTTGCGAATCAAACTAAGTGTATTTACTTTTTCGAAGTTTCAAAAAGTGTGAAAATTAAAATTCTGCGAAAGAAATTATACGTAATAGGTCTGTCCTATTTATTTTTGAGCTTTGCTTCACTTATGGCTGTGGCATTTAATAAACAACTTCAACAAATGCAAACCATAGACAAAGAAGGTGGAAAGTGATGCCCATCAATAAAGGAATGCAGAAGGAAGGGTATTTTGCCACATTATTCAAAGACATGTGGAAGCTTGGTTGAAAGTTGCCAACTTTGAGTTATACTTATGCTTATGATTATGATTTGTGTATAAACGGTTCCATAAGAAAATATTATTTTAACTCTCATGACTAAGACTATGATTATGATTATGACTATGCAAATGCTGTATAAACCGGCCATAATTGTAATAAATAATGGAGTATAATTGAATGGCATTTTAGTTGATGTGCTACTAACCCGTTTTTTCGTTTTATTTCCTCCTCTCTCACCATTGAAAAACTCATAACCGACATTTTTTTTTCCAATAAATGGAGCAGCAGTTCAATTTCAATGCATATTTCTCTGACGAATGCTCTTTTTTCTTAAACGGTACGGTGAATCGTCACAACTGCCGCTATTCGGCTAATTCAAATCCCAGAAAACATATTTTTTGAGGTGCATACGCAACTCCCAAAAAATTGAGTGTTTGGACTAGCATTTTTGGTAACCGTGGCCCCTTCTTTACCTATAAATTTGACAGGAGAAATGTACCTAGAGTGATTAGAAGATGCGATTCATCCAGAATTGGTGGAGATACTAGAGA
This sequence comes from Ceutorhynchus assimilis, assembly GCA_917834065.1. Classification (NCBI taxonomy): domain Eukaryota; kingdom Metazoa; phylum Arthropoda; class Insecta; order Coleoptera; family Curculionidae; genus Ceutorhynchus; species Ceutorhynchus assimilis. The sequence goes on along the minus strand of OU892278.1, from coordinate 29,896,191 downwards.
ATGATAACAGATACATGGAAAACCGTTTAATATTCCAACAAGATGGTGCGCCATCCCACTATGTTGCAGTGGTTCGTCAATATTTGGACCAAACTTTTCCAGGACAATGGATTCGAAGGAGAGGAGCTATTGAGTGACTCCCCCCGTTCTCCAGATTCAAGCCCGTTAGATTTTTGCTTCTGTGGTCATTTTCAGCATTTATTTGATTGATTTTGTTTTTGGAGCATTTTTTTAAATACAAAATACCCCAACATGTTTTTGTAGCTTTAATTAGCCCCTATAATGGCTAGGTAGATAGTAGCGATGTAAAACTTGGGGGTTATAATCTACATAAAAATAGCTTCAAAATAAGGTATCACTCGACCCCTCATTCCATTTAAAATTTTGGGGGCCCTTGTCACCTCCGCTAGGGCTTTGCCCCCCAGGTGGTAAAAATGCTAAAAAAATGGTTCCCCCTTAAATCAAAAATCGACGGGTAAGAGGGTTTTTTCTTAAATGTCTTGGGGAGCCCAAAATCACCTCTGTTTCGTTTTCAATTGGCCACCCTGTATAAATAGCTATTATTGCCCTACAATCAATAGTCTCGTTGACAAATCATATACAATATAAACAAAATTATCAATTGTCAAAATAATAAAAAGAACTAATAAATAAAATGGTAAATAGAGCCGCAAAACTTAAGCATAATGACGTGTCAAAATTAAAAATAAAGAAAAGAACAAAAAAAAACGATTAAATTTAAATAAAACAAACAATTAAATAGAATACAAACATAAAATAAGCAAAATACTACTTTAACTGGGGTGTTTTGATCAGGAGTGCACTGAGAAAAAATATAATACGGTACACGTTGATTAACTAAATTCCCGAATATTTATTTCAAAATACTGTACTAATTGAACAAAAGGCAAAAATATAGCAATAAAGATTTCTGAAGTAGAAAATACGTGTTGACAACGCTGACGCTTTCTATGACAATCCGTTTTAAATATTTTTTCGCGACTGGTCATGAACCGGTGTCATTGGGTGTTTTCTACCGAGGTAGAGGGTGCTTTGGTGTCTTAATGGTTACAATCTCCCCTTTTGGAGTTCCCCTACGTCCTCGGGGATACTCCAAGTCAATTTTTGATGTATAATCGCCACATAAACAAGTTGGAGCTTTAATGCGGTGTCTGGATCGTCCATCTAATCTGGGCTCATCATCATTTTAATTTTTTTCTTCGTTAGAACTTTCATTGTCATCAGCATGCAGTACATCTGTGTTTTTCTGAGGAACGGCCTCGTTATCTTCGAGTATATTATCAGTTTCAATAAAGCGTCTTCTCATGGGTCTTCCACGTGGGCGTATAGGTCGTACTGGTGTTGGAACTTCTCCTTTTCCCACAAGAGGTGCCATAGCTGACGTATGTAATTTGATGGTGGGACCTTCAGTTGGCTCTATAGGTTTAACTTCAATTGTTGTTGAGTGACAACCTTCGTAACTTCATATGGACCATCACGTGGTGGAGTAAATTTTGAAGTATAGGCATCTTTGGCTTTGCTAATTGGATGCGTATCCACCATCACTCGATATCCCTCTTTGTAATGGGAAATAGTTCTTCTCCTTTGGTCAGCATAATGTTTTGATTTATCTTGGGACTTTTCAAGGAGCTCTCTTGTTTCTCTCAAGGCTCTAGCAATATTTATCAAATAAGGGGTAACTTGGGGAATAAAATTTACACTTTCAGTGATAGCTCTCATGTCCCTTTATACATCATCGGGTGTGCTTTCGTCCAAATGTTAAATAGGCTGGGGTATATCCAGTACCGTATCATCTTGAGGTGTTCATGGCAAAACGCACGGAGGGTAGTTTATTCTTCCATTGACTGTGACAGCCTCCTACTAGAATTGATAGTTGACAATTTCGTCGCGGTTTTTCCGTTCCATAGGATTAGACTCGGCATGATACACAGGTATTAAGTGCTGATGAAAACCAAGATAATGTACTACACTCTGCATAGTTTCACTAACAAATTGTCACTGGTAACCCTTCGGGGAAATTCTAACTGTTTCCTTCTAATATCTTCTTTTTTTTCTGGGCAAATCAACAATAACTTCATTTACCTCTGTCTGAGACGTTTCTAGTGGTAGCCGGGGTGAAGTATCAGCCACTGCATTTACCTTTCCAGGTGTATATTCAATTCTCATGTTATAAGCCTGTAAAGACAAAGCCCATCGAGCTAATCGGCCACTAGGTGATTTTAAAGACATTAACTACTTCAATGGCTGGTGGTCAGTCTGGATAATAAATTTAGCTCCATCCAGGTAGCCTCTAAATTTCTCCACAGCCCACACAACTGCTAGAGCTTCTCTTTCTGTAGTGTGATAGTTCATCTCAGCATGTGTGAGTAGTTGGCTTGCATATTCAACAGGTCTTTCATCGGCGTATGAACTAGCATCAGTTCTGAGTATATAAGGATATGTACTATCAGCCTGTCGGAGTATGGGATTAGTAGTCAAAAGTTGTTTCATAAGGTCGAAAGAATCTTGTTCTTTCTTCTCCCATTTCCAAATAGCTTTCTTCTTGGTTAAGGAGGTTAAGTTAAGGCTTTGAAACTTCTGCAAATGAAGAAATGAATCGCCGGAACCAGGAGCATGTTTGGACAAAGGACAAAAGCTCTTCCACATGTTTGGGAGGTGGTCTCTTCAGAATAGCGGTGATTTTAGAAAGATCTGGTTGGATTCCTTGGGGTGTAATTACGTGTCCCAAATACTTCACAGAGGAGCACACAAAATGGCATTTGTATTGAGGTGAAGCTTGAAAGCTACAAGTCGGTCAAAACCTCGTTGTAAATTAGAAAGGTGTTCTTGGTAAGTTCTGGATAATACAATCAAATCGTCTATATAAGCTAATATGGTCAAATCTTGGAGTCCGGATTTGAATTGATTAATGAGTCTTTGGAAGGTGGAGGGTGCATTTTTCATTCCAAATGGCGTCTTCGTATAACGGAAAATTCCAAATGGGCAAATAAATGCTCGCGGACAGAGACTTGATGGTATCCTGATTTCAAATCAAAAGTGGTCATATACTTTGTTATGCAGTGTGTAATAGATCATCAATCCAAGAAAGTGGGTATTTATCGGAAACTGTTTTCTCATTTAGGCGTTGATAATTGACACATCAGGTTTAGGTACTAGAGCAACTGGAGCAGCATACGGGGATTCGCATTCTTCTATGATTCCATCTTTCAGAGGCTTATTCAGTTCTGCCCTCAATATGTTTTTGTTTTGTTCAGATATCCGATAAGGTGGTACAGAAATTGGAATATCATCAGTCAGTTTCACTGTATGTTCTGCATATGGTGTTGGCTCAGTACCGAATCTGATTAATTCAGCATATTGGTGCAGTAAGAATTCAATTTGTTGCTTTTCCGGTTGGCTTAGTTGTACACCTTCATTTTCTCTTAATTGTGATGCATTCAGTTTGTACAGAAAACATTGGAGTAGATTCCGCAGTAGTTATTATATAATTAGTCTCATCTTCAAATAAATACGAAAATTGTGCAGTTTCAGCATATTACCATTATCCCAGAGGAATGTCCATCACAATATTGGCAAGTTCAATGAAGTCTAAACCAAGCAAAGTCCTACTATTGATATGATTTGGAATGGGCCACAAGTGATGTTGAAATAATTTTATCATTCAGAATGATTTCAACATTAAAAACTAGAGAAGTTACAGTCCTCTCTATGCCATCTAAAAGTTAAATCAACGATTGTTGTTGAATATAAGGAGCGTTATCTTTCAAGAGAAGTTTCATAAGCCCAGAACCAGCTAGACTACGCTTTGCTCCTGTATCCAAACAGGCAAGACCAGTTTGACCAAGAATATTGACTGAAACCATAGGTTTAATTTGAGAATCAACATCTGAAGAATGATAGAAGAATTCAGCAGCTTTGGGACTTGTAGTGAACGTTTGGCCTGATGAAGTATTAATAGAAGAACTTGATTTTAGACAATTTGGACAGTTGCTTTTGATGTAACCTTGTTTTCCACAACCGTAGCAACAGTGGCGTATCCAAAGGGGGGGGGGGGGCAAAGGGGGCAACTGCCGAGCCTTTCATTTTTTTAAAATATCTGAAATACCAAAAATAGTTATTTTCCTAACAAGTGCGCAAAGTGTTACTTTTCCGCACGCAAACACAGTTATACGAACGACGCGAAGCGGAGTTCGGATAAGTATTTGCGCGCGGAAAAGACACTTTGCGCACGTGTTAGGAACAAAATTTTTCCTACGAGCTTCATATCAGGTAGGTAACAACAAAAATTAAAAAAAAAAAAAAACGATAAATTGTGCAATTATTTACAATTAACTTGAAGCGAACCTATTCATTCATCAAAAAAATATATAACAGAAAAACAGAAAATTGAAATCCTCGTCAGAGCTGTTCATCTTAAAGCGTTTAAATTTGATGCGAAAGAAGTTTGTAGATTCTTGCATGTAAATGGGAACACAAATCTGACAATGTGTCAAAGTTAATTATATTCAGTGTTTGTATAAATGTTGGCTGATATAAATAGAGAACAAATCTGATGTGTCAAAGTTAATTTATAATTGGTGTTTGTATAGATGTTGGCTGATATAGAAATAGAGAACAAATTTGTCATCATGTGTCAAAGTCGACAGGTGCACTGATTGTTGCTTGACAATTATTCTTACTTTTCGGCACTCAGTGCGGATAAGGCCCGTATCCGCACTGAGTGCGGAAAAGTGAAACTTTGAGAACTGTAATGCGTGCGGAAAAGTACTACTTTGCGGACGCTCGTAGGAAAATAATATTATCTACTCGCGTGCGCAAAGTTATTACTTTTCACACTCATTTGCGTGCGTATTTTTTTTTCTGGATTAACTAATATTCAAAAAGAAGGGCTTGATGTTATTTTTGTTCCTAGAAAAGCATTCAGTTAATGTTTAGCTTTTTTGATTTGACACTTTCCGTATGAAGAGCGAAGAGAAAAGAAATCCAGCAAAAACAGGTGTGAGGTCAGGTGACCATTGGCGTGGGCAGCCACCAAGTTTTATAGATACATTTTTAAATTTTTTATATAATGAATAGGTAGTCATTTCGACTCTATTTTATATTGCATTTTTGACGTGTGCAAGTCCTGGAGAGTATAATAACATTCCTTTGGAGTATCAGATCATAAAAGTTGGACAGTAAGTTATACTCCTTCATATACTTCGCAACTTAATGGTCTTGCGGAAAGAATAAATCAGACACCACTGGACAAAGCAAGATCCATGATAATGCAAGCAAAAATGGATAGGATATTTTGAGAAGATGTTGTACTTGTTGCTATGTAAAACTAATTTATCTACAAGCGTTTGGTTATGACGTTTTTACATAATCATTACATTACATTTGGTAATGAGCTCATTACATCACTAAGCATGATAATGCAACTTATTACGTAACTGAAACAGGCTAAAATGAGTTACGTAATAAGCTCTTACAGTGTAGGTCCTACATAAAGTATTTTTTCTGTGATTGACAAGAAATGTCAACATTTTCGACTAGTTGACAGGCCACAAAACTCAATATTCTGGTATTTCAATTATGTTTCAATTGCTATGGAATCAATGAATAATAATACGAGAATCACTTTCCCGGACTGGCAGCAGTAAGGGAAAGTGATTCCTGTACTGCTTTTCAGGAACAACACAACATACATTTTTGAAGTAGTTTTCTAGGTATATTTAAAATTAAATATTAAACATTAATTTAACTAATAATATATGAAAAAACCAAATACCATTTCTCATTGTCTCAAAAAAATGTCTCATTTTCTTCATTACCGAGCGATCGCAGAAAAAATAGTATGTGTAATTCGGAGGAAAAGCACATTCGGTGTTTGCCGACCTCGGCTGCGCCTCGCCCGTCAACTCACACCGTCGACCGAGAATGTGTCACTTTTCCACCTAAATACACAATATACTATATCGGATATGTTTATCTTGAACCATTCACAATAATAGGTAATTAGGTTAAGAACACACATTTTTGAATTTCCTGTTTCTAAAAATCCAAATTTTTTTTCTTGTAGTGGTTCTGAAGAAGGGTTGTATGTGAAACGCCCGAAACCGATCAACCATAGTAAAAAATTCTTGTGAGAAAAAGGTCTTTTATCTCCCATAGTTTCACCTAAAACATATGAACACACATGATGGGTGAAGCTTTGGAAAACTATATCAGATATACGTTTGACAATCCCTCAACAGCATCGTAGTATGCTAAATGCTACTGCTCTTTTTTTTAAATCTTGCCGTTCGACCCGAAAGGTTGTTCCTGGCCTGGGGACCTTCCCAAGTCAAATATCGATACCGTTCTCGTGGAAAAAAGTACCTGATCGACCACCAGGCAATTGTTTAACGAAATAAAGTTGCGTTTGGCAATGTTACGTTAACTAACGGAATTTATTTTTGACGAAAATCTTTTGATTACCATTTTATTCGAGTTTGAATTTCGAACCCCCTTGTGGATCTTTTTTTGAGGATCCCAATTTCCAACGAATTCGCATTTTCATGGAACCCCATTTTTCCAAGCAGATCATTTGGGTAGAGCTTAAGCATAGAGATTTTGGAGTGACTTCCTAGAGAAATCAATTTTCTTACGTGTCAATATCTGTCCTTCAGCATTTTGAAGATTGTGAATTTCAAGCCTAGCCTCTATCTGCTTTGATTCAAGGCTAGAATCTGCAACTTCCATCACCTAGTGACAGAACATGGACGGCTACAGTACTCCACCGTTTTCGTTGGAATTGAGGCTTGTATAGAGTTAACTAACCTTTACTACTGCCATGTTTTATGAATTTATATTTTACTTAATATTGAACTGAAGTCAAGGTTGGACAACATGTCCTAAATTTAAATGTATTAAGTACGTATCAACATCGTCAAAAATTTATCAACTACTACTTATATACTTGAGAATTTCTGTTATATTTCCTTATACTTCTACCAGTTAACCTATCCTCTGATTTCATACAGCTTTAATTTGATTTTACTGGATTTATTTTATGAGCAGAGGTTGGTCATACTATCCATAAAACATTACAATTTTGTGGAAACTTAAAGCTTTCATGTTCTTATTAATTGCTCAACTATACTTGTGTAGGTATATTCTGATATTATTTTCTTTGAGGCTGGTGGATCCAATTGAGGGTCAAACCTCTATCCATTGATTTATGATTTACTGCTTGACTGATTTTTATTCTCCTCAGTGTGGATTTAATATCATCTCTAATTTAATTTAAAAATACTTGATTGTATTGGTTTTACCTATGTCAAGATTTGGTTGAGTTGTATGCCTTATTTATTTCTTTTTCAAAGTTATCAATTACCTTAAGTTAATTTTTTTTTAGGTATATTTGTGAATTCTCACACTTCAATATTTTACGTAATTTATTTATTTATTTATTTTTACAAATTCAGTGGCGCCTTAGCCATTCTGTACTTACTATTGACCCACCCCTTATAATATTCGCTGAACAAGCTGAGCATATTATGGGCCTCTAGTTAATTTTTTAACAAAATGGGTTAAAGCATAAATTATATTTAAGACGTGACTCAATAGTGCCTAATAGATGGTTCGTCCCATTGCAGCGCGTTCATTACCGGTAATCCTAACTACATAGCAGCCTGATGCAATTTTTTACCCAGATTAACAATTTTTTACTCAAACCGTAGCTCCTTGTCAATCACAAGTCGGAGAAGCTTGGTGTCAAGGCGACTTTCAACAATAATATCCCCAGTAACCCCAATATTTTTTTTATATTTCGGGGCTACCCTAATCTCTCCAGATATCCATCGACACCCATTCTTAAAGAAAAAAGAACAGCTAATCATGCATATAGTAACTTTTTTGTTGATTAACAAATAATAACTAGTGATTAGGACATTTTTATTCCTCGCGCCTCAAGGAAACCCGGCCCAAGTGTCCCCACGCCCATATGTCTTCGCGCCCATTTGAAAATGGAAATTTTCATAGAAGTAATGGATAGAACTAATTTAAAAATAATAATAAAGGATTCTACCGTTCGTACGGAGATACATCTGAATTTAAATAACGTCTGTTTGCATCAGTGACAGCGGTAGCATCTTCTTTTGTGTTGTCGTAGTTTTTATTGCCCATATATCAGTTGGTGTATCTCTTAACGACGGTAAGTCGTAAAAATCCCTTTTATCTCTATTTCAGCACACTCTTTTCCTTTGCTATTGCTGATAAGAATCTTTATCTTTTCTTTAACCTTTGTCATCTGTTACAATATGCCGAAGTTTGCACCCGATTTTTTCACTTCGAATTATACCAGCTAACATTCAGAGAATGTAAGGTCACGCAATTATCAATATTAGCTCTCGTTCAATATGTATTAAATTCCTTCTTAATAGTATTCTGCGGAACCAAGGCAGGAATAGTTCTCCATGACCATGATCTTTGATTTAATCCAATATCTTGACGAATTCCGCCTGGATTTCTAACCTAAACCTTTCCAGCGACCAGCCTGCGTAGCTCCTACTGATATCAAAGTTTTTATTGCTGTTACTATTCCAGCATTTCGAGAAACAGTAATCCTTTCACCAGCTATTTCACATCGGATTTCATGAAAAAGAAATATCAATGCATTGTTTGACAGGTAGCATTTTTTCAATATATCCGTACAGATTTTTTTCTCAGTTTTATCGGAGAAATTTAGTGTATGATTTTGAAAGTAGACATAAATTTGCAATTTATCAGTTTTCATCATTTTAATAGTCCTCCGCCTTCGAAGTAAGTCTGTTCCCATACAACGTGCTTTCGATTGACACAAAATTAACGGTTACTCTGTTTCATGTGACACGCATCGCCCAAGCACGTCAATATCACATTCATAAACACAGATTCTGATAACTTTCCCGGCTCCGGTGCCAAAGGACGATATTTAAAACCGCGATATTCAAAACGGCGGTTTCATTTTAGCGACATTCAAAACAGCGACATTTTAAAAGAGCGACAAATCAAAACAGCAACTTATCAAAAGACCGGCATATTAAAATCGCGACATTTGAAACGGCGACATCTAAACATAACAGCAGCATATCAGAAAAGCGAAATTAAAAACGGCGACATCTAAACAAAAGAGCGACCCATCAATTTGAATCAGTAATAATCAAGAAAATGCAAACTTGCTCAAACTAACCCAAAATAACCCGTCCGCCTAGTGTGATCTAGCCCTCGTAAGTTAACATTTTATTCACAAGAAACAAAGTTAATTTAGTTATAGCGTAGCGTCCCTTGAACACGCTTTGTTTTTCAAATGAAAGGCTAACTTAGGCAGACTAGATCGTACCAGGCGGACGGGTTATTTTGGGTTAGTTTGAGTAAGTCTGCATTTTCTTGATTATTATTAGTTCAAATTGATGTCGCAACGCAGGCTTACCCAAAATAACCCATCCGCCAAGTGCGATCGAGTCCTCGTAAGCATTTTATTTAGAAAAACAAAGTTAATTTACTTATAGCGTAGCATCTCCTGAGCGCGCTTTGTTTTTGAAATGAAATGCAAAATGCTAACTTACGAGGACTAGATCGCACTACCCGGACGCGTTAGTTTCACTTAGTTTGAGTAAGTCTGCATTTTTTTGATTATTATTGATTCAATTTGATGTGTCCCTCTTTTGCTTAGAGGTCGCCGTTGTAAATGTCGCTCTTTTAATATATGTCGCTATTTTAAATCTCGTTCTTTACATATGTCGCTTTCTTGATATGTCGCTCTTTTGCAATGTCGCTGTTTTAAAGTATCGCGCGTTTGAATATCGCTTTTTTGATATTTCGCTGTTTTTTTAACATGTCGCTGTTTTAAATTTCGCTATTTTAATATATCGCTGTTTTGAATGTCGCTATTTTGATATATCGCTTTAAAAATATGTCGCGTTTCTGATGTCGCTATTTGAAATATCTCTCTAAAAATGTCTACATATTATATCGCAAAGATAAGAGTCCTTCCTCGGACGCCCAAGAAAATTCATACGTACATTTTGATGATGTACCTTCTATGTGAACTTAGGCAGGATCCCACGGTCCAATTGTTAATTGCCTTGGGGTTCCCATGCTCTTCCTCTGATGCTTCGGGTGGTTTGGTCAGCTGACTCATCGGATGTCGACGGTGCAGTGTTCAATTGTTCCTTGATCATTTTTTTCTTTGCGACCGTAGTGGAAACGGTGCTGCTGTTTGGTCCATGCTCCCTTGTTTCAAGAATAAGGACCACTGACAGAGATATTTAGCTTTGTTTTGGTTTGAGTAAAGGTTCTAGAACGATTCAAAACAATGACACAGTTTATTATTGGAATTTTTTCTCAGCCGAGCCGTTGTCATTTTGTTGATTGTTAAACTGTGCGATTGTTTTGAACCGTTCTATAGTTTATTTTTTCCCAAGATAGATTTTGGCATTGTCTACTTTGAAACATAAACAATGCCCGCTAATGCTGCTTATTGGTCGCTATTGTAAAACTGATGTCAACCTGCAGAAACACCTCATTTTGCGACCAATCAGGGTCAAGCGTTATTGTTTATGTTTCAAAGTTTTCAATATCAAAATCTATCTTGGGAAAAAATAAAGTGTAGAACCGTCCTATTTTAAACCAAAACAAAGCTATTACTGACAAGACTATCTATCAACTTCACGAATCCTTTACCTCTATACCTTTACTGGTATAATAATCGTCGCTACAAAGCGGTCTGACTGATGAATGATTCTCCTGGTATCGTAGCTGTTGCGTTTTTTGGTCCTAAGTTGTATTTTGGTTTGTCTGACATCTATATCGCAGACGGCAAGATGTTCGGATATTTATTTTTAGAAATCTTTTCGCCTTGGCCAAGTTGTCGGGAATCCTTCAGTCGTCGATACGTCTACCGGCGCTGGCGATTAAGTCAGTTTCGAAACCGGCGCTTCCACCAAAATGTCACAACCTTCTTGTAAAGGGGGGTGTAGGGTGGATGGATGGAGAGAAACTTGCTCAGTTTATATAAAAATATGTATATATAATTGGACTTTGATTTCTGAATAAACGAACCAAAGATTTTTGTCACGCACCACAGAGCCGTGACAGTAGGTTTACTAATGTAACGTTTATTTCTATGAGTTGTTTAACCGATCCTCATCTAGAAGAGCTTTCCCAGGGGTTGTACGTCGCACTAAATGACGATGCAGTTACCCAGAGGGGCTTTTTCAAGGTGGCGGTTCTAGCATTGTGTAACCCCTTCTGTTAATGAATTAACAAGAGGCTCATACATAATATGCTCAGTTTGCTTAGCGAATAATTATTAGGGGTGGGTCAATAGTTTAATAAGTACAGAATGGCAAGGGCGCCACTGAATTTGTGAAAAAAAAAATAAATAATTAAATTAGATAAAATATTAAAGTGCGGAATTCAGAAACACACTTTAAAAAAAAAATCAGCAAACGGTAATTGATAATTCTGAAAAGGAAATAAATAAGGCATATAACTCAACCAAATCTTGACATAGGTAAACCAAAAACAATTAAGTAAGTTTCAAATTAAATAAGTGTATATTTTCACAGTTAGGTAAAAAATCACGTATCACATTTTTGAAGGTGAAGTCAATTGTTGGTGGAACACTTTAAATAAAGAACATCTCACACTTCTTATGGATTTCGGTCACCGACAGATTTTGTTGAAACTTTTGTATAATATTTTGGAAGTCGAAATAAGCATTTTCTTTCATTGCACCCACCTTTTAGCGATGCAGGGTGATACTAGAGAATTGGGTCATAGATTGTTTTTTCTATTATCTACTACTGTAAAATATTGCAGGTAATTTAACTTTAGTTGGTGAAATCAAGCATTTCTTAAAAAATAAGACAATATATATTCTAAAAGTGATATTTTAATCTCTAGCGTGTACAGGGTGGTCCAATTTGGACACATTTGATAGGAAAAGGTTCACAATTTTTTTATTTATGTATATAATTGATTTCCGTAAAAACTTTCTGAAAGCACTTTTTCGATCAGAATCTGATGACATTCTCAGTTTTTGGTATTCTGCCAGTATTCCGAGATATTGACCAAAGTTCGATTTTTCTAAATAGGAAACCCTATGTTCTAATAACTCATTGGATAGTCCTGCTTTCGCCGATTTCAATAATGTAAAGTTTGATACGTTTATTTCTGAGATTTTTTGAGAAAAAAAAATAAAATCCGTTTTTGTAATGAGAACCTTCGTTTCAGAAAAGGACTTTATATCTGTAAGGAAGATGAGAAAGGTCATTCTCCAGCACATTATTTCCTATTGTTTTTTTCTCTCGAAAACTGTTAGAGATTAACCTATCGAACTTTATATAATTATTCCTCTTCTTCTTTAAGTGCCTTGTCCTCTAGGAACGTTGGAAATCATCAGCGCTATCTGTACTTTGTCGACTGCTTTTCTGATAGACTTGTCGTGGTTTCGTCATACCAGTGACGCAAATTTTTTAGCCAAGATATTCTTCGACGTACAGGGCTTCTCCTGCCTTCGATTTTCCGCTCAATTATGACCTTGAGAAGCAGGTATTTGTCATTCCTGGGAATGTGTCCGAAGTACTCTAACGTTCACTTTTTAAGCGTAAACATAACTTCAAGTTCTGTGACATTCTCGTTAGCACATCTTCATTGCGCACTTTGTCTGTCCAAGATATTTTTACATTCGTCTATATGTTCACCTTTCAGAAGCCTCTAGCTTTTCACACATGGCGTCTGTCAGTGTCCACGCCTCAATCCCATAACATAGAATAGAATACCGAAGACGTATCAACGTAGAACTCAAGCGCGAACGGAGTGCGGAGAGACCTGACTACAAAACCCGGACTTCATTTTTACAAATGATCCTCTGACCGCTTGTTCAATCCTGGCACGAACCTCCTGTATGTTATCTCAGTCTTCATCAACCTGACATCCTAGGCATATGTATGATTGGACCTGATCGATTTGTCGGTTCTGTACCTTAAGAATACCTCCTCCAACCAGGTTCTTACTAATCACCATCTATTTAGTTTTTTTGGCGTCCAATTTTAATCCAATTTCTTCACTTTCAGTAGACAAATGATAAAGTAATACTTGAAGACCTTCCAGAGAATCAGCGGTTAAAACCGTAGCGTCGACATACCGAAGATTGTTAATGTTCACGCCGTTGATAGAAATTCCCTCAGTCCAATCTTCTAATGCTTTTTCAAATACTTTATTCAAATAAATATTAAAAAGTAAATAGTGAAAGGATGCAACCCTGCCGGACAGCGCTTTTTATCCGTACTTGGTCAGACATTTGTTGGTCTCCCTTGATTTGTGCAGTCTGATTCCAGTAGAGATTTGCAATGATCTTGAGTTCTCTATCATCTAGGCTCACATTCTTGAGAATTTTCATAAGCTTCGCATGTTGTGCCCTGTCAAATGCTATCCCATATTTTATGAAGCATACGTATACAGGAACAGAAACATCTCTAGATCTTTGAGCCTCTCTTGTACCATAATCGTTACGGAAACTAAATTGGAATTCGCCCGTCAAGGACTCGCACTTTGTGTATATTCTTTTATGGATGATCTTTGGAAAAATCTTTAAAAAGTGGCTCATCAAGCTGACAAGGCGATAATCGCTACAGCTTATGCCAGTTAGAGGGAATGATGCCCACCATTGCGTGTAGTGATTATTCATTTGCTGGATTTCAATGAGTTCTGAGTAGACACCGTCTGGACCTGCCGCTTTCCCGTTTTTGTATAACTCAATGGCGTGTTGGAGTTCTTCCTTAGCAGTTATATTTTATCCTCGTGAATACTCTTCAGGAATGTCCGATCTCTCGTCCTGAAACAGGCTTTTGCTTTTGATGTAGCTGCTGCAGCTAAGCTGCACCACTATTTTACTTTGTCGTTGACCTCAAAAATTATCTCACCTTGACTGTCCAAGGGAATGCCGGTCTGTCGAGGTTCGTATACATCAGCAGCTCCTCTAATTTTCGTATGCATATTGAAATTGTCATATTTTACTTCGATTTCCTCACACCGTTGGTTCAGCCAATTTTCTTTAGCTACCCTGACTATGTTTTTTATTTCACGATTCAACTGACGATATGCTGGCTGGGTCTTTTTGCAGACGTCTTTCTTCTATCATGTCGAGAAATTCATCAGTCGTCCAAGCTTCTTTCCTGACCCTAGTGTTGATGAAAATTTCAAGCTGACGTTAACAAAGACTTTCCTGATACCGGTCCATACAGTCTCCACTTCTTGATTCTCTGTCCTGTTTATTACGGCCAGAGTTATAAAGTTGTTTAGTATTGTCAGATCCAGTTTCGGGTTGTTCGTTTTCTTTTTAGTGTCAACTGGATGTTCGCTCCAAGCAAATTGACGTGTCTCGTAATACCTGATGTGCGCGCGCAACTCGTGGGTTGCAGGTGAGCGTCCAATGAAAATCGAGTTTGTTACGGGCTTGGTCATATTCGTATTCCGGGACAAATTCAGAATTAATCGTTCCTTCTCTCTTTGTAACGTGTAATTCGACAAAGAGCGAACTAATATTTTACGTATTACTTGAACTTATCGCAGTGTCGTTTTAGGTTATACTTGACATATTCCTTCGCAATTTCAATGTGCGATGTTGTCGGATGAAAAATTTATCAAAATAAAAGTGCCATCGATGTTATCATATACTCTAGAGCTCTTCTTTTGTCTGATTTAAGGCGTTGTAAAACACTTGACAATATATCATCTTAAATGTTATAATTTTCGATTTGTATTGTCTAATTTGTTCTGCAAAAATACAATCTGGCTACACTGCAGCCACGAGTTGCGCGCGCATGTCATTTTTTATTACTTTCTAACTTGTATTTTTTACAATTAAGGTATCTTTTTCTATTTCCGCGAGACACGTCAATAATTGTGATCCGAATTTATATTTCGCCAGGGTGAGTCTTTGAAGGTTTGATGCAGTATCATTGGAATCAGCAAAAGCAGAGCTATCCAATGAGTAACTTATATATGGGGTGTCCTATCAAAAAAAAATCGGACTCGATATCTCGAAATCGGGGTCAAATAGAAAAAGCACTTCTAGAAAGTTTTGACGGAAAGCGATTATTTCCATAAATAAAAAATTCATGAGGCTTTTCCTATTATTAGTGTCCCAATTGGACCACCCTGTACATGCTAGACATTAAAATATTATTTTTTATGGAGTACCTTTATATAAGTTTTTATTTTATCAAACAAAGTTGAATTACAATATTTTACCAGTAGATAATTTAAAAAAAAACAACTTTGACCTGATATTTCAGTATCACCCTGTATCGCCACAAGGTCGGTGCAATGAAAGAAAATGCTTATTTCGACTTCTTAAATAATATACTAAAGTTTCAACAAAATCTGTCGGTGACCGAAATCCATAAGAAGTGTGAGATGTTCTTTAATAAATGGAGGTTACACCTCAATCAAATTCATCAAACTCCAAAAAAAATAATATTACAATGTACAGGGTGTCCAAATTTGGATGGTTTTAATAGGAAACGTCAATTTCTGAGCGAGATACAAAAAAATGAACCCCCCACTCCAAGGCTAAAATTTCATGAAATCTTGATTAGTGCAAACCGTATTTTGATATCTTTAACCGTTTAGCCGCTAGAGGGCGATTCTCGATTTTGAGTAATACTGTGAAACTTTTTTGTTTATTAAAATAATGATTTCCGTAAAAAATTTTTGAAAGCACTTTTTCAGGCAGAATCCAGTGACGTTCTCAGTTTTTTTCTATTTGGCCCCGATTTCGAGATATTGATCAAAATCCGATTTTTTTCAATAGAACATCCTATATATTAATAGCTTGTTGGAAAGCTCTGATTTTGCTGATTTGAATAATATAAAGTTCGAAAGGTTTATCTCCAATGGTTTCGAAGAAAAAAAATTATTTCGATTTTTGTCATACGGAACAATGTGTTAGAAAAGGTGTGTGTAAGGAAAATGAGAAAGGTCTCTTTCTAACACATTGCTTCTTATGACAAAAACAGAAATATATTTTTTCCTCGAAAACTGTCAGGGATAAACCTATCGAGCTTATATCATTGAAATCAGCAAAAGAAGAGCTTTCCAATTAGCTACTAATATATAGGGTGTCCTATTGAAAAAAATCAGACTCTGGTCATCGGGACCAAATAGAGAAAAATTGAGAATGTCACTGAGCTCTGCTTAAAAAGTGCTTCTAGAAAGTTTTTACGGAAATCAATTATTTCAATAAACAAAAAAATTATGAAGGTTTCACAGTACTGCTCAAAATCGAGAAATGCCCTCTAGCGGCTAAACGGTTGAAGATATCAAAATGCGGAATGCACCAATCAAGATTTCATGAAATTTGAGCCTCGGGGGTTAATTTTTTTGTATCTTGCTCGAAAATTGACGTTTCCTATTAAAACCATCCAAATTTGGACACCCTGTACATCAATATAGTGGCCATATAAGTTCATTAACAGTCGCTGGCCATATTATTAATTTGAAATAATGAAGGATTTAGGTTTCCAGAAAATTATTGAAAAAAAATGAATGAATGAAAATTAAAATATTATATGGATAAATATGGTCAGCTGCTGCCAGAAAAATAAATTCAAGAAAATCAACTTACATCGGTATGAAATCAAAAGTTGGGTTAAATGGTCAGGAGATGTAATAGAAATTCTCGAATATACAGGGTTGTCGTTATGTATGGAAACGGTCTGATATTTCAGAACCGGCTTGAAAAAAAATTACAATATTTCCTACCTGGGGGCTTTTAGGAATGCCCGATTCAATGGTGGTATTTGCAATGTTGCTAAGTTGACCATTTCTTAAAGGCCGTATGTAACTTGATTTCTTTAAATGGATGCCCCTCTTTATTTTTATTGTAATTAATTCAGCGTCCCAACATTACTAAAACCCCTAAATGCCAAAACTCCATTTTACTTGGTTTAGAAAATATGGCAACACAAATTTTTTGTTAAAATGTATGGAAACAGTCTCGTATTTCAGAAAAGACTTTAGCAAAATGTAAAATATTCCCTACCTGGGGGTTTTTGGAAATGCCCGATTCAATAGTGATATTTGCAATGTTGTCAAGTTTACCGTTTATAAGAAACCGTATGTAACTTGATTTTTTTTTTAGATGGATGCCCCTACGAGCAGTTACATACGGCATAACGGTAAACTTGGCAACATTGCAAATACCACCATTGAATCGGGCATTCCTAAATACCCCCAGATAGGGAATATTGTACATTTTACTAAAGTCTTTTCTGAAATACGAGACTGTTCCCATACATTTCAACAAAAAATCTGTGTAGCCATATTTCAAAAACTAAGTAAAATGGAGTTTTGGCATTTAGGGGTTTCAGTAATGTTGGGACGCTGAATTAATTACAATAAAAAAGCAATTATTCCACCATCACCTCGGTGTCAAGAAAGCGAAAAAATTTTTTTTATTATTCAAATGTCATATCAGTAAAGGTTCAACCAATTATGTTCTTCTTCTTCTCTTCTTTTGAGTTTAGTGCGACAGCACTCTTACGCAATTTTGGGTGAGTCTACTTACTGCCATGTGTTGTGTTTTCAGTTAATTTTTGTTCAGGGAAAGGGAGGGGAGTGGGGAAAGGATAGGAAGGAAGGTAAAGGAGGGAAGGGGATTTCATTCACTAGAAAAGAAGTGGAGCTCTTAAATTTCTGAACATAGTTCTGTCAGGGTTGATAGTATAGTTATCGTCAAATAAAGATTGAATTATGTCATTTGTATGGTTAGTTACTTTGTCAAGAAACCGCGTATGTTTCTCAACAAGATACTCCTGGATTGTATCAACGCTCAGGTCTGTATGTAGGTCCGCATTGCGGACATACCACGGAGCTCCGACCATCCTGCGGATTACCTTGTTTTGAAACACCTGCAGTTTCTTTTTATTTTGACGTGTTGTCTGTGAGAAAACTGTTGCACCGTAAAGTAATGTAGGTCGGATAACTTGTTTGTATAGTAATAGTTTGTTTTTTAGAGTTAGTTTACTGCCCTTGTTAAGTAATGGATAAAGCAATCCCACTAATCTGTTGCATTTATTCAGTTTATGATAAATGTGGGGGGTCCAAGAAAGTTTACTGTCCAATAATAGTCCTAGATATTTAATTTGATTTGTCCATGTAATTTCGGAATCGTCTAGTATGAGAATGTCAATATGCTTGTCACGTTTGTTGGAGATCAGGACGGCTTGGGTCTTATCGATGTTAATTTTAATTTTCCATAATTTTGCCCAGTCAATTATGGAGTCAAGATGATTTTGTAGTCTTCTGTGTATGTGATGTAAGTACTTTTGTGAAGTGTAAATACAAGTGTCATCTGCGTAGATGGACATTTTAGTATGGGGATTAATGGGGATGTCAGCCGTGTAGAGATTATAGAGCAGTGGAGCCAGGACAGAACCTTGAGGAACTCCCGCTTCTATAGGTCTGACATTTGAGAAAGTATCTTTGTTGAGTTTGACACGAAAACTTCTGGCTTCAAGGAAATTAATGAGAATTTTGACAAGAGATAATGGCAGAAAATATTTGTCATGAAGTTTGACTATGAGTCCAGCATGCCAAACGCGATCAAAGGCTTTCTCAACATCCAGCAGCACAACACCCGTTGAGGCGCGGCGCTGCAGGGCGCGAGTAGTTTCTTCAACCAACCTGACAAGCTGAATCTCAGTGGAATGATTTGGACGAAAACCAAATTGTTCGTCAGGGAGAATGCTGTCCAGATAATGTAAGGATTTAAGTTTTTCGTGAATTATTTTCTCAAGAATTTTAGAAAGTGAAGACAGAAGACTGATTGGACGGTAATTTTGTGGAAATTGATGATCCTTATCTGGTTTTGGAATCAGTATCACGGTTGCCAGTTTCCATGCTTTAGGAAAGTAATTGAGATTAAGGCATTCGTTTAGAATGCGAGTAAATGTCGCGACGACGTTGTCCGGAAGGTTTTTGAGGACTTTATTACTAATATCATCGTAACCAGAGGCTTTTCTGCTGACTGAGCGGGCAATGAAAAATTTTACGTCGTCTGTGGAGACAGGTGTTATTGTATCATTCGGAGGAATAGGCAGCCTACAGATTTCTCTATAGCGCCTGTCTACGTCCTCTTCATGAACAATATCATCATCAGGGTGTTCATTAGGCGAAAATTGTGATTGAAGTGAGTCAGCAAAAGCACTTGCTTTTTCTTCATTAGTATACACCAGACCAGCTCTACCATGAATGGGGGGAATCTGCCTATTTTTCTTATTTAAAAGAGAACGAATTATTTTCCATAGAGAATTATCCTCAGGGGACAAGTCAGCTAATAAATTACCCCATTTCTCGTTTTTGTGTTCCTTAATTAAACTTTTAATTAAGTTCGTTAGTCTGTTACATTCAAGTTTAATATTTGGGTCCCTAGTCCTTATTGCCAGCCTTTTAAGTCGATTTCTCAACTTAATTTGCTGGCGTATGTGATGTGGTAGTGAGTATGGGTTATTTTGTTTGGTAGTTATAGAAATTTGAGTGCTATTTAAACAGTCATTTACTTCTTGAGTAAACGTGTTAATAGCACTGTCAATGTCCAGAGTCGTGTTTAACATGACTGGTGGGATATGATTGGCTTCAAGATGTGATTTGAATGGCGGATAGTTGTTAAAGGAAAAAGTATGGTGAGTATTTACATCTGGGACCTGACCACCAACTTTAAGACTAATTGGAGTGTGGTCGGAGCTGAGATCGTTAATATTGCCAATACCAATGTTATAAGAGACATTTTTGGATAAAGCAAGGTCTAGAATGTCAGGGGTAATATTATGAAAATGAGTTGGCTCTAAGGGAGCATGAACTGAGATGAAAATTTCCTGGGTGAATTGAAGTAGAAAAGTGCCCGCTGTATTATTAGCGCGACACCCCCAGGCTCTGTTTTTGCAGTTTAAATCTCCTGCAACTAAGGTCGGAGCATCAGAACCGAAGAAGAGGTTCATATCATCACGGGTTAAGCGTTTAGAAGGAGGCTTATAAACGCTGAAAATATTAAGCGGGCCATCTGCAAGGTGGACTACCACACCAGTGTATTCCACATTTTCAGAGGCAGGAGTGGCAATAGTATCATGAGGAATATTGTTTTTAACGAAAATGGCAGTACCACCACCAGCACGGTTAGGTCTGTCATTTCTGTATATAGTATAGTTTTGTATGTTGTAAATTGTATGTGGTCTAAGCATAGTCTCCTGGACTAATGCTATGTCAACATTATCCTCATGTAAGAAGGATGCAAACTCATATCTTTTGGGAAAGATAGAGTTTGCATTCCAAGAGATTATGTAAAGTCGTGTCGGTCTAGATGTATCACCCATTATCTAGTTTAGTTGTGTTAAAAGTTTGAGGCTAGGATGATTATTAATCATCTCAGCCAGTCTGTTCAGTTTATTTGAAATCTCTTACTCTGAAAGAGTCAAGAGACTCAAAATGGGGTTGTTAGTCAAGTTTAGTTGTTGTTGAGGTGGTTTAGTATTTGTACTGTTATTGATATTGTCTGTATTCAATTTCATTTTTTGAGCGTAGCTCACAGATGGGGTTGTAGTTTTAAATAAAGCTGCTGTGTCCCTTGGGGGAGAAGTGCTTTGAGCTGGTGTTGGTTTGGGGGTGGAAGGGACATTTCTGTTTGGACACTTCGGACAATTTCTATAATTGGCCGGATGTGCACCTCCACAATTGACGCATGTAGGGGGAGAGTTTATGTCTTTGGTACATTTAGTGTAGAAATGATTGCCAGCACACCGATGACATTTGGGCTTTGCATAGCAATTAGACAAAGTATGCCCAGAATGCTGACAATTGTGGCATTGTGGAACATACTTTTTATCCTTACTATGCTGGGCCTCAATGGTCACCGGCATGTAGCTAATCCTCTTGATGTCGTAAAATCTGTCAGCTTCATCTGGGAAGACCAAGAGTTTTATCAAAGAAGAACCTTTAAGGCCACGACTTTGAGAAGGCTTGAATCTTTGGATCTCTTTAGGAGAAAAACCCAAAGATTCAAGCTCCTCCTGGACTTCACCAAGATCTTGATTTCTGTCAAGACCCTTGATCACCACATTTATCATTTTTTCGTCTGGAAGAAAATAAGAGTGGAATTCAATTTTTTGTTCTTTAAGAAATTTAGTGATGCCACGATGGTCATCAGGAGAGTCAGGAGTGATGGAAATGCCCAATCGGTCTTTTTTAGGGTCAGTAAAAAATAGTTTCATGTCCGTAAGTTTTGTTAAAAGTTGTTTAGGTCTCAAAATATTCCTTAAAATAATTGGAACGGTTTTTTTAGGGGGATTGCTTTTTGTGGGAATGGTTTCTGTAGTCTGTGAGCTATCGTCATGTTTGTTCTTTAGATAAGTCATTAATTTTTTGTTAGTACTGTGAGGAAAGTTGAGCGAAGCAGTATGTTTTGGTTTTTTAAGTGGAGGAAAATCAACGTCAGAGACGTCCATTTTCTCCTGGGAAATGACATATTCATCATCAGATACGGGGCGGTCAATTTGAATGTCCATCTCATGGTCTGTATCTCTAAGGGAGCATGAACTGAGATGAAATTTTCCTGGGTGAATTGAAGTAGAAAAGTGCCCGCTGTATTATTAGCGCGACACCCCCAGGCTCTGTTTTTGCAGTTTAAATCTCCTGCAACTAAGGTCGGAGCATCAGAACCGAAGAAGAGGTTCATATCATCACGGGTTAAGCGTTTAGAAGGAGGCTTATAAACGCTGAAAATATTAAGCGGGCCATCTGCAAGGTGGACTACCACACCAGTGTATTCCACATTGTCAGAGGCAGGAGTGGCAATAGTATCATGAGGAATATTGTTTTTAACGAAAATGGCAGTACCACCACCAGCACGGTTAGGTCTGTCATTTCTGTATATAGTCTAGTTTTGTATGTTGTAAATTGTATGTGGTCTAAGCATAGTCTCCTGGACTAATGCTATGTCAACATTATCCTCATGTAAGAAGGATGCAAACTCATATCTTTTGGGAAAGATAGAGTTTGCATTCCAAGAGATTATGTAAAGTCGTGTCGGTCTAGATGTATCACCCATTATCTAGTTTAGTTGTGTTAAAAGTTTGAGGCTAGGATGATTATTAATCATCTCAGCCAGTCTGTTCAGTTTATTTGAAATCTCTTGCTCTGAAAGAGTCAAGAGACTCAAAATGGGGTTGTTAGTCAAGTTTAGTTGTTGTTGAGGTGGTTTAGTATTTGTACTGTTATTGATATTGTCTGTATTCAATTTCATTTTTTGAGCGTAGCTCACAGATGGGGTTGTAGTTTTAAATAAAGCTGCTGTGTCCCTTGGGGGAGAAGTGCTTTGAGCTGGTGTTGGTTTGGGGGTGGAAGGGACATTTCTGTTTGGACACTTCGGACAATTTCTATAATTGGCCGGATGTGCACCTCCACAATTGACGCATGTAGGGGGAGAGTTTATGTCTTTGGTACATTTAGTGTAGAAATGATTGCCAGCACACCGATGACATTTGGGCTTTGCATAGCAATTAGACAAAGTATGCCCAGAATGCTGACAATTGTGGCATTGTGGAACATACTTTTTATCCTTACTATGCTGGGCCTCAATGGTCACCGGCATGTAGCTAATCCTCTTGATGTCGTAAAATCTGTCAGCTTCATCTGGGAAGACCAAGAGTTTTATCAAAGAAGAGCCTTTAATCTTTGGATCTCTTTAGGAGAAAAATAAGAGTGGAATTCAATTTTTTGTTCTTTAAGAAATTTAGTGATGCCACGATGGTCATCAGGAGAGTCAGGAGTGATGGAAATGCCCAATCGGTCTTTTTTAGGGTCAGTAAAAAATAGTTTCATGTCCGTAAGTTTTGTTAAAAGTTGTTTAGGTCTCAAAATATTCCTTAAAATAATTGGAACGGTTTTTTTAGGGGGATTGCTTTTTGTGGGAATGGTTTCTGTAGTCTGTGAGCTATCGTCATGTTTGTTCTTTAGATAAGTCATTAATTTTTTGTTAGTACTGTGAGGAAAGTTGAGCGAAGCAGTATGTTTTGGTTTTTTAAGTGGAGGAAAATCAACGTCAGAGACGTCCATTTTCTCCTGGGAAATGACATCTTCATCATCAGATACGGGGCGGTCAATTTGAATGTCCATCTCATGGTCTGTATCTGATGGAGTCGGTACGTCCTTGTCAATTTTACATGATTTATTTTTATTAGTTTTTTTCGTTTTCGTCTTTGATAAATTATTACTCCTAACTTCCATTAGAATTGTATCTAATGAGGCTTGTAAAGTCTGTAATTGTTCTTTTAGCATTTTATTCTCTTTTTCTAAGAGCTCATACCTCCTTTCTAGTGACTGAAATGTTGCTAAAGGAACTAGGGTGTTTTGTGTGCTTTGTGATGTCGCAGCTTTCAACTCACCCTTCTGCATTTCAATTGGAATCAGGAATTTTTTCAGGACCAGGATCAAAAATAGGGGTTTTCGGCATCTTGCCAATAACGCAGGAAGCCAGCTTTTTCTTCCGCAACAAAAGGTTATTTTTCTTAGCTGAAGACTTGTGATAAAATATATCTGGGCGATTTGGCATGCAAATTGCAGGGCTTTAGCACAGAGCAAAATTACAACACAGTGACAAATTTTTTGACACTTTGTCAATACCAATTATGTTAATTGAACATAAAATATATAATAAAGAGAAAAATAATTGAACGTTAAGCCCGTATTACATCTGTGTATTTATCCGTGTATTTCTTCATGTAGTTCAGGGTGCCAACATTATTTTGTTTTTCATAATGCTGATTTATGTTGCGTTTGAAGTTTTTCGGTTGTCACCCTGAACTACATGAATAAATTCACAGAAAAATACACAGATGTCATACGGGCTTTATTAATGAAACTTTATACAAGCCTCTATTCCAACAAGTGGAGTAGTTGTGACTCGCATGTAGAAAAAGGCGAGGTTAGCAGCACCGGCAGCAAGATGAACAAAAAAGACCTAAAAGAATTACTTGAAAAAATGTTCATCCAACATCTCGATCTTTTTAAAGATAAAATATAAAAGGAATTCAGGGAACTAAAGGATTCGGTGCAGTATATGTCAAATATTTTTGAAGAACAGCGGAAAAAGATCGACGATATGATAGGCGAGATGAAGGAAAAAAAATTAAGAGCTGGAGGGCAGAGTTGCAGACATGGAAGATAGACTGAACGAATTAGAACAAAAAGAAAAAGAGGGCAATTTGCTAGTGGTAGGAATACCTAAGCAAAATGAAGAGGCAAGAGAAAGCTTGAAAAAATTATTTACAGCTATGAAAGTGACTATGCAAGATGAAGATATCAAGGAAATTTACAGAATAAATTTCAAAGAAGATGCTCCTGTAATGTTGAAATTGAAAACCCATGAAATTAGAAGTACAATAATTAAGAAAATCAAAGAGTTGAAAGGAATGAAGCTTAATGAGTGTGGGTTACTTGGAGGAAATAAGAACATATTCTTCAAGAAGATCTGACAAGTTTAAACCAGCTAATTTACAAGAAAGCAAGGGAGTATAGGAAGGAGAACAATTATAATGCAGCATTTATCACAAATGGCAAAGTATATCTAAAGAAAGGTGAAAGCGACCGGCCCATTAGAATAAGAAGCCAAGAAGGTCTTGAATAATTGAAATGCATTAGGAATATACTTCAGTAAAACATTAAAAAAACAGAGCAAATATCAAAATGGTAGTAGCTGAAAATCTTAATTTCTTGTATGTCTATATTAGAAGCATATACGAAACAAAATAAGTGATCTCAATGACATGGTACTGCAAAGTCAAAAAGTGATACACATAATTATTGTGCTCACAAAGACATGGATCTACCCTGGTGAAGAAGACTATTTCAACATACCACCATATACTGCTGTAAATGATTGTAGAACTACCAGGGGGGAGGCGAAATATTTGAGTGAAAAATGGAATAACATACACTTTGAACAGCAAAGCATTAAATCAACATTATGTATGATAGTCTTTCATGTTTATAAACCTCCAAAAAACAAAAGCAAATTATTTGTACAAGAAGTGGACAAACTGTTCGAAAATATAAAAAATCCCTGTATATTTATTGGTGGCATTAACCTGGGTCTCCTAAAAAATTCACAAGCAGTTACCACATATAAAAATATGGTGAAGATGAATGGATACAAAATTCAAAATATAATCAGTCGTCGAAATGCCACAACAACAACTAGCAAACATAACCACCATACTTGATCATATAATAACTGATAGAAATATACAATGTAACATGAAAATAGAAGATCACAATATTTCTGACCATAGAATCATAATATTGGAGGTCAAAAAATCTTAGTTGAAAATACTAAACAAAAAATACACTGGACACCAGAAAATGGAAAATTAATAAGGTACAGGAAAACATAGATGAGAATAATAGTAATAAATTTGAGACACTGGCAGCTCTTATAAACAATACAAAAAAAGAATGTACTAAGCAGACCACAATAAAAGTGAGAAATGATAATTCGTGGGTTACAAATGCATATATTGGAAAATTAAAAGAACGGGACCAAATATATGTGAGATGGGAAAAGATAGAGAATGGACACACTGAGAAAGAATTTAAAGATTCGAAAAATAAATTTAATAGGCTTAGAATTAAATTACAAAAAGAGTATGCGGAAAAGAAGTTTAATGAAGCACAGGGAGATTCCAGGAAAACGTGGGCAGTACTGAATATTCTTTGTAATAGAACTAATAGAAAAATGAATATAAATCGAGTAATGGATAAAGATGGAAAGATATACAGCAAGGATGCAGATGTTGCAGCAGCTTTTAATATGGGAATTTTTCAGGCATTGGATTGACATTAGCAACTAAAATAAATAGCAGAACCGGGAGTAACGTTTCAAGAAGAAGAAGAAAGAGAAAGCATTTTACTACAACACACAAACATAACAGAAGTCGAAAAAACAATAAAAGAGCTAAAACACAGTTGTACTCCTGGTTTGGACAAAATAACAAAAAAAGACACTGAAACACTTTTTGACATAATCGGACCTAAAATAGTAGAAATTATCAACGGTATCCTGGAAAGGGGACAGTATCCTGAAGAATTGGAGACTGCAAAAATTGTGCCGGTATATGAAAAGGGCGCACATGACAATTTGAATAATTACCGAACAATATCACTGCTGAGTACATTCAGCAAGATTACAGAGAAGATTATAAAAACTAGGCTTGTCTCATTCATTAATACGCACTTTAACTTCGATAATCATCAGTATGATTTTCAAAAAAGAAGTAGTACACTTGAGGCAACAATGGATCTTCTAGAATATATCTCAAGTGAACTGAATAAACACAGAAACGTTGTAAGTGTATTGTCGATCTACAAAAAGCCTTCGATACTGTGGATATTGCATTGTTGCTAGATAAGTTTTAAAAAATGGGATTTCAAGGGACATGCCATAAATTTCTGAAAAAATACTCAGTGGGCAGAAAACAGTGCACCCAAGTTAATGATGAAATAAGCAGCGCTGAAAATTTATCTGTCGGTATTACCCAAGGCTCAGTACTAGGACCTTTAGAGTACCTTCTATATGTCCAAAGTCTGAAGAATGCTGGATTGAAGGCTGAATATGTGAAATTTTGTGATGATACTGTCTTCATATATTCTGGAGAAAATGGAAAAGAACTTGAAAATATTATGAATGAATATCTAGTACGCTATTTTGATTGGCTCTCCTACAATAAACTCAGTATAAATGTTGAAAATACAGTCTATATGGTCCTTCATCAGGTGGGAAAAAGAACAACAAGCCCAACAATTGAAATTAATGACAAAATTCCCAAAAAAGTGGAGCAATATAAATACTTAGGGCTTATAATAACAGACAAACTGACATGGGGAGCACACATTGAAAGTATTCATGCAAAAATTGCTCCATTCTTGGGAGCTGTGAGGAGGTGTAGACATATGTTAAATGAAAACTCAAAATATTTAATCTATAATAGTTTCATCGAGCCACACTTCATGTATATGATACCGTGCTATGGAATTGCTACCCTGGAATAGTTAAAACAGCTACAAAGACTGCAAAACCAATCAATAAAAACAATATTCTCTAGGCACTGTTATACACCCCGGGAAACACTTTATAGGCAGTATCCCTACCTAAAAATTGATCAGTTGAAGATGTTTGAGCAGGCAAAACTTATGTACAAAATACAAAACCACCCAATTAAAACAAATGTACAGATCACACTGAATAGAGTCTACTATCACAATTACAATCTCTCTCTCTCAAAACTCTCCCATCTATAGATGTATACAAACCTACAACAAAGCTCCACACAGAATATTAGAAGGACAAGAAAATGCAGGGTAGATAGAGGCTAGAGAAGTTCTCAGTTGTCGTCGAATGTGGAGGTACAGGAGTTAATACGCGAGGGACTTAATTCCCCTAGGAATCTCTCCAAACGCTCAACGAAAATGGTGTTCTTTAATAATGTGGGCTTGTTGGGAATGGATTCGTTGAGAAAAACGGCTCCTCGAAAAACCCACGAGGGGGTTCAAAATTCAAACTCAAATAAAACGGTAATCACAAGACTTTCGATTTAAATTTTTTCGGTATTTAATGGATTATTGCCTTATGCAACTTTATTTCGTTAAAATAGTGCCTGATGGCCGATAAGGTAATTTTTTTCCACGAGCACGGTTGTCTCAGGAAGATGGCGGTTTTCAGCCCAGGATCGACCTTGTCAGGGCGAACAACAAAATTTGGAAGGGGCGAGAAACGAAACGGACAAGATGAACAGACAGAGCTTTCCCTCAAAAAATAGCCAGCAGAAAGCGTTGGTACTAAACTGGTACTTCAAATTTAAATGAAAATCTCTAGTGCGCACTAGTTTAATAATTGTAAATATTATTAGCAGCAGAAACCTTTTTTTTAATGCTAGTCACCAAACTGTCAGCATTAAAGGTAATAATTTAACTTTATATTATAATTCTATTTGAAAGAAAAAAGAACAAGTGGCATTTGCGATGCTACAACTGGGGAGACTTCACTCCAAAGGGGCGTTCCCAGGGTGTCGGTACTAAACACTGGTTCAAGTCTGTCTACTGCTCGTCTCTGCCCGCTATTTATATTTATTTATTTTTATGCTGAACTGCAACGAATATCGGACCGAATCGGTGATTGAATTAATAAGTGAATACCGGGCCCTCCTTTCCAAAGTAGCTAGTTGACAATATTTTGAACAGAGACAGTTTCATGAAAACTGAACGTATGCTTGTATTTCAAAGCAATTAATAAAGAATAATGTAAATTTCCTATTATTGTGCACAGAGGATGAATTTTGAAGTAACATGTTTCTTAAATACTTATGCTTTTCTTGCTATTATCAAGGAAGATATCTGGAAGGATTCAATTATTAAATAGAGTGTCCCACGAAGTTTTACCCAGGTGATTCACCGAAACTGAAGCGGAAGTGGTGAAATTGGATGACACATGTAGAAGCGACAGAAAACGTTACCCAGATCCTCAAAATTTCAATTATATTGGATGACGCGTTCCGAAGTTGTCACCTGGGTAAAACTTCATGGGACACCCTGTATATCAGTAAGAAGAGAGTTATACAAAAATCTAAAATATCGATTGTTTGAAAACAGATAAAATATATAACACTTTCGCATACCTGTGACTACTGAGCCAAATACTTTAAGAACTACAAATTAAAGAAAACGAATTCAAATCAGATCAGGCTGATCAGCCTTAGCAATACGTCAAAGGCAGAAAAGGTACACACGTTGACATCAAGGAATCGAATTAAAATTCATGAAATGGATTTGTATAGGAATCGAGTGGTGAAGAAATCCACTTCGTAAATAGCCGACCTTTCCATAAATTGATTGCCTTCTTCAGGTTAACGTTGATGAGATTTTGGATGTAACAAAAAATGTTCGTATAAAAATCTTAACCTGCCAAGCAAAGTTACACGAGAAAATAGTAAATTACAGGAAAAAAATAATGTGAATAAGCTGGGATCTATCAATCATCAATCATTTAAGATTACTTATTCAAAAAATTATAAATATGGAAAGAATATTGACAATTTTTACTGGGACAAAGCTGGAGAATAGAGGGGAGACTAAGCTATGTCTGGAATTTCATATCAGCCCACTGATCTGAAAGATAAATGGATTGACAAAGAAACGCGCCTGATGCTGCAAATTTGTGACATCAATATAAGAAAAGAGTGAGCAGCGAGGGGAGCAGATATGAACAAGCGCAGCGCAGATACCGAGGCAGATACATCTCATATTTCCACTTGGGAAAAAAGACCAAATATTTAATTAAACTCAAAGTTTGGTACTTACTTATAAGAAAAAAAAAGCAACTATTATGATTTATACCACGAGTCCTTTCTTTTCCAACCGTATTTCAGAAAGCTTCAATAATTGTATTTTGGAATAGTCATTTGTATTTAAGAAATCCACATAGGAAAAATTGAATAAATTTCTTAAATACAAATGACTATTCTAAAATACACTTGAAGGCTTCTAAATTGCTGTTGGAAATGGTTTAGTAGGAAAATAAATCAACTCATATTATTTTAATAAAAATGTATCTGTCGGCTTCAACATAGTGTGCCCTAGAACTGAACATTTATAAAAAAAAAATGGAAAGGTTAATAATTATTTTATTTTAAAAACAAAAGTTTCCTTGATGCTTTTGTTGATTTGCCTTTTTTATATTTCCTCAAACTGCCTTGTAACTATTTTCTTGAATTTTGTACTCTAACTTTTTGAGCTGTTTAACAGTTGCATTTTTCCTTATGTAAAACTATTCTATAATTTCAATAAAAATAAACTCCTTTACAGATTACGGTATACAGCTCAGTTCCAGTCAAACCCTTGACATTTTAGGCGAAGACGTGTGGCGGATATATTGGATTACCTGGGACAAAAACACGATATCTTTTGGAAACGGCTCATTTCCCCGGAACGGGACGCTGCTCAAATGGAAAATGGACAAGAAGATTAAAATTGGTGAAATCGGATTTGCGTCTGCTTGGGGTGCATTGGCCGAATTTAGGTAAGGGGTAAACCAAATTGAATTTTATTATAAAGACAATATTAATTTGATTATATAAGTGTTGCCAACCTAAAGCTGTCATTTGCCAATTTATTTGAGGTACCTAAAATTTTTTGGAGATATCGATGCAACTGGAAGAGCAAAGGGTCCAAAATACATGGCATTTTTCATTCCATACTTTACAGAAAATTAGGGACATACTTTATAATTTAGGAGGCATTGAAAAGATTAAATACCTATTTTGTTACTGCATTCACCTTTTCAGCTCAAAACAGTTTGCAGTTTTTCTTTGTTACCAAAAAAATGCAGATCAAGCTCAAAAATGTGTTTTTATTCCAGAAAATTTATCATCAGCTATAAAACAACAAAGTAATGGTAATACAATGAACTAAAAATATGAAAAACACATAAAGTATAGGTCTATATTGTTGGCGTTCCTCAATAAAAATAGCCGATAAAAAACAGGAAATTCTCTTCCGAAAAGCAAATTTCTCTCGAAAAAACAAACAAATTTCGTTCAGTCACGACCCAACCAATCTTTGGAATTCAGGGTTCACAAAGGACTAATTCGCTTCGTCGCCCTCACCTTTTTCTTATTTAAATTTAACACTTTTCGCCTTCGGAATTCCTAATTTAATGATAACCCCGAAATGGAAAACCGATTGACTTCGTATTTAATTTGGTATGGTTCGTGGAACGTATTTTCCCAGTAGCCTCCTAATAAAACTTTCTATGGCTGTAGGAATATTTATTGGAATTTTTTTTTGTACGGCTATACCGTATACCGGACAAAATTGAGTTTGTTTTATGTTGCTATAAAATGACGTAGAAAGACCATTGTTGGATTTCGGGGGATTCGAATTGAAATTTTTGGCCATATAACTGATGCTGCTCTGCTGTAACATAAAAGGAGTTTATATGAAATCATGATATTTTAAGTCCGGTAAAAATATAGGATTTATCTCAAATCATTTCAAGTTTGGATTTTTTTTGTAAAAGTTTTAAAATATGCATCCTAGATCCGAATATTTTGCTTTTCAACTTACAAGTTTTTATCGTGTCTATGTTATATGTATAAAACAAGACTATCCATAAAAATGTTTCTATATTTTCGATTGGATTGGATTTCAACGCGTCTCCTCATTTGAGAGAAGAAAACTACACACTGCAAGCGCCTCTGTGTCTGATATTATAGTATAAGCGGTACACTCAAAATATTGACAAAAAGTAACATTTCTCGCAGAAAGCATGCCATCTCGCATATAGATTCTATAGGTCCATAGAGTCGATTTGACACGAAGCATACTGACCTCTGGCCCTGTGGATTTCAAATGGCTGCCTTTTTTTTAAAAAAAAAAGAACAATAAAAATAAAATAACTAAAAATATATTTGTTGTACCGAGTTTGGTGTTGTTTTTGGATGAAAAAATCACTCTAAAACCTATGGAAAAAATAGATAATTCTGTATGTTTTGTCCTTTGATCCCTAGGGTTGAAATTTGTGAAAAAAAAACCATTTTGATTCCGAATAAGTACTTTTATTACCATATTACCAATAATCCTGGTAAAGTAAATTATTTTTTAAAATGTGACACCATTGCCGGAGTTTCACACTATTGTATCATGGAAATGCGCACTGTTGAAGCATCTAGAGCGGATCTTAGGATTTTGAAGAATGAAAAGTGTGACACTTTTAGTGACGATTTTTTTTTATTGTCATGAGATCCGCAAGTTGATTCTCAGATGGAACTTTTTCGGCCATCTAATACCAGCTTACAGACAAAAAAGTGTCTGATGTGAATGTGTTCGGTTCGTCGATGGAACTTAGGATTCTGAGTCAATTTAATTGCAGTTTCATTGTCAACTTTCAGCAATGGAATTGACTTTAAGTCCAGAATTTCATCAAACAAGCGTTTTATTCACCCAATTTCCTTAGCAGCCACTATTTCAGCTTCAGTCGTTTGATATGGCAACTGAATTCTGTCTTTAGCTCAGCCATGTGATTGCCCTATCAGCAAACATACTTAAAACTCCTGAAATTGAGCGTCCTGCGGTTTCATCGCCACAATGGTCTGCGTCACTTAAGGCTTCAATTTCTTTTGGTACTAATGGTACTTCTGGTTTATATATCAAACCAAGCTTAATGGTACCTGCATAGGCAATATCTGGTCGAGTGCTTGTCATCAAAAACATTAAGGGCCCAACAGCCTCTCTATATGGAAATGTAGTTGTAGTGTTCAATTCTTCCTACCTAATTTCGTACACCTTCTTTCACCATTAGTGTCAATATAGGTTTACATTTTGCATTTCAAAGCGGTCAAGATTTTTTCTCGTATAAGCTGTTTGTTTGTGACTGTTCTCCTGTTAGTACGGGATACGAGGCCTATTTCATCAAATCATTTTACACCGTCTTGCATTGTTATCATCAGTTAGATAACATGATGCTGAAACGCACTTGCGCAGTGAACTATATGGGACTGGGGAATTTAGATAATAAAAATGTTCGAGAAAATGTCGTCATAATCGAGGAAAATATACAATTTCACACCGTCTTGCATTTACTTATTTGCCTTGCGTTCGGTATTTTGCTCAAAGAGCAGAGCGTGCTGAGCGGAGTCGTGATCACGTGACCAGTGAGCAATCAGAGCAGTTGAGCGCTGTATATAAGTGCCAGAAATATTAATAAACGAACGCGAATGAGACTGCACCGAGTACACTTTTTAAATAAACGAACGGTAAAATCAAGCTCGGAGAACTCGGACCAAAATAACGAACGCAGGGTAAGTTAATTTGTACACAAACAAAATTGGAATAACCTATGCAAGACATATTCCTGGGGGTTTTCGGGTTGTAATATTAGATAGAAATTGTCAATTTTTCAGAGGGGTGAAATATCATTTCACACCACTCAATTGTTGATTTAGATTAAAGCTTGAATGTAGAATAGCCATTGGATACTGATGCAAGACGCACTGTGAGGGGATAATGGGCTGCAAGACAGAGGTCAATGTGTTGTCTTATGAGGGAGGGAGAAATCATTTTACACCGTCTTGCACTGGTACTTATGGGAAAAATAGAACACATTGATAACATTTTTAAAAATACAAGACATTCTAAATGGGAAGAAAGGACTGCAAGACGATGATGAAGTTGACTAATTGTGACAAGGGTCAATCCATCAGGTACAAAGGTGAATACTACTTCAAATTACAAATTATACACATTAATTTTAAATAGTTTTGCTCTTCACCACGTAGAATAATTCTATTTTGCGAAATTCTCCTAATAATATGTATATATGAATGTTTCTACGGACATCAAATAAAAAAAGATTGAAAATTGTTTTATTTTTGACGGCTTTTAATCATTTAGGTTCTCTTTGAGGTGGATATCCCATGACACATAACATGTTTTGCGCACATAACAGATTGTAAGCATTAAATTTGAAGAATTTCATTTTAAAGCAGCAAAAAAATGTGAAAATGACACAACAAATGATCTGTCTGAAATTGTAAACAAAAATTATAATTCCTGTATAAAACAGACTCCCCTGTTGAGCTGCTATGTCAACTGTCCTTTTTCATCTGTATGATTTAAAAAAGAATAAACATTAAACGGTTCAGTAAATAACTCAACAGTTCAGTCAAAAAATTAAAATGGATTTTTGAACTTTTTTCCCAGATAAAACGTCTTGGACTGATGTAATACCATTTCTTAACATAGATTCTTTCGGCGGACATAAGCATGAAGTGGTGTAAAATAATTTTTCACTCCCTCATGAGACAACACATTGACATCCGTCTTGCAGCCCGTTATCCCTCTACAGGACATCTTGTATCAGTATCCAGTGGCTATTCTACATTCAAGCTTTGATATAAATCAACAATGGAGTGGTGTAAAATGATATTTCACCCCTCTCAAAAATTGACAATTTCCATCTTATATTACAACCCCAAAACCCCCATGAAAACGTCTTGCATGTGTTAATCCAATTTTGTTTATGTACAAATTAACTCAATAAATAAATGCAAGACGGTGTATAATTAAATATTTTCCTCGTTTATGATGACATTTTCTGAAACATTTTTTTCAGCGAAATCCCCCACTCCCATCTATTTCCCTGCACAAGTGCGTTTCAGTACCATGTTATCTAACTGATGATAACAATGCAAGACGGTGTAAAATGATTTGATGAAATAGGCCTCGTATCCCGTACTATGTCACTTATTTCGGCCTGGAGAACTCTCTTTCGGCCCTGATAAATTGTGCTTTCACACCTAAACACAAATCCAGGTGCAATGCTTGTATTTAGAAGTAGATGTCACATGTGTTTATATTACGTGCGTTTTTATTCTCATCGAGTTTTCCTGATGAATTCCATCACCGATGAGCGCCGATGAGCAGTACGTCATCAAAATTCATCGCAATTTTATTGATGAAATGAATCAACTAAAAAACACTTCGATGGATTTTGACACTTGAATTGATACTTTTGGCATTGATTTGTGTTGTTTGTTTGATGTGGCAAACTTATTATTTTTTTATTTGTTTAAAAAACCGTAACCATACAATGATTGGAAGTCTAGTGTTAGTTGAGAATAATTGTGAGCTCTTCATCATCATCAAGTGATGAGTCTAGAAGTTCTTCAGATGAAATAGTTTTAGTTGAATTGTAGAAAACATAAAAAAAAACAAAATTATATTTCTTCTGTAGTTCTTTGCATAGTGATTTAGATGTTAAGTCTCATTTTAGACTTACTAGGACTGTAGTGGAGGTGAGATATTAGAAACAAAATTATCTCTGAGACAGTTAGCTGAGCTTTAAGACCTCACAAATTAAGTTTGATTTGATATTTCAGATATATTTCTCACTTGTCACAAAGTTAGGTAATTTGGCGCTCTTATGCTCAGAACTCTTAGGTTTGGTATGGTCTCGGTTTTCACACCCTTCAGATCACTTGAACATGCCCTTTTTCCTTTTTTTTTGTTAAGGTCTTCGCAAATCTTCACATAATAAATATAAATGCAAAACAAAACGATGCCAGTCGGCCATCAACAACCGTCAACATAATTTTGAGGTTACATTTTACGTTATAATTCATCACTTCATCCTAAATGAACCTCGATGAATTCGATGGCTAATCGTACTTTCACCGATAAGTGTAGGATGAGAATAAAAACAGACCGATGAAATCCATCGATGTTTTACTGATGAGAATAAAAACAGCCAATTGACATTTTCGCTTAATCGATGAGCACATCGGTGAGAATAAAAACGCACGTAATGTTGAAATTTCATAAGATGTCAATGTCGGTGTCAGACTGTCAGTCGAAATTCCATTTTTTTCATATTTTTACCTTAGTTTTTTCAATAAATAATGGTTCAAAATAAAATAGTATACATAATTCGGTGGCAAGTTTTCACATTATTGTCTCGAGAATTGGTTATACCATAGTATCTCTCGACAATAATGAAACACTTTCCACCTCCGCATGTAATATACTATTACACGGTTGACGCCAGGGGGGTTTCATTAGGATCAAAATTACCCTCTTTTATACCTGAAGGACTGAAACTAGTAATCTCGCGACATTTTTTACTTCAGGCTTGAAAGTTGATCTCAGTGACCTCTTTTTGTATGAAAACGACACCAATCTCGGCACAATTAAAATACTTTCTTATTTTCTTCAAAGGCCGCCATTTTAGGCCCACATGGTCGGAAGTCGTTGTGCTTTGGGTCAAATTAATTCTTTGAAGCTCTGCATTAGACCTGCAAAGCGGCATGCTTTCTGCAAGAAAAAGAAAAGTTACTTGTTTTGCGTACCGCTTGTACTATTAGTTAGGAATTTGATAAGGGCTTGTTTCAAAGTAATGGCGGTTGATTAAATTTGACACTTGAACAGTTTTTTACATTAATGGGTACATTCAGGCGGTGCCAGCGGCTATGTTCAGCCACTCAGCAGGGACTTTATTCTCGACACAGGGGAGCAGCGTTCTTATGAGAACGAAGGTTCTATCTTCGTCGTCCGTATTCATATTTCCATAACACTGACAAGGACAGAGCAATCGTTCTCATGAGAATGCTGTTTCTCGGTTTCGAGAATAAAGTCCCTGCTGAGTCGCTGGCACCGCCTGAATGTACCTAATGTGTATCTGATAGAAGAAGCTAGACAGTGGATGTGTAGGATTGAAGACGTTCAATGATTTCAAGAAAACCCTTATTGGTGAGACAAGGACAACAGAGAAATGAAGGGTTTAGACCAGATTAGGTACAATAAAGAAAAGAAAATTTAGCAAGTTATTTTCACGAGTAGGAATAGAATATATTATGCAAAGCCTGAAGGTATCGTTCTACGAAGCCGAAGAGCAAACAGTGATTGAACTAATTCATAAAATATTATTAACGTAACATCAGGTAAAGCTCGTAAGGATAAAAATTATCTACTTTATTCAGTAAAAGAAAATGAAAATATTCCCAAAAAAAAAGAAATAGGTATTGACAGTGGCCAAAAGATGAGAGGAAGGCAGAAAGAAACAAGAAAACAAGACACGTTGAAGGTATCTGAACCAAATCTTGAAAAAGAAGGCCATCGAAAAATAAATAAAAACACTTGCAATAAACCCAAAGCACTTGCCAGCTATAAATGAGTAAATAACCAATGTGCATTGTGTTTAAAAAGTATGGACATACGTCCAAGTACTGCAATGCCGCTCTAACTCCTCTCAATCAAATGAATCAGATAAAACTTACTATAGAGTGGAAAAACAATCAAAAATATTGTCACGGATTCCGGGTTCACTAAAATTCACTTCACAAAAAGTAACTACTTTTATTAAACTAATTGACTTTATAAAATTTATTTATCACTTATTAAACCTACACGACAAATATCGAATTAAAACTATATCACTCAAGCTACTACTCCGCGCTATTTAGGTATAGCAGACAGTTGTTACAGGTTGAAATTTTTATTAGTGGCAATTTAATATTTTCCGACCAAACTAATATTTTTGAACTTTCTTCATCTTAAATTTAGTGAATTGATCAAAGTTTATTTCGTTGAGTTTGTTGGCATCAGGTTCGTAATTTTCGGTAGTTCAATTTATTTCATGATTTCATGGTCCGCATTTTAACTAATTTAATAAAATATCAAGTTCCCATTGTCAGTAGAAATAAAGGTCAAAATTAAAATCATTCTCAGAAGGGTCGAGACAACCCCAATTATTGAGGGTAAAAATTCCAGGTAATTTTCCTAAAAGTTAAAGATTCCTGTTACCGTGACCGTTTTAGAAGAGTTTTGGTATTCCAGGGGACTCTACTTACAAAAAATCCTGTAAGATTTATTTTAAGAAGCCCAAACTGACCGTTCAGAGGGGTACCAATTTTAACGGGTGGCCAAAATGAGAAATTTTTACTGTAATTTATAATACACACCTTTGGATGCGGACAATCCTCAAACTGACAACTTTCGATAACATCATTTTCTTCGTTTATGATGGCATTTATGTGGTAATCTTGCTTACGTACTTTATGCTCGGGACAAATTCTGGCTATCAAAATACACTTGCTATTGTCTCTTTCCATCTGCACGTACCCAGTAGCATCGTCATCATAACCGGCTCTTGCTGACCTAAAAATATATGAAACTATAAAACTGTTACCCCGCTACTAAAAATGTTATATAATAATGAGCCAAAGCCAAACCAATACAATAATTATGCCAGTATTTCACTACCCACCTTTCTGTTTTGACTCCCCTTATTTCTGCACTTAAATAATCCGTATTTTTGGCAAAAAACCCTTGTAAAGGTGGGTTTATACAGCCACATAACATAACATAAGAAATAACATAACAAGATAAAAAGTTGACCTTACGGAAACCCCTTATGGCGTTTATACAGAAAATAACATAACATAACATAACATAAGAAATAAAAAAGTTGGTTAACGTTTAT
This sequence comes from Ceutorhynchus assimilis, assembly GCA_917834065.1. Lineage (NCBI taxonomy): Eukaryota > Metazoa > Arthropoda > Insecta > Coleoptera > Curculionidae > Ceutorhynchus > Ceutorhynchus assimilis. The sequence continues at coordinate 29,858,081 of OU892278.1, read as the reverse complement.
GCCTTATTTTATGTGAAAACTGATCTGCGCATGCTCCTCCCTTGATGTCGGCAATGGCAGAGTAGTAATCAAAACATTCCAACCAAAAAAAAATATATTTTATTCTATCGCGAATGGTAAACTATCATTTAATCGACTCAAAACTCGTTGTTAAAGTAACACTTTATTTGAAGTAGTGAAATCGAACAAGTTTTACCCACTCATTTGTCAATTTTACCCACTCATACGTTAATTTTACCCACTCATACGTCAATTTTACCCACTCATACGTCAATTTTACCCACTTGTTCAAATCTTTTATAATAATTATAGTGTTTTTGACAGAAATCTGTTATGTTGCATGATTGACAACACCAGAAATGTGTCAGTTTGTTAGGTACTTTGTCAACTTATCATAATCTATGTAAAATTTTAGCTCATTTTAGCTTATGATTTTAGTAATTGTGATAAATAAAGTTGCTCAAGAATAAAATAGAATATTACACACGATGGTAAAAAAGCTTTACCTGTTCGTGGAATTAATCCACTCGCTCCTTCGTCGCTACCGTCTTGTATAATAAATAACTATTGATTTTGTTTTCAGCTATTGGTAATTTTTTGGAATTCGATATTTATTTTCTGTTTCTGCTAAATTATTAATTACTATTTTTTTTGATCAAATATAGTGTTTTCGGTAAAGTTTACATAAGTAGATACACGTACCAGCTGATTGGTTAGAAATTATTTCTTATGTTATGTTATTTTCTGTATAAACGCCACAAAATTCTTATTTATTATATTATTTTATGTCTTATTTTATCTTATTTCTTATGTTATGTTATGTGCTGTATAAACAAACGCACCTTAACATCACATAGTTTACTTCAGGTAAATTTTCGCTGGAGGCTTTAATAAATCCACTATCCATCTTCTAACATAAACCGAACAAATTTTTTATAAATCAACCAGCCCCCGGATTCTGGCTATGTTCCGATATCAACTGCCAGTACTGGATTTATGGTGCTGATTTTACTGCCATTTGCCGTTCCGATTTCAACAGCGTATACTCTTGTGGCCATTCAGTACTGAATCCACTGAATCCAGTGTACTGAAAATAATATCGGAACGGCGTCCAGTAAATTCAGTACTGACAGTTGATATCGGAACATAGGCTCTATCTTACGAGTCGAGTCGAATGGCAGCAAATATCCAGTTAAGTTCCCCGAAATTTTGTAGAGGGCGCGAGTGAACTTGGTGTGCTTCAAATTTTGGCGGTAAAAATGTCAATAGTTTTAAACCGTTTTAATAAGTAAAAGAAAAGATGACTACATATGAACAATGAACAGTGAATAAGTTAAAATATCTTCCAAAACGTTCAGTGGTCCTTAAAGATTATTTTCAAAAGTGTCAGTGTCAGCTTGTCTTGAAACCACACATCAAACTTGAATTTTGAGGTTAAAACTTCATTCGATTATTTACGCGCCAAAATGTAAAAAGCTCCAAGTACAGAAGCGCCCTCTTCAACTCAACTGTCAATATTACATGCCATTGTCTCGATATCGAATACGACAGGTCCGGACCTACCGTATAATAGGGCATTCCAACAAAAAAAAAATCAGTCAGGGCACACAATAGGCTCGTACAGCATATTTTTTATTACATATTCTGAAAGAGCGTGTGGAGTTTAGCAGTTATGCAAAATTTCATAATTTTTATTACGCATGCATCATAATCAACGATTATCGCACGCTGCAGCGTGCATAAAATGATGTTTATGATGCGTCTACCTTTTCAAAGGTTTGCTATAGAAACGTTCGATCTACCTTCATTACCTAGATATTTACCTGCATACCTGCCATTTAAATTACTACTTATCAAATTGAATGAACACTTTTAAAACATTTTTGAGATTATGATGCATTCGTAATAAAAAATAGCGTATGATATGCGTGTATAAGAGGGCATTTAAAGCCCTTGCGACTTACAAAACACTCCGCTGCGCGTCGTGTTTTGAAATATGTCGCGCGTGCTTTAAATGCCCTCTTATATCATAATATACTATTCTGAGCCCTTGTTCATATTTAAATAAATTATCAAAAAACCCCAAATTTGAAACACGCGGTGACGTCACTGCATCTCTCACGTTCGTCTTCGTGGTGCTGGTACGCCAGTCACTTCGACAATACAGGCTTTGTTTTAACAAGTGTTGGTTTGGCATCGTTTAGACAAGTTTCAGTTTGGCATTTTATGTATGGTAGAAATGGATGTCTTACTTTCAAATCACATTTCGTATATTTGACTAATTTCCTTAGTTTCAATATTTTATGAGCACAATTAGGGAACTAGCATGCAAATAGAATAGTATATTACAATCCGAGACGGGAAATGCTTCATTGCTGATCGAGAGGTTATATAGTTTTAAACTGTGCCTCGAGACAGCAATGAAGTTTCCCGTCGAGGTTTGTATACTATTTTATTTTTAACCATAATTTCTTGAAAAAAAAAAATAAAAAATTCGCAACAACCAAATAAATGAGGTCGGGAAATGAGGACGGGGAATGAGGACGGAAAAAATTTCCCGTCCTGAGAATAGGAAAATGAAAAGACAGAATTGTGACATTTTCAAATTTTTAAAAAATCAGTAATGACAACCACAGATTAACCCGTCCTAAAGATAGGAAACTCGTGCCTTTTCCCCTATCCTTGTCTTACTCATACAACGAGTTGTATAACTGCCACAGCATGGGGGCGCTAGTGTGCACTTCAGTGTGTTCAGTGTGGTAGCAGTAGTCACGTGGTCTCCCGCCTGTTTTCAAATAATTTGTCCCTAATCGATTTTATTTTATTATTATCTGTAATTTTTTTTGAAATAAAACATCAACATTTTAGTACCATCACCTTCTTTATTGGAACAGCCTTAAACACAACAATAATAGAAAAACGTATTGAAAAAAAAAACAATAAAAATTATATAATACTGCAAATAAAATTCACTAATTCCACACTCAGCAAAGTCTCTGAGGATAAAGTGGTGATGGCATGAATTCAGAAGCTTCCACTGCAGTAATACCTATGCTGTAATTGAAGGTATATTTTTAGGAATTTTGGTCTTATTTGGTGCATAAATCACACTTCATGAGAATGTCAAACAATGGCGAATAAAAACCATCACTAATCCCATTTCCACGAGCATTTCCACTATGTTTGAATGTAACACAAAGTCTCTTTTTTAAAAACATACTAACAAGTCAAAGTTTTATCAAAAATTGATAGGAAATTAAATAATAGAACACTAAAATGCCCAATTGCACCGTCTCTCTTAACCGAGGCTTAGAGATAACTATTCCTTAAAGTGACATTTTCCCATGCAAAACTGTCAATTTAAGGGATAGTTATCGTTAAGCCTCAGTTAAGAGAGATGGTGCAATCGGGCATAACACAGATCAAACGGCTAACTGATGACCATAGAATAAGCTGATGACAAACACATTGACAAATTATATTCACCATTCACAGTTCAGAGATGACATTTGCTTGTGGCTTTGTATACTAGCGCCGCATAGCTTTGGCAGTCATGAAGCTCCCCACGTGTTATTTTCGAGACAGCTCCGAACGAACATTTTACATGGAAGTTTCATATCTTTAGGACGGGTTAATCTGTGATGACAACATTTCATATATGGTTAAAAATAAAAATTATAACTATTGTATAGTTCTGCAAACTGTCTGCCAAACTGTCAGTAGAAAATCAGTTGACATTGCATTATCGTTATGCAAAACCGTGTGCGACGGCCTGTAGCCTACCTTGAGTTGAGAGATGCTATGACTTCACAGCAATGAATTTCTGGGGCATAAAGGCGAGTCCTCATGTGCGTAATTGTCTCGTAAAAGCGTAACCGCATATTTGCGCGCGTTTTAGCGTACACGTCGGCCCAGTTTCACAAAGTATAGTAAACTACTAGTTATGAGATAACTACTAGTTAAATCGAAAACAGTATTTCACAATTGATGGTTCAACGTGACACCTTTAGTTAACCAGTAGTTGAATTAACCCAAGGATGCGTATGAGTTAACTATGAGTTAGCTGAAATGCTTCGTTTTTTAGGGCAGTTCAAAAGTGTCAAGTTTGAAAAGGTAAAACTATTGAATGAAAACTTTTGCATTTCTTTTTCCGTTAGTAATACAATTGGAATTAAAATCTGCTCCCACCCTTCTCCAAGCATTTTCTTCTTTTTTTCCACGTCGATGCGCCGCTTTTTTTACATTCTATAATGAAACTTTTGCACGAGAGACACTAATAAATACTCTTCTTCCTTTGAAAAATTGGCAGACCTTTTCTCACTTGACTTCATGATTTAAATTTGAACAGGAAACCTGACACAAAACCCACTGCTGAATTGAATCTGTGAAATTTTACTGCTACTGACTAAAATTAATATAATTATTAATGACAAATCACAAAAAGTGACGTATTAGTGAAGTTTAACTTTTTTTATTTTTCAAGGTGGTTTTTAAAATTTTATCAAAAAATCAAGTACCAACCTTTGAGAAATAAAATTCAACCATTAGTCATTTAACAAACGATTGTTTGTTTGGTGTGAAACAGGTTAATGAGCGAAGTCCCAGTTAACTCCTAGTTGACTGACCAGCGCTGGTTACTATCGATTGTGAAACTGGGCCCTAAAGTAACAAGAGTTTACCATAAAAAAAAAAAAAACGAACCAAACTACTGCTATACCAGAGTGTATGTTTTTGCTCCGCTCCGAAGTTGACTTATATTTCAATTTAACAAACATCAAATGTTTATATATTGTTTATCATATTATATTCTGTGGTTTATCATCACAAATCCGCCAAAAACAGCAAAAAATCACGCTTACGTCAAAATTACGCGAAAAAGTTGAACCGGTACCAACTTTTCGGCGTATCCTGCACGTGAATTTGACAACGCAACAAAGATGGCGGCGCGTATATCACGTGCTTGGCGAAAACCTATCAGATCGCTGAACGCCGTTACGCTGGCGTAAAATTACGCACATGAGGACCCGCCTTGACTGTTTTAATATTAAAAAACGCGTAGCTTTTTTAATATTTATCCAATTAAGCTGAAATTTTTTCTACGTGCTATATGTGAGTAATATTCCATAAAAATGTGAAAAACCATGCTAATGAAATTTTATTGAACGAGCCTATTAGACTATCCAAGATACCGTCAAACTTAAATTAAAATGAAAAGTCGGTTTTCGGCTTATTTGGACTTTATTTAATGAAATATCTAAATCAACAGCCAACGTTTCGACGCATTCCACATCATTCTCAAGGCTAAAAGAAAACATGCAAAGAACGTTACAAGCATTTCACAACGATTAACACTTTAAAATGACTGATAAAATAAATTAACATTTAAAAAAAAAAAAAAAAAAAAAGAAGCATTTACAAAGGTTCAAAAAAATAAACTAAAAAATGACGTATAAAAAATAAATTAACATTTAAAAAGTTTCAACAATGACTATTACATAACAAGAGATAAGTAAAATGAGTTTCACAAATTATATTTTTGAAAAACTATCAATCCAGACAACATAGAACCAATTACCTAATTTGACTAATAAAAACGTCGTATTGTTATCTACAAAATACCTTACCAAAGTTTACCTTACCTAGATTATTAAAGCTATGAATCGCATCATTCGGACCGATTCATCAATAACAACAAACAAAAAAGTTCACACACCAAAGAGCGGTACTATTGCTTGCCGTGATGTTTCGGTACTACTTTTTCATATCGATCTGCATTGGTACGTAAAACTAAATTATTGATAATGTTGATTCCCACCCCACCAAATTTCACCTTTAAAAAAGCTTAATTTGGGGAACAGAACCAATTGAAAACAATCGAATGGTCGGTTTATAACTGATTGGTTATGATGTTGCAGTAAATTGTACTTAAGTTTTGTGTATCCATGTTAAGGTTTACATTGGGTTTATTAGTCGTTATATGGCACATTTCTAAGAAGAGTCTTTGTTGAAAATTAGGGTGACTGTCTAAGATAGTCGATGATTGGAAGTCAAACTGGTGTCCAGTTTCGAAGTAATGTCTTGCTAGTCCTGTTTTTGGATTATCTATCTTAGTAATATTACAATTCCTTTTGTGTTCTGATATGCGATTTTTCAGATATTGTTTTGTTTGGCCTACATAGCATACATTGCAGTTATTGCATGGTATTCTATACACTACATTACTAGTGTTATCTTTAGGGGTGGGATGTTTAACTTGGGAAAAAAGATTTTTAACTGTTTTTTTATTGTACATTGCCACTTCAGCGGTCTGTGTACCAAGTTTTTTTCCGAGGGGTTCAGATAGACCTTTCACATATGGTATTTTGTAATATTTTTTGATAGTTTGCAAACTGCCGTGTGTGTTGGTGCTATTAGCGTTTTTGCGGGGTTGTTGGTTTAAGATACGGTTGGTAAAGTTTATGGGATAGTTATTTGCAGATAGGGTGTTCTTCAGTTGATCTATATTCTGTTTCCAAAATCTTTTATCTGATAGTCTAAAGACTTTGTTCTGAAGTTGTTTAATAATATTTATTTTTTGGTGAAGTGGGTGTGCAGATTGATAATTAAGTATTCGATTGGAGCTAGTAGGCTTTTTGTATAGGTTTAAAATTATTTTGTTGTTATTTTGTTTGAGTAACAGGTCCAAAAATGGGAGTTTATTTTCCCTTTGGACTTCGCAAATAAATTCCAGGTTGTCGTTTATAGAGTTCAATTTGTTCAACATCATGTTCACCTTATTTTTCGGGATCGCTGTGACTGAGTCGTCCATATATAAAAAGAAGAACGGGACTTGGAAATCAAGATTTTCCAATGTCTTGGACACAATATAGTCCATTACCATGGTTGCTAAAATTGGACTTATTGGCGCCCCCATGGGAGTTCCGAAGGTTTGTTGGTAGTATTGCCCTTCATAAACAAAATAGCTACTTTTAAATGTAAACCTTATGAGTAAGTGAAAATCTTCCTTGCTTAATTTAGTATGTTTGGATATTTCTGTCCAATGCAAATCGATTATGTTGACGACCAAATCCTGTGGTATATTGGTAAAAAGAGATTACTTAGATTATTAATTACTAAATTAAGCAAGGAAGATTTTCACTTACTCATAAGGTTTACATTTAAAAGTAGCTATTTTGTTTATGAAGGGCAATACTACCAACAAACCTTCGGAACTCCCATGGGGGCGCCAATAAGTCCAATTTTAGCAACCATGGTAATGGACTATATTGTGTCCAAGACATTGGAAAATCTTGATTTCCAAGTCCCATTCTTCTTTTTATATATGGACGACTCAGTCACAGCGATTCCGAAAAATAAGGTGAACATGATGTTGAACAAATTGAACTCTATAAACGACAACCTGGAATTTATTTGCGAAGTCCAAAGGGAAAATAAACTCCCATTTTTGGACCTGTTACTCAAACAAAATAACAACAAAATAATTTTAAACCTATACAAAAAGCCTACTAGCTCCAATCGAATACTTAATTATCAATCAGCACACCCACTTCACCAAAAAATAAATATTATTAAACAACTTCAGAACAAAGTCTTTAGACTATCAGATAAAAGATTTTGGAAACAGAATATAGATCAACTGAAGAACACCCTATCTGCAAATAACTATCCCATAAACTTTACCAACCGTATCTTAAACCAACAACCCCGCAAAAACGCTAATAGCACCAACACACACGGCAGTTTGCAAACTATCAAAAAATATTACAAAATACCATATGTGAAAGGTCTATCTGAACCCCTCGGAAAAAAACTTGGTACACAGGCCGCTGAAGTGGCAATGTACAATAAAAAAACAGTTAAAAATCTTTTTTCCCAAGTTAAACATCCCACCCCTAAAGATAACACTAGTAATGTAGTGTATAGAATACCATGCAATAACTGCAATGTATGCTATGTAGGCCAAACAAAACAATATCTGAAAAATCGCATATCAGAACACAAAAGGGATTGTAATATTACTAAGATAGATAATCCAAAAACAGGACTAGCAAGACATTACTTCGAAACTGGACACCAGTTTGACTTCCAATCATCGACTATCTTAGACAGTCACCCTAATTTTCAACAAAGACTCTTCTTAGAAATGTGCCATATAACGACTAATAAACCCAATGTAAACCTTAACATGGATACACAAAACTTAAGTACAATTTACTGCAACATCATAACCAATCAGTTATAAACCGACCATTCGATTGTTTTCAATTGGTTCTGTTCCCCAAATTAAGCTTTTTTAAAGGTGAAATTTGGTGGGGTAAGAATCAACATTATCAATAATTTAGTTTTACGTACCAATGCAGATCGATATGAAAAAGTAGTACCGAAACATCACGGCAAGCAATAGTACCGCTCTTTGGTGTGTGAACTTTTTTGTTTGTTGTTATTGATGAATCGGTCCGAATGATGCGATTCATAGCTTTAATAATCTAGGTAAGGTAAACTTTGGTAAGGTATTTTGTAGATAACAATACGACGTTTTTATTAGTCAAATTAGGTAATTGGTTCTATGTTGTCTGGATTGATAGTTTTTCAAAAATATAATTTGTGAAACTCATTTTACTTATCTCTTGTTATGTAATAGTCATTGTTGAAACTTTTTAAATGTTAATTTATTTTTTATACGTCATTTTTTAGTTTATTTTTTTGAACCTTTGTAAATGCTTCTTTTTTTTTTTTTTTTTTTAAATGTTAATTTATTTTGTCAGTCATTTTAAAGTGTTAATCGTTGTGAAATGCTTGTAACGTTCTTTGCATGTTTTCTTTTAGCCTTGAGAATGATGCGGAATGCGTCGAAACGTTGGCTGTTGATTTAGATATTTCATTAAATAAAGTCCAAATAAGCCGAAAACCGACTTTTCATTAACATATTCCTGGACGAAAACCACACTGTGTAATCCTACTTAAATTAACATGTCCGCCAAGAGGCACACAAACCGTTTCCAGCCTCATTTTGCTTGGCAAAATCACGTCGAATAGGCTGATAAACTATTCAAGATGCTGTCAAACTTAAATTAAAATGTCCGCCAAGAGGCACACAACCCTTTCCCACCATATTTTGTTTGTCAAAGTCATGTGTCTGGATAGGCTAATAGGGCAAGTACACGATCTGACAGTTTGACACTATTGACAGTCGCCTTGAGGTAAAACAAAGATATAATTTACTGTGTTTTTTAAGTTTTTAGTTATATTTTTTTAAATAAATACCTTTTGTGTGATCCAAAAGTCTCTTGGACATGCCTAGAGTTTGTTTAGATGTTAATTGTGGCAGTATAGCGCAAGGGATACAATATCCTTCCATAGGTTTTCATCAATTTTAAATAAAAATGGGAGGTTTGATTTGTTAGCTCAAGAAAGAAGAAAAAATTTGATAAATGTTCTTAAAAGAGAAGAACTGACAAAAAAATAGATTGAATATAGAGCAACTATACTTATATATTTGTTCTGGTGACAGTTGGTTTTGATATTTGTTGGAAAAAACCTGAATTTAATCCATTGGGCGTTTTCACACTGGCCGACACGACACCGACACGGCAACGACAGCGATGCCGGTGGACACGCAATCTCGTGTAATTAAATGAAAACGATTTCACACTCGCCGATATATCGATATCGTGCCGTTGCAGGCGCCGACATGTCGGTGAGAAGCAACCACCCCGCTAGTGTCGTTGGCGGTTCTTTCTAGTTGTTTTCATATTTTAATAATATATTTGAATTTTGAATTGATTGGTATTTAAATAAACCATGGCTAATTTTAAGTATGACATTGTTACCCTATAGAACTTGTTAAATCAAAACCGTGTCTTTGGGACAAAACAAACGCAAATAATAAAAATAAAATACTCAGAGAAAATAGTTGGCAGGAGATTTTTCAATATTTGGAAGACGCTTTTTGCGTCTTAAATGCAATAAATATAGCAAATATAATTTATTAACAGCAGCCATTTTGCAATAACCGGCGCGACACTACGACACGACAGAGATAACTGTCGGTAAATGTGAAAACACCCGCCGATTTATCGTGTCGGTGTCGCTACCGTGTTGTGATCGTGCCGGTGTTGTGTCGGCCAGTGTGAAAACGCCCATTATAGGAAAACCTAGCAAACTTTTATATAAAAAAACACATAGACTGGAACACGAACAATCCACTTTAACTTTTTTAGAACAAAATAACACAAAAACTTGTAAAAAAGCTGTGAAAACCGCATAAAACATAACCGGCATAATCTAAACGAATAAAAAATGATTTGTTTTACCTCAGGGCGACTGTCAAACTCATTTGTGACGTCACATGGACATGCCCTATAGAAGATTTCATTATGACTGACTTTGGCAGAAAGTCGACAAATAAAGTCACATAACCTATAAATAGCAACGTCAATGTTATTAATTTGTTCAATTTTGGTCTTAAATTCAATAACTATGGAAGTTTTGGGGGAACATGATATGTTTTCATCAAAGGGCGGTGAAGCGATGTGTGTTTGGTGATTGTAAAAGTGATAGTCGAACGAGTTCCATAACTTTTCTTAACATTCCGAAGCCCTGCTTGGGTGTGAGGAAAGGTCAATTTGCTGCTGATTCGGCTCAGCGAAAAAGTTGTGTTTTGTGTAATAAGTGTAGCTTAATGGCTGTCTCATTGTCAACGTGAGGATTATTGCAAAGTTGAAGATGTGAAAAAATGGCATTATTTATGTACCATCGTCACCAAAAGTAACTGGGACAGCATCACATTAGCTCTTGTCCTATTATATAAATTTTATTGACAAATATTTGTCAAACTATGAATTAAATGCATTGAAAGGAATGACAGTAGAATTAGTCCAGGAGATTATTATGCATTATTTGTGTCCCAGATACTTTTGGTGACGATGGTACATATGCATGTTCTATGTTTTGCACAGAACATGTTTTTTTTGTCGACCCGTCTATTGACAGACGTCGCTTTTGACAATCTGTGCTTTTGACAGTCTCGCATCATGCAGACGATGAAAGCACCTGTGGAAAGCACGAAAGTTTCTATTCGATTGTGTCATACAAGTGTCACACAATCGAATACGCGTCATTAAGGCCGCGTTAATGACCGCCATGTTTAAATTTAGTTGTTGAAAATGACGACTGCGTCACTCTACACATACGGTTTCAATATTTTATTATTTGTCCAAAATAAAATCTGTTTGTCGGTGAAACACTTAGTAACAGAGAAAGACAAATATACAACTATGATGCTCCCAATGTAGCTTTTTTGCAGTGGCGCCATCTACTTGAAATTGCTTGAACTTTTTTCACCTTCGAAATTCGTTTTAAGGTTATCTCAAAAAATCCGCAATAATTTCCAAAATCCTTTGGCATAGGTAATCATTATTTGATATATTATCTACAATCTCTACAATTAGCTTTTTTTAGTTTTTCGTGGTTATCAATAAAATATGCTTTTCAGGGATCCAAGCTTGATAAACATGCAAATATGCAATCACCGACACATTTAGTTGTTTTGGTGGTTGCGAACATGATTTTTGAATTTAAAAAAAAAAGGCTGAATATCGAAAACCAAAATAAGGAATTGTAGATAATCGATCAAATAATGTTTATGTCAAAGAGTCAATTCTGATGTGCCGTTTTTTCAAAGACCTTAAAACAAGTTTCGAAAAATCAACCAATCACAGTTTAAACATGACGGCCATTAACGCGGCCCTAATACACATTTTTTAATAATAATAGAGAGTTATTGGAACTAATAAATACTACCTCGCAGTATTAAGCTACATCCTCGATCAATCTGCTAGCCAAGTGGCACTTTGGCACGCGTGCTGGGAAATTGATACCCACAAGGATTCTCAATGCGGTCAATTTTCAGTCTGCTGTGCGTGTAGTACAGTCACATACCGTGCGTTCGGTATTTTGATCTGAGTTCTCCGAGCATGAATTTACCGTTCGTTTATTTAAAAAGTGTACTCGGTGTAGGCTCATTCATGTTCGTTTAATAAAATTTCGAGCCCTCTGATCATGGACAACCTCTGATACAGCATTTAATTACTCTGTGCGCTCGCTGGTCACGTGATTACGGCTTCGCTCTGCACGCTCTGCTCTTTGAGCAAACTACCGAACGCAAGGATAACCTAAATTATTTTTCACCGTACTGCGCATGACATAAGTCGGCACGCATCGAAAAAGCTTGCAAGCTTCCACTTCGGAGTCGGCGTGCATGCCAGCACGGAATTGAATTGAGGATGCCAATGTTAAACAACATTTTGCTAGCTTGCGTGCCGAAGTGCCACTTCGCTACCAAATTGATTGAGGATGGGCCTTTAAGGATCTACGTTATTTTATTAGTGTATCAGCACTATTTTTCCAAGAAAAAAAAACAGTTATTGGAAGATTGTAGTAGGTTCTAGGGTATTACCTTATTTTGTATTCATAATTTTGACAGCTGATAGCTATGTTTATAAATTTCAACCTCAAAAAGTGTTTATTTTTGTTTGTGATTTTCTGCTGATACCCATTTTTTGATGCTACCCACAGTAAAATGGAAAACTACTGTAAGAAATAAATTTTCTAAGTAAAATTACGTCATCGTCGAAAAGCGGAAGGTCAAAGTCGTCCAAAATGTCAGAAATTTAAAATAAGGGAAGTTTACTGCCTCGCACTAACCATATACAAATAAAGACAAGCAGTAACCTTGTTAAGGGAATCCTTATTTTCGGACCCAATTGCGCATGCGTAGATGTCAAAATAAGGCTATAACAGTGAAATCCGCACCCCTCTATGACAAATATTACCGCAGATATGGCTCTATGAAGGTACCGCATCTCACCCTATGACGTCACGAAAGCACAAGCGACGCACGAGAAAGTGGAGTTAATTAAATTTACATATGTTTTTCCTGTGTTACCTGCAATAATCTAAACAAAAACCACTCACGCGTGCCGGGAACAATCAAATTAACAATGCGGCGCGCGGCTGGATGAAGTTCTCGTGACGTCACGAGAGCGTCGTCCACACTTTGAAGCGGTATATCTCAGCGATGGTTTATCATAGAATAACGGGGTTTGAACAGTTATTCTTAGATTTTTTTACACTAAAACTTTAATTTTTGGCGCACACCCCCTTTAATAATGCGCTTCAGCGAGCCATAGAATTGACTTCCTATGTTTAGTTTAGAATTAAAAGAAATTTACCATTCAACAAACAATAAATTAACAGGATGCCCATATATGCTCAGTTTGCTCAGCGAATAATTGTTAGGGGTGGGTTCAATAAGTACAGAATAGCAAGGGCGCCACTGATTTTTAAATAAAATTAAATTACATAAAATATTGAAGTGTGAAAATTCAGAAACACACCTAAAAAAATTATCCGCAAACGGTAATTGATAATTCTGAAAAGGAAATAAATAAGGCATGTAAGTCAACCAAATCTTGACACAGGTAAAACCAATAAAACACTCAAGCAATTTTCAAATCAAAATACATAGTATATATCTAGGTATATATTTTTACAATGTGGTCAATAATCAAGTATTGAATAATTTTAAAATATAAAGTCAATTGTTGTTAAAACACTTTAAATAAAATCAATAAATAGAGGTTAACTCTCAATCAGATTCTTCAAATTAAAAAAAAATATATAATAATATTTCAATTTACCTCAATATACTTTCCATATAAGTTCATTAACATTCGCTGGCCATATCATTTTTGAGAGATGAAAATATAAAAGATTTAAGTTCCCAGAAAACGTAATTAAAAAAATTGTATTGATAAATATGGCCAGCTTCTGCTTAAAGAATAAATTCAATAAAATCAACTTGCACCTGTATGAAATCAAAAGTTGGATTAAATGGTCAGGAGATATGATAAAAACCCTCAAATATATAAGTTATATGTAGGACCCAGGTTAAAAATTGATCAATTTTCGACGATATAGGTACTTACTCAATAATTCTAAATTTAGAGCATGCTGTCCAACCTTAAATTCAGTTCAGATTATTGATTATGAATAATAAAATTTACATTCCTAAACATGGCAATATTGAAAGTTAAATAAAGATAAATCTATAATAAATTCGATAAATTGAAAATCCAGAAAATTCATTATTCCACCATCTCCTCGGTGTCAAGATTGCGAAAATAAAATTTTAAATACTTATTCAAATGTCATATCAGTGAAATTCAATCAATTATGTTAGTTGATCATAAAATAGGTTTCATAGAGAGAAAAAAATAATATTAAAAGTTATCAATGAAACTTTATACAAGCCTCCATTCCAACAAAAGGTGGATTACGGTAGCCATCAAGCCATCCATTTTCTGTCACTTGACGAGGCAAGTTGCACATGGAAGCTGCAGATTCTAGCCTTAAATCAAGGTTGATAGAGGCTAGAAGTTCTCAGTTGTCATCAAATGTGAAGATACATGAGTCAATACGTGAGGGACTTGATTCCTCTAGGAATCCCTTGAAAAGCTCATGCTACGCTCCACGAAAATGGTGAACTTTTAAAAATGTGGGCTTTTTGGAAATGGATTCGTTAAAAGAAACGGCTTCTCAGAAATGGACAAGATGAACAGTTAGAGCTTCCCCCAAAAAACAACCAACGGAAAGTGTTGGTACTAAACTGGTACTTCAAACTTAAACGAAAATTGTGCCTTGTTGTTCAATAATTGCTAATATTATTAGCAGCAGAAACCTTTTTTTTAATGCTAGTCACCTGACTGTCGACACTGAAGGTAATAATTAACTTATAGAATTATATTTGAAAGAAAAAAGAACAAGTATAGTATTTTTAATACCTATTTAGAAGTACCTGTCATTTTAGTGACAAAACGTATGTCGCTTCTCGACACACAAATAAAATGAGGTTAGGAATTTCCTATTTGTAGATGAAATTGACGTATTAGCAATCGACGTTCGTTTTTGTTGGTAATTTTTTGTTTCATCTGATTCATGATTGATGAATAAGGATGAGGTTATTCTAAATGGGTATTACAAATGCTATAGCACTCGCAATGCTACAAAATATATTGAGAGATCAACAGAAACAGAGGCCGAGGTATAATAGAACTAAAACATATATAGAATCGAAGATCCACCGGAAATAGAAAAACTCCAAAATCTTTCTTAGGAGTTGCATGTAATGTAGCTGATTCAGATTTAGAAGAACTCGAAACACATGGACCGGTTTTGGATGATGAACTTAGAATTGACGATCAGGTAAAGACCAAAAGACCTTGTCTCAGACAATAAAGAACATCAGAAAAGGGTCAACTGATTATGAAAAATAAATACAGATAGGAAATATAATCACAGAGAAATGGGAAAAGGTCCACGTATTTGAAGCCGAAGGTATAGATATTGTATTTTCGAGGACGAAAATCCTGTATGGAAGAGGGAATTTGACAAGAGTGATGATGTGTACAAAATAATCTGACCTTTACGTATCGTCTTCAGTAGATAGATATTTAGGGAATAAGAGATCTTTTATTATTTATTAAAATATTGACCAGAGACAATATTTAAAGCATAATGCCATTTTTTATCAATTTTTGGACCACAATTCAGTGTTATTTGAACAGAAGACTTAGGTACCCCCCGGCGGTCAGTACTCTACAAAATCCCGGCAATATATTCTCAAAAATATCAAATTTAATTTTTGTTCAATATCTAAATTTGGCCGACTCCAGAAATTATATAAAATTTTAGTACTTACCTACCTAATAATTTCTGGTCATTACAATAATTTCAAGAAAAACTTCTTTTTTTAGGATATGGAATTTCAACGAAGAATCCGGATTCAGCCAAGTGTTACACCTAGAGACTCCCAAACAAGCAGTGCCAGGCTCAGAACGAGGTGAACTGACAATTTCTGGTGGCCTAGCAATCCCTAGAATAGACAGAATAAATGGCGGAGGTCTTGTTGCTGCCTTAGCTTCGTTGACACCACTTTTAAGCATACAATCCTTGGAGAATATGGGAATCAACAGCTCTGAGAAATTGGAGGTTGTCAAAATGCTTCCAGGAAAAGTTAGTAAAATAATTGTTGCTATATACACAATTATTGTAGATATATACACAATTATTGCTAGATATATACAAAACTATTGCAAAATGCAGGACCTAACAGTTATCTCTTTTACAGATTCAGTCAATCCTCTCATTCAAAAAAGAAGACGACTCTTTTAGTGAACATCCAATGCTAGGCAGCCATAGAGCGACAGTTTCTATATTGGAAGCTCTTTCGAAAGTGCAGCTTTATTTTAATGTAGATCCAGACCTTATTCAGGCGATTAAACGTTGGGTGCAGCTGCGTCAAGAGGACGATGGCCGGTTTATGCCCTTGGATGCTGATGTTAAGTTGCCCATATTGAACAGGTACAGATTTTCCGAGAAATGTATGATGGCAAGTTGTGTTCTATTACAAGTTCCATTAAATAGGTGGATTGCATAAAAATTGAATTTTATAAAATAATACTGAGAAGTAAATTAACAGAATTCAGCATCTATTTAGTTCAAAAACTGAAATGCTATATAAATATAAAAAATAAAGGATAAATTTAAATGTTGGCATTTTTCAATATAAAGGTAAAGGTAAAAATAAACATTCTGATGAACAAAAAAAATATGCAGGTTGCCTACCTCAAATAAGATAAATTCTCGACCTGTCACCTGAACGTTCACTTTTATGATTTTCAGTTCAGATGGATCCGTCAGCAAGATCCAAAGTTCGGAGGTCGCACATCTCGAAAACATCGTCGAGATTACGGCCGAAACGGTGATCGCACTCTACGATATCGGAATAGAAACCGATGCCGATTCAGGTAAATTGCGGTTCTATAATAAGTATTTCTATATCCGGGATAAAAGCCACCGAAAAAGGAATCTGAGCTTTTTTCTTGAATTGATTTATTTAGTTTGGAAGTCGATGAAAATACAAATGTCATACCTAAAATTGCATAGTCCCTTACGTAGTCCTATTTTTTATATTTATTTTTTGTTCGATATCCTCTGCTTTTTTTATCTACTACTTACTTCTACTTCATTTTCGCATTTCTTTCTCGGGTTCCTATCCCAGTTGGCTTGACATACCTTCCTACTTGTGTTCACCTAGACCTAAATATGTGAGCCCGAGCCCGACTATGGCTTTTTTATAAATTCTCCCCCCAATAGTCCCAATGATTCTAGATATATACACTATTTGGCTGATGGCTAAATACCTAATTTATTTTTGTTACTTATATGAATCGTAGTCATTAGAGACTTATTCTCTATAAGAATATTCACGTTTTTTTCTGCTCTCAGATACCCTGCAGAAGGCTAAAATATTCTTAGAGAATAGTTTGCCAAATGTCGAATCACCGGAAACAATTGCTGCAGTAACTTTGGCACTAGTCTTGGTAAGTTCTATAGCCTTTCGTAAAATATTTAAATAAATCTTTCGTATTTTCATTATTTACTAGGTCAGAAGTGCAACTGCAGCTTGGGCCATAGAAAAGTTACGAAACGCCTCAACAACGGAAGATGGAGAATTTGGTTGGCCCCATTTCACGCCCAAAAGAGACGCTGCTGATTGGCTTTATGAGTCTCAGTCAGATAAAACCTTGAAAGTTTCCATTTCCGGTAAGTAATTTGCTGTCTAGTCTAGAGCTTATCATTCATCAGGTGCATATGCTAACTGAGGGTTAATTTCCATAACTCGCTTATTTCGAAATTTTTTATTTTATAACAGTTGCAAAAATGTTTTTACAAAAAGTTTAAAAAATAACTACTCCAATCTGCGGTATTATTTTGCCAAGCGAAAATTATAAAACAATTTTTAAGCATCGTATCATAAAATAGTTTTACGAAAGCTTTTCATACTCATGCGTTGGAGCGTCTTCTTATACAGAACAACACCAAAGGCAGCTTCACCAGGAACAACTAAAACCATTCAATATGCTGCAGAAATTCTACAAGAATTTGATACCTACATCTGCCGTCTTGTTACTTGGCCTACCACGAAGCAGCAGCAGCAGAGATACGAAACCATCTAGCGGCCGAAAACTTCATAAATGGAGTTCGAGTTATGGACGCACAGAGAACGCTGGTCAATCAATCTAATAGCAGCAAAGCGTCTGGAATAAAACCCTAGAAATTGAAGCCGCATATATGATATCCAAGCCAAAGATCAGAGCTGTGTCAATACAAGAGGAACAAGAACCAGTGGGAAAAATTGAAGACACAATGAAGGAAATTCTGGAAGAAATGCGAATGGGGTTCAGAAGCAATCAAGGGAACTGGAAAGCGGGCATTGAATATTACCGCTGCGTCAGAAAGGGACCATCGTGACCGTAGAGGACGGCTCTAGGATCTCGCTCTACGCCTACAAAAGCCAACCAGGAAAACTTCAATTAGTCAACACGGCGGGGCAGGTGTTGACTAGTGCAAGTGAAACCCCAGGATCAAATCCATCTAAATGCTAGGAAAGACTGCAGACAGTTTAACTATTGAAAGAAAAATTGATGGGAGAAATATCAGCTGCCTGGATACTGGCGCAGCCGTATTTCTACTAAATTCCAACATTGCCGAAAAGTTCGATGCAAAGCTACTTTCAAGGGGAGTTATTCTGCGCACAGTGACTGAAGTGACCGCAAATATACGTCGAGAAACAGAAATCGACCTGAGTTTAGGAAATACCAAGATCTGTCACACAGTGCTGATTACTGATATAAAGAATAAGTTTATTTTGGGTATAGATTTATTCAGTCAGAGTTTGTACTGTCCAAACCCAAGGGTCCAAAATCCATGTCCATAAAAGCTACAAGGACTGAGAAAATAGAAGGCAACACCGAACAAATTATCTGTGGAATTGAAGAATGATTCCGAGAGCTGCGTTGGACTTGTACAACCACACCAAACTTACAATAAATATGTACAGGGTGGCCCGTTTATTTTGTCCCATCTCGGTATATGGAAATCTAGATATTTTATGACAAAAAGTCAAATACAAAAGTTGTAGGGTTTAAATCAATAATTTATTTTTTTGTATTTGCGTATATACAGGGAGTGCCAAAAAAGTGTGACACGTCAGATTTTTTTTTTAATGGAACACCCAGTATATTTTTATATCTTTTGATAGCGCTTTTCAAGACAAATATAAATATATATAGTTTGATAGAGTTGTCATGCACGGTTTCAGATTTCTCTACAGTTATCTTAGAGGAACGACCAATTTTTATTATTGTAAAAACGTTGAAAATAAATATTTTAAAGCCGAACTTTGACCAAAGGGAAACATACATCGTCTACTTTGTGAACTAATTGTAAAAAATAAGTTCATTTAGCCAAAATTTGAAAATTGTCATTGTTTTTAATTTTTTAAATGGTACCCGTGTATATTTAATGGGGGATGAAAAGTACTCTTGAAAACAAACTTTTTTTGTAGAAGACATTATATAATGTGCCCAGCGACTCTGTGTCTACGGGGCAACGGTAAGGGGAATACAGTTGTAAAAAAAAATGGCTGATTTCATTCATAAAATACCCAGCTGCGTGCGGAATTTTTTGGAAGTGTTATCGTATTACAACTCCTACACGAAAATCGACAATGACCAAACCCCCGCCACTGGATATTTCAATATAAATCGATTTCCAAGATGGGAGGATAAAATGACAGAAACCCTAGCCAATAGCGAGACGTAAGGTGACATTAGCTCATTGACAACCGCATGGTTTCCCGTGGCAACGGCCATCCTGCCAAAAACTCCACCAATCAGGTTCATCCAGGCCGGATGCTTGCCAAATTGTCAAAAACTGATGGTATCTTTAGAAAATGTTTATTTTTTACAATGGACAAAATTCAAGAAATCAGTTATTAGAATAAGAATAGATCTAACAACCACGTTGAAATATTTAGCGTATTATTGGTATCTATATTTTGTTATTAAAAAATGGATTTTCAAATGAACTATACTTCATACCTAGTATTTTCGCTTTTTTATAATTAAACGTGACAACATGGCACATTTACGTCCGAATTCCTTCCGTATACTCAGATCCGCTGGGCCAGGCCCTGCGATCTCTCATTGCCAGTTATAAACCACATAATAACTCTTTTCCGTTTTTCTAGATGTCGCTGACAACCACAAAATTGTCAAAATTGTAAAATACCAGTGCACATCAAGAACACGTCCGATGTCGATAACTGACATGTCAACATATGACAATATGCCAAAATATTCATTTGATTAAAACAAATAATTCATAATGTTTTTTGTACGCCGGTCTTGCATTTCATCTTTCTTTGTGTTGTGAAGTGTTCTTAAGTGATTTCAAAGTTGTTTTGTGTGTTTCAAGAAGAACTTCAAACTTTATAGATTGGAATATCTATTTTGATCTTTGTTGATTAAATAAATGACAGGTTCAATTAAACATCAATCAGAACTTTGAATAAATATGTTAAGGATACCCTTAACCATCGATAGAGAAACTGTCTTTTGGTCTAATTAACAAATTATCAATTAATTTAAGCAAACATTAATGCCCGAAAGTCTAGAATAAACGAATTTGAACAGACCGACAATAATACGAACAGGGCGCCATCTAGCATAAAAAGTCATATGTAAAGTAGGTGTCTGTAGCATCGATGCAAAACTAGTAAATAGTGATTTTCCGATATGGTAGATGGCGCAGGCTTGGCTCAATTTTGTTGACAACAAAATTCATACTGAGATTCCATTCTCGACAGTTTATATAGTATTTATCTCTGCGCTGGGCAAACAATACCTAAATTCAACCGTTTTGATTTTATTTGTATTTTTCAAAAATAATTCTGATTTTTTACTGTTTTTACCTATGTATCAGTATGTAATTTTTTTTTAAAAATACAATCGATGGGGGCTATATTTTTATATTTTTAGACCATTATTCTCCATTACAATAAGTTCACAATACAAACGTTATATAGGTACATCTAAGGATTTAATTTTATATTATTTTAGGACAAAGTAAAAGTAAAAAACTAATCTATATCATTAAAGGCGCATTTAATTATTGTAAAATATGAAAATTTTGGATTAATTTTCTCTGCTATTCCATCCATAGACGCGTTTCGACTTATCAGGTCTCGTCAGTATGGCTAGGAAAGCAAAGAAAACCAAGTTTAGTGCCTGTAGGCAAAATAGAAGTAGTACGACGAGCGAAATTTGATCGTGGCGCCATCTAAGACTAGGACCAAAAATCAGATAATTGGAAAGACCCAGAATAGACCCAAATTTCGCTCGTCGT
This sequence comes from Ceutorhynchus assimilis, assembly GCA_917834065.1. Taxonomy (NCBI): domain Eukaryota; kingdom Metazoa; phylum Arthropoda; class Insecta; order Coleoptera; family Curculionidae; genus Ceutorhynchus; species Ceutorhynchus assimilis. Next base: position 29,836,769 of record OU892278.1, on the reverse strand, counting down.
ACTACTTCCATTTTGCCTACAGGCACTAAACTTGGATTGGTTTTCTTTGCTTTCCTAGCCAGAAAATTAATCCAAAATTTTCACATCAGTGGATAATAGGAGAAAACTTGTTTTCCCTATTCTGGGTCTTCCCAACTATCTGATTTTTGGTCGGCCTATTAGATGGTCATCACTAAATACAGCAAAAGTGCTGTTTAGTGTTGAATCCTAGTCTTAGATGGCGCCACGATCAAATTTCGCTCGTCGTACTAATTGTAAAATATGTTCAACAATTCCCCCATTCTCAGCAATGCAAGCTTATTTTTCCTGTTAAAAATTCCTGATGATGATGTGATAATTGACTCATCGGTCCAGAGGATATTACGAAAAAAATCATTATTAAATTGCTTCTCCATCATAACCATGGAAAACGCCAATCGGCTATTGTATTCCCGTTCTTCAAGCTTTTGGACAGGCAGAAATTTGTAGGGCTTGCAATTTGTAGGGCTTGCAATTTGATTCAGTAATCAAGGATGCTTCTCGAGTATATAGCTCGGGCGTTCCTTCAAAACTGAGCACAATTTCTAATTGCTTTTCTTCGGTGAGGACTTGATTTAGTCGTTTTTTTAACTTTGGCCCTACACCCCCATTTTCCATAAATTTTTGGTAGATTCGCAGAAACGTTCGCTTATTTGGCAAATTTCTATTTGGAAGCTTATTTGCTCTTTGAGCTAGTTCTGCTGACTTATTATTTAGTAAATAGCATTCTAATATTTGAATTCTTATTTCGGTGGGATACATTTTAAAGCCCAATAATTCTAATACGAAGTGAGTTTGACGTCATTTTAAGTAGAAAAGTGGTATTGACTTTGAATTTCAAAATGGCCGTTAGAAACACTTGTCAATTTGACGTCAAACTTACTTCGTATTAGAATAGACCGATCTCCTATTACCTGGACTGCGCGCGTCGCTTGTAGGTTGCAGGTGAGCGTCCAATGAGAAGCAAGTTTGTTACAGGTTCGCGTCATATTCTTATTCAGGAGCCAGTTCAGAATGAATTGTTCCTTCTTTCTTTGTAAAGTATAATGCGACAAAGAGCAAACTAATACTTTACATATTACTTGAACTCACCGCAGTGTCATTTAAGGTTTTGTTAGATTATACTTGACATATTCTTTTGCAATTTCATTGTGCGATGTTGCCGGATGAAACATTTATCAAAATAAAAGTGCAAACGATGTTAACATACACTTTTCAAGCGCTTCTTTTGTCTGATTTAAAGCGTTGTAAAACACTTGACAGTATATCCCTTCTTTATGTTATAATGTTCGATTTCTATTGTCTATATTTGTTTTGCAACAATACAATCTGGCTACACTGAACTTACGAGTTGCGCGCGCATGTCATCTTTTATTACTTTCTAACTTGTATTTATTACAATTACGCTCTCTTTTTCTATTTATACGAGACAGATCAATTATTGGACTTTAAAATGTATCCCACCGAAATAAGAATTCAAATATTAGAATGCTATTTACCAAATAATAAGTCAGCAGAACTAGCTCAAAGAGCATACGCAAGTAAGTTTCCAAATAGAAATTTGCCAAATAAGCGAACGTTTCTGCCGAGGTTTCTGCGAATCTACCAAGAATTTATGGAAAATGGGGGTGAAGGGCCAAAGTTAAAAAAACGACCAAACAAGTCCTCACCGAAGAAAAGCAATTAGAAGTTGTGCTCAATTTTGAAGAAACGCCTGAGCTATCTACTCGAGAAGCATCCTTGATTACTGGAGTAAAAAGAACTACATTACAAACATGTTTGAAAATTAATAATCGCAAGGCCTACAAATTTCTGCCTGTCCAAAGGCTTGAAGAACGGGATTACAATAGCAGATTGGAGTTTTCCATGGTTATGATGGACAAGCAATTTAATAATGATTTTTTTCGTAATATCCTCTGGACCGATGAGGCAATTTTCACATCATCACCAGGAATTTTCAACAGGAAGAATATGCGCTATTGGAGTGACAACAATAGGAAACGTGTTTTACAAGTCAAGCGGCAAGGGAGAGTCTCGGTTAAAGTTTGGTGTGGGATTTGGAGGCATAGGATTATAGGACCAGTCTTTTATGAAAGAAATCGAAACGCCGAAAGATTTTATAATCTAATGACCGATGAAATTTGGCCACTGATAGAAAATGAGATACCAGCCGAGGATAGGGAAAATCTAGTTTGGCAACAAGACGGAGCTCCATATCATAGAAGTATGCGTATTCAACAGTTCCTTAACGAGCATTTTCGGGAATGGATTGGTGAAAACGGAACTATTTCGTGGCCTGCTCGGAGACCTGACTTCACACCAATGGACTATTTTTTGTGGGGCGTGCTAAAAAGTCTTGTTTATAAAGACCGGCCTGTAACTGTGAATGGTATTCAGGAAAAAATTCGAGAGGCCATCTATCAGATGAATACAACTAATATTATTTCAGATGCTATAAATCGTTTAGAAAGTATCTACACAGCTTGCATTGCTGAGAATGGGGGAATTGTTGAACATATTTTACAATAATTAAATGCGCCTTAAATGATATAGATTACTTTTTACTTTTTCTTTGTCCTAAAATAATATAAAATTAAATCCTTAGATGTATATAACGTTCATATTCATATAATGAACTTTTTGTAACGGAAAATATTTGTCTAAAAATGTAAAAAATCAGAGTTATTTTTGAAACATACAAATAAATTCAAAACGGCTGGATTTAGGTAAACGAAAGTGCTTTCTACCTTATATACCTGTTAATTGAAGAGGTACAAAAAAAATGTTAAATATAAAAGTTGTTGGGATTTTTATAGGGAATTAGGAGCATTTAAAAAAAAAAAAAATTGAAAGGGGGGTTTAGAAAATATAGCAACAAATTCAACATTTCTTGCTTAATTTAAATGGAATGACCCATTTTTGAATATGTTTTTGAATTCGACATTAGATTTTAGCCCTGATATATGTTACATGTCCTATAATAAAATTCAGCAATTTTGGAGATATCACTAATTAATGTTTTTTCAAAATAAATTACGAAAAAAATTATATTTCAACGTCGGAAGCAGGTAAGAGTAGTAGGTTCCCGTCTAGTCTTGCTTATTACTATTGTTTATTTACGACTAATGTATAATGTGCGTATTTTATTTGTGATTTTGGCAGTATAATGACATATGTTATTCCTCCAGGGATTAATGACGAGTAGCGGGATTAATGGTCATTATTCCACAAAAGTGTCAGTGTCAAACGTGTAGTGCTTGTGGATTTATATTGAAAATTATGAGACGGATGAAATTTGTTCATTGAAAATCTCAAATAAATTAATTTGTCGTAAATAAAGTAGAGTATACTACTCGCAATAATGGCTATTATTCCCTCGGAATGTTACTCCCTCGCCGCTAACGCGGCTCAGTTCGTAATAATCCTCGGGAATAATAGCTATCATTATTGACTCGTGGTATAATCTACTATTTTAATTATTATATCGAAAATGTGTCCAATATTAGATCAAATACGCTAAATTTTGCTTTAATCCAGCCTCACCTGGTTCACCTTTTACCAAGGTAAATTACGTAAAACGTGAATCAGGTGAAGCTGGATTTAAGCAAAATATTGCATATTTCATCTAATATTGGACACCTTTTCAATATAATGATTATAAACAATAGTAATCAGTAAGACTAGACGGGAACTTACCACTCTTACCAGCTTCCAAGGATGAAATATAATTTTTTTTCGTAATTTATATTGAAAAATCATTGATTAGCGATATCTCCAAATTTGCTGAATTTTATTATAGGACATGAAATATATATCAGGACTAAAATTTAATGTAGAATCCAAAAACATATTCAAAAATGGGTCATTCCATTTAAATTAAGCAAGAAATGTCAAATTTTTTGCTATATTTTCTGAACCCGCCTTTCCATTTTTTTTTTAAAAAATGTTCCTAATTCCTCATAAAAATCCCAACAACTTTTATATTTAACATTTTTTTGTACCTCTTCAATTAACAGGTATATAAGGTAAAAAGCACTTTCGTTGGATAACCCTGTACCTTTATAATGTCTTATACAAAAAAAGTTTGTTTTGAAGAGTGCTTCTCATCCCCCATGAAATATACAGGGGTGCCATTTAAAAAAATTAAAAACGATGACAATTTTCGAAGTTTGGCAACCCCGCAACGCAAACTGAATGACTTTATTTTTGACAATTAGTTGACAAAGTAGATGATATATGTTTTCCTTTGGTCAAAGTTCGACTTTAAAATACATATTTATTTTCAACATTTTTAGAATAATCTAGAAATTGGCCGTTCCTCGAAGATAATTGCAAATAAATCCGAAACCGTGCATAACAACCCTATCAGACTATATATATTTATATTTGTCTTTAAAAGAGCTATCAAAAAATATAAAAATATACAGGGTGTTCCATTGAGAAAAAAATCTGACGGGTCACACTTTTTTGGCACCCCCTGTATAAACGCAAATACAAAAAAACAAATTAATGATTTAAACCCTACAACTTTTGTATTTAACTTTTTGTCATAAAATATCCAGATTTCCATATACCGAGATAGGACAAAATAAACGGGCCACCCTGTACCTCGTTAGAGAAACTTTGGTGAACTCACAAGAAATTTTACCAGTCCGAATAGCCAACCTCTGCTACAACAAGGGCGATGTCATAGCCACCTATGAGCATGTCAAGGGGATTTCAAAGTGTGAAGCAGAAGAACATCAAAGAAGGAAATTAAATAAAGTATCCAGCGACACTCTAAGACAATTGGAAACATCCTGGCAACATCTTTCCTCTACAGAACTGAAGAAGGCTCAACAGTTCCTTTGTGACATATCTTTGAGGGTAAAAATGGCGAAACTGGTAAGACAATAATAATCAAGCATGAAATCAATACTGGCAGTGCTTATCCGATCCGTCAACCACCTGGAATACTTCCCATGACGAAACAACAAAAAGTTGGGTCATTAGTTAGTAGACAGTATGCTTGCAGAGGGAGTTGTTGAAGAGTCCGTCATCGCCAATTGTCCTAGTGACAAAGAATGATGGATCTTCCAGATTTTGCATCGATTACAGAAAGGGTAACGATGTCACTGAGAAATACAGCTACTCATTACCCAGAATTGACGATACCCTTACGAGATTGGCAGACTCAAATCGGTTTTCTGCTTTGGACTTAAAAAGCGGATACTGCCAGGTCGGCATTGACGCAAAAAAAAAGAGAAGACAGCGTTCTCTACTGGAAGTAGTCTTGACCAATTCAAGGTAATGTCTTTTGGACTCTGTAACGCCCCCGCTACTTTTGAGAGGTTCATGGAAATCGTACTGCGAGGACTTACGTGAAAATAATGCGTTGTCTACCTGAATGATGCGTTAGTGATGGGAATAACTTTCGATGAGCACCTACGAAACTTAAAAGAAGTATTTTCACGTATCCGTAAGGTAGACCTCGGATTAAATGACAAGAAATGTTCACTCTTCAACAGCGCGTTGACTTTCTTGATCCACCCAGTTTCACCCGAAGGAATTCATACTGCAATTTGTGGATGGCCTCGAACTCGCTACAAACATGAAACCCGATGTTTCCTTGGGCTTTGTACATACTACAGACGATTTGTAGAAAGATTTGCTAATGTAGCTGCGCCGTTGCATAAACTTATTAAGAGAAGAAGTCTATTTTTGATTGGACCATAATCTGTGACGGAGCTTCTGAGAGGCCCATGGGTACATGGAAAATTTATTTTGGACACAGACGCGAGCAACACAGGTATCGAAGCGGTTCTGTCGCAAATACAAGAAAGGGTCATTGAACACTACAGTAGAGTGCTTACCAAGCCCAAGGAAAATTACTGCGTTACAGAAGCGGTTAACAATAATGTTTTTACTAAGTTTGGAAACCCATTAGAATTTCATTCGGATCAAGGGCGCAATTTCTACTTCAAAAACTTTGCGGAATGTTAGGCATTCACAAGACCAGAATGACGGCATTGCATCTACAATTAGATGGCATGGTTGAGAGATTCAACAAGACAATCGAGAAACATCTCTCCAAAGTAGTTCACATGAATCCAAATGATTGAGGTGAGCATATATTATATCAGGGTCCTTATTCTTCAAACAGGGAAGCAGCGTTCCCAGGAGAACGAGTGTTCTGTCTTTCTCAATGATATGCAATTGACAATATAAGTAACAAAGACGGAACACTCGTTCTCTTGGGAACGCTGCTCCCTTGTTTCAAGAATAAGGACCCTGATGGCATCAAACCGGCCCCAGGATTCCAAGGAATTGGGTACTTGTTTATGTCGGATAGCGCGCCTTTTCCTGGAATTGTTTTATCTGTATTCGATTCGATATTTTTCTAGCTTTTCCCGATTACGACTATAATGTCCGTTTCCATCAACTATTTTAGGGAAGCTCTAATGATAAGTATTCCTTAAAATGACAGTCTTCCATGAGGCTCAGGGAATACTTATCGTTAACGCTTCCCTTAAATAGTTGGTGGAAATGGCCATAAATAGCGCGTAGTATTAAGTTCAGGTAAGTTTTACTTCGATATTTGTCGTGTATGTTTCGAGTGATAAGTGAATTTTGTATAAGGTCAATTAGCTTCATAAGAGTTGTTACTGTGTGTGAAGTGAGTTTTAGTGAACCCGGAATTCTTGACACTACTAAGGGCGGTGACTGTCGTTTATTACCCGAGAATTTTTGAAAACCAACGCGATAGTGGAGTTCTTCAATATTCTAGAGTGGTTAACGACACTTAGAACGCCCAAAATACCAATTACGTTTCATGCACAATCGGGCTTTTCCAGTTCAAAAATTAAAAAACTGAAGCTAATGTCTATTCAAAACCAAGGCGAACTAACAGACAGCCCAATCACGCGCGGTTGGTGCAATGCTCACGGGATCGACTGATACGAATGCTCGCCTGGAATTCGGCACGAGGGACAAAACCAGAATCGACCAATAAGAACCACCTGCAAACGACTGATAACCAATGAAGTAGTAAAAAGGTTGGAATGGCCCTTTGCCTATATACTCAATAAATATATTTGCGGCCAAAATTAGAGTGAGAGAACAGGAGAGATCCGTGCGATTTTGTTGCCCTTACTAGCGCTATCTCACTCAGGGTTAGAGTGAGAGATCCGGGAGATCCAATGGATTTTTTGCTCTTACTAGCGCTATCTCTTCCTGGAATCAATTGAATGACGCAAAGCCCATTCCAAACCTTCTTACTACTTCATTGCTGATAACGCCTCTAGAGGTTTTTGTTTTAGTTTGCCTTAGATTCGAATCTCATGATTTGAATAGACCAGTTAAAAGATGACAATGTTTTGATAGAAGCTCACGTGATATTCCATTTGAAGTAATAAAACTGCTGCCGGATTCTATTGTACGAGTTGAGTCGAAGTCGAAACCCGTATCGGATTGTCAAATAGCGATTCTTTTCGCCTTATGTAATAAAATCCATTTGACATTATTAGGCGAGTTCGGAAATGACATTCCACATGTGATTTTTTTACACGTGATTTCAAAATTGAAATTATATAAGTTGAACACGTGACACAAAACTTCCATCTTTATGCACTAGGAGCTATTTTCCGAACTCGGCTATAGTTTTCAAAAATAAACAGTCTTTCCCCCTATAAAGACGCGTTTCCACTAAAAAACTGGCAACTTCTGTATTTGCAAATCTTCTAAAAGTCTGGAACTTTTATTTTTATGGTTGTCCACACCGATTCTTTTAATAATAAATATGTAAATATAATAAGGGTCGAGTAAATATTTCATAAATAATTCTAGTTGTTTAATCCTAAAAGAACAGGTTTTTTTTTTGTGGGGAAGTCGTCTGATTAAACACCGAGTAGCGCTGTAGTCCGAGGCTTACCATTCCAAAACCCCGGTTCCCTGCAGTAGGCGAAGTAGGTCTGTTAAATGTTTGCCGTATGTATCTGGATCTAGTTCATCTTCTTCAAATATATTTTGTCTTCTGCGAGTTAGTGCATCGCATTCTGATATAATATGTTGGGCTGTTTCAGTCTCTGCTCCGCATAGTGTATAGTGTGCAGCTCGTGCCTCCGTTGTACAACTCCATTGTTTACAGGTGCTTCTTTACTGAGGCAGCCGGTTGCTACTCTGAGTTGATTCCTGCTTAGTTGAAGCAGTCTTTTGCGCTTTTGCTGCATGTCTCACGTATGAAAATTTTCCCATGTGCATGCTTGGGAATTTGCTTCCAGTATTGAGCGAGTTTCGCTTTGATCCATCCCTTCAGCTCCTTTCTTACTGTGCTTTTGGGCACTCCGAGAGCTGGTTCGGGACCTAGGTATTCTGCGGATGACCCCCTGCGTGCAAATTCGTCAGCCTTTTCGTTGCCCAGGATACCTTTTTGTCCTGGCACCCACATCAATGTGACGTTATTTTGGTCCGCCAAGTTGTTGAGTTCTTCTCGGCATTCTATTACCAGTGCAGAGTTTGCCTTAGGGTTCTTCAATGTTCCCAGTGCTGCCTGACTATCTGTGAGTAAAGTGAGTCCCCTGTTTTTGCAGGTCTTCATGTTGTTGATTCTTGCGAATTGTAGTATTGCATATACCTCTGCCTGGAAAACAGATGTATGTGACGCTAGAGATAAGAAGGTCTCGCATCTTTCTTCTTGACTATAGATTCCTGCGCCTGTGCCATTCGCAGTCTCTGACCCATCCGAGTACCAGGTCTGGCCTTTGAGATTGCAGAGTGCATGTTGGCTTTCCGATTCCTCCCTTTCACTAATTTGGACTTGGAAGGATATGTCGGGTGAGTATTTGGGAAGTGCATAGTCAGTTATTATGTCGAATACTGTCAGATTCATGACTTCCCTTATTTGTGTGTGGCCTGATCTGACTGTTAATTTGTTCGGGTTGTTTTGTTTCGTCTGTGGAGGCTTTCGCCTGAATCACAATGTGTAGCGGAGGTAGGTCTAGTAGGACTTCCATAGCTACTGTTGGTGTGCTCTTTATGCATCCTGTAATGCCCAGACAGGCAAGTCTTTGCACCTTGCCAAGTCTCATTCTGGCTCTGTCTTGTTGTGTCTTTGTCCACCATATCAAAGAAAGACGCATAGTATTGCTGGCTTTGTAATTGTTGTGTATAGCCCATAGGCTTTTCCGAAAGTTCTCCTGGCTAGTATAAATACCAGTTCTGATCTTTTAATTACTTTAAAAAAATTGTTTGTTCCAAGTTAATTTTGAGTCAATGATTACTCCAAGATATTCAACTTCGTTCGACATCGTAACTGGGTTTCTCGAAGGTAAAGAGCTCCAAGTCCCTCCATTTTCCTCCTTTTGGTAAAGGGGACAATTGTCGATTTGGTTGCACTAATTTTCAACCCTAAAGTCTCTGTCCACTTTAAGACCATTGTAAGAGCCTGCTGCATGCGATCTCTAACTGTATGGTTGAATTTTTCCTGGTATATTATGACCAAGTCATCTGATATCCCACCCCAAAAAAAAGGTTGGTAAAATCAAATCACTACCCGGAAATGCGGTCGGTAAGTTAAATTTACCGCCCGATCCTGCTTAATAGTTTTTTATATACCTACCAAAGGCGCAATTAGGATGATTACGGCGCCTCGTGTTTCAACCATACGCAAGGCCTCAAACACCATTTGCGCCTGTGGTACATACAAAATTTTATGTACGACCGCGAGTAATTATGTTTTAACTCAAATATCCTTCAAAGTCAAATAATAACCAAAACTGGTGGTCATTCGTAAATTATCAGTTGAAACTGCAGTTCAGTTACCAACCAAACAAACATTCGATTTCATCATTTTGGTTCGTAAGGATAAAAATAACCAATTTGTACCAGTATTTGTTCAATTTTTGACACCTACACCATAGTAGGTACACGTACACCATAGTGGCATTTTACGGCCCTGCGAGCCGGAAAGTATCAAATTGCACCCGCAAATTTGGGCGTGCAAAAATAGTATAAGTATCACAGTCAGAAGAAGTTCATGCTGGTTTCGAACGTTTTGAACCCCTCCTCAACCAGTAAGGAACACTTATTGACCTTAATACTTATTATACTATCAATTCCTAGCACTAAATAATCAATTAGCATTTTGTTCACATTAATAAAATGACAATAAAATGAAATAGCAAAATATTTTAACTAGCGAATACTTAATTATTTTCAAAAAATTGTTCTTTTTTTATTTCAGCTACTGCCGAAGAATATCGTGCATCGCTCTACGCTCTCTCGACTTTTTGCATAATAGGAGATCTGAAGAGTGCTCAAAGTGTCACGAGATTTTTATTTTATCGTTCTCATATATTAGACAATCATTACGAGCTACTTTATCCGGCAGTAAAAGCTTTTAGGGAGTACAATGCGCTTGCTAATGATCAACACAGGTGAGTTTATCGATATTATAGTAAAAATCATTTTTTTTTTTTTTAATTGTGAGTCAAACCCTGAAATTCTCAAATGTGTGATTACTTAGTAAAACTGAACTCGCGAATATTTTGGAAATTATCCCGAATCGAAGACGGTATCATAACTCCAGTGCAAACTCAATGCTGTACCTCCATTCATGTTTGCAAAAATAGGAAAACCCTAGAGTTAGCTCACCCTTCGGTTTAAACTAAATAAATATACATCAGGCAAAAGCGAAAACTCGTTTATGATGGAAGTCACAAAACGACTTACTCGACATTTTATTGGTTTATATGTTCGGGATCTAGATCTTCAGATTCCATAGATTCCTTCAAAATTAGCTCTTATCCCCTTGATCAATCTTTTCACAATTAATCATCTAGATATCCACTTGTGAATCATCCCCATCCACATCCTCGACAATATCTTCAAGAATATTCTTGCGTGAATTTTTGCACTCGAGGCAAATTATTGAATATTTCAATTCACTTTTCTTGCAACCACGTATCTCATGGCATCCTTTCTTACATTTACAGGAGATAAGCTTGAGAACCTTTAGTGGAGCCGAAGGCTTAAAAGTACCAAGAACTTAACTTACTTAATATTCCGCATCCAGATGCTTTCGATTCTCATTGTAGTGGCTCCAGAATATTTCCTTGCCAATGTTAAACTTGGTGGTATGTCCTAATAAATGAGTATTGTGCATTAACAGCTCTAGTCGATGGTAAAGATGCAATGTTGTGTTTACTGTTGTAAGCAGCGTTCATGAAATACTGATGTTTAAATTATTTCAAGGTTGCGATCCAAAAAACATACCGTTAGCATACATACAGTTCCAAAACTACCATGAATTTTCCTAGGTAAAATTGCGTATTGCCTGGATTATAGATATTTTTCTGGATATTAATTAATTGTTCTTGGCAAAAACTTCAAACTGTGACCCACGAGAGCGAGTGTCCGATGGTCGAAATATTTTTTAGTGTCTAGTTTTTCGACCAAGGTTGATTAAAAATTTTCTTCTTAATTTCAGGTTCATGACTGTCTCATTAGCAACCTCCGGCATGGAAATGACAGAAACTTTGAATCTCAGCAAAGACAGGCCATCTCAAACTTTATACCTACCAAGTCTACCCACTAAAGTTTTCGTTTACGCTACTGGAGCTGGCTGTGCTACAATTCAGGTAGGTAACTAATTTTTGATATTCGAATAATCTTAGCAATAAATTTACTCACTAACCCAGGGTAAAACCATGTACTCCTCCTACGCAGTAAGTGATCAAACGCCTTTATTGGAAATTAAATCTGAAATATTAGAGGAAATCTTACCAGACAGAAGTTCTATTGAGGAGATTGAAGGGAAACTTCCGACAGTGAAAATTCAAACATGCTTCAAGTAAGTTAAAAGAGAGTTAAAATTATGAACAATTTGTTTCCGCAATGATTACAAACGAATATTCGTGACTTTTGCTAAACTATCTATGTATTTCAAATGCGTACCTACTTAATTTTTAAAATTTATAATATTTTTTAGATGGAAGGGTGATCGACCATCTCCAGTCCTTCGACAAGAAATCACCCTATTCTCAGGCTTTGAACTCACTCCTAATCCACCACAACTCTTGAATCCACCTCAGGAAATGGCAGAAATGCAACACGGTAGCCACAATAACCAAATTTGGTTTATTTTTGCCAACATTTCTACAACTTGTCCTATTTGTGTTCAATTTAATGCTCGCAGCTCTTATATTATATCAAGCATTAGACCGGGTTATGCTAAGATTTATCCTGCTACAAGAGAAGATTTAGCTGCTGAAACATTTTTCCATGCCAAAGAAAAAAGCAGCTTACTCAAATCTGTTACTAGTGACGATATAATTACTTGGTTTGGCATTGATGGACCTGAAGTTGGAAATATGAATATTCCTGCAGGGTGCGAACGGAAAGATATGTCAAAAATTGTTCCCAAGGAAATTAACGTTCCAGCAACAACTCCTGCAAGTGTAAGTTTTATTACTGACAATCAAAAAGAAATTAAATTTATCAATTTGGTAACCTATACGATTAATGTTGATAATAAATCTGATATTCATCAAAATTTCAATGAAGCTGTAGTCACGACGACTCAAAAGTTATTAACAACTTCATCGGCCAAAGAAAAAAATATCATTCAATTAGAAAATACAACACAACAGCCTTCAAAATTAATAAATATTAAAAAAATTAGGCAAGTGAATAAACCTAAAATAAAAAAGGTTTTATTAGGTGAAGTTCAGACCGGAAAATTTAATACTAAAAAAGTTGATAAATCAATCAAACCAATTATGATCCATGCTCCAAAAATTTCATTATTAACTGAGATTGAAAAACCTCACATTGAATCTACTACCACAATAAAGAATAAATCATCAAAAACATCTACTCCAAACAGCTTAGAATCATGGACTCATCAAACTACAACATTTCCAACGACAACTACATCAAAAATAATACAAAAATTAATATCGCACGTTAACACCGAACAAATTCATGATATTCCAGAAAAATTCATTAAAGTTAAGGTAAACGATGAGGCCGATTTACAAAATAATCATGTTAATTCGGAAAGCAATGATAATCAATATGTTCTATTGAATAAAGACTCCTTATGGGATATGCTGAAGGAAGCTGTGAATGATGAGGCAAAAAGGAGAGAGTTATCTAATATTCTACGAGAAAAAGAAGTTTAATTTGTCCAATTTTTTTTTAATTGCATTAGTCGTGGTTGTTGAATGTATAAAAAAAATGTTACCTAGTCTTAAGCTGTAATTTCATTTTTGGGTAGGTAATATATAGCCCAAAAGTGGCGGTTGAAGAAACATATATATTCGAGTATATATTCTTTATTTATATTTATTTATTTTGTTTGTTTCGCCTTTGAAGGATTTTATAAATTATGCAAAAATCACTTCAAGGATGTTCTTCCATATAATGACTGTTTCAATTAATTGTAATTTGAAAAATATATTCAAATTAACGCTAGCTGCTCTGGAAATCGATATGATTAGAATAAATCCCTGACTTTGTTGTGAATGTATTACACATGAGTTGATGCGTACTTGTTGAATAAAGTAAGTTGCCATAATTTTCTTTGCACTACTTAGCTCTTCTAATTATTTATTTAAAAATTTCAATTCGATTTTATACTGCACTCCGAGAGCATTTTAAATTACAGCCTTGCCAAGGGTATACGTTGGACAAGGTTTAATTATTTCACTTTATTTTTGAACCCTATTTATTTTGTACACGGGTTATCAATCGGTAAGCCGTAAACGAGTTTTTAAAAAACAATTCATTCACCAATTTACAATACAGTACTTTTGTGACTAAATTGAGATGTTATGTAAGAATTGATATTTTGCTAGCGTGAATAATTCTATCACATCTTAGAATTTCGTGGTAAATTATGCTGAAAAGTTAATTTGATCTGAAGCAGTAAATAGTTTAGTACATAGTTTTCTGAACCGGAGGCAATCTCAACGAAATCTTCTTTCTTCTCTTCTTGGAGTGGTTATTGAAAGGTGTTATTAGAGACACAAAATTAGTACCACTTACCACTTTTCTGCTGAAGCTGGAAACACCTTCTTTAATCACACAAACCGGCACGTAAGATCTTTCTATACCACCACCAGTGTTTTAATGGGAATTTTAAAACCAGAAAAGAAAAGACTAATTTTGAAAGATTAAATGCCACCACCAGGAGGTATTTCAATGGTTATACAACTCACTGTACATTATTCCCATAAGACACGAGAGGCTTAATAAGTGATTAGCCTTTTGGGATTATCGCGCTTGGTGTATTAAAGTTATACAACTCACTGTAGATTATTCCCATATGACACGAGATGCTTAATAAGTGATAAGCCTTTTGGGATCATTGCGTTTGATGTATTAAAGTTTAGTTCATTGTATAACCTTTTGAATACCTACCACTCGATGTTTCAACTCAAACTGGGTAGTCTTCAGATTTCACTAAATTGGTGGAGATTGTCCAATTTTATGTTTTTCAAGTGTTTACCTAAATTTAGGGAATACATTAATTTAGGTTTTGGAAGGTCGGGAAATAGTATAGGTTGGGCATCGGATTTCAGAAGCTTTTTCTGTTGATTATCAGTCTCGAAGACATAGTTACTTGGTATATGGACTAAAAAGGTTCCAATAACTTTTCTGATTTCTTCTCCACGTCCAAAGCACTTGAGTTCGATAGGTACTTTAGCTGGAAGGACGAATACCCATTGATTGGATTTGTCCAATCAATTGATTATTGGTTGTGTGATTTTGACTTCGGTTGACTTGCAAGTTTTCCAGAGTTCAGTAGCTTTATTTCACATGGGCTGCTGTCTTGAACTTCTTGGAGTTCGTCTTTTTCACATAGGTGAAATTCAGGAAGGATTTACTGGCATTCTTGGCCATAATGTGCGTACTGCAATTCGTTTAAAGATATTTATTTTGTGGAAGGACTACCTTAAACTGACTCTGACTTTTGATAGGTATTGAATATAGGTGGAAATAATCGAAAGATTCAGTGTACATGATAGTCCAGCCGGCAAGTACTTCCTGCTGGAAAATATTCCGAAGTTAATGATATTTTGGTATGTCATTTGTGGGTAGTCTGTGGAGAAAAATCTGATTTTTCGATCTCGAGGACCCTGTGCTAGCTTGGGGGAGTCGAAAAACCACGAAATCTTCGGACTTTTTCAGTTTATTGCCTATATTTTTTTAAACTATGTGTTTTAGCGTAATACACCTAGTTATAAGGTTGAAGAACATTAAATTTTCTTCAAATTTCACTAGTCAAGCGTATTATTTAACGTAATAGTAACTGATGCAGTGATTCAAAGGTACATAAAAATTCTCAACTTATCAAAAATTTCTTCCGGCCGACCACAATTCAAACCAAGCATGGGATAAACATATTTTGTCCTCATCTCTTCCACGTGCACACACGTAGACGATATATGTCTACTGTGCATCTGAATTATTTTCCGCGTTAACCGCAACTAAAACCTCGAAATTTTCGGACTTTCCCAGTTTTTTGCTTACAACCTCTCAACAAAGTTGAAGAAAATCAAATTTCCTTTAAATTTCACTGGCCAAAAGTATTCGATCCAATAGTTACTGAGATATAGTGGTTCAAAAATTCAAGTAATTTCTGAGATTATTAAAAATAGCATAGAAATGCAGGTTTTTGCCCTATAACTTAAATTTTGCATTCGTCTGAAAACATGTAAATTTCTAGTCATAATTTGCACCTTATTCTTCATTCAGCATATATATTAAAAATCATAACCCTAAAAAAAAGGCCGGGTGTCTGTGCTTCTTAACCTCTTTGATGCAGATGGCACGTCTTCGTCGCTGTCACCATCTTCTTTTTCCTCCCGAGGTAGAGCTTTGTTGAAGAGGTTGACCTATTCTTCGCACTCAGCATCAGTGTCTTCTTCATTGAAGTCTGTTTCTGGTAAGTTTTCACATGCGGTCCCTACGTAATTCTTGCAGATGACAGAGCACCGGAGTCCTGTTTTTTTGCAGCTATAGGCTCCCGTGCTACATCCCATAGTACATTTGCAGCGAATGATTTTTAGGATGTGGTCTGGAGCAGCTTCCATAGTCGTGGTAATGGGGATCACACCTGTAGATATACAAACCAAATAAATAAATATGTATATTTTGAAAAAAATCTATTATAATAGATATAATAATATACTAACCTCGATTGGTCAGGCTCCAGCTCCAAGCAGATGGTAACTTTTGGGGGCTTCTTTCCATTCCCAGCCATGTTTGCACTTGCACTTGGCGGCATCTCTTATAGGTGGTAATCTGGCAAGTTGAAATTTCGAGTTTGCCAAAACGTTTGATGAGAATGCTGGGTACCGCAGATCCTCCAAATTATCTGCGTCTGAGTAACCACCGTACAATAATTTCACTAGGAACTTCTCACAAGCTTCAGTAATTTCGTGTGATCTTGCATTAGGATCTTTGAAAACACCAACTATTCCTGAGAACCATGTTTTTTTTTATAAACTTGCGTTACCTTCTTCTTTCCAATTCCGAAGAGTGCTGAAGTGATGTCACATCCACTTACTGCGTAAAGAAAGAAAATATCCTGAGTGTTGACTTTGCAGGAATGGGATGAATACAAAACAATGGGGGTAGGGTTGCCGGACCTCCTATTTTTAATATGAGACTCATATATTTTAACTGTTTCTCATATCTCATATTAGTATGTTTAATAAGAGACTATTTCTCATATATTTTCCTCAAAAAAAAAGAAACCATGTATATCATTATTATCACTACCGTACACGTGATAGACCAGAATGTCATGCGTCCGTTATCCGACCCCGATCCCCGACTGTCCGATGATACGACGGAGCTCCTATTGGCTAAAAAATTTCCCGCCACTTTTTAACCAAATATTTTCAACTTTCTTCTGACGTCGGACAAAGTTGAAATAATAACAAAACGATTATGGGTCAGGAATTTATTTAAACATCAAGAAACTCAAGGTGTTGTCCACGACTTGTTACAAGAAATGAGACTGACGGATCAGGAGGCGTATCTAATTACCTACCTAAAAGAATGTCCAGCAATACATTCCAAAATCTGCTGAAAAGCATAGCTAATTGTCAAGATGGGAGCTTTTTCGGATTTGGGCATTTTGCAGTACATAAAATATTCTCATATATTATTATCCAATCTCATATAATTTTATACAGGGTCTCCTATTTTCAAAGCTCAAGTATCTGGCAACTCTAATTGGGGGTGTTACCTCTGCCACTCTTTTGGAAATAAATGTTCTTTCTAGAAAAAGCTAATGCTGTTAGTAAAACCAGAAGTTATGATGACACTATCAAAGTCGGCAGATTTAGATACAGCAGCTTCCACTATTCATGACATCAGCATCTTCTGTTGCCTGCTTTGCCTGAATTCCCTTGGATTCCATTTCAGTAATCAGCATTGTGATGAAGTTTTTCTTGTTGGTATTGTTGGAGAGAATTTTTTTTTGTGAAATGGTACGAACAGATATTTTGGAAAACACAAACTTTGCTGATGAGTGCAGCAAAGATCGTTGATATTGTTCTACTGCTTTGATGCTTTGGTAACTTATGCCAACAGGATACTCATCAAAAACTACTATAGCATTGCTCCCGAAGTGTCTTTGAACATAATCAACGTAATTCTGGCCCAATAATTCAAATGTCGTATCTCTTGATTTGCTCCACACAACCCCATGTAGCAGGTACCCACCATCAATAACTGCGCATTTGCCGCTGCCGAAGTCTACTAGTTCTTATATAGGAATGAATGTCGCATGCAACATTGACTTTGTGCCCTTGTGCATTCTTTCCTCTGTGAAGAGACACATCGGGAAGGGGACTAGCTCGTATTTCAACAACTTTCTAAGGTCATAATCTGATTGTTTTATTATGCAAATCCGTTGAAAGAGAGTGAGAGGGTCTATTGTGAACTTTTTGTCGTTAATTTTCACACAACTGAAAACAGATGCTAGAGAAAAAACCTTATCCTTCCGCTTCAATTTCATGTCTTGAAAATTCCCTTTTTCCAAACAGGTCTTCATACAGGTGATACCAATGGTTCGAGCTAAGTGGCAGTTCACATCTTCAGGAGCAACAGCTGCAGTACCTATTGAGAATAGCTCTTTTATATCTAGGAAAGGTGGTTGGTCAGCCAACCAATCACTAAGTTTCTTGATGTCGATATTATCCCTGGTAACACGTACTGCTCAGTAGTCTCTGAGCTCACTCCAGCAAGCAGTTCCATTTGCTCATTGACACTTTGGAGATATATCATACCTACAATCCATCGAGAAAGCACACTATCACTGACACCACGACCACGAGTCAACCCGCCATAGCTCTTCATAGCTCGCATGAGAACCTGTTCTATGGTCATATCTGACCAGATGCCTGACCAGAATTTGTCGGTTCTACGAACAGTGAAGTATCCCTTAGTGGTGAACTTCTCGTATTCTTGAGAATCTATTTTCTCTTTTAATGTGATCATATCCTGATAGTACAAGTGTGCACTCTTGGCGTAATTCAAGTGGCCTGCAACATGGAAGTAGGAGATCATTTCTCTAACTGAGTCGAGGTGGAGGTTCCAGTCACCCGTACGTTCAGCTTCGATGAAATTTTCCATTAGGGTACACAGGCGGAAGTATTGGATCCATAGTGTCGCCGTTGGTGCTCTATCCTCAATTTCATTCAGCACTTTCGAGAGTTTAACTATCACCGCATGCAATGCTGGATGCTTAAAATCTACATTGGACTGGTGAAAAGAATCGATAACTGTATCCAGTGCAAACAACTCTTCTTCTGTCAATTCCAAAACTTTAAATATCAGACCACCCAAAGCAGCGTAAGCAAGGCTATGTGCACGTTCAGCCCTGGCGTAAGCATGTCCAGACAGTATCTTATCAACACTGTTTGTTGATAAAATCTCGCAAAACAGCTCTTTTAAACCGCTCGCAGCCATAATCGTTTCTTTTGGCACCCATGAATGACATTAGGAGGTGGAAACCACCTAGCCTCACAATGACGTCACTGAACTCTGGAATGGAGGCAACCACATCACGAGCCTTCCAATACAATGGTTGGCCAAATAATGTGAGAACACATGTTTTCTGGTTAATTCGCTTACATTCTTCGATTGCAGTGAGGATGGATGTATACACTGTTGAGTAATCACTTGGAGGTGCATTAATGAAAAGAAGGCACATAATCTTGGAGCATTCATATTTATCTTCTTGATCCCTCAATTCCATGAATCCATTCCAACCAGATACTGATAATGAGAGCGAGTTTTTTCCATACAGCAAGGCAATATCAGAGGCAGAAGGTACAATATCCTGTACAGAGCTGATACTTATGTCAAACAACTTTACAGTTTTCAATCCTCCATTGGGTGGTCGGTGATACTGCTAAACTTCAACAGTGCCAGCTTTACCAATTAGGTCGGCTGTTGGGCTGACTTTCATGCGAACTACATTTGTCTCACTGGTCACAGCATTTCGTGGGGTGACGGCCATTATTCCTCCCGTGGCGTAAAATTTCCGTCTAACGTGTTTACATTGAAGTCGGCGTTGTCGAAAATGAACTGGCTGAATGGATTGGCTGACTCATCAATGGCTTTCTCCGCCTGTAGCACATAAGAACCCTCAAACTAGAAGCTTCATCATAGGTAGCTGAAAATCCTAACTTCGCTAGGAGGTTAACAAAAAGTTTCGATCCAAACTCCTTGTTAACATACGTTGCAACCCCAATCATAATGGGTGACAAAAATGATTTTGATCAGACAGCTAGCATAATGGCATGTGCCAGAGCAAGAAATTTTTTCTCCCACGATTCCAGTGAACCCCGTTTATTTGTCAATATGATAGTATGAAGAAGAAGAAGCAGTGTCTCCGGAACAACATGATGAGAATCACCATAAAAATTATCAATCGGGGGGTACGCTTCAGTGTTGAACATTTCAGATCGGTTATCCTCTAAAATAATTTCACCTGCAGTTTCCACAATTCGATTTCTGTCTTCTTGAGGATCTCCGTTTTTTTTTTTTTTTTTTTTTTTTCAGGTACCACTTGTCAAGCAAAATTCTGTGACCAGTGTTCTTGAAACATACGACACTTTTTCTGTTGAGTGAACTAGAGATGATTATGTCATTTCCATACTTCTTCTCCAGGCGCCTTTTCACAGTCTTAAGGTGTGGACGAAAATTTTCGGGTACCTTATCAAGCAACTGTCCAAGGGAAAACTGGCACTCGTCACTGTTCTCCTCGAGAAAACTGAATATAATTTCCATGGATTGATCTATGTCGGGAGGAGGTCGTCCTGGCTTTTTGTGGAAACGTGTAGGTAGTTTGTAAAAAATTTCAATATACTTTTGGTGGTATTCCGCGTTAAGCGCAACTAAATCTGTTTCCATATTCGTCAACAGGCTTATACGGTCTTTAATTTTTTGTCCCAATTCATCCCCTCGCTGTATTGCGTATGACGAAATCGTGTTTGCTACCTCCTGGAAGCGCCACTTTGATCATAGGATTCCGTCTTTCCTGGGGTAACTTCACTTGTTTTTGTCTGTACTCCTCAGTGACCTCTTGATCACATAAGAAGCACTTGTTGTTAATATTTAATGATAATGATGTACCTGAGCGCGTTGGTTTGGGGACAGTTGTAGGGGTCTCACGCTCACGATGCAAGAACGCCAAAATCAATTTAACGTTATTGTAATTTTTTTGACAAGATGTGTGAATTTTAATTTTTTCCACTTCTCCAAGTAACCGTTGATGATCAGGCTTTTTCCGCTTCAAACTGGTAGCAAGAAGGGTATCAATTCCTCTGTTTTAACCCCAACCGCTTCACGTTCCGCCAAACTTTCTTCGCATATGAAACACGGTTCTATAACATTATTGCAGATGCCATATTAACTCAGCAGTACCACGAAAACAATACACGATGAAAATAAACACAAACAGTAAGTAGGCATTTGACGTATACTACTGAGCCCAGGCCCGCTCAGTTATCGATACTTGTGATAGATGGTCGAGTTCAGCATGAATGACGTCAAAATCAAAATCAAAAAATTTTATTTTCCAAAAATAATTATGAAAATTTTTTGACAGTTCTAACAGCCAGTTAAATTTTGTTATTTCTTGTCAGGTGACACAAATCACCCAATCATGTCAAAATTATACTGAAAACAGCCCATGGGTTGTTTTCACTCTATGACATTGTCAAGGACATTTCTGTCAAAAAATTTCCTATCGAACAATGATAAATGCTCAAAAATTTCATAACAATTTTCTCAAGCTTGTTGCTTATAGAAAACAGACCTCCGCTAGCGCGTCGGTCTGTTTTCAAGCAACAAGCTTTCGAAATCTGTTATAAAATTTTTTCGGACAATTATCAATGTCCTTGGGCTATTACTACTGAAAATAGGATGCAATAAAAAAATAATTCAGGGGCACAGTAGACTGTGAGTGCACGTGCACGAAAGAGACGAAGATAAAAGATGTTTATCACATGCTTGGTTTAAATTAGGTTCGGATGGGAAATTTTTTTTTGACAAGTTGAATTTTTTTTTGTATCTTTGAACCACTATATCTCGGTTAATATTGCGTAACAGAATACTTTTGATCGGCTAAATTTAAAGGAAATTTAATTTTCTTCCACTTTATAAATAGGTGTATTCCGCTAAAAATGCATGGTTTAGAAGTCATAAGCAAAAAACTGAAAAAAATCGAATATTTCTAGGTCTTTCGACTTCCCCCCAAGTTAGCACAGGGTCCTCGAGGTCGAAAACTTAGATTCTACTCCACAGACTATCCACAAACGACATGCTAAAATATCATCAACTTCGGAATACTTTCCAGCTACCTTTATTTATGACTTGCCTACTGGCCTATTATAGGTATGTGGACCAAATAAGTTATTTTATTGTTAAGAACAAATGATTCTAATTTGATGATTTTTTCATACGAAAGGATGTTCTCAAAATTAACTGCTAAAGGCATTTGTTCATTACTTAGTTGTTTTTGTAATTTAATTAGTTCTGTTCTGTACAGAGATGTTCAGTTCTCATTATGCTAGAATGCATAATTTTTAACTTGGAAAAAGTTAAACAGTTTCCGACATCCTGTAGTATCGAATCTATTATTTCCTAGACATCAATAATTTGATTTAATTATGTCTTCGATATAATAGTTATTTATTATACAAGATGGTAAAAAGATGCTCTACCCGTGAGTGGAAAATGTTGATTCACGAGCGACGAAGGAGCGAGTGGATTAATTTCACGAACAGGTAAAGCTTTTTTACCATCGTGTGTAATATTCTATTTTATTCTTGAGCAACTTTTTATTTATCACAATTACTAAAATCATAAACTAAAATGAGCTAAAATTTTACATAGATTATGACAAGTTGACAAAGTACCTAACAAACTGACACATTTCTGGTGTTGTCAATCATGCAACATAACAGATTCCTGTCAAAAACACTATAATTATTATGAAAGTTTTGAACAAGTGGGTAAAATTGACGTATAAGTGGGTAAAATTGACGTATGAGTGGGTAAAATTAACAAATGAGTGGGTAAAAATTGTTCGATTTCACTACTTCAAATAAAGTGTTACTTTAACAACGAGTTTTGAGTCGATTAAATGATAGTTTACCATTCACGATAGAATAAAGAGAATTTTCTCTATAAGCAGATTTCTCTACTATATGTGCGATTTGATTGATTTTTGATTCTAGGAGGTTCTCATTATAATTTATTTGTTTTATCGTCGTATTGAATTTTTCAATAACAGTTAAAGAAAATGAATTTTGTTTCAAAATATTTGCTTGCAAATACTTTTGAATTCCTTTATAAGATTTTCATAACTGTCGCCATCGTCAGCATCGAGGTTTCTGGTTACGGATTTGGAAATTGACCCTAGGCCGTAAATCAATCCTCTTTTTTTCTTTGTAGTCGGGGAATTCTTTCTTTAATTTTGTTATCTACTCTAATATGTATTAGTTTAATTAATTTGATATAATTGCTAATATTTTCAGAATACTCTCCGTGTCCATTTTAAGCATGTTAGTGATATTATTGGATTTGGAGATTGGAGGGTAGTTTGCTAATTTCCATTAGTATGGGATTTATGTCATAGTAATGTATTAATGTGTAGTTATAGTCATTCCACCAAACGAGATAGTGGAGGTAAACAAACAGGCAGAGCTTAAAAATTCAGAGAAGGACTGCAAAAATATGAATGTCAACTAATGGCATTTATTATTGTCAGGTTGTCATATGAGTCAATAAGTTTAATGTCGTATTTCCTAGTATTTTACAATTATTTAAATAGTGTTTGGTGAATTATTGTTAATTATTGAGCAATTTAGATTAAAACAATATCAAGTTCAACAAATTCCGCTGAAGAATTCGTTCGGAAATATATTCAGCCAAGAGAAATACAAAACAACCTAGGACGGTCCTGCCTTGGGCGGAGTATAATCCTTTTCTAGCCAATGAAATTCGACTTACCTGTGAAAGTTTGTTTACTGTCACTATCTCGTTTGGTGAAATGAACTTTAGTTTTGGCGTATACAAGGTGGGGCACGAAAAACTTTCCACCCTGAGTTTTTCAGGTGTTAGGTGTTTAATCAAAAATCGCTCAGACACGTCAATTTTTGTTTTTTGGGGGACACATTTTACTGGTATTTTCACCCCCTACCTGTGAACTCCTAAGTGGGGGTAACAGGTACCTCCAAAATTTAAAATGGAAAGAGGGGTCGAGTGATATGTCATTTGGTAGCTATTTTCATTAAGATTATATCCCCGAAGTTTTAAGCTGCTACTATTAAACCTGCCGAAATGGCGGCATGTCAAAGTTAGGATAAATGCTTTTTTTCGATTATACAACTCACTGTACATTATTCCCATATGACACGAGAGGCTTAATAAGTGATAAGCCTTTTGGGATTATCGCGCTTGGTGGCATTTATGGCAAATTCTATTATGGATTTTTTTTTTAAATTTTAAAGTATTAAAGTTTAGTTCGTTGTATAACCTTTTGAATACCACTCGATGTTTTAGGATTACCTAATACTTTTACCTGACACTCAATGCGTTACCAGCAACACCACTCCTCCTTCGGAGTCATGGTGTTGCTGCGTAACGCGTTTCGTGACAGGTAAGAGTATTATCCGGTAATCCTGAAACCTCTTGTGGTATTACATTCGATAATCTAAACTGCATAGTTTTTACCTGTCACACCTATGCGTAGGTAGCAGGTGAAACGCACATAGCATTTTTCCTAACTTTGATAAGCCGCCATTTCGACAGGGTAGATAGTAGCAACTTGAAACTTCGAGGATATCTTAATGAAAATAACTATCAAATGACGTATCACTCGACGCCCCTTTTTATTTGAAAATTTGGGGGTACCTGTCACCCCCCACTTAGGGGTTGACAGGTAGGGGGTGACAATACCAATAAAATGTGTCCCCAAAAAAACAAAAATTGACGTGTTCGAGCGATTTTTAATTTATCACCCAACACTTGAGAAATCCTGGGTGGAAAATTTTTCGTGCCCCACCCTGTATGTTTCTTTATGTATATCTTCTGTTCTGGTCTAAATAATACTGACTTATCACGATTTTCATTTATTTTGCCGGTTATTTCATTTTTTGTATCCATAAGACGCTCGTTTATGTTGGAATACAATAGTATATTACAATCCGAGACGGAAAATACTTCATTGCTGGTCGAGAGGTTATTATAGTTTATCGAGACGCGAAGCGTCGAGATAAACTCAACCTCGAGACAGAAATGAAGTTTTCCGTCGAGGTTTGTATACTTTTTTATTTTCAACCCTTAATTTTCTGATGCAAAAACTAAAGATTCTGTTATACGAAATTTTCATATAGTGTAAAACTGGCCTTAGAAAAAAATATTTCACTTTTTTTTGTCAATGTCATCAATTTTGACGATCTCAAAGGCCCTGTAAAGGCCAAAACAAAAGACGAAACCACAGGAAACCGCAAAATCAACAACCATAGATAAGATCAACAACGCCTTAACGACGGTAGTTTTCGCTCAGTATTTTTGCGGAAATAATAGATTTTCACTAGATTTCTCCCCGTTCTCCCCAAAGAAATGATTTCGGAAAGTGAAGATGAAGCGATGGATTGTACCCCACCTGAATTAAAAGAAGCAGCAGACAGGATTGGAGAGAGTTTGCTTCCAGCAAAAAGCAAATTTCGGTACGAAAAGGCTTTTCAAATATTCGAAGCATGGTGTAGCCAGAAAGGAACGAGAAATACTGCCTCGGAGACCGTTTTGTTGGCGTATTTTGGCGAATTATCTAAGGAAAAGAAGCCTTCGACTTTATGGTCGACTTACAGTATGTTGAAAACCATGATTAAATTGAAAGAGAAAGTTGATATCTCCAATTACGCAAAACTTATAGCTTTTTTGAAGCGGCAAAATCTGGGCTTTCAGCCGAAAAAGTCGAGCGTTTTTTCCAGAGAAAACATTAACGAGTTCCTCACGAAGGCAGCTGAAGAATTCATTACCATCAAGGTAGGTTTTCAAAAAATATATAAAGAAGATAAAAATGCGAAAATCAAAATGATTTTCTGTATGCTATAGCTAGGTTACCCATTTTATTTTTATCTGGTTTCAGGTAGCGCTAATTGTTGGTGTGTCGGGTGCATGTAGGAGCGATGAACTAGTCAAGATGAAAATGGAGCACGTCAACGTTTTGGAAGGAAAGATCGCTATAGAAATTCCACACACAAAAACTTACACAAGTCGATCGTTTATCATAAGCGATCCAGATTGGGTTGCTATTTTCCACAAATACCTCACTTTGCGGAAAAATTTGAAAAATGACAGGTTATTTGTTCAATGGCGAAATGGGAAATTACATAACCAAGCAATTGGCTATCATTCAATCTCAAAATTTCCACATAAAATAGCTGCTTTTTTGAAGCTTCCAAAAATTGAAACTTTTACAGGGCATGCTTTTCGTCGTACTTCCGCAACCTTATTGGTTGACAACGGGGCCGATCTATTGCAACTCAAAAGACTGGGAGGGTGGAAATCGAGCACGGTTGCTGAAGGCTACATAGAGGCATCTTTGGAGAACAAAAGTAAGACTGCTCTGATGCTATCCTCTACTTCCAAAGGTATTCAGTTGTCCAGTGCATCCACAAGTACATCACATGCGGAAACTCATCCGCAAGCGCAAGAGATAATAGTTCCAAACGAAACACAATTCCAACAGGATGGTCTCAAGATTTCCATTATAAACAACAATGCTAATTTAACAATTAATGTAAATAAGTGAATAGATTTAATTAGTTCCATGTAATACATGTGGTTTTATTATTATATGTGAGAGCTGTATGAAAATTATCAATTTGGAACGAGCAGGGAAATGGGGACGGAAAAGCATTTGCCGTCCCGGACGGAAAATGCTTTTCCGTCCTAGGCAGGCATATGCATTACCGTCCCGATAAATGTCAAAGTCCAGAAATGTGACACTTTCAAGATTTTGAAAAACCTGCAATGTCAACATTACATATGTGGTTGAAAATAATAGTATATTACATACCGAGTAGGGAAGTGTTTCATTACTGTCGAGAGATTTATATAGTCAATCGAGACGCGAAGCGACGAGATTGACTATTAATCTCGAGACATAAATGAAAACTTTCCTCTGAGGTTTGTATACTATTTTATTTGCAAGCACACCATTAGTTAAAAATTAGTTATATCATTTTTTAATAATAAAAAAATAAAACAAACTTGCCAAAATGTGTCATTCACTGTTTTGACGTTTTTACCTGATATGTTCTCATTGTTGCCAGCAAAGGTAAATAAATTACAGTGAGGGAAATCGGTGAGGGCAGTTGAATAGGGAAATCGGTGAGGGAAATCGAAGAGGGAAGTGACACAGATAAAGTGACACTTCCAAATTTTTAAAAAGTCAGTAATGTCAAGATTACATATATGATTGCAAATAATAGTGTATTACATACCGAGTAGGGAAGTGTTTCATTACTGTCGAGAGATTTATATAGTCAATCGAGACGCGAAGCGTCGAGATTGACTATTAATCTCGAGACAGAAATGAAAACTTTCCTCCGAGGTTTGTATACTATTTTATTTGCAAGCACACCATTAATTACGATTAGTCAATCAATTTTTTTCATATTCAAAAAATAAAACAAACATGCCAAAATGTGTCATTAACTGCTTTGACGCTTTTACCTGACATGTTCTTATTTTTGCCAGCAAAGGTAAATAAATTAGAGTGAGGGAAATCGGTGAGGGAAGTCGAATAGGGAAATCGGTGAGGGAAATCGAAGACGGAAGTGACACAGGTAAAGTGTCACTTCCAAATTTTTAAAAAGTCAGTAATGACAAGATTAAATATATGATTGCAAATAAAATTATTTATTGAAAAACAGTGGAAACGATGAATGGCTCGTAGCTAATGTGATTTGGAAAGAATTTTTGGGCTAAGTCGGTATCTATGAACGACTTGGTGGAGCCACTATCTATGAGAAATTCGAGATTGCATTCAGGATAGACGATTTAGGACAGTTCACTTGCGTTGACGTTATTGAATGAAATTATTGCAAGTCATTCTAGGGTCTTGGCTGGATTTCCTGAAAATTTGATTGTCCCGAAGTACCAGCTGTGTCGTATTCTACGAGGTCAGTGGTTTGGAATTCATTATTCGAATCGGTATAATTATCAGGATAACTATAACTTTGTTGAGGGTCAACTTCGGCCTCGTAGTAATATGATTCTTATTCATTTTCGGTGTAAGAAAGGTCAGTGACGTTAGTCGTATTTGTATTATGTAGCTCTTCTGAAATAAAGTTACGTGGTTGCGTAACTTGGAAATTATTATTACCAGAAGTTTGTGGTGCATTGGTAGCAGATTTATTCCTCTGTGTCGAACTGAAGGTTCGGGAAGGTCTTTGGGACGCAGACATCTAATTGTTGTTCTCAAGGGTTCCCTTAAGCCGGATAAGAAAGTTTCAAGGACAAGACATTGTATAAGTTTCGTTTTAAATTTTTCGCAGTTTGGTCAACTTCGTGATTATTTACATAAGAAGAAAGCAGGTTAAGGGCGGGTATTATAAAGCTACATTGACAGTTGTCAGTTAACTAAGTTAACTTCTGGAATTACGTGAAATGTAGTCATTCCAGAAGTTAACTTTTAGTTATTCTGTCAAAATAGTTTTATAATACCCGTTATAAATATATGCATAACCCTGTCATAATACTGACTAGGTATTTCTGTGTTTTGTTGTCTCAACATTACGAGATTCCTGTTTATACATGCCTTTTCCCTTTGATCTGCGAAATGCCTGTTCAATGTTTGTTTCAATTTATCCCAAGTTCTGACATTTTCTGTACCTAGGATCAATTTTGCGTTTACAGTTACTTTTCTATGATATCAAGTAAATATTTTTAAAATGGTTTGGTTGATTTGCATCATAGAAATTATCAATTAAACTTTGGCGTATTGCCAAATATCTATTCAGATCGTTGGGTTTACCATCGAATTGTGGTACGCAATTCAAGTGCTCAGGTTCAAATTGAGCCATATCTTTAGTTGTATTAATATCATTTGAACTTAAATTATTTTGATTATCAGTGCTTGTATCAGTATCTGCAGCACTGTTATTTAATGTTTGATTAATATTTCTTATAAACTGTTCTGTATCAGAAGGTGAGTCAGTTGAAGGTAGAGATAGAGATAATAATCTTTCTGTTAATTCATCAATATCAGACATTAAAGAAATTACAAATTGTACATTGCTCTTACATGAAAACTTTTCCGGAGAGCAACATCTATAACGCCAAGAATTTCTGGTAGGCTATGTTTATCCTTACAAATCAATCCTGGTCCTCACGAGCATTGGCTATTTTGGTCCAATACTCTGATTGCTTGAAGGTGGTTCTTTGGTTTTCGATTTTGTAAAGCCACTCCGACACTTATCCGCAAACACTTAATACGATTCTTACACAAGGGTCTAGATTCGAGTTTCCGGTGTGTCCGATTTCCGAAAAGTTCGTAAACCAGTCTCAAAAACAAAAATCCGGACGACTGCGCCAGGTTAAAAATACGAAATATAATTATAATTCAACTGACTAACTATTCTAGGTGAGCAGCGATATTTATAATATAGAAAAGCGAATTAAGCGGATTAGGTGTATCGTCAGCAAATAGCGCTGCGGAAGGTCATCCTGAAGAGATTTTAATTAAATTTGTAAAGTTCTTCAATTATTTCCTTGTAAAACATTCTGAACATTGTGCTCATAATATTAGTGTTTCAAAATAATTAAAAAAAAAACGTTGTTAAATGTAATTGCGTCCCAAATAACGATTTAGATGTTGATAGTAGATGTTCTTTTTTATATGTTCCAAAAATTAACATAATTTATGCCTATGATTTCCAATTAATCATAATCAATATGACACTGTCAATTCCCCAACTGATATGCGAGGTAAAAATAAAATTAATATTCGTGTTACGAATTAGCAAAAAAGAGACTTACCTACTTATTGCAAAAAGTATAATTTTTCCAGAAGAGAAATGCCAGTGTATTGAAACTGCCTGCAAACTCAACTAGAATCAATCATAAGAAAGGTATAAAATTATTAAATTTCAACGTAATAAGTAGGTACCTACCTCTTGTTTCAATAGATTAATTATTATTATTATAGGATGTTAGATAAATATTTATTCTGGAAGGTTTCTGTTTTTTCTTCAGTGATTAACACCTGGTTGTGAAAAATACTCATGAACGCTCAAAGGGATTACATAAATAAGTGCCAAATATTAAGTAACAATTCATACAGAAAAAAAAAACTTCCAGACTAGATATTAAACTAATAGGTATGCTTTATCCATGATTACCATCTCAATTACTAGTCTGTAAAAACCTTAACGTAGATGAAGAAGATAATATAAATTACATATTCATTTGTTCATTTTCTGATACTTACCTAGTTGAAATCGAGGGGTAGACCATCAGCCAAATATTGCTTAGAAGCTTTCTCTAATATAAATTTCTTTAAACCTTCTCTAGTACTTACTTAGATGAAGTTAACGATTTTCCAGAAAGGTGGTTTGCCCCTCGGTTGAGCTATAATAATCTTAATTAATCTTAATAATGTATATATTAATAAATAGTTATTTAAAAATGATATCCGCCCATTTACCTTTTAACCTAATCACTCTAAAAATTAATATTTTATTATTATTACCTACCTAATTTGTCATAATGTTTTCAGCATTTTGTATTTGTATTTTCTAGAAATTTAAAGTTGTGACAATTAATTGGGGAGCAAGAACGAATTGTATGTAAAAGAAAATTAAAAATAACCTCTAATCTAAATAATTAATTATGTTACTAAGCACAGACCTCTCTACGCCAGAAAAAATTATGTCAATTTTGGTCGAATAAAATGGTGAAATAAAAAAATTGTCACAACGTTTAGACACATCAAAGTTATTCTCGTGTTAAGATATTATTTTTGCAACTGAAAATATTGTCATACCAGCTCTATATTTTTAAAGCAATGATTGAAATTTGTACAAACCTATATATTTACATATAACATGTTAATGTACTCACACAGATTGTATAATTAACTCTAAGTATTTAGCACACCCTGATAAACTGGATTTTCTGTAATTTGTATATGCCAGAAAGTACCATAGCACCGTACCTTCATCATGATAGCCAAACCGTCAGTCACGATTTAATTATTTTCTTTGCTTTTGTAACTTGGTATTTTTGAAATAATATCCGGTATTCTGTCTTTTTATATTGTGACTGATATTTTGCTATTGATATATTGTAAAATCAATGTTATATTTAGCTTTAATAAAGGTGCCAAAATACCACGAAAATATTACCTATAAATAAAAGTTCTCTTAACGATATAATATTGTAATAATATACCATATTTTTGCCACGATTTATCACATTTCAAATTATTTTCATTGCACAAGTTTCTCTTAATATTAGTACCTACATGTTATTTCTAGCCCGATATTTATAAAAAATTTAACAATCATTAATTTTGTTTTACTACTTAAGAATATTGTCAATTTTTTTGCTGCACTGAGAAAATTATTTATTTAAAGCAAATTTACCAACGAAAATTTCATTATTAGATATGTGAAGCAATAAACTATAGGTATTTATTGAAATAAATGTTATTTGTTAAATGTTATAAATGAAAAATGTGTAGTGTTTCTCAGTGTAGCTGCTTTTCATTAAATAAAGATATGATTTTGTATATTGCTACCAATTGTGTTTCTATATTTTACCTTTTCCCAATAGTCAGCTTTTCCTTTTCTAATGATAGACTTGTAGCAAATGCGCCCAAGTAATCATTTAATTAGTTAGATGGTAAATGGCGAGCGGTTTTATTGATAATGTTTATTTCCTCGGGCAGCTACTGATAAAATTGTGGAGGGGGTCTATTTGCAAATGAGAGAAACAACTGTATTAAGGTTTACACAATTTTACTTGAATAATCAAAACTCAGTTTGCCAGTACAAAGTAATAAAACTAATATTTTCCCAAAGTCTTACAGTCATCTCTATGTTTGCTAATTCAATTTACTACAACACTTTTCAATCCTCAACATCCTACAAAATTCTTCCTTTATCTTTCGGAACTTGAATTGTTCTTGTTATAAAGCCCTTCTTCGAGGCTCTCAATATCTTATAACCAAATCATTTACTCTTCTACACAATATGGCGAAATAATATATTCTCGAATATAATAATATTCTCCAGAATATTCTATTTTAAATATTAAATAATAGAGGTATAAAATTTTCCATAGCAACAACACCCAATATGCCGCGCCACTTGATAGCAATTCTAATTCTTCGAACGCAATCTAGAATTCAATTCTGATTGGTCGAACACGACTCCGGAATTCTAGGCTTTTCCTTGAGTATGTAAAAGAGACCACGGAGTCGCATTGTTAATCAGTTACGCGCAAGAGTTTCTAATATTAATAAGAGCGTCGTGGCAAGCTCAGTTTTTGAAGTTTTGTTTTTGGCTGCGGTCAAAAAATCATTCACACAATTGTA
Source organism: Ceutorhynchus assimilis (assembly GCA_917834065.1). Classification (NCBI taxonomy): domain Eukaryota; kingdom Metazoa; phylum Arthropoda; class Insecta; order Coleoptera; family Curculionidae; genus Ceutorhynchus; species Ceutorhynchus assimilis. Next base: position 29,804,629 of record OU892278.1, on the reverse strand, counting down.
AATTTGTAAATAGTAATGTAAAGTAGTGAAGTAATTCTGTGAATAAATACTTAGTGGTGTAAATAAGACAAAACCAGCGTTTAAGTAAATAAATAAAGGTCCATGTACCTATTGCTGTTATTAAATAAAGACGTGAATGGAGGTAAATAGAGGTCCATGTACCTAGTATTTACTATAATAATACAATAAAAATGGTGTAGTGGAACGTTGGACCGTGGAGTAAATAAATTAAAAGTGCACCAAGTGCAAGAATTAAATTAAAAATTAAATACCTAATAAATTCAGAAGCAAGAAGCAGCGAGTTTCCCTAGCCTAGCCATTGAAGGTTGAAGGAGTCGTCGAATAAAAACTGAAAGTGATTGTGTTGCTATTTGAGGGATTGAGATAGGCTTGTCCCCAGGAGTGAGAAGGACAGCGGACAGCGGCCTGGCGTCGACGTCATCGCCGTGGTTGGACAATAAAAAAATAAAATAAATTAGCATAATATTGTTTAATTTAATAATATTTTGGATTTTGGAAACGGTAAGGACTTGAAGGCCTGGTAAGTCATTTTCAATTTTTATTTTTTTTTGGATAAATAAATATAAAGTGTTTTTTTTATTCCTATTTTCCCTTTTTTAAATGAACAAATATTCAGCAATTATTACTCGTTAATGTATTTTAACATATTTTGGCTACTTTTGATCGGTAATTAGGTAATTAATTAATAATAAAAATGAGTAAGGCTAATATTAAAAAGCTCAAAAGCGACCGCAAACAAGTAGTTTCACAGTTGGAGAGGTTTAACACATTCATTAAGTCTTGTAATCAACTCACAAATCAATTAACAATAAAAGAAAGGCTCTCCAAGTGTGAACAATTATGGGATGATTTTAATAAAATTCAAATGGAGTTGGAATATTTAGAGGACACTCCAGAAGCACAGGAAGATAGGGAATTATTTGAAAATAAATATTTTGAAACGATTTGCATGTTCAAGGAATTATTAAATGATTCAAATATTAGTAGTAATAATTTAAATAGTTCTAATTCTTCTCAAGGCAAAATTGGAACCGTTTCTGACGTAGTGAAATTGCCACCTTTAGATTTACCTCAATTTGATGGTAATTATGAAAATTGGAGTTGCTTTTTTGACACATTTGTGGCTCTTATTCATTCCAATAATAATTTAGGTAATGTACAAAAATTTTACTACCTTCAGTCTTGTCTTAAGGGTGAGGCGACTCAGGCAATTAGCTCAATACAAGTCACAGATTTAATTTACGAAATTGCCTTCAAGATATTATGTGAGCGTTATGAAAATAAAAGATTAATAATACAAAGTCATTTAAGATCTCTTTTTGATATGCCATCAATAAATAAAGCCTGTCATTCAGAATTAAGGAAATTTTTCGATACAATTCAAAAAAATGTAAGGGCATTAAGGGTTTTAAATGAACCAGTTGATTATTGGGATACAATTTTAGTTTTTTTTGTTAAACCTTAAATTAGATGTAATTTCTAAAAAAGAATGGGAAATGTTTAGTCTAAAAAATAATTCTACAATTACAATGATTTCATGAATTTTCTCACAGAAAGATGTCAAGTATTAGAAAGTGTGGAAGCAAGTAGATCAGTTGTAGTACAGACGCCTGATAAGCCCCAAATAAAACCTCCCATAATACGCTCTCGTGCCTATTTGGCAGGTTCTAATAATTCTCAGTGGTTATTTTGTAATAACGGCGAACATTCTATTTGGAATTGTTCTAAATTTTTAAGTATTTCAGAACAAGAGCGGGTAAATGAAGTCAAAAAATTGCGACTTTGCTTAAATTGTTTAAAGCCAAATCACTTGAGTTGTCAGTGTACATGGAGTGGGTGTCAAAAGTGTAGCAAACCCCATCATACCTTGCTTCATATACATTTTTCACATGACTTATCCAAAAATAAAGAACCTGAGGCTCGGATTGAAAAGAAAAATGAAGATAACGTCTCAAAAAATAGAAGTGGTTCAGAAAATAAAACACACGCTCATGTACCATATCGTGCGAAGCTATACCCTCTGATTCGTCTGATTTAAGTGCTAATTTAAGTGATTGCAGTGAAAATATTGTTTATAAATCTGTTAATACTCACACTTTAAATGAGGTTAGTGGTGGTGAAGTGTTGCTGTCGACTGCGAGGGTGTTAGTGAGTGATAAGAATGGAGAGTTACATGAAGTGAGAGCCTTATTAGATAGTGGCTCCCAGTCAAATTTCATCACAAATGATTTAGTAAATAACCTAGGCTTGAATATGAATGAAATAAATATGTCACTATCAGGAATAAATAATTCAGTAACGAAATCTTCAAAATTTGTACAACTTACAATTCAATCAAAGTATTGTTCATTTTCAGCAAATTTGCAATTCTTTGTTTTAAATAAAATTGCCAATAATTTACCAACAGTTCCTATTAATCCTAAAATTCCTTCAAATATTTTTTTGGCTGATTCCACATTATTTAATATACCGGGTTCAATTGATATTCTTTTAGGAGCTAATGTATTTTTCGAAATTTTGTGTGCAGGACAAATTAGAACAGAGAAGGAAATGCCAATAATGCAAAAAACTAGACTAGGTTGGGTAATTTCAGGATGTGTTCCTTATGTGGCTAACTCGGTGACTAATAAAACAAAATCTGCAGTGAATAATAGTGTTCAAACAATCTGTAATTTCACATCTAATAATGACATACAAAATCAATTGGAGAAGTTTTAGAGTGTTGACGAGGTTCAGCCATTGAAATTTCTTAGAAGGGAAGAAAATGAATGTGAGGAGTTATTTGTAAAAACAACCAAACATGGATCTGATGGAAAATTTATAGTTGAATTGCCAACAACAGAAGGAATTGAAAAAATAGGAGAGTCTAAAGAAATGGCTATAAGAAGATTTTATAAATTGGAAAGGAAACTTGAATTAAATAAGGAAATCAAAAAAGAATATGTAGAGTTCATGGAAGAATATGAAGCCCTAGGACACATGTCATTGATACCCAGTACTGAAATTGAAATAAATGATCGACCTATTTATTATTTACCGCATCATCCGGTTATAAAGGAATCGAGCACCGCCACCAAGTTGAGGGTGGTGTTTGACGCCAGTGCCAAGACAAGTATGGGAATAAGTTTAAATGATAAACTAAAAAGTGGCCCAGTAATCCAAGATGAATTATTTTCCATACTGTTACAATTTCGACAGCATAATGTAGTATTAGGAGCTGACATAGCGAAATTTATCGGCAAGTGTGGATAAAGGAGGAGCAAAGAGATCTTCAAAGGATAGTATGGAGAATAAATTCGGATGATGAGTTAAAGCATTATAGACTCAATACGATGACTTATGGCACAACACCTGCATCATTCTTGGCAATTCGCAGCCTGCATATGGCAGCAGATGAGGAACAAAATAATTATCCAAGGGCATGTGAAGAAATCAGAAAAAACTTTTACGTAGACGATTTATTGACAGGAGCAGAATCTATAGACGAAACGATCAAATTAAAAACTCAAATTTCGGAAGTGTTGAAAAAGTCAGGATTTGTTCTTAGAAAGTGGGTTTCAAATAAAAAAGAAGTTTTAAATCAAGAAGAATATGATGTTGATATCAAGCATTACATAGTTGAAGAAACGATCACAAAGACATTAGGAATAGCATGGAATATACAAAATGATAGCTTACAATATACAGTAGTTCAGAATAATAATTTTAGACCAACTAAAAGAAATATTTTATATATATTATAGCCAAGGGGTTTGATCCACTTGGTCTAATAGGACCTGTCATAGTGAAGGCCAAAATATTGATGCAGAAGTTGTGGAGTAAAAAATTAGAGTGGGATGATCAACTTTCACCAGAATTAATTGAGATGTGGTCACAATTTTATAACGATTTGCCTGGATTAAATGATTTTAATATTCCTAGACATGCATTCTGTGATGAGCCATGTATCATAGAATTGCACGGATTCTGCGATTCGTCGGAGAAGGCTTACGGAGCGTGTATACATGTGAGATCAATAAGTGCTAATGGGTGTATTAATACTTACCTTTTGTGTGCCAAGTCGAGGGTCGCTCCGATAAAAACCTTAACAATAGCAAAATTAGAGCTGTGCGGGGCATTGTTGCTGTCAAAATTGATGGTTAAGACAGTGCAATCGCTGAATGTTAATATAAGAAAAATTCAATATTGGACTGATGCTAAAATAGTTTTTTTCTGCGATTGACAAGAAATGTCAGCATTTTTGACCGGTTGACAGGTCGCAAAACTCAATATTTTGGTATTTTAATTATGTTTCAATAGTTGCTAAGAAATCAATGAATAACAATACCGAAAACACTTTTCCGGCCTAGGCCGGGAAGTGATTCTCGTACTGCTGACTCTGTACTACTTCGGTGTTTGCCGGCCTCGGCTACGCCTCGCCCGTCAACTTACACCGTCGGCCGAGAATGTGTCACTTTTCCACCTAAATACACAATATACTATAGCTTGGTTACAGGCAGAGCCTGCAACTTGGAATGTGTTTGTAGCACATCGTGTTGCAGAAATACAACAAATAACGAACATTGACATTTGGGACCACGTAATAGGCAGCGAAAATCCAGCGGATTTATTATCCAGGGGTTGTAGCCCAAGCAATATGATTATGTCAAGAAAATCAAGAGTGGCCGTCAAATACAACATATTTGGATGATTTAGAAGATATACCAGAAAGACGTGTTGCAAGGCAAGTATTTACGTATATTTTGGAACAAGACATTTTTGAAAGATATTCTACATTCTCTAGGCTACAACGAGTAGTAGCTTATATTTTAAGATTTTACAAAAACACATTATTTCTTCAAAATAAAATTTTAGACGAAACCTTATCAGTGTCTGAATTAGAACAATCATTGTTTTGTTTGGTACGTATGTCACAAATTGTTTCATTTTCTGACGAAATTCATTGTTTAAAATCGAAAAAACCCATCGCAAAAAATAGTAAATTACTTGAATTAAATCCCTTTTTAGATCAAAATCAAATATTAAGAGTAGGGGGTCGATTGAAAAAATCCGAAATTCCATTTGCACAAAAACATCCAATGATTTTAGATAAAGCTCATAAATTAATTGAAATTATAATTAAAAATGAACACAAAGAAATTTGCATATGGGTCCACAAAATTTATTATCAAATATAAGAACAAGGTTTTGGATTCTTGGTGGCATTAACACAATAAAAAGAGTTCTTAAGGCTTGTATCATTTGTTTCAGAGTAAAGCCAAGAGGCCTTAACATTCTCATGGGTGAATTGCCTGAGCAACGGATTACCCCTGCTAAACCATTTTATAATTCAGGTGTAGATTATGGTGGCCCATTCAGTATTAAAACCTCAGCTCTTAGAAATGCTAAAATAGTTAAAGCTTATCTTTGCCTTTTTATAAGCTTTGTGACCAAAGCTGTGCACTTGGAGGTGGTATCCGATTTGTCCACTCCATCTTTTCTCAATGCACTCAAACGATTTATCGCAAGAATATTTTTTCCGATTGCGGAACTAATTTTGTGGGGGCAAAAAATGAAATGTCAGAGTTTCTCACATTAGTACATAACAAAGACTTTAACAGTAAAATTGCTGAATATTTGGCTCATGATGGGATAAAATGGAACTTTATCCCAGCCCGTTCACCTCACTTCGGGGGGCTCTGGGAGTCCCACATTAAAATTGCTAAAAATTATCTAAGGAAAATAATTGGAAATGCTTCGTTAACCTTTGAGGAACTCACGACTGTTTTTTGTCAAATTGAGGCATGTATGAATTCTAGGCCTTTAAGTACCTTATCAAATAATGTAACAGATTTGTCGCCTTTAACGCCTGGTCATTTTTTGGTAGGCGAAGCATTGATTACACTACCAGAATCTGATGTACGGGATCTCAAATGTAGTAGGTTAAGTAGATATCAGCATTTAAAATTTATTGTTCAGACCTTTTGGGACAGATGGAATCGCGAGTACTTATGTGAACTTCATAGGCGTAATAAGTGGAAGTGTCATAAAGATTCTAACATTAAAGTAGGAGATTTAGTCGTATTGAAAGACGAAAATCTCCCACCGTTAAAATGGGCGATGGGACGAATTGAAAATGTGTATCCTGGATCAGACGATATAGTTCGCGTAGTGTTGGTGAAAACTACGAACGGATTAGTAAAGCGAGCAGTGTCAAAAGTGTGTGTTTTACCTATAGATGACTAGATGAATGATTTGTTTATTTAATATGATTATTCTTAATTTTTTTTTTTTTTTTTTCTTTATTCAACATTTTGTTAACGATAATGGCATTTAATAATTTGTTTAGTTTAGATAGGTGATATTATGATATTTGTTATATTATTATCAATGCTATTTTTGAGGATAATTTACTTTATTTTTATTATTCGATTTTCATGTTCAGTAGAGTAGGTGTTTATAATACTATGTAATACTTTACTATTGTGTAGGATTTTGTTTCAAATTTTTCAGGAAAAACTTATTTTGTTTTGTACTTTCATTTTTGAAAGCAATCCTTTCAAGGGGGGCGGTATGGCGAAATAATATACTCTCGAATATAATAATATTCTCCAGAATATTCTATTTTAAATATTTAATAATAGAGGTATAAAATTTTCCATAGCAACAACACCCAATATGCCGCGCCACTTGATAGCAATTCTAATTCTTCGAACGCAATCTAGAATTCAATTCTGATTGGTCGAACACGACTCCGGAATTCTAGGCTTTTCCTTGAATATGTAAAAGAGACCACGGAGTCGCATTGTTAATCAGTTACGCGCAAGAGTTTCTAATATTAATAAGAGCGTCGTGGCAAGCTCAGTTTTTGAAGTTTTGTTTTTGGCTGCGGTCAAAAAATCATTCACACAATTGTAAATTTGTAAATAGTAATGTAAGTAATCCACGACAAGGAGGTTATTTAGTTCAATCCCTTCGCCCATTTTTGTTCTGGCTTCTTCTTCTAGAATTCTTGATATGTTTTGACTTGTCCCTGGAGTGGTATTTATATTTGTATTGAAAATCTTAATACAGCAGGAATCCGATATGTGCTTTGGGCTTTTAGTACAACAAAACATACTTTTAATGCATGATATTAATCCGCACCACTTAAGAAAATTGTACACTATTACCAAAAGAACAACTGACGCGATAAAAGAAATAATGATAATGAACCAATGAGAGTGTTGAATAATAAATGGCTTCTTCAATTTTTCATCCAGCAATTGGTCCAGTTGTCCAAGTTTGTGATTCGCAAACTGTAAATCGTCCAATTTGATATTGGAAAGTCTTATTGGTTGTAGTGTGATTGGTGTGTTGTTGAATCTGGCTTCTTTGGCATAGCAGCAATCGTCAAGTGCAATATTGATATCTGAAATTAGTTTTGAAATATTCCGTGTAATGATTCCTGAGCTTTCCAAGATAATATTTTGAATATAGCCTCTGCATTTGGGTTCCAAACTTAACAGCCCTGTTGATGCAATTTTTATATCTTCGATTGGAAAATTATCACAAGCCAGAGTAAGCTGTAAGGGCGTCGATAGTACGAAATGCCAAGAGTTGTCGCTCAGTGGATGCCATATCTCGAAGTCTGCTTTGGAAGTAACGGTATGACAGTCAGCCGGGATTTTGGTAGAAAATGATGTAAACAATGCGACTTCGCACTTAGGAGGTTCTTGAATCCTTGTAGCTTGAGTGTTTTGGCAGATGAATTCCTCTTCTGTGATCCTTGTACACTTGGTAAGGTCTTTCATTTGCACATAACTAACCTTACTAATACTTATCAGCAGGTAAGGAAAATCAGGTAGGATATAGGAATGAATATCAGAAAAATTATGAGGTGTTGGAAGTGGCAATAATTTAAACAGATTGTAGGTCATTTCGTCAGTCAATGGAATTTCAATTGCAAAAATAATTATGTTATCAGAATGAAAAACTTTTAGTTTACTGATCTCAAAATATTTGTAAATAGTTGAATAAGATATTGGGAAGGGTAATTGAAGTCCGTTGTTCAATTCGATTTCCGAAAGTACATTTAATAATTGTTTTGGTGTTATAACTTTCGGATGTAGGATATTATGTCTGGCCATTGTTATAGCTGAGATTAATAAATCATATTCTTCGTTCAGACCTTCTAATATTTGTGTGAGTAAGGCAATATGTGAACTGATGATAAGTTTCAGTTTGATTACGTGAATACGTTTATTGGTATCTGCTGAGAAGGAGTTGAAAATTTTAATATTAGAGTTTAGAGTTTCTTGATTAGATTTAAAATTTCGTATACTAGAATTAAAATTAGATATCGTACTAGAAATTATGCCAATTTGTTGTTTCATCAAAAGTTGTGTATTTCTATTACTTTGAATTAGAGTTTTTATCGATTTGTCATAAAATTTAGCATCATCGGCATCAGGCATGCCAAATAGCCAATTGAATGCGTAAGAAGCACCATCAAAAATTCCTCTTTTAGTCTTTTTCGTATTAGTACCGATTATTTCGCTGACAACTTCAGATTTTCCGAGCAATTTATTAAACCGAGATTGGACGACTTTTATAGTATCTTTGCATAGAAAATTTTCAGATTCAACAATTTCATTACTATAACATAGATCGAATGACTTTTTCAATATTCCAGAAATAAATTTTATTTTCTTTTCATATCCAGTTACATTAAGATGAGTAAATAGGACAAATTTAGAATTTGAAAGTTTAACTTGGCCAAGATTATTATAATAAAGACCGGCATGATCGTGGAGATTAGTAATGTGATAATTATCGCCTCTAACACAAACGGAAATGGAAGTTAGTACAAGTAGGAACAGTAGATTAGCTTTATTAATCATTGTTGCTTTGATCTGAAACAAAAGGTTTTATCATATTAGTATGATACGTAATAATTTTTTTCCCTATTTGTAGTTGAATATTATTGTTATTGAAAACTTTAGTGACTTTATATGGGCCTTTAAAGTTAGGACTCAGTTTTTTATTTAGACCAGGGGAAATATGTTTATTTACAATGTAAACCATATCTCCTATTTTATAATGATTTTTTTTAATTTTGTTATCGTAATAAGTCTTCGATTTTTCTTTTGATTTCAAGATGTTGTTACGTGCCTGTTCTTGAGTTATGTTAAGTTTGAGTTTTAGGTTGCCTATGTAATCGTCATATGAATATTTAAATTCGGGTCTGCTAGTTATAGAGCTTGGCAAAAATGGTTTGGATCCAAATAATAGTTCATATGGTGTATAGTTAGTAGAAGAGTGAGTATGTGTATTGTAAGCGAACATTGCAAAAGGTATAAATTCGTCCCAGTTGTTTTGTTTGTCGTTAATGTAGTGTTTTAAATAATCTTTCAAAGTAAGGTGTGAACGCTCCAAAGCGCCATTAGATTCAGGGTGGTAGGGTGTGCTTGTGACATGCTTAGTTTTAAATAATTTTACGAGTTCTTTTATTAAATTGGACATAAAATCAGTACCTTGATCAGATAAAATAGTTTTGGGAATACCGAATAAAGTTATAAATTTGCATAATTCATTTGATACTGTTATTGCTTCATGATTCGGTATAGGAATGGCATACGAATATTTCGTTAAATCGTCTTGCATCGTAAGGAGAAATCTAGATCCGTTTTCCGTAATTGGAAGAGGTCCAACTATATCAATAGCAAGTTTTTCGAAAGGCTTTTCGCTAGTTGTTGTTATCATCATAGGAGCTTTACTGGGTTTGAAATTTGTTTTGTTTATTTGACAAGAAGGACATTTTTTTATATATTTTTTTATGTCAGTTTTCATGTTCTGCCATTTATATGTTCTTGTAAAACCTGAATGTCCTGCTAGTTTTGAATCGTGATTTTCTATTAGAATTGCGGAAATTTCCTCTTTTGAACTAATAATAATTTTTTCTGAACTAATAACACATATTTTTATATTCGTGTCCTTGAAAAGATAGTGTATCATTTCAAAATACATTGATTGTTTTAAATTTGGAGAATTTTTCGTTATGTCAGGTAAATAGAAGTATTTTATATTATCTCTGATTAGTTCAGTACGTAAGTTCTGGAGTGAATAAAAAACGTCTTTATAAGAAATATTTTCAAAATGAAAAGTCTTCACGAACATTAAATAGGATTTTTTATTGTTATTTTGTAACTTATAAGTTGAATATAATTCAAAGTTTGATTTTATGCTATCGTTGAAATCGAATTTGTTTTTTATGGACTCTGAAAACTGATTACTTTCGTCCAAATCAGTAGAGAAATAAACTGCGTTTGGAAAAAAATCGAATAGATTTCCATTTTTTATTTCAAGTTGCGGATTGATATTTAAAGTTTTGTAATGATATTCTATAAAATTTTCAAAGGTATCATTTTTAGAAATAATGTTGATATTTAGACATCGAGATAAAGCATCTGCGTTAGTATTAAACTTTCCTGGTTTATGAATAATCTCAAATTCGTATTCATTAAGTAATAATCCCCATCTAATCAGTCTACTTCCGGGATTTTTACAGTTTAAAAGCCAAGTGATTGGTTTATTATCGGTTACAATTTTAAACTTTCTACCATATAGGTAGCATCTAAAATGTTTAATGCTCCAAATTACTGCTAATAATTCTTTTTCAATAGTTGTATAATTTTGTTCGGCAGAATTTAACGTACGACTTGCGTATGCAATAGGTAGGTCCTGCCCGATCTCACCTTGACTTAAGACCGCACCAATCGCATAGTCTGAAGCGTCGGTCGTCAAAATAAATTCTCTTGAAAAATCTGGATGTTGAAGTAAAGGTTCATTTATTAGAATTTCTTTAAAGGTGTCGAAAGATTCTTGACATTCTTGAGACCAAATAAAAGCAACATTGCAAAATTGTTGATAAATTTACGATAATATCCAATTAAACCTAGGAAACTTTTTACTGTTTTTTGATTTTTAGGAATGGGAAAGTTTTTTATTGCTATAGTTTTTTCTGGTTTTGGTTTTACTCCTGATTCAGAAATGATATGACCGAGATAAGAGATTTCTTTACGGAGGAATTCACATTTGTCGGGTTGTAACTTTAAATTATTATTTCTGAGTCTGTCGAAAACCGCTTCAAGACGTGAGACATGTTGATTTAGATCTGATCCATAAATAACTATGTCGTCTAGATAAACGAAACACTGTAACCCTTGTAAACCAGTAAGAACTGCATTTATTAGTCTTTGAAAACAAGCGGGTGCATTTTTTAATCCAAAAGGCATTCGATTAAATTCCCAGTGACCTAAAGGTGTAGTGAAAGCGGTTTTTGGTTTATCTTCTTCTCTCATTGGAATCTGATGGAAACCAGAAGCCAAATCGAGTGTGGTGAAATATTTACTATGGCCTAATTGATCTAAAATTTCTTCGATATTTGGCATTGGATATGCATCACCAACTGTAACTTCATTCAATTTTCTAAAATCAACCACTACGCGCCATTTTTGTTCCCCCGAAGCGTCCATTTTTTTTGGTACTACCCATAGAGGGGCAGACCAAGGCGATGCAGACGGTTGAATTATTCCCTGTTGTAACATTTTATTGATTTGTTTATTAACTTCGGTTTTATGAATTTCTGGGTATCTGTACGTTTTTGTATGAATGGGCTTAGAATCACAGATGTTTATTTCATGTTTAATAGTGTTAGTACAACCAAGAGTATCTCCAGGTAGAAAGAAAATATCTTCATAATTTTCACAAAGATTAGTTATGAAGCTCTTTTCTTCTTGGTTTAAATGGTCTAATCTAAGATTTTGTTTCAATAGTTGGCTCCTATTTTTAATAAAATTATTTTCAGTACTTTGTTCCGAAGCAAAATAACAGTAGCTTTCTTTAGGAATCTGTTCTAAATAGATTGAAATAGGTTTTAATTGAAAATCAATTACTTTTGAGTTTAAGATTGTTGCAAAAGCTTTATTATTTGAATTTACTTTAGTCAATGCTCGGGATAAATAGATTCCCTTAGATATTTCCATATCTGGTATTATTATACGTTGATTTCTATTATTGTTTCCGTACGAGATTTGAGAACAAAATAAGAACCAGTGTTAGGATTAGCGTTTAATCCGATAGGGATTTGAAATGGCAATGAGTTTAGAGATAGAGTTCGTTTTTTAAAATCGATTTTTGCGTTTTGATCTTGAATAAAATCCAATCCAATTAGACCGTCATAAGGGACGTTTGTAGCCTGATTTAGTATGTGGAATTTTATGTTCAAAATCTGATTGTTAATGTTAAAAGGAATAGTGGTAGTTTCAACTGTTTGAATTGGAGAATTAGGACAGAGTCCATGAAGAGATATTTTTTCTGAAGGAACAAATTTAGTTATCTCAGGATTGAGTTTGTTGGCTTTTATCAATGAGCAGCTTGCACCAGTATCAAGTAAAAATCGGAGTTTTTTGTTTTGATTTTTTGAATATTTACTTTCTAGTTCAATGAAACTTGAGCTATTTTCAGCAAGAAATATTGTTAGTTCTCGTCGTTCTCGAACACCGCTAAAGTTTTGAGATGATCCTCCAGTGAGGTGTTCGTCATTGGAGGAGCGTTGGAGTTTAAAGAATTTGAATGACTTGGTTGATAATTTGGTACATTAGAATTGTATTGAATTGAATTAACGTTCGCGTTCTGCCTTGAATTCGTATGAGGTGAGTCGCGAAAAACTGGATTATGATTTGTCGAATTTCGATAAGGTCTTCTATTAATTTGATTGCTCGAGTTTTGGTTTAAGTTTTGAGAATTAGAGTTTTGATTCCTGTTATTATGTTGATAGTTTGAGTTTTGGAAGTTAGAGTTTGGATTTCTATTATTACATTGATAGTTTGAGTTTTGGGAATTAGAGTTTTGATGAGATTGGTTAGTATGCTGTCGATTAACATGGAAATTCATCGAATTATTAGATCTTCCTGCATTATTATTATATTGTCTTTTTCTACATTTTTCAATAACATGCCCTTGTTTTTTGCAGTAACGACAAAATATCTGATTATTCGTAAACAAAGTTCTTACGTTTGCATCATGATTTCTTGTTTTGAAACAATTATTTGTAGAATGCGAGTTGTTTTTGCAATTTTTGCAAAACTGAGTTGAACTGCGCGACATAGCCACAGCGCGTTCTTCAGAAATAGCTGCACTATACGCAGAATTAATCGAATCAAAATCTTTCCATCTCAACATTCGCGAAATTTCGGGTTTCGAATGATAAATAAATCTATTTAAAGCAATTTCGTTCAACATTTTCAGTTTTCCAGGAATCTCTTCCGGTTCTGTGCAATTTTGTTGAGTAGTAGATATCAATCGCGAGTTAATTGTTTCCAAACGTTGAAAAAAGTCTTTCACTGATTCGTTAGGACTTTGTTTGCAATTATTTAGCTCTTCCATTAATTGAACGTAATGTTTTTTGTCTTGATATAAAGTTTTTAAAGCGTCTTTTAAGGTATCCCAATTATCAAAGTTTTGGGTAGCTAACTGTTCTTTAGCTTTGCCACCGATTCGAGATAAAATAAAATATAAAAGAAGATTTTTCTGATCGTCCTGTGCTAATACATTGGCATTATTACAATTCGCTAAAAATTGCCCTAATTCAAGACGATTGCCATCAAAACTATTAGGTATTAGTTTGCATAAAAAATCTACGGAAAACCTACCATTATTTAGGTTGGAATTTGACGAAGGAAGTTGATTAAAAATGTTTTGAAAAGTTTCTAATAATATTGTTTGTAGGTCTGGGTTTACGGCAGGAGGAGTCATAGTGGCATATAAGTATTAATAAAGGAGTTAGACAAACAAAAGTAACCTCATTAAGAGACAAAAATCACTTACCAAAAAACTTGAAAGCTAGTGGTTACACAACAACTGTGATTCAATCCAATACTGGTCAACGCTGATGATAGCTTTGGCTGACTATGGTATGTCTTGAATCTTTGTATCCAAATCCTGCTGGATCTTGCTAGATACTTCTGAATCGTACCGACCGCGCCAAAATCTGTTGTGATCCTTCAGTGTTTTGCCTTGGTTAAAACTACTTTTGTTTTTGGTTTGAAACTTGTAGCTTTATTAGGTAATGGAATATAGAATGAAATTGAACTACAGCAAAAGTAAGACTTATTTTAGAGAGAGTTTTAACAAAATGTGTTACTACGACTGAAGCTGTCTTAAGACTGCCTTCTTGCTTCACTAGATCTCTTACAAATCGACCTTTACATCCCTTCTAAAACGTTTCTAAAACCTACATAATTACAACTGGAAAACCCTAAATAAATATTGGCAATAAATGACAGTCTGTTCGCCCAAAGAATGACCATTAAGGATATTTGGGAATTTTGGGGTTTATGGTGGACAAATGTTTAATTTATTTACATACAATATCTTTGGGTTCTTTAACAGAAAGTCTGGGTCATATAATAATATTGCTTTCGGCGACGGCGAGACATTATTTGGGAAAGTATTCGAGGGTCGTAAAAGGCACAATGTCATGATATTATGGAGGAATATGATAACATATTGAGTCCCTCTTGTTTGCCGCTCTTGTGAATTATGGTTCCAGTCTCCGTCTTATTAATTTTGAACCTGGTTCTTTTGCGTTAAAAAGCCAAACCAAAGGTCGATGATCGGTATATGTTCAGTTTCGTCTACGCGCCCTGTATATAGTTGTAGGTTAAATTGGGTATTTAGGATGTCAAATCCTATTTGGGAATGGAAATTGATTCGATTTTTTCTTTATTTTTGTTTTTTATTCTAATTGAATTGCGCGTGCTATGTGTTATATGCCTAAGAATTGATACGGCTTTGCTAAATTTGGTTTTTAAAAATGCGCGCGTTAAACACTGAAAAAGGATACCAGAGAAGTCCTTACACTGCCTGCAAGTAAATTAGTCGCCAAAAACACACCGAGTGCCCGCCTCGTGTGGTTCGAGAAAATAGACCTACGGTTTTTTGTTTGCCGCGACAGGTTTAAATCAAGACGGTCTCGTTGCACACCTACGCATTTGACTTGAACTTCCTGAAAGAGCTGGCCAGCTGAGTGGAGTTTGGAAGTAAAGCCAGGTAAGGTGGAAAAATATCCTTTTCAGTTTCGATATCTTTCTTCTGGCATTTCTGCAACATTGTTTAAGTTCAGATGGTGTAGTATGCCTATTCCATTTGCTTGATTTAGTGGTACTAATAAATTTTTTTGAACTGCGAGGAGGTATAATCATTTCTTGAAATTGTAATTGTTTGGATTTTATTACGTTTTGTAGTTTCTTTTGAAATTGTACAACTTCATCATAAGTAGAAACTGCATGGGCTGTCTTAACTGTAAAATGTTCATTAAAAATAAAGTCGGGATATACTTGATATGACAGTGATGGATTGATATAGTTATTTTCCTACGAGCGTGCGCAAAGTAGTACTTTTCCGCACGCATTTCCGGGCTCAAAGTTACACTTTTCCGCACTCAGTGCGGATACAGGCCTTATCCGCACTGAGTGCCGAAAAGTAATTATAATTGTCAAGCAACAATAAGTGCACCTGTCGACTTTGACACATGATGACAAATTTTTCCTCTATTTCTATATCAGCCAACATCTATACAAACACCAATTATAAATTAACTTTGACACATCAGATTTGTTCTCTATTTATATGCAAAAATCTACAAACTTTCTCATCAAATTTAAACGCTTTAAGATGAACAGCTCTGACGAGGATTTTCTGTTATTTTTTTTTGTTATGTAATTTTTTGATAAATGCATAGGTTCCCTTCAAGTTAATTAAAAATAATTAAACAAATTATCGTTTTTTTTTTTTTAATTTTTGTTATTACCTACCTGATATGAAGCTCGTAGGAAAAAATTTGTTCCTAACACGTGCGCAAAGTGTCTTTTCCGCACGCAAACACGTATCCGAACTCCGCTTCGCGTCGTTCGTATAACTGTGTTTGGGTGCGGCAAAGTAACACTTTGCGCACTTGTTAGGAAAATAACTATTTCCTAACGAGTGCGCAAAGTGGTACTTTTCTGCACGCAAACACAGTTATACGAACGACGCGAAGCGGACTTCGGATGAGTGTTTGCGTGCGGAAAAGAAACTTTGCTCCCGAGCGTGCGAAAAGTACTTTTGCAGGCTAAAATAAAAATGACACTTCCATTGAATTTTTGTTCTACAAGCAACTCTGAGTGCAATCAGTGTACGTACCAAAATTGTTCGTTAATTATAATTTCAAATAATAATTTTTCAACAGAAAAATAAATAAATAAATCCCAATGTGAATATAGTTATAGTTATTTCGCAGTCGTAGAAAAAGTATAGTGTGTAACGCGTGTGAAACGCCCTTTTCACACTCGTGGGGTTTGTACCACTCGCCTGCGGCTCGTGCCACCAAACTTCCCCACGCGTGTGAAAAGTGCTATTTTCAACACTTGTTGCACAATGTACTATTCGGCACGGCTGTCAGTGCGGAAAAAATTTTACCGCACGGCTGTCAAAAAAAAAAGAAAAATTCTACATTTTTACGCCTGTAGGAAAAATATTGTACCTAACACTTGCGGAAAATATTTTTCCGCTCTTGTTAGGTAAATAGCTATTTCCACTTCCTGTATCAATTAAAAATTTAGGCATTTATTCAGGAGTTATTATGACTTGTAAATCAGAGGTATTATAACTATTGAGACAAATTAAGTCACACTGTCAGAATTTGGGGTCAATTGAAAATTTTGATATTGAGAATCATTATTCTAAAAATTGGTGTTCTCATATAATATTGTACAGGTAATCAAACGGATCAATACAATTATCAGGTTGATAATAATTATTGTAATCATTTGGACAACGACGTAGCAATAGTTTTCACATGAGGGGAGTTTAGAGCAGTAATGGCCGCTCTTGGTCTATGCTGGAAAGGGTTTCAATTTTAGACCAGACGATGTATAGGCGACCGGGCGTAGCATAGTCAGAGCTGTTTCGAGTACAGGCAAAATGTACTCGGCTACCGGGTACAAGTACTTAGCGTAGAATGTTCTTGAGTACAGAGTACAATTACAAGTATTCACTACTCAAGTATTCAAAGTAACGTGTACATTTATGAATACATTCTACCACCTTGCATTCCTACCCAATGATGTCATAGGTACAAGTTATTAAGCCACGTCCTCTTTTAAACAGCCTTTATCTATCATGGAAATCTAATGAATCCTCATAGGCTGCAAGCGCTGAGGTAGCTGCGAACTTAGCAATGCACATGGGTTATGACGTCACCTCCCATTTCACACTTCCGTCACATTTCCCGAAATTTACCACTAGTGCGGAAAAGTGATAGATGTCACTTTTTAAATTATGAGCTGACACACTTACATAAATATCGGCATTGAGAATTATTGACACAATAACGTTATTTATTAAATTATTTTGGTTTAAACTCAACTTTTCTTGTAAAGTTACTATAGAATGGCTACTTTATGCTCAAAAATTTCGAAAATTTCATACTAGATACATCAAACGTATAAATTATTCTTAAAAGTTCTCGATTTTATTGTCTTCAGAATAAGGCACATTATTTCAGAATTAGTTTTTTTTTATTAATAAATAAATGAGTTTTATTTGTAAGACTACCTAATTTATATTAAGCAAAAATTACTGGATTTGTTTTTAATACTAGGTGTTGCAAAAGAAATGTTATTTAATATTGGTGTTAAAATTTACATTACGTAGGCACGTTCCTTCTATCTCGTAGAAAAAATAGTGTTCCTAACTCGTGCGGAAAGTCTCTTTTCCGCACTTGATTGCTTGCCGAACTCCGCTACGCGTCGTTCGGCAAACTGCAGTCGCGTGCGGAAAAGTGGCACCTTCCGCACTAGTTAGGAAATATACTATTCCACTAATTTTCACGTCCTCTTTCGATTGCTAAAGTCAAAAATTGTAAAATCCAAAAATTTAAAAGTTCGAATTTTTTCAAATGCATGGAAATTTGATTTTGAAATATTTCAAAGGGCCATATTTTGGAAACCAGTGAAGCTATCGGCATGAATCTGTTGCTCAATTGTAGCTCTGGAGAAGAGCTATAAAAAAGGTTATTTGAGACTCCGAACTCAAGGGGTTCGTTTTCAGTTTTGAATCTTTTGTGAAATTTGAGACAAAGTTTTGACTTTGAGCCTCAATATCTCTAGAAGTATTTAAGATAGACAATTGAATCTTATTCTATCTTAAAGATAATTTAATTCTGATTCAGAATATATAATTATACATTATAATTTGTGCAGTTATAACCGAGTCCTTATAAACTCTGGACTCTGGATAACCAAATCAAACTTCAAAATTGCTGAATTCATTTAGTAAACCAAAATGTGTTTTTCAATTTTTGATGTGTGAACATCTATACCGGCGGTTTGATGGTAAATTTCGGGAAATGTGACGGAAGTGTGAAATGGGAGGTGACGTCATAACCCATGTGCATTGCTAAGTTCGCAGCTACCTCAGCGCTTGCAGCTTATGAGGATTCATTAGATTTCCATGATAGATAAAGGCTGTTTAAAAGAGGACGTTGCTTAATAACTTGTACCTATGACATCATTGGGTAGGAATGCAAGGTGGTAGAATGTGTTCATAAATGTACACGGTACTTTGAATACTTGAGTATTGAATACTTGTAATTGTACTCTGTACTCAAGAACATTCTACGCTAAGTACTTGTACCCGGTAGCCGAGTACATTTTGCCTGTACTCGAAACAGCTCTGACTATGCTACGCCCGGTCGCCTATACATCGTCTGGTCTAAAATTGAAACCCTTTCCAGCATAGACCAAAAGCGGCCATTACTGTTCTAAACTCCCCTCATGTGAAAACTATAGCTACGTCGTTGTCCAAATGATTACAATAATTATTATCAACCTGATAATTGTATTCATCCGTTTGATTACATGTACAATATTATATGAGAACACCAATTTTTAGAATAATGATTCTCAATATCAAAATTTTCAATTGACCCCAAATTCTGACAGTGTGACTTAATTTGTCTCAATAGTTATAATACCTCTGATTTATAAGTCATAATAACTCCTGAATAAATGCCTAAATTTTTAATTGATACAGGAAGTGGAAATAGCTATTTACCTAACAAGTGCGGAAAAATATTTTCCGCAAGTGTTAGGTACAATATTTTTCCTACAGGCGTAAAAATGTAGAATTTTTCTTTTTTTTTGACAGCCTTGTTATAAAAAATTTTCCGCACTGACAGCCGTGCCGAATAGTACATTGTGCAACAAGTGATGAAAATAGCACTTTTCACACGCGTGGGGAAGTTTGGTGGCACGTGCCGCAGGCGAGTGGTACAAACCCCACGAGTGTGAAAAGTGCGTTTCACACGCGTTACACACTATACTTTTTCTACGACTGCGAAATAACTATTCACATTGGGATTTATTTATTTATTTTTCTGTTGAAAAATTATTATTTGAAATTATAATTAACGAACAATTTTGGTACGTACACTGATTGCACTCAGAGTTGCTTGTAGAACAAAAATTCAATGGAAGTGTCATTTTTATTTTAGCGTGCAAAAGTACTTGTCGCCCGCTCGGGAGCAAAGTTTCTTTTCCGCACGCAAACACTCATCCGAACTCCGCTTCGCGTCGTTCGTATAACTGTTTTTGCGTGCAGAAAAGTACCACTTTGCGCACTCGTTAGGAAAATAACTATATCAATCCATCACTGTCATATCAAGTATATCCCGACTTTATTTTTAATGAACATTTTACAGTTAAGACAGCCCATGCAGTTTCTACTTATGATGAAGTTGTACAATTTCAAAAGAAACTACAAAACGTAATAAAATCCAAACAATTACAATTTCAAGAAATGATTATACCTCCTCGCAGTTCAAAAAAATTTATTAGTACCACTAAATCAAGCAAATGGAATAGGCATACTACACCATCTGAACTTAAACAATGTTGCAGAAATGCCAGAAGAAAGATATCGAAACTGAAAAGGATATTTTTCCACCTTACCTGGCTTTACTTCCAAACTCCACTCAGCTGGCCAGCTCTTTCAGGAAGTTCAAGTCAAATGCGTAGGTGTGCAACGAGACCGTCTTGATTTAAACCTGTCGCGGCAAACAAAAAACCGTAGGTCTATTTTCTCGAACCACACGAGGCGGGCACTCGGTGTGTTTTTGGCGATTAATTTTACTTGCAGGCAGTGTAAGGACTTTTCTGGTATCCTTTTTCAGTGTTTAACGCGCGCATTTTTAAAAACCAAATTTAGCAAAGCCGTATCAATTCTTAGGCATATAACACATAGCACGCGCAATTCAATTAGAATAAAAAACAAAAATAAAGAAAAAATCGAATCAATTTCCATTCCCAAATAGGATTTGACATCCTAAATACCCAATTTAACCTACAACTATATACAGGGCGCGTAGACGAAACTGAACATATACCGATCATCGACCTTTGGTTTGGCTTTTTAACGCAAAAGAACCAGGTTCAAAATTAATAAGACGGAGACTGGAACCATAATTCACAAGAGCGGCAAACAAGAGAGACTCAATCTGTCGTAAATAATCCAGGAGACATCGACAACGTAATTGATCGATTTTTAAATGACATATAGATACTAATTTTCCTGATCCAATTAATAACCCTGAATATATCGAGTTAATTAATGAGCTTCAAAACATACCAACTGAGAATCCTGAAAATGTACCAATAGTTCCAAATCTTGATTGGCCTTCAACTTCAAGAGTTAATATTATTGATAACATTTAAATCAGACTCCCAATCAATAACAAAGATTCATCCAGTACGGATATTGCCCATAGTATATAAATGCAGACGAAAATTTAGCGGAAATCCCGAACCTTGATGCAATTATAAATAATAAATCGAAACAAATTGTTATAAGAAAATCTCCCTATGACGCATATATCAAGAGAGATTGTGAGAACCTCGATGGAAATAGGAAAGTGCGTGCCACAATTCCCACTAACCTAGATACAATAACAAAGTTCCTCAGAGAAAATCTTGCTGACATAACCACCTATATACATTTTTTATCTAAAGAATTGCGCCCACTATTTCAAGATAGTTCAACAAAGCACTTCCGCAATTTTAAACTAATTGAGTGCACTAAGTTGATAAATAATGTAGAGCAAGGTGAAAGAGAAATGATGATTCGATTTTCACATGAAAGCAAAACAAAACATCGTGGAATTCAAGAAATAATGAAACGACAAATTATTACTGGATATCACTGAAAGCTGACGTAACGAAATACATTAATAATTGTGAAATATGCCAAAGAGCAAAATACAATAGGAGACCTCCAGATAAACCTCCTATATTAACAGAGACACCCTCGAAGCCTTTCAAAATAATCCATATTGATACATTAATTATCGATAAACAAAAATTTTTGATAATCCTTGACAAATTCTCTAAATTTGGACAAGCCCTTCCATATTTTGGCACAGCTATAGTATTTTTAATAAAATCTCTTTTTTTTTAAAGATAAAAGTCAAAATGACATAATGTTGGCAATACAATGGACAATTGTCAAGTTTTCAAATTTTTCATGTAGAAAAGGCTTGTGTTGCCAACATAGTCACTAAATTTTTGACTTGGGGAATTATGTTTAAAAAAAAAACAGACTTTAGGTACCTATTTATACAGTGGCTAAATAAACCTTTACATACAGTGGCGACAATAGAGGTCCCGCCGCCATTTTGTTCCCAACCTCTTATTACTCTCAAATATTAATATATAGGATTTAAATAGACATCTATCATAAAAAATTGAAATCGACGTATTTGATGACTATTATTAGGACCACCAAATACGTTGTTTTCCATGTTTTATGATGGATGTTTACCCAAATCCCATATATTCATATTTTAAATAAGTAATAGGTGGGAACAAGATGGCCGCATTTTCCATATAAATATATGGGATTTTAGAACCAATCAAAAATAAGACAGCAATAATTGTCGCCACTGTGGGTAATAGAGTCACTGTACCTATTTAGAAGTACCTGTCGTTTTAGTGACAAAACGTATGTCGCTTCTTCACACACAAATAAAATTAGGTTAGGAATTTCCTATTTGTGTATGAAATTGACGTATTAGCAATCGACGTTCGTTTTTGTTGGTAATTTTTTGTTTCATCTGATTCGTGATTGATAAATAAGGATGGGGTTATTCTAAATGGGTATTACAAATACCTACTATATAAAGTTTGTTGTTTTTTTAAAGATAAAAGTCAAAATGACATTCTGTTGGCAATACAATGTAAAATTGTCAATGCTTCCAAATTTTTATGTAGAAAAGGCTTGTGTTGCCTACATAGTTACTAAATTTTTGACTTGGGGAATTATCTTTAAAAAAAAACAGATTTTATCAGCATGTCAAGGTTTGATTAATTTTTTCTAATTTTTAGTTATTCCCAAATTAATTGTTTCTGATAATGAAACAGAATTTTAAAATGAAGTTATTATAGTGATCTTTCAAAGACTCACAATATTAAAATTCATTTCACTACTCCTAGTCATCATGCGAATCCAATGGACCAGTAGAAAGACTAAATTCAACACTGATGAAACATATAAGAATTTTTTGAGAAAAAGATAATAATACTGACATAATAAAGTTTAATGTCATATGCGGTTATTGCTTATAATAGTAAATTCGAGGCTCGAGCACAAATACAGTGCGGCCTTAAGGTAAGGAAGGAATACATTCAATAATTATTCTTCCAAGCATTTTTTTTTTTTAAATCCTTGAACAAGGCAATTTTATTTTTTGTCGAGCATTTTTCAGAAAATAAATTTATTATACAGGGTGGTCGCAGAAAAGATGGATAGGTAGTTGTTTAATTTTTTTAAATAGACACCCCTAATTTTTTTTATATTTTCGGATTTCTGACAAAATTCTACGTATTTTTCATGAAACATGTCCTATACCTAAATTCACAGATTAACTCGTCTTAAAGATAGGAAACTTCCATGTAAAATGTTCGTTCGGAGCTGTTTAAAAAATTACACGTATAAGAGTTTCATGACTGCCAAAGCTATGCGGCGCTAGTATAGGAAAGCCACAAGCAAATGTCATCTGTGAAAGAATGTAATTCGTCATTGTATTTGCCATTAGTCAGCCGTTTGATGTGTATTGGTGTTCTTCTTGTTCTATGCTATTCTTTTTTTGATTTTCTATCAATTTTTGGTAAAACTTTGACTTCTTAATATGTTTTTAACCAAAGAGACTTTATGTTACATGTAGGTAAACATTGTGGAAATGGTTTTAGTGATGGTATTTATTTGCTATTTTTGACAAAGTCATTTGTGCACTAAACTTTCTAGTGTTTTTTTTTTTCAATACCGTTTTCTGTTGTGTCAAAGGCTGTTCTGTTAAAGAAGGAGATAGCACTGAAATGTTGTTGTTTTATTTCCAAAAAATAGGGTTTAATAATGAAATGAAATTGATTAGACAAATTATTTGAAAGAAGGCGGGAATCACGTGACTACTGCCACAATACTGAACACACCGAAGTGCACACTAGCGCCCCATGCTGTGGCAGTCATGCAACTCGCTGCATGAGTAAGACAAGGATAGGGAAAAACGCCTGAGTTTCCTATCTTTAGGACGGGTTAATCTGTGCCTAAATTCAACTATTTCGGAAATATTGACAGTTGGAAATTGAATTTTTGCTACTTTGACAGAAACCTAAACGGTTAATTTTATATTATTATATATTCTGTACCTACTGGATTTGAATAACATCAACCCGAAGGAGACAAAAGAAATCGTCACAGCACTTCAAGACCAGAAGAAGATTTTGCAAGAAGTCACTGGACAAATTGCGTTGAATCGCATCAAGTTTTGGACGATTTTACTGTACTTATACATTTTTATTAATAATTTTTTTACTTTGCCTATAATTTGCTTTTGAAAAAACGCTTAAATAACGTTATAAAGATATCCTCAAAGGAACAAAGGAAGACATAGAGTCAAATTTATAGTCGCTCCTTGAGGTTCCCTCAGACCATAAGGGAGCCCTAAACGTTTAGAATTGACATGTCAAACTTGTCAAATAGTAGCAAGTGTCCATTCTAAACTCTCGACTACAAGGAAGATTCAAGGAATTACTATAAATTCGGTTCATAGTTATTTAAGAGTTTTCCCGTTTTAATCACATATTGCTTTTCAGCTTTTATATTATTTTTTGAATTTTTTGATTGTATAAAATCACACCCATTAAAGGGTATGTTTTCAACTAAGGGTGGAGGAGTTATGTTCCACTAAACCCCCGCATTACGCCATTGCTTATATCAGCATATTAATATTATATAAAGGAATCTAGGATTAGAATCTAGTTAGTTCATTTGTACCGTTCTTAAGATAATGACGTTTTTTAAAAAGGATTTCCCGTTTATCAGTCACGTAACTCTCTAAAGCGCAACCTTTGCCCGTCTCTGAGTGGTAGTCTCAAAGTTTCTCCTCCGGAGATATCGAGACGAGATTATCCAGAGCCGAAATGGTACATTTTTGGATGGCTTCTGGCATGTCCAGGTAGTGCTGGACTATGCAGGTATCAGCTTTGAGGCTGATGGGCAAAATTGCCAGTAAACCAACCAGTAGAAGATTCATGATTCATTTTATTACTGAGGTTTTTTTAAATTTTGTAATAATAATGTACCTACCTACTTGAATTCGATAACATTTATAATAATTGATAATAATTTACTTGCTGAGTGCGGAAAAAACAATGATGAGGTAATTACAAAGAAAAGTTTTTAGATAAAAGTTGAATATTTCGACGAGTTCTTCAAGAAAGTTCATTGAGCTATTCGTCTACGACTCTAGATTTAGGTTTTCCAAATTGAATATTTACAACAATTTTTTTGTAGAGAATTCATTTCTCTATCGAATAAGATATGATTCATTGAAATCGGTCCAGGCATTCGAGAGTTATGGCCAATTTAATGAGACCATGTCAGCTGGCTAAAGCGGTAAAATGCCAAGAGGCATTCTCTCTTTATTTTAACCTTTTCTATCCAAAAAATTTCTTATTTTTCCGAAATTTTGAAATTTAAATTTTTCACATAAAAGCTGGAAAAGTCCTGGAAAATGGAAAAATTAAGGGAAAAGAAAATTAGTTTTGGGACTTCTTGGGATCTCCTCTACGAAATGGCTATTTTGAAATTTCGGAATTCTGAAATTTTGACTTTGGTTTTTGGCCCTATACCTTCAACACAGAAAACTCGTCGTAGAGAAAAACTCTTCACGGGCAGATTGTAGAGCTCAACGATATCTACAAAAAAGCTCACTGAGTCTTACCACTACGACTTACGGTTTTCCAGATATTTTACTTGGAACTTTTAAAATCATTGGGTAAGCTTATGATTTTTTCCGGCCAAAAAATCAAAGTCAAAATTTCCCAAATTTTCTTTGATTACGTCATAAAGGAGGTCCTAAGGAGTGTCGGAACCTATTTTGTTTCCTATTTTTCCAGGAGTTTTCGCTCGGCCCTTTTATATGTTTCCAAGCAAAAAAATGGAAAATCGAACATTTCGAAAAAAAAATTTTCACAACCAAAATCCTCGATTGATCGCAAAGCAAATGTGGCCTTATTAAACCGTGCAAATTTTAAATTACGTACAAATCCTCTTCCATAATTTACGCAAATTGAAACATTTTAATTAAATACACATTTGACTTTCTAGTTAGTGCATTAGTAATGAAAATATCAAGGGCAAATTAATAGTACTCTGGCAAAAATACTGAAATAATGTGCAATAAAACGTAAAATGATTACAGAATCATTTGATTGTGCACTATAGAATTTCTGAATAAAACCACAAAGTGACGTGAGTAACTTTATTTAACAAACAAAATTATCAGGCTCAAAATTACAGGTACTATTGTGACCACCTTTGAGTAGTACTTTACTGAAAGTCCAATCGAAGCAACCAGCTTCAGCGCAAAAAATATAATAGGGTACTGCTTTGTCTTCTAAAGTACCACTAATGTCGATTAGCTGCAAATTTTTAATAGGGATGTTATTGGTAGCTTCACTGGGAAACGATGAAGAATTCCCTGGCAAGTTCCTATAGTTCTGCTGAATGTTGATACCATAACTTCCTAAACCTAATCAAATAATTATTAATTAATCAAGAAATCAATTAAACAATTACCATGCAACACAATATTACTATAAGTAACATTTTCAATCACCCCCAAACCACCATCTACATGTGTTTTGATGTGAATCCCATTCTGACCCCCCATGAGTACGGAATTCATTACGGCAACATTTCTGAGCGTGTTCTGAGCGATAGATTCGTTACTGAAGCCCACCGAGATGCTCAGACCGTGTCCCCCGTAGCAGGTCAGGTCGTCGATTACGATTCCATTGCCGCATCGGATGGCGACGCAGTCGTCTTGGTTAGTGACGATGCTGTTTTTGATTTTTATGTTGGTGCCGTTCCATACGTCGAAACCGTCCGTGTTGTGACCAGCTCGATCATTACCTGCCACACTCTATGAATAATGAGATTATAAATTAAGATAATAACTTCTTAAGTACTTATTTGTTTCAAAAATTGTAGTATTTTTTAGGCAATTATTGTTGAGATAACGTATTTTTCATTGTCCACTGATAAAGTTCGAGAGGGTTCTAGAAGTCTAGAGTAGTTCTTACCGGATCTCCAGCTCCATTATCAATATTCCACTCGGACAATACAACATCGGAAGAATCGGCCAAAAGGACACAATGTACCGGTGAATTCAAAATGTTAATACCTTTCATGCTCGAATTGTGAAGTTGTATGGTAAAGAATTTCGGTTTGAGGGAGCCCCATTCGCCCAAACCGTCCCAATAAAGTGGCCCTTGGCCGTCCAAGACAGCGCCTACGTTTAATAAAAATAATAATATTTTAAAACATTACTACAATTTACCTGTTTCTCCTTCGATAGCAACATTGGTACCATTGATAACCACCAAAGGACCGTCCCATACGGCGTACCCGAAAGTGGTGGTGCCTCTAAAGTACAACCTTTGCCCGTCTCTGAGTGGTAGTCTCAAAGGTTCTCCTCCGGGGATATCGAGATTGTCCAGAATCAAAATGGTACATTTTTGGATGGCTTCTGGTATGTCTAGGTAGTGCTGGACTATGCAGGTATCAGCTTTGAGACTGATAGGCAAAATTGCCAGTAAACCAACCAGTAGAAGATTCATTTTTTTACTACGTTTTTTTTTAATCTTGTACCTTTATATTAATGTAGGTACTTGAATTCGATAACAATTGTAATTGATTATTTGTTTGCTGAGTGCAAAAAAAACAATGATAAGTGGAAAAGGAACAAGGTAATTACAACTCGTGAAAGGAAAGTTTTTTGATATAAAATGAATATTTTGAGGAGTTCTTCAAGAAAATTCATTTAGCTTTTCGTCTACGACTCTAGGTTTTCCAAATTGAATGTTTACAGCAGACTATCTAGAAAGTTTCAACTTTGATCAGCTCGCTGAAAAAGCATCCCTAATTAAGCGTGCAAATTGTATAATATTGCGATTTTATAATAAATATATGGCATTTCTTATTTCTTTATCCAGCATATTGAATTTTTTTATCGAGCATTTATTATTTTTTTTAACGTGCCTTAATTATGACCCCTTCCAAAAACTCCATAATCCTAAGTCTATCTATCTGGACTAGAGTAATCCACTTTTTGTTCACCTATATTATTTGGAAAATGTGTCGAAGGCGAAAATTTTAAGTCATAGATGTATCGCATTAATAAACTTGTTTCTTTATTACATATTTAAATCCTGCTTTTAAAAAAATGCATATTGGCGTCTATGACGAAACCCAAGTTATAGGGGATAAGAGGACACGCCCAAAACTTGAGTAATCATTCTACAGAAATAAAACCCGAAAATATTCCTCTATTTTCAAGGAATTGAAATATATACAAAATAATAATATGGGTAAAAAGAAAAAATGAGCGAGTCTGCTTGTAGGTACCGAGAACATCTCGTTCGGTGATGATAATAATAATACTGAGGGCGGGTATTATAAACTATTTTGACAAATAACTAATATCTTACTTCTCGAATGACTTGAAAATGAGATATGACGTCATTCCAGAAGTTAAATTTCAGTTAACTATAATACCCGCCCTAACTGGCAGCTCCAATCTTGTGGCCCAATTCTATAAAAATATCGCATACGAAATTTGATTCGAATTTGACAGCAATGTAAATTAAATGGGAAGCATTCGAAATCATTTCAAATTTCGTATGCGATATTTTTCAAGAACTGGGGTCGTATTTTCGAAACCATGCGAATTCTTTCGCATGCGATCTAATTCGAATGAAAAAACGTGTACGAACTAAAATGCGTATTTTTGAAGGCCCTTCGAAAATTATATCGTTTACGAGTATCATTTGCGTTGGCATCGTCGCAAATTCGAGTATTCGGTAATAGCCATTTCGATCAATATAAAAACGAAGAAGAATTTTTTGACATCTGACTTATTAGACTATCCAAGATGCTGTCGAACTAAAATTAATATGGCCGCCAAGAGGCACACGAACCCTTTGTTTATGTGCTATTGAATGATGTTATGAGTTTTAAATAGTGCTTATTGTGAATTATTTGCGTTGTTATACCTAAAACTGTTGTTTTTATTAATGTTAGAAATAGTGCATTTGAATTGTGTATGCAAATAGGAGTTTGTGTTCCATCTGCCGGCCATATTTTGCTTGTCAAAGTCACGTGTTTTGGATAGGCTGTTGTTAACCTTTCCTTTTTTGTATTTTGTGGCTGTTAATTGAGTTTATCCATTGAATTTATTACAAGGTTTATCATAAGTATTTTTGAGTCTATTCCGCCGGTATAGATCTCGTTGAAATAAATTTTGTGCAACGAACAATCATGGTTTTTGGATGGGGCTCTAAAAGCTCTATCAAATCCGAGGTGAGTGGCTTCGTCATGCGATATAATTTTCGAAACTGAATATCCGAATATTCTTCCAGTGGATCAAGAAAGGGATGTAACACCCTATCCCTACGATCTGTCAGTATTTCCGCTTCTTCGAGGGCATCAATAACATTTCTTTCGATTAAATATCCATGCCAGCCATTCCAAAAACTGTCTTTTAATAAAGCTGGACAATTTAACCCACAAATTATTTGGAAACGAATGAAAAGTCAAAAGGAGAACGAAGAACGAACACAATTTCCAATTTGCAGAACGTATTTGGGTACATAAACAACATATATAACGTATATAAACAAAATAATAAGAACTTCAAAATTCATGCGAATTCCGCCTTATTCGTATGCGAACGGCATTCGAATGGTTTCGAAAATACGACCCCGGACCCTGCACGCGTAATCATGGTTCCAGAGACGATCCAACCTAATTCTGTAGTTTGTGCAAGTAGTCCATTTGTCATCTTCTTAATACCTTCCAGAATTATGTCTCCATATTCTTCAGCTCCCAGGATAATATCTACTGGTCCTGTCAGATCTGATAACATTTTTCCATTAATTAATTTCTACGTTGTTTTGTTTTGCAGGAAGTGATCTTGGTAACCTTGATTCTATAGATGCTATACATGGCACTTGGAGTATAAATTTACTTGCGAAACGAGTCCTATTTGTTGCTTTCATTTGCCACTTGGACGTGAGAGGCTCACCTCCTCCTACTCCAGTTATATCTGACTGAATGCGTTGTCTCGGAATTGCTGACATTGTGGCAGCTTCCTCAGTTATGAAGGATGACTGAGAACCAGGATCTACTAGTACACGTGTGTGTTGATCTATTCCATATGTCTGCTACTCGGACCATTGCGGTGGCTAACAATACCATCTCGTCTTGTCTCTGGCAATAATGAT
The DNA here is from genome assembly GCA_917834065.1 of Ceutorhynchus assimilis. NCBI lineage: Eukaryota > Metazoa > Arthropoda > Insecta > Coleoptera > Curculionidae > Ceutorhynchus > Ceutorhynchus assimilis. The sequence continues at coordinate 29,774,708 of OU892278.1, read as the reverse complement.
TTGCAGAGTTACTATGCCGAGAGCTCTGAGAATCTTGGTTTTGATTCCGCTGATCTTGCCGATACCAGGGGTCGTATTTTCGAAACCATGCGAATTTTTTCGCAAGCGATCTATTTCGAATGAAAAAAGTCGTGTACGAACTAAAATGCGTATTTTTGAAGGCCCTTCGAAAATGATATCGTATACGAGTATCATTTGCGTTGGCAACGTCGCAAATTCGAGTATTTGGTAATGGCCATTTCGACCGATACAAAAACGAAGAGGTATTTTTTGACATTTGGCTTTTCAAAAATACCAACACTCCCTATTTTTGCTGTTAACCTATAAACTATCCAAGATGCTGTCAAACTTAAATGAAAATGTCTACCAAGAGGCACACAAACCCTTTGTTTAGGTGTTATCAAATGGTGTTATGAGTTTTAAATAGTGCTAATTGTGAATTATCTACGTTGTTATATTTAAAACTGTTGTATTTATGTTAGAAATAGTGTATTTAAATAGTGTATGTGAATAGTAGTTCGTGTTCTTCCTGCCGGCCATATTTTGCTTGTCAAAGTCTTTTTTGTATTTTGTGGCTGTTTATTGAGTTTATCAAGTATTATTTAGGGCGGGTATTATAAAACTACTTTGAGAGTTAACTTAAAGTTAACTTCTGGAATTACATGTAATTCAAAAAGTTAATTTCAAGTTAACTGTCAAAGCAGTTTTATAATACCCACCCTTAGTCTATTCTGTTAGTATAGATCTTGCTGATTAAATTTTGTGCACCTAATCGTTGAGATTTCCTTGAACGTCCTTGTTTTTTATAACGTTAATTAACAATCTTGGTTTTTGGAGGGTTTGTGTCTGCTGAACAAAAGAAAGATTTGATTAGCTTCATGGAGGAGCATCCAGAACTAAAAATCTGGAAAATTCAGCTTTCAGGAGCTGAAAAACATTAGAAACATTGGCGCAAAGTAAGCACATCAACCAAAGTTCTTCGAGGGCACCAATAACATTTCTTTCGATTAAATAATCCCAGCCAGCCATTCCAAAAACTGTCTTTTAATAAAACAGGACAATTTATAATCCGCAAATTATTTGGAAACGAATGAAAAGTCAAAAGGAGAACGAATATCGAACACAATTTTCAATTTGCACAACGTATTTAGGTATAGGTACATAAATAACAAATATAACGTATATTAACAAAATGATTAGCACTTCAAAATTCCAAGCAATGCGCAGAATCAAGTAAAATCGCATGCGAAATGGGACATTCGACTGGTGGAGACCCACTCGTGTAAACGTACACGAACCAAATCGTGTACGGACCGTTCGAAAGTGATTCGAAAATACGGAACCCCAATTTTCATTCGAATTTCGGCTTATTTCGTATACGAACGGCATTCGAATGGTTTCGAAAATACGACCCCTGAGCCCCGGTGGATTAATTCACTACACAAATTTACAGCAATCTACTACCGATATGAATATCTTATGCTACTTCAGGCCGGAAGCGCTGAGGTAGCTGCGAACTAATCACTGCGCATGTCACATCCGCTTTCACATTTCCGTCCCCATTTACCCTCTTTCCGCCGACAAAGTGTTTACGCATCAATAATAGAATATTATAATAAGTATGCTTTGGTAACTTCACCACAAAAAAAATTAAAAGGACGAGCCCTAGTACTAGGTGTTTGTTTATAAATGGGACACTCAGTAGCTTTTTTATTATTGAAAATGAAGGGACATTTTTGTGAAGCTAATTTTCGAAAAAATTTGAAAATGCAAAAATATACAGGGCAATCCATTGAAAAAAAATTTTTTTTGGCGCACCCTGTATACTTATGACGACAAAAAAAAATTGTTGTTGCGATTAGGATTGTTTCAATTTACCAAGAAATTTTCCAATTTAAACATGCCGTTTATTTGCAATAATAAAAAATTTACTGAGTATTCCATTTATAAGCAAACACCCTGTACAACCTTACCTAACCATGATTTTGTCTAACGAATAGCCTGCTAGGCGAGTTCGGTTAATCCTCTGCGAGCTAGAAGATGATATTGTTGACAGAAGCTCACGTCATCTTTCATTTGAAGTTACAAAACTGGTCACATGTGGTTGTTATCTTTTAACTCGAGTAGGATGAACCGAACTTTATTAGGAGCGCATAATAATAATCCCTATTCCTATAGTCGGGCCACCGAAGAAATATAGCAATAAAACCGGGCGCTAAACCTTCGAGGGGTCTGACAGGCAATAGACGAGCGGGTTTTCACCCACTTTATATTTTCTCATGATTAATCAAATTTAATAAAAGCATGAATTCATTTTATCAGTATGTGAGTATATGCATGAATGCGATTCCAATAAATTATTTTGGGTTAAAATTACAATGAAAATCTATATACCTAATTTTAAGTATTCTCTAATTTAGGTAACCTATTTAATTATTAACTCATTATGGAATCTAAATTTTCTAGTTTCGAGAATGTAGGTAGGTTTGTTACTTAGGTACTAGTAATTTCTTGCTCAGGTAAAATGATGATTTTATATAATAATTATGGTGTACTCCAACTTTTTTTTTTAAAACTTCTAGAAATTGTTTTCTAAAACCTTTGACCCACCAAATGTTGTTCCTAAAAGGTTAAAATTTCATGACCGCCCAAAAGGCCACCAAATATTTTGTATACCTACCTGTTGCTGTTAACTTTGGTTTACATATTTACTATAATTTTACATAAATTATCTTATAGGTAAGATGGGTACCTATTTTATTACTGAGATTTAAATAGAAAAAAAAAATTACAAAGTTATGTGTATGCTGAGATTGAGAAACACTAGTTATATTGTAAGACCCTGTGTTATCTTTATACTAATAATTCTCCTTTCCTATGATAATTATAAGCGTACGCCTATGTTAATACTTATAAATATATGAAACTGCTTAATCAGCGGTACTGCACTGGTAGTACCACCACCTGCCTAGGAAAATGCTTGGATCAGCAAATATTTATTATTTAAGCCAGAGCTTTCCAGTAAGGAGCGTTCATTTGTTTTCAGGCACTCCCTGTAGCAATTTGATCCACATATTTTTCGATTGTCACTATTGTATTTTAATTAATAAAATAATAGTTATTTATACACCAAGTGAGTTAAATGAATTTTTATTCATGAGAAGACAGTTTAACCCACGAGCCCTAGCGAGTGGGTTAATTTTCTTCGAATGAATAAACATTTTCACTCACGCGATGTATACAAAATTTTATCCTATTTTGTGAAAATTTTGCAAATAAAGTAGAAGGAAAAATGCCGGGAGTGAGTTAAAAATATTTTAAATCACTGAGGTTTCAGATTTAGTTGGGCAGAGTGACTTAAAATGCCGAGAGTGAGTTAAAATGTTTTTAAATCACTGAGGTGATAAACGTCTACTTACCTTTATTGTTATTATGCGTTCAATAATGTCATTTTTAAACGTCAAAATGGGATAAATGTTTTTTAAAAATACAAGTTTCTGAATCGAAAATATAATTGGCGCAGTTCGGTGCAGATGTTCTTCAGAGATTGAATTTTCGAAAAAGTTTAATCCAATTCGTTCCACTTTTTGAAAAAATTTACTGAAGAAAAGAAGCAACAAGATCCAACGTACAAAGTTAAAGTGATACAGTTTCAATCATCGTGCATTATAAGTAATCCCTTTTCCTATAAATTGTATTTTGTAATTGGTGTTTCATAATTAAGTTCTTTTGAAAAATTTCTTTTTTTTTAAGTTTTTTTATCATAAAATTTTTTTCTATTTCAATTTGTTTTGGCATTGAGACCAAATACAAATAAAATAATTTTAAGAAAGTAACCTACGAGACTGAATAATAAATTTAAGACTTTAATTTTTGATTTTTTACGAAAAAAATAAATTTCCAATTTTTAATTTTTAAACTTCAGGAAACTGAATAATTAATTAAAAACTTTAATTTCTAAATGTTTTAGAGAAAAAAATTCCATTTTTTTCATTTTTTATTTTCAATTTTCGAGAAACTGATTGATTTTAGACTTAGAAAATGTTTCAAGAAAAAAAATAAAATTTCCAATTTTTAATTTTTAAACTTCAAGAAACTGAATAATTAATTAAAAACTTTAATTTCTAAATGTTTTAGAGAAAAAAATTCCAATTTTTTCATATTTTATTTTCAATTTTTAAGAAACTGATTGATATTGGAAAATTTTTCAAGGAAAAAAAATAAAATTTCCAATTTTTTAATTTTCATTTTCAAGAAACTGAATAATAAATTGAAACCTTTAATTTTTTGATTTTTTGAGAAAAAATTAAATTTCCAATTTTTTTATTTTATTTTTTTATTAACCTAATAAGCCTCTAAACTTCAATTTTGAATCTTTAAAGAAAAAAATTTTTCTGATTTTTTTTTTGATTTTTAATTTTAAGCGAAACATAAAAATTCTAATTTTGAATTTTTTCGATTTTTTTAATTTTAAGAAAGTGAAAGTTAGATTAAATGAATAATTTTAAAAAGTAGAATTTAATTTTAAAAATATAATTAACGATTAAATAAATTCGTAATTTAAAAGAAACATATTATAATTGATAACTAAGTAATTAATTTTAAAAATATTATTAACGATTAAATGAATAATTCATATTGAAAATATAATTGATAACTGAATACGATTTTTCTACAACTGTCAAAAAATGATGATGTTCGCACACTCATGACAGTTTGCGAAGTGACACTTTTTTTTCCCAGGTATTGATTTTTTAACGTTCCCATGACGCCGTGAGCGAAATAGCTATTTCGCACCCTAGTGCGCGAAATAGCTAGTTCGTACACTGGTGTTATGGTGACACATACCTGTCAGGAAACCGAAAATAATTAAAATTCACCTACCTTTGATTGAAAACGCAATTTTGGCTTCGAATGATCATTATTTAAATAGAGCTGTAGAAAAAATATTGTTTGCAACTCGGGCGCGAAATACTTTGGTCATCTCGACTATTTTTTTAACTCAGCTGCGCCTCCTTAAAAAAATCAGATCTCGATCACCAAAGTAGCATTTCGCGCACTAGATACAAAAATAACTATTATTTCCATAAATTATGAATTTCTAATACCCAATTTTGAATTTTTGATTTTTTTTGAATTTTTGAATTTTTTTGATTTTTAATTTTCAAAAAAAAAAATAATAATAATAATAGATTTTTGAGAAAACTATTCTTAATTTTCTATTATAAATAATTTTTTTTACTACTAACCTGAGAAATTGTCATTATTCAATCTATTTTTCTAGGAAAAAATTGAATTTCTCTCCCTAGGTGAATAATGAAAATAATGAAAAAATACCTAGGTTAATAATGAAAATGACGTCATGACGCAAGGATATTGTCATGTTTCTATTGGTTCAATTTCATTTCCATACGTCAATTTGAAAAAAAATACAGGTTTCTGTAGGTACATAGGAAGTTATCATAAGCTGTTGATAGAGGGCAGCACTTTCAAGAGGGCGTTCAAAAAAAAATAATTGGAGCACAGATTTTAAACAAATTTTTCATTTTCTACTAGCAGTAGTAAAAAAAATTCTATATATTCCTCGGTAGAGAAAGTCATTATATACCTCACTCATTATAAACCTCGGCGCGAGCGCCTCGGTTTATAAAAGCGCTCGGTATATAAGGACCAACTTCTCTACCTAGGTATATAATATACTATTTTCCAATTTTTTAATTTTCAGAAAAAATAATAAATTTTTGGAGAAAGTATTTTTTTATTTTTCTATCAATGAATAAGCATATAATTCAAAAAATACATGTCAGATTCTGAAGAAGAAATACAGAACCTCTTAACCTAATTTAACTTAACTCATTTATATAATCCAAGTACTAATAATTCGTTAAGAAATAATAATCATCAACCAAGAACCATGGGTGATAATTTGAAATCTATTGTACAATTACTTAAGCCTTTTGGTGGCGATAAACAATACTTAGAATATTTTATCAGTAATATCGAAGAATTTTATACTACATTATACTACCGAAAACGCACAGAAAGAATATGTTATAACAGCGATTAAATCAAAATTAATCAATGAAGCAGGAAACTTCCTTATGTCACGTCCTGACTTAAAATCATGGATTGATATAAAGAACGCTTTAAGATTAAAATATGGAGACCCATATTCTAGACAAAACCTAGTACAAGAATTAATGTATACTACTCGAAATATTAAAGAGAATATTTTTGATTATTTAGAGAGATTAAAAAGTTTAAATCATAGAATAACTTTTAAGATAATGAGTGATCAAAATTTAGTTGCAGTCGCAAATGTTTTTGTTGACCAAAATGAAATAATGGATCTAGTCACAAACTCTCCTGTTGAATTAAGAACAATTTTAATGGTGCAAAATCCACTAACTTTAGATGCAGCTACAGGTTGCGTATTAAATTATCAATTAGCTGAAAACCATATGAAATTTAATAATTCAATTAATAATAGCTATTTATGTACCAAGGGGATTATGTAGATTATAATGCCCGAAGGCGAAACTAGCCCGAGGGCCTATGGCCCGAGGGATATATTTCGCCTGAAGGGCATTATAATCTTGAAATCCCCGTGGTGCATACAATGCTTTATTTTCTACTCAGCCCAATATTTTTTCATCAATTTATTATTAACAAAATCAGTTAAACTTGTGCGACAGAATATTGATTTGTATTTTGACATGTACCTGTACCTGTGACCTGTACCTGTACCTGCGACCTGTACATAGAAACGAAATAAATTGATATATCTATAAACATCTCATAAGGCAAGGCAACGGTGGTGGTCCTGTGGGTTAACGCGCTGGACTACATGGGAAACGTTGATGGTCGACCGGGTTCGAATCCTGGCTAGACCGAAAATTATTTTCGGTCAGACATTTAGTGGCTGCCTAGGGTAAAGTGCAAATTAATAGAACAACAAAAACAAAAACACCTTAAGGTATTATAAGCGGGCGTTATAGATCATAACGCCCGCAAAAGCGGGCGTTATGGATCAGGTTGTTATAGGTGTGTTAACGTATTTCGTTTCCTAGGTATTATGGATCTATAATACTAAAGTAGAAAATAAAAATAATAATACACACACTTCATACACTAATTCAAAACAGAAAACATAATTCCCTCTAAGACAATTTGTGCAAACACAGTTTCAACAGAAACAATTTCAACAATCACAATTTCCCTCACAACCTATAAACATTGAGCCAAGAGCGAATTATCAACAGAAATTCCCAACTAGTTCACAAACTTTTGGAAAAAACTATAATAAACAATCCAATGTATTTAAGAAAAATACAAACCAACAATTTCCAAAACCGACACCTATGTCCGGAATTTCAGTGCAACCTCGCACTCACGCATTTAAACTTAATTTCCAAAAAAGACCTGTTCAATACAGAATTAAAGAAGAACATAATATTTTACAATTAATTCCAGTTGAACAAGATTTTTCAGAAAATGAAAATTTTGAAGAAGAAATTGACCTTTCTTCTGGTGAAAACCAAGAAAATCAAAGTGAATATGAATATCAAGATTTTGAAAATCCTGATGAACAACAAATTGATGAATCCGAAAATTTTTGTTTAAAAGCCTCGGATCAGCATTAACTTTAAATGAATTCCAAATTAATCAATTACCTACCTTTTATAGAAATTCAATTTCCACCTTGTAAATTATTAATTGATACCGGAAGTCATGCCTCACTAATAAGACCTTTCATAGCTGAAAAATACTTTAATCAGTACATTACTAATACAAAATCTAAACTATCCACATGTACCGGAACAACCACAATAATTAAAGGAAAACTTAAAATTCCAATTTTACAAGAATATGACATAAATGAAGTAGAAATGCTCATGTATTCATTTCATGATTAGTTCGATGGAATTATAGGAATCAAAGCTCTATATGATAACAAACTTAACATCGATTTTGAAAATATGTGTCTTGTAAATGATCAAACATGTATACCATTTCAATTTAGAAGTGACTTTGAAAATCAAACTATCGAAATTTCCCCTAACACAGTTCAAAAATGTGAATTTCTCACAAGAATTCCAGACGGAACTAAAATAATAACTGACATTGTAGAAGATGAAAATTATTATATTCCATCAACTATTAATACAATTAAAAATGGTAAAATACCACTTGATGTTTATAATTTAAAAGACAAAATCCTCACATTAGATTGTCATATTGATGATATTCAAGAAATATGTGAACTTTTTGAAGAAGAGAATTATCAATTGTTTAACGCAGAACAGATAATTACCCAAAACACTAATGACTATAAAGACAAACCTTATAAAAAAAACGTCCTTAAACCTTCTAAGAACTGATCATTTAAACTCAGAAGAAGTAAAAGCTTTACAAAAACTTGTAAATTCGTTTCCTAGAGTCTTTCATAAACCCAATGATAAATTATCATTCACAAATCAAGTTAAACACGAAATTAAGACCAAAGACGAAATCCCAGTTCACACAAAGACGTATAGATACCCACATATTCATAAACAAGAAGTGAATAAACAAATCCAGAAAATGTTAGAAGATAACATTATGCGACCATCATGTAGTCCCTGGTCATCCCCTGTCTGGATTGTACCTAAAAAGTTAGATGCTTCAGGCATAAAGAAATGGCGAATGGTCGTAGATTATAGAAAAATCAATGAAAAAACGATAGACGATCGATACCCATTACCAAACATAACAGACATTCTTGACAGACTTGGAAGAAGTAATTATTTTACTACTCTAGACTTAGCTTCTGGATTCCACCAAGTTGAAATGCATCCAAACTCAATAAGCAAAACAGCTTTCAATGTAGAAAATGAACATTACGAATTTAACCGTATGCCCTTTGGTTTAAAAAATGCCCCTGCCACATTTCAAAGAGTTATGGACAACGTATTAATAGGTTTACAAAACAAAATATGTCTAGTTTACATCGATGATATTATTATGTTTTCCACTTCTCTTCAAGAACATATTGCAAATCTTAGAAAGATATTTGAAAGATTAGAACAATTTAATCTAACAATTCAATTAGATAAATCAGAATTTTTAAAGAAATCAGTAGAATTCTTGGGACATGTGATAACCCCAAATGGTATTAAACCAAACCCAAAGAAAATCGAAGCAATAAAGAAATTTCCAATCCCAAAAATCGTAAAAGAAATTAAATCATTTCTAGGATTGATAGGATATTATCGAAAGTTTATAAAAAACTTCGCTAAAATCACAAAACCAATGACAATTTGTTTAAAAAAGGATAAAAAAGTAATTCACGATTCTGAATTTCTAAAAAGTTTTGAAACTTGTAAAAACTTATTAATCAATGATCCTATTTTACAACACCCTGATTTCAATAAACCATTTTTATTAACTACAGACGCATCAAATTATGCTATTGGCGCTGTATTGTCACAAGGACCAGTAGGTTCAGATTTACCAATTGCTTACGCAAGTCGTACATTAAACCCTGCGGAATGTAATTATTCCACAATTGAGAAAGAATTACTAGCCATAGTATGGGCAACTAAATACTTTAGACCATACTTATTTGGACAGAAATTTACAATTTTATCTGACCATAAACCACTTCAATGGTTATTCTCTGTTAAAGAACCCGGATCTAAATTAGTCCGATGGAGATTAAAATTAGCAGAATATGATTACGAAATCAAATACAAGAAAGGAACTCTTAATATGAAGGCAGACGCATTATCAAGACCTCCTTTACAATTAAATGCTATTTCCAGATCAGATTCAAGTACAGAATCAGATTCCGATGAAAAGTTTCATAAAACTTTAGGAGCAATGCTAGAAGACACACCACTAAATAATGAAGAGATTATTGAAAAACATTTCAAAGATACTGAAATTTTTAAACCTCATATACAAGCAAAGAAACCTATTAATAAAGGCAAAGAAATTAAAATAAATGACGAACATAAAGATATTCCATTGTCCGAATCTACTCGTTCAGCAGATTCACCAAAGAGAAAAAGAAAAACCTAAGATTAAAATTTTATCTCACGTAATAATACCTCCAAAAAGATTGAAGAAAAATCCAATTGAAACAGATATAATTGAAAAAGATTTAATTCAAGAAGATACAATTGAGAATGAAGTAATCGAAGACGATCAAACTATTCACACTTCTCTTGAAAACCCTATTCTAGGAGCCCCTTATACGAAGAAACATGTAAATCTTTTTGCTAACCAAATCATTTTTAGATACTCTAATAATAATGCTATTCGCAAAGAAAGTATTATTCCATTTCCTAACAAGACAAGAATAACATTCTTTTTACCTAATGACCCATTAGAGGAACAAATTATTAAATTAATAAAGGAATATCTTCCACCAAATACGTATTGTATGTATTTCCACAACAAAACGTTAGAACCTGTTATACTTAGAGTTCTAAGTACATCATTCAATGCGAATTCGTTCAAGTTATGTATTTCCAATTCATTTGTCGAAGACATAGGTAACTGAAACTGACGAACAGCAAGAGAAAATTAAACTATACCATGAGACTAAAACATCTCATCGCGGAGTTACAGAAAATGTTTCATCTTTAAAGAAACGATATTATTGGCCTAATCTAGAAAAACACGTTCAAGCATATGTCAAAACATGCGAAATTTGTAATAAGACAAAATATGAAAGGCAACCCTATAAAATAATATTCAAACCAACAATCGGTTCAAAACCCTTTGAACACCTTTATATTGATACATACGTAGTTTCGAATCAAAAATTCCTAACAATTATTGACAGCTTTTCGAAGTTTGCACAAGCTATCCCAATTATTGGCAAAACTTCAGTTGAGATTGCATCACAATTAATAAGATATTTCAGTGGCCATCGAATTCCACAAAGAATTACTTCCGATAACGGAACTGAATTTAAAAACGCAATGGACCTCTTGCATGAATTTTTTTTATTTGCTTATGGGAAAGAGGAATCAAAATAAAGCTCAACTGTATTTTTTTCAGATTTTTTTCGGACTTGCAAAGGCTTTAAATCTCGATTTGAAGTTCAAATTTCTTGGTGCCGTGACGTCACGGCACCAAATTTTTGATTGGTCAATTTTATTCAGTGTTGCCCAGATGTCAAGAATTTCATGTAAACTTTTCCAGGGGGCGACAACTAAATCGATATATCAAATTCACAGATTTGTAAGTATCGGATATGGAATCGATTCTCATCCCTATGGAAAACTTAACCCAACTTTTCAATTGATTATTCATTATTTATTTTTATTTATTTATTATTAACTTCTCCAAAAAAGACAGAAGGCAGAGAAGGCACACAAACCATCAAGAAACAAACAATAAACCCGAGCATAAAGTCTCATTTACACGGTGCAAGTAGCTTGAGCAAGTACTAACGCCAGTAGCTAAATTATCTTTGTTTTCATGCAAGTGAGTGTCTACATGCATTTTACTGATTTCAAATCGAATTTAGTGATTAGTGCAAATAGAGGTGAAATGGCAGCAAGTACAGTTGACCGAAAAGAAATTCAAAAATGCATTTTGAGTGTTTGTGGAGAATTATCAGAAATTTTATTGAAAGAAATTGAAAAAGAAAAACGTTGTTGGGTTCGACCATGGATATCTCGTAGAGAAACACATGGTGCATCTTCCAATTTATTGGTTGAACTGGCTAAGGAAGATCCAGAAGAATATCGAAATTGTATGCGGATGACAAAAGAACAATTCAATAAGTTACTTTTCAAAATAAAACCCATGATTAGCACACAACTTTAGCGTCCAACGAGACGACATTGCAAAGGAAATTAATAGGTGCAACACAATACTCAAAATATTCGAATTCAAACCCTATTAATGTACTTCACTAATCACTAAATACAAATCCTGTCTACACGCGTCCAGTCCACGAAAGTCAGTAAAATAAACGAGAGTGGGGAAAGCCACTTGCTCAAGTAAATAGAACATGCTTCTATTCACTTGACTAAGGAGTTTACTTGCTCAAGTACTAAGTTAAGGTGTTTACACGATTCATGTTACTAAATTTTAGTTACTGGCGTTAGTACTTGCTCAAGCTACTTGCACCGTGTAAATGAGGCTTAAGGCCATTATGTCGTTCATAATTAAATACCTTAGGTACTCATTTACTAAAATCCGTTTTTTTTTAAAGATAAAAGTCAAAATGACATTATGTTGGCAATACAATGTAAAATTGTCAATGCTTCAAATTTTTTATGTAGAAAAGGCTTGTGTTGCCAACAAAGTTACTACATTTTTGACTTGGGGAATTATCTTTAAAAAAAAAAACAGACTTTAGTGTGTGCTTCTAAATTTTAGAGGTTTCTACCTAATAAGCATATAAGGAAATCATTATTTGTGGAAGGTTGCTCTACTCTACTCCACCTGCATTTTACTAATACCTATCTACCAAGTACCTAAAGTCTGTTTTTTTTTCAAAGATACCTAATTCCCCAAGTCAAAAATTTAGTAACTACCTATGTTGGCAACATAAGCCTTTTCTACATAAAAAATTTGACAATTTTTCATTGTATTTCCAACATAATGTCATTTTGACTTTAATAAAAAAACAAACTTCACCCTTCATGTGAATTTTTTTCCGAAAGCATTGGCATTATCCCAAGTCCTCCTGGCCAGTTCCTGGAATCGGTTTTTACAAACTCTTCCATCCTCCATCGCACAAACAAAATAAACAATAATTACCTAACTATTAAAATTATTATTATTTTTCTTAGTGGTTCATGGGAAATAAAACAGGAGTATAATTTTTATGTGTCTGTATTCCATACCTTCCAGTTTCCCTGAAGACCTTTTCAAATTTTTTTGTTGATAATTATTGTTTATTTTGTGATTATAAGTAAATTGGCCAGCCAGGGGTCACTGACCTACGGTAAAGTCCCTAAACAAAAATCGCTTTTGGGTCTGTTCCCACAGGAGTCTTTGACAGTTTGCAAACTGTCAGTAAGCATCGCCCATACATGTTTTCAATGTTGTCGTTCCAAGATTAATCTGTAAATCAGCTGAGCGATTGTTTCTGACAGTTTGCAAACTGTCAAAGACTCCTGTGGGAACAGACCTTTTATTGTTTTCGTACTCTATGCTGTGCCGGATTAGTGCAGATATCGATTTCTTTGTTTAATTCGCATTTATAGACAAGGAAAGAAAATTGTCGATACTAGTCGATACTTCAATTAATAGATGTCGTTTTCCTCAAGTTTCAAGGCGAAGCTGTATACCAAAGTCGATACGCAAAGCGATTTTGATAAATATATGCCTCCTTTTTTGTCCGATGTGTTCAGAAAGAAAAAAAAAATATTCGTTTGGAACATGGAAATTTGGCAAACCTTAGACAAACAGTGATTTTTGATTGGTGCAAAATTATACCGCAAAATTCAAATAATCTGATTTTTTTTCTTTCAATTTTTGACTCCAAGATTTTTTAAAAAATTAACCAACCATACTTTTATGTAGTACATCAAATACACTTTCGTTACAGATAAATTATATACCTAATTTTAATTGAGTGCAAGAGGTCCATTGTAACAGATTTATGTACTTTACATAAAATCGAATTCCATTATACGACACCTCGAAACCCTAATTCTAATAGTCGAATAGAAAAACTACATTCTACCCTGCGATAAAGTCTAACAAGCTTGAAATTACAAAGCCCTAATAAAAACATTAATGATTTAATGGTAATTGCAATCTTGAATTATAATAACAGCATACCTACATAGTGTTATAGGTTTTTTACGTTATATTTAGGATGACGTCATGGAACCAGCAGAGACAATGTTGTCAATGCCGCTTTTTTTTTCTTAAAGTTAAAGAAAATGTCATGTTTAAATTTTGTCGAACAAACAGAAAATGATGGAAGTGCTGTCACTGCTGTCAGCAGATATTTGTTTGTACCAATGAACTATACTATAACCAAAAACTGGAATGCGAACACATATTGACGAACGTGAAGCCTAGTGCCGCTGCTGCGGAGGGAATACCTGTTTTTGTCGCACTCATTATGTTAAATGGCGGAAATTGCTTCCAACACGTATTCCATTTGATAAAACCTGTGAAGGTAAATATGACAAAACTGTCCAAAACGTCATATATCAGCGAGCAACAGAAAAAAACTACAGTCCCCTTTGTGGCATCTGTCTTTCATGGTTACATTTTTTTGGCAGATATAGCAATGTGTGCGCATTCCAGTTTTTGGCTATAGTTCATTGGTTTGTACACTGAAAAAAGAAATCCTCTAAACCAAGAGATTGACATTCAGCCATCAGGCATTTTCTGAAGTTACCTAGTTCACACGTTACAAGAAAGTACCGAATTCTTAGACGAACTTTTTTAAACTGTAAGATATTCTTGGCACTTAATTAGAATTAAGTATACAAAATAGTTAATAATAAATTGACAGAACCAGTGGCAACTAAAAATAATGAAATGAATCGTCAGGCATTATTTGAAAAGTTTATATTTTTTTAAATATAAATCGTGCATCGTCGCGCGCCGTTACCAAACAAAAACTTTTGAAATTCCCCCACTTTAAATGCGTTAAAAAGTACTTTCAGTTTTTTCAGGTTGGCAGCAGAAATTTACTAAAAGTGACGTCATCCTAAATATAGCGTAAAAAACCTATACAGGTTATACACCTTTTCAAATAATTAAAGGCGATTTAAATTATTCAATACCTATTGAAAATTCACAAAATAAGATAACCACAGATTATATTAATAATTTTGCCGAATCATTAGAAACTCTAAATAATGTAATTAATGACAAATTAATATCAAAACAAACACAAAATTTAGATAAAATCAATAAAAAACGTGAAAAGGACCCTGAATTAAAAGATCCTATTTTTATTAAGCAATTTGACAGAAATAAAATTAGTCCTCGTTATGGTGCTAGAACACAAGTCAGATTTAGTAAACAAATAGTAAAGCGACAACATTTTGTTTCAGAAAAATCAAAATGTTCACGGCAGCTTTCATCATCCTCCTCATAGGAATTTCCAGTAACGCCTACACATTAACTCTATTAAGAAATCCTATTTTACCGATTTCTATAGGAACCACTTACATCACAACACAACACAACACCGCATGTTATCACATTAATACTACCCTTATTGGAAACAGTATTAAAACTCTCGAAATAACTTTAAAGAATTTAAACAATACTTTAAATTTAACCAAATGGTCTAATAAAGACGAAATTGTTACTTTATTACAAGTAAATATTGAAACTAGTCAATCACGCATCAATACATTAAAGAAATTTCTAAAACAATTTTCACACGATCGAATTAAACGTGGAGTATTCAATTTTATTGGTACCGCACAAAAATTGTTGTATGGTACATTAGACGCAAATGACGGTGATAGATATGATTCTTACATTCAAACATTAAATGAGAATCAGCAAACTATCGATAAAAATCTAAAAGATCAAGCAAACGTACTTAAACAAGTTACGACAACATTTCATGATCAATTTTCTACTATCGAAAATAATCAGATAATTATCTCAGACAAGATAAGAAATATTTCGACGGATAATTAAAATATTCAAACTATCTTAATGATGAATCTAATTTTAGAAAATATTAATATGCACAGTAGTAAGCTGCGAGAAATAATTAGCCACATACAAAACACAATAAGCTTTGCACGCGTAGGCATAATGCACTATACAATTCTGCAGCATCATGAGTTAAATTTGATCTTGAAAAATATACCCGTAAGAGAACAAATACCCTTTGATAACGTAATTAAATACTATGAGACAATGTCCTCTCATGTGATTATTCAAAAGGAATTAATTATTTTTACTATATTCACACCAATAATTAATCCTAAACCTTTTATATTGTATAAATTATATCCTATACCCATCCAAAATTATACAATTAGTGTTAAGTATCCTTACCTTTAACTTACCACAGACACGTATTACAACGCTTTACAAAAATGTCCAAATGTTGAAGACATTTATTTGTGCAAAATGGAACTATTGAAACAAGATGAGCCCTGTGTTCACGACATTGTATCTAGTGAACAACAATTATGCCCATTCACGAAAATTCAATATGAAGAATCGACAATTGAAGAAATACCCAATAATCAAAAAATATTGGTTATTCCAAAACGACATGTGACAGCAATGCTGCAATGTGACCAGAAGAAGTACATGGAAATCATTTCCAGTCCAATCGTAATTTCCAAAGGTAAATGTTCAATAACAATTAATAATCGAACATTTTTGGAAGACACGCATGAGAACTTCAACCTAGAACTAGACCTACCCATCATCGAGATTCCTGAACTTCTAGAGAATACCTCAACTGTAAGACTAAAAACAGTCGACCACGAAGCTCTTCAATCAGCGATTAAAGAAGCAAACAATTTAAAGACTGACCCATTAAAAGTGTTGGATTTTATAACCAATAATGTGTCAACCTATATTATAATCATAGTATTAAGTTCTATTTGCATAACCATTATTCTTATTCTATATTTTAGAGGAAAACGTAATAAAACCAAACTGAGGTGCAGACTGAATTGCCCAACATTGTTACTCAATCTGAATTTGCAACCACTTAAGGAGGGAGGAGTTATATTGTAGGACCCTATGTTATCTTTATACTAATAATTCTCCTTTCCTATGATAATTATAAGCGTACGCCTATGTTAATACTAATAAATATATAAAACTGCTTAATCAGCGGTACTGCACTGGTAGTACCACCACCTGCCTAGGGAAATGCTTGGATCAGCAAATATTTATTATTTAAGCCAGAGCTTTCCAGTAAGGAGCGTTCATTTGTTTTCAGGCACTCCCTGTACCAATTTAATCCACATATTTTTCGATTGTCACTATTGTATTTTAATTAATAAAATAAATGTTTTTTAAAAATACAAGTTTCTGAATCGAAAATATAATTCACTCGACTTTGAATAAAACAAATGTTATTATTTATAATAATGAGTAATATATTTATAAGTATTTAACTATAATCACATAATTTGTTTATTTGGCATAGACAATTTGTTTAATATTGTCACAACTACCCGCTTTACGGGGGTGACATGGGGGGTTTGTAGCTTTGGGGGTAGATGGAGAGAAACTCGCTCAGGTTATATAAAAATATATGCTATATATTTTCCCAAATATAACCTTACATGTATGCTAATCCTATAAGATACATGACCCTTCGTACACTGGGGTCCTTATAGGGGGCCACACGTCAATGCTGCTTGGGGGACTGTAGATAAGTTTATCGTCACCCTTATGCCTTGTCCAGAGGGGCGTTCCCAACGAGAGGTAATTGCACTGGACAACGATAAGGCTGAAGATACCCAGAGGGGCGTTCCCAACGAGAGGTACTTGCACTGGGGAGACTTAATTCCAGAGGGGCTTTTCCAACGAGAGGTACTTGCACTGGTTTAAGTCTGCCTTTGCTGCGGCTTGCAGCGCAATTTATATTAATTTATTGCTGAATTGCAATAAATATTCGATCGAATCGGCAATTAAATTAATAAGGTTGAATACCGGGTCCTCCTTTCCCAAGCAGCTAGTTGACAATATTAAAAGAGCGATTTGGATGAAATGTATAGGTGACTACCTACCTAATTTAATAACAAATGCAATTTATTAGGAAAAAAGCTAAACATGAAAACGCGGATGCGGAGAAATTATTCCGAGTCGGATGACGATGATGATGATTCATCACCATCAAAGTTAACAATCAGAGGCTCTATTCTGGTTTCCATCATAGCATCCATAGTCCACATACTTGCCTCCACTTTCAGCACATTCCCAACAGCATTTTTCCAATTTTCAGGACTAACGTTGTAGACTGCTTCATTAAAATTTTTTTTAACATCTGCAATTTTGAAGGTTGTATTTTTTCGGGCCACTTCTCCTTTGATTTGTGCCCATATCAACTCAATAGGATTTAATTCGCAGTGGTACGGAGGTAATCTTTCGACTGTTCTATTGCAAGCTCTGGCCATTTCATCAATTACGCATTGGTTCTTGTGAAAACTTTCGTTTACGAGCGTTAATAGTTCTGCCTTCACCATATCCTCTTCAAAGCCTATATTTTTCCTAGTTAGCCAGGATTGTATATCAGCTTTTCTCGTAGATGATGTCGGTATCTTATCAATTTTTCTAGAATGGTAAGATGCATTGTCCATCATTATGACACAATTTTCTTCCAAGCGAGGTAAAATATTTTCAAACCATTGCTCGAAGACATGGGAATTCATTTCCTCGTGATAGTCTCCAGTTTTCTTTGACTGAAAGAGGAGCAAGCCGTTCTCAACAAATCCATCGTCTGAACCAATATGTAATATAATGAGTCTTTGTCCTTTACCTGTGAGATTCTTCAGTCCTGTAGATAGTCCATTTACGAAAGCTTGCCTCGCCGTAGTGAGAGTTTCGTCGCTCCATACTTTTGGAGTGACATGGCCAGCATTAATCCAGGTTTCGTCCAGATAATAAATCTTTTTTCCACTCGCCCTTACTGCTCGGATATTCCGTAAATAGCGTCGCCTCCAGCTCACAATTTCATTTTTTTCTTTTAGCATGCTATTTCGACTTCTTCTACCATACCGAAAACCAAGTTCACGGAGCAACTTTTTAAACGACCTTTCCTTGGAATTAGGGATGTCCTCTCGCTCTTGAATAGCTGCTAATATTGCCTTTACACTAGGAGACTCGTTCTTGATAAAAAATGAATGAATTAATCTCCGAACTGAATTTTTTGTTTCCATGTCTATATTGTCCAAAACAGATTTTTTTCTTTTGTAAGCTTTGGCTGGCTTCAGTTCATGCTCGTTTTTGTGTTCCCGAAGAACGTTGTAAGCGCTGGCTACTCCAATACCCATGGCCTCTGCTGTGAAATTCACTTTCTCAGTTTTTGTACAATCTGCATGATTTCGATCACAAGTTTTGAAGGTATTTAGGATTGTCTCCTTTTCAGAAACTGAGAAATGTCTTTACCTCCGTCTTCTTGGTGGAGATAAATTTCCATCATTAGGATCCATGGAAAAAAAACAAATTGAATCGCAAAAAAAAATCTAAAATAGCACAATTCGAATCACAGCACAATGTCACAGACGAACAACATCAACTAAATGCGCTCCACTATGAAATGATCTCTTCAGAGGGTTGCGGGATAATTTATCGGCGTCGGTTAGCAGGCAATCGTTTTACAACTATATTTCTTCGGTGGCCCGACTATAGCTCTCAAGGAAATGGGCCAACCTTTATATGTTTTTGAATAATAATCATTACGGTGAAGAGAGTGTTTATTTAAAAAAAACATGAAACATTACTAGAAATATTTGAAATACTTATTTTTGTCACATTAGCTCGGGGGGGCTGCAGGAAAAAAAGTGAAACTTTCTAAACTAAAATGCGTGCGGAAAAGTGCACTTTTCCGCACGCTCGTAGAAAAAAGCATTTACACATTTTGGGCCCAGAAATTTTCAATAATCTGACATTGTCTCATAAAATCGCTCATTATTCGATTATAACTGCACATTTTATGATGTATAATTATATATTTTGAATTAGAATTAAATTATCTTCAAGATAAAATAAGATTCAATTCTCTATCTTATATACTTCTGGAGATATTGAGGCTCAAAGTCAAAACTTCGTTTCAAATTTCACAAAAGATTCAAAGCTGATTTTCTCCTTGGTTTCGGAGTCTCATATAACCTTTTTTTATAGCCCTTCTGAAGAGCTACAATTGGGCAAAAGATTCATGCCGATAGCTTCACTGGTTTCCAAAATATGGCCCTTTGAAAAAATTTGAATTTTAAAATTTTTGGATTTTGCAATTTTTGACTTTACCAATCGAAAGAGGAGGTGAAATTTAGTGGAATAGTATTTTTCCTACGAGCGTGCGCAAAGTAGTACTTTTCCGCACGCATTTCCGGGCTCAAAGTTACACTTTTCCGCACTCAGTGCGGATACAGGCCTTATCCGCACTGAGTGCCGAAAAGTAAAAATAATTGTCAAGCAACAATAAATGCACCTGTCGACTTTGACACATGGTGACAAATTTTTCCTCCGTTTCTATATCAGCCAACATCAATACAAACACCAAATATAAATTAACCTTGACACATTGTCAGATTTGTTCTCTATTTATATGCAAGAATTTACAAACTTTATCATCAAATTTAAACGCTTCAAGATGAACAGCTCTGACGAGGACTTTTCTTTTTTTTTTTGTTAGGTAATTTTTTGATAAATGTATAGGTTCGCTTCAAGTTAATTAAAAATAATTGAACAAATTATCGGTATTTTTTTAAGTTTTTTTTGTTACCTACCTGATATGAAGCTCGTAGGAAAAATGTTGTTCCTAACACGTGCGCAAAGTGTCTTTTCCGCACGCAAACACGTATCCGAACTCCGCTTCGCGTCGTTCGTATAACTGTGTTTGCGTGCGGAAAAGTAACACTTTGCGCACTTGTTAGGAAAATAACTATTACATTATTAGTCAGGTAAAACAGTTTTTACTGGTGATTGAAGGAAATGACTAGCGAGCCGTCAGGCGAGCTTGTCACCTTCAAGAGCCAGTAAAAACTGATACCTGGCGTATCATGTACAATAATTTATTTGTTAATCATTTGTAAACAATCTTAAACAATAAATAAAAAACTAATACATATAGGTAATACAATTTTGATAAATAATTTTCTGACCCTACTGACTTGTAATAGTTATTTACCTAACAAATGCGGAAAGTGATACTTTACCGCACGCAACGGCAGTTGACCGAACGACGCGAAGCCGTTAAGTGCGGTAAAGGCACTTTCCGCATGTGTTAGGTACAAAATTTTACCTATGAGCATCTACATATCCAAAAAAAGGCATTAATAAAATTAATTATTGAATCAGATTAATTAATGAAATTAGATTAGATTTAGAAATGATCAAAAATCCATTTTTCTACAAACGTGTTAAAAATGCAATTTTTAACACCCCCTCGAAGCATTAAAAATGTTACTTTATTGCACTAGTGTTAAAAGTCTTTAAGGCACTAGTGTTAAAAATGAAACATCAAAATTTGAAAGCAAACGTCAAAAAAAGTTTGTATTTTTAATTATTTACATTAATATTAATGGTAAAATTTGAACAACTGAGGAAGCTCCATCGGCCGCCTCCTCTATATTTTTCAAGGGATTGATGCAACCCTCTTTTTCTTGTGTATTTTGTTGCATTTTTAGCAAAAAGCTTACTGACCACGACAGACTTTCAAGAAACTGACAAGACATTTCATTACCTGTAAAACAAGGTGCTGGTTGTTTGAATTTTTTGACAAATATCAAATTCAATAATTTTACGTAGGAAAGATGCTTCCAATTTATTATTCATTTAAAAATCCATTTTGTCACTGGTTATTGCTTGTTATTGCCGTTTGTAGAAAAAATATTGTATGATATTTGTGTTAAAAGTATTTTTAAGGCACTTATGTGAATTGCAGAATTCGCTTCGCTCATTCTGCAAACTTTCACATGCGTGCCTTAAAAATGTACTTTTAACACTCATATCATAAATAACTATTTTCTACAAAGTCTTTATAGCACTAGTGTTAAAAATGAAACATCAAATTTTGAGAGCGAACGTCAAAAAAAGTTTGTATTTTTAGTTATTTACATTGATATTCATGGTGAAATTTGAATAAAAATGAGCATTTAGTTTCTACTCCAAATTTTGGAATAAATACTCCACGTGGTATGAATAAAAACTGCGAGCAGATATTTCGCTGGAGTAGGTACTCCTAAAGTATAATTTTGTATGAGTAGATTCTCACTTTTTAGTCCATTATCATAGGGTCCGCTCGCTTCGACCTCGTGCTAAGTTTAAAAATGCATTATTTTATGAAAATATGGGACTACTTGATTATCAAATGGTATGTTGGCATTTTTGTAAATTATTTTTTTCCGAAAAACAGCCACTTCAAGATCACGGATGGAACAATTTATTAAAAAATTCGTATCTTCGTTATTAATTGATCAATTTTTTATTTCAAAAAAATGAATTACTTGGAAAAGTCTATATTTTAATAAAAAAATTGTTTCAACTTCAAATATTTAATATTAAAAGAAAATTTCCACAAAATTTTTAAAAGAAAAAACATATACTTTTTTTTTAAATAATTTTTTTTAACCATTTTTCTTTCTATAATTATAGATATATGCTGTGCCAACGGTGTATGATAACAAGTGTTCCAAAATGACATTTGGCAATTTATTCTTAATAACATTTGCGATCAATACATAAAAAAAATCAATAACCTATACCCTAATACATTATTATGAATTGAACCCAATAATACGTGAAATAAATAAACTTCACATAAAATCTAATAATATTAAAAACATTCTCCATGGACATCAAGACAATTCTGAAGACATTAGCAATTACATATATTTCTTTTAAAAAAACACAGAATAAAATTGATGCAAAAATAAAAATTATTCCTCAGCCACAGAGAATCAAAAGGAATAAATTAATGACTTGGCTCAATATTCGAATCTCTAACTGGAAACCTGGACGCATCTGACGGAGAACGTTACGAGCACATCATTAGGGAATTACAAAACAATCAAAATAGTTTACAAGAAAATCTTCTGAAACAAAACTCGCTTTCTTTAAAAGTAATAGAAAAATTTAACCAAACTATTAAACAAATAACGAAAAACTTCTAGAATAGAAAATTAACCAAATTGCACATATTATGGTACAGAAGGCAGACATAATAAATCAAATACCTAGTCAATATCTATGAGATAATCGACTCTATTTTACAAGATATAGAAAATTCCTTAACTTTTTCAAAATTGAAAATTATGCATCCAGGTATAATAAAAACTGAAGACTTTTATCATGAATTAAACAAACTACAACAGCGTTTAAGTTCTGAACAAATGCTCCTAGCGGTCACTTTGGAAAATACTTCATTTTTTGAAAAAATAATCTAGCTGGAATCTTTTGTCTTTAATAATATAATAGCATACCTAATACATATACCAATAATATATTCGGGCATTTTTGATAACTCTCATTTATACTCGATTCCAATGCTTTCTCAGAGTTAGTTTAAGGTTGTCTTACCTCAAAATAAATTCTTGCTAGAAAATAAATTTCACTACACATATACTATGGTCAGGAATGTCAAGAAATTATTCCGAAATTCAATATTTGTGGCAGAGAAGACATTCACATTCACGGAATTCAAAGAGACAGCCCATGCGAAATTAAACTTCTCCAATCTGACAAAAATACACCTGCGAACAAACCGAAGTTAAAGTCCCGCAAATTATCATCAATCGATTGGACGATTCCAATCAATGGATATTGGTCGTTCCTGTCAAAGAAGCCATCCAATTCAAGTGCTTGTAACAAAAGGAAGTACAAAACATCATGAGAACATTTATGCTTCAAATACCAATTGGTTGCCAAGTGGCCACCGCTGATACCATGATGCCGACCCTCAATCTAAGTCGACATCTAAAATATTTAAAATTAGACGACATTCACCAATTGAGCAAAGAAGAAATGGACATACGCTCACAAGTGAGTTTCACCGAAATCAATAGAATACTTAGCCTTGGGACAATCCTTATATATGTCCTCATCGTAATTGCCTGTATCTTCTTGGTTTACATGAAATATGTAAAAGCCGAAGAAGGAAGGAGTTATATCGCGTCTATTTGCTGAGTTTAAAAGGCTTATTCTGCTTTTCAGCCTATTATAAATGTCAGTTGAAATTAATTATAATTGTAACATTTATTGTAACGTGCTTTCGCTAGTATAAATTTTCGGATTGTTATTAATAGTATATTACATACCGAGGTGGAAAGTGTTTCATTACTGTCGAGAAATTTTAGTTAGATCGAGGCACAGCCGAGGTCTAACTAAAATCTCGAGACAGTAATGAAACTTTTCACCAAGGTATGTATACTATTTTATTTACAATCAATCGAATTTTGAAATTTTTATTTGAATTAAAACTAAAAAATACAATAATTGACAATTTCATTTACTTTCGGCCCACGGGTCGAAAGTTTACTTTCGACCCGTGGGCCGAAAGTAAAAGTCAAAAAATACAATAAATTTTAAAAATTTCATTTACTTTCGGCCCACGGGTCGAAAGTAAACTTTCGACCCGTGGGCCGAAAGTAAAAGTCAAAAAAGTGACATTTTCGAACTTTTTAAAAGTCAGTAAAGTCAACATTACATGTATGATTGTAAATAATAGTATATTACATACCGAGGTGGAAAGTGTTTCATTACTGTCGAGAGATTTAAGTTAGACCGAGGCGCAGCAGAGTTAATCCTAAACAATAAAAAATTGAATGCCAATATTGAATTAATATTATTATACAATATAGTTTCGATAATATAAAATGTAATATTTGGCCAATATTTCATAAATCAATATTGTAGTGTAGTGAGAAGTCTTGGGCCAATCAGGGGCGTCGCGTCGGGGGGGGGGGGGGGTAATTACCCCCCCCCCCAGGATCGAATTATGAAGAGCAAAATCACGATGTCAAAAAGAAAATCCATAATATATTGAAGAAAATACATTTTTGTTTTGTTTTATATTCTCAAAAATGAAATAATTGTTCTGGAAAAGTGAATGACCTTGAAATTTGCAAAAAAATTCGCCTCCGGCGCGTTTTTGGAGGTCGCCTCCTCAGCTCCCCGTACCATTTACCCCCCCCCCCCCCCCAGACTACTGGTCACGCGTCGCCACTGGGGCCAATATTGAAATTACTGAAAAGTTAATTAATCTATGAAAACAATATTGGTACAAGATTATTTTTAAATATTGTTTACACATACTTAGTTAAAACTAACGTTGCCCCAATATTGATACTGTGTTGATTTAGCAACAAAAATGAATAAATATTGGCCCAACTGAAAAACGATGTTTACCCCATATTATGTGCTACTTGGGTAAACTTTTCCAAGTAATTTCTTTTTTTGAAATAGAAAATTGATCAATTAATAATGGAGATACGAATTTTTTAAAAATTACTCCATCCGCGATCTTAAAGTGGCTGTTTATCGGAAAAAAATAATTTACAGAAATGCCAACATACCATTTGGTAATCTAGTAGTCCCATATTTTCATAAAATAAAGCATTTTCAAACTTAGCACGAGATCGAAGCGAGCGGCCGTTTTTGAGCCCTATGATAATAGACTATTTGGTATGAATAAAAAATTGTTTGTGCTCTTCGGCAGGAGAGCTACTCCATAGTTTTAGAGTCTGCTATGCAGTAGACTCAACTTTCTGCTTCAAGTTATTTAAGTACCGATTTTCCCTCGGTAGAATGCAGAGCTATGGCAGAGTTCTTCAATCTTAACCTGCGTTCGGAAAAATTTTACAAAGCTAGAAAAAGTACGTGTGATCGGGACTTTAAAACGTTGTACCGGTTTAGTAAAGAAATTGTGGAGTGGTTATCATAGTTATTTACATTACAAGTGCGTTTATGAACATGATTACAATAACGAGTGTGAAAGATTAGAACGACGAGGTCATAGACCGAGTCGTTCTAATCACACGAGTTTTATAGTCATGTTTAAACGCACGTGTGATGTACAACGTTTTATCTACAAAGCGAAAAATAGGAATGTTTTTTCATTTAATTTCGTTTATTAGTAGTTGTCTACCTTCATTTTACCTTTACAGGTTTACCTTTGACATTTGTCAAATCACCAAAAATAGTTATGTTATAGATTCATAACCTCGTCCATAACACCACTAGTTGTGTTATAAATTCATAACCTAGTCTATAACACCACTAGTTGTGTTATGAGTCTCATAACACAACTTAAATACTAGAGAAATGGTTATGTAAAAACGTCATAACCAAACGCTTGTAGATAAAATAAATTTTTGGGTGAAGAGTCTGGAGAAAGAAGAGGTGGTGCTTTACGCAACAAAGACAAATTTAAAATATTTTTAAGATACGTGGGTGACCCGGGGTTTCAGGCAGGAGTAGGCGAGGATGTTGGTGTTCACCAAACTTCGGTGTCTAAAGTTGTATCGGAAGTAGCTGATAAGATAATTCAGCAAAGTGAGCGGTGGAACAAATTTCCCCGCAGTCCTGCGGATATAATATTATCCATTCACAATCCGATGTCCACAGGTACAGGTAAAATTTATCACCTTTCAATGCTATTTGATAGGGAAAGGTAATAAATTTACCTGTACCTGTGGACATCGGATTGTGAATAGGATATAGAGGTGAAAGAGCGGTGGCAAGAAAAATAAAATGTTGAGTATCTACTCTATGTACTAGGAGTATGTACTTATCAAACCGAAATCTTTTTTATTCTTACGAAATGGAGTATAAGCCCAGACTTCATACTCATGCTCACGAGTATATAGGTACTCCGAATTTAAACTCAGTTTTTATTCATACCACCCATTGTCTCATAAAATCGCTCATTACTCGGTTATAACTGCACATATGATGTATAATTATATATTTTGAATCAAAATTAAATTATCTTTGAGATAGAATAAGATTCAATTCTCTATCCTATATACTTACTTCTTGAGATATTGAGGCTCAAAGTCAAAACTTTGTTTCAAATTTCACAAAAAATTTAAAGCTGATTCTCTTGAAAACGAAGCCCTTGAGCTCGGAATCTCAATAACCTTTTTTATAGCCCTTCTCAAGAGCTACAATTGGGCAAAAGATTTATGCCGATAGCTTCACTGGTTTCCAAAATATGGCCCTTTGAAATATTTGAAAATCAATTTCCCATGCATACTTACCCCTTTGGAAAAATTAGATTTTTAAATTTTTGGATTTTGCAATTTTTGACTTTACCAATCGAAAGAAGAGGTGAAAATTAGTGGAAAAGCATTAACGCAACTGTGTTTTTTAAGTTTTAGAGCTTGTGAAAAAATAAAAACGATTTTTGCAATTTTTGAGCTCAGAAAATTTCAATCATTTGACATTGTCTTACTAAACCACTCATTATTCGGTTATAACTGCACATTTTATGATGTATAATAGGCTCGTTTAATGAAATTTTTTAACGCAATTTTTCACATTTTTATGGAGTATTACTCACATATAGCACATAAAAAAAAATTCAGCTCAATTAGATAAATATTGAAAAAGTTACGCGTTTTTTAATATTAAAACAGTTATGCCTCGGAAATTCATTGCTGTGACGTCATAGTATCTCTCGAGTCGAGACAGGCTAAAGGCCGTCATACACGGTTTTGCATAACGCAATATCAACTGATTTTCTATTGACAGTTTGGCACACAGTTTGCGGAACTATACAATATTTTAATTTTTTTTTTTTGCATGCTACATCCATAATTAATTGTGTTTATAAAATATTGAAACTCAGGAAATTATTCAAATATTATACGAAATGTGATTTGGAAGAAAAACATCAAACCTCTACCAGATACATAAAATACCAAACTGAAACTTGTCTAAACGATGCCAAACCAAAATTTGTCAAAACCACGTCAAAACAATGCCCGTATTGTCGAAGTGACTGACGTATAAATATGTTCCTACCGAAATTAGGTTCATTGAAAAATCCAAGAATTTGAAGAAAAGTGCATTATAATGGGGGACAAAGTTCGAGGAAAAAATGAAATAAAAGAATTTGACCGAATTAATCCTAAACTATAAAAAGATACGGTGCGGACAATTTCTGAAGGCCTTCCAAGTATTTGTCTAAGAAAAGTACCTACTAGTGTGAAGAGACTTGCTGCTGTTGAACAAAATAACTAGGATTTTGCCATAAAGGCCAGCCTAGAATCATTTAAGGATTATAAAAGTTCCCTGCAAATTAATTATGTGAGTGACATATTGAAGTTCTACCAAAAATTGGATTTTGTATCAAAAGGATGACAACATTTTTTTCTGCTATTTAAAAGGACACATAGCGATTCGTACCGCTCAGGTAAAATGAACCAATATACTAATTTTCACTAATTTCTTCATATTGGGATTCGTACCGGTATAAAATTCCTGCACCCTACCTGACCACCCCATCGTACTGATGGATTATTGATTTTTACAAGATGTCCAAGAAGATTTTCATTACATTCTCCTTTTCTTTTAGTCCAAAGTTTGTTGAACTACTTCCGCATTACCTTTCTTGGATCCTAGCAAAGTAGGAGATA
The DNA here is from genome assembly GCA_917834065.1 of Ceutorhynchus assimilis. Lineage (NCBI taxonomy): Eukaryota > Metazoa > Arthropoda > Insecta > Coleoptera > Curculionidae > Ceutorhynchus > Ceutorhynchus assimilis. The sequence goes on along the minus strand of OU892278.1, from coordinate 29,746,443 downwards.
GCTTTACACTTGATTTGTTTGATATAATGCCAAATGAAAGACTTGTAATTTAAAATATGCTGATTATTTAACAGACAATTATATTTCCGAGGAATCGACTTGTCCCCCTTCAATCTGGGCCAAAATATCAGCAACAGTCGCACCTACAACTAACGCATGTGAATCGTTTCACAGTCATTTCAATCTCTCAATATACAAGGCGCCTCCAATTTTTTTTTGTATTTGTGGAAAAACTAAATAAATTTCAAATAAACTGTGTTTCAAATAAGTACGAAAGTTAAAATCCAGAGCGTCAATTCTACAGTAAAAATAGATTTTACCTGCTTAATGTCCGGTACGAATCACAATGTTGAAACACATTGTCTAATTAGTACTTTTATTGCCCTCGGTACGAATCACACAACACCCATTTAAAAATCAGTGTTTCCTTAATTTGAGTGCTGCCTAGTCATCAAAATGTTTACTAGTTTTCTTGCCTTTGTGTTAAACAAAATTTTTTGTAAAGTTTGGTCCAAAATAAAAACTTCATTTTTCTAAATGTGACCTGTACCCTGTACATTTATATCGAAGTTAATCCTGTACTCCTCCTCTTACCAACCTAATAAATGAAAAAAATAATGATTACTTAATGTTTCTTTAATTAAATTAATAAATCATATCGCCAAAATGCGTAAAAAAAGATAAAAGTTGCATCTATTTATTTCAAAACTAAGGCCTTCTATGGTCACGTGACTTTTAAAACTGCTTGGTGCGCCATGGCCATTTGTTTAGAAGTGGGCCGTGGGCACCAACATAGAAATCAAAAACAGCATCGTCACTAACCAAGACGATTGCGACGCCATCCGATGCGGCAATGGAATCGTAATCGACGACCTGACCTGCTACGGGGGACACGGTCTGAGCATCTCGGTGGGCTTCAGTAACGAATCTATCGCTCAGAACACGCTCAGAAATGTTGCCGTAATGAATTCCGTACTCATGGGGGGTCAGAATGGGATTCACATCAAAACACATGTAGATGGTGGTTTGGGGGTTATTGAAAATGTTACTTATAGTAATATTGTGTTGCATGGTAATTGTTTAATTGATTTATTGATTAATTAATAATTATTTGATTAGGTTTAGGGAGTTATGGTATCAAGATTCAACAGAACTCATTAGGCAATTCAAACCACGTGACATTCAAGATGGCGTGGTGGCCACACATGGGCCAAAAAACACAAAAAAATATCTAGTTTCTGTCCGAATTAATAGTTTAGGTACCTAGTCTACAAATATTTTATTAAATAATGAAAATCAAAGTTGTAAGCAAAACTATGCAAAATAATTTAAAATACGCATAAAAACATATTCAAAACAAGCTTGCTTGGCCGCCACGCCACATTGAATTTTCCTTTTTGACAGATTGATTGAATTGCCTAATAGGAACTTGCCAGGGAATTCTTCATCGTTTCCCAGTGAAGCTACCAATAACATTTCTATTAAAAATTTGCAGCTAATCGATATTAGTGGTACCTACTGTAGAAGACAAAGCAGTACCCTTTTATATCTTTTGTGCTGAAGCTGGGTTGCTTCGATTGGACTTTTAGTAAAGTACTACTTAAAGGTGGTCACAATAATACTTGTAATTTTGAGCCTGATAATTTTGTTTGTTAAATAAACTTACCTAAAGTTCGTTTCACGAGGGTTCATACTTTTGACATCGGAGACGTCATAACTTGAAAAAAAAGGGTTGTCGTAGATTAATTCATATGACACATTCAATTTTTTTGACAAACCAAAATGAATGACTTCTGGTTTAAGAACCGACGAACGCTTTTGACGTCATTGATAAGTTTCAATCAATTTCTATTTGTTAAAAAAGGAAGGTAAATTATGTCAAATCGTCGTGAAACAAAGTGTAGTCACGACACATTATGGTTTTATTCGGAAATACTAGTGCACATTGCACAATCAAATGATTTTGTAATCATTTTGCGCTTTATTGCACACTGCAATTCGCTCATGCTTGTTCACCGAGAGCAGATTTCGGGTGTAGGGCCGCCCTTACGGGTGTAGGGCCGCGTAGGGCGTCAAGCTCATAGGACAAAGATCACACGATATACTAACAGATAACAGAGTGAAATGTTATGCCAAATGCCAATAATGGCGGCTCCGACTTGCCAAATGTAGCGTAATCCATAATAATAATTGCCTAGCCGAGGGAAGTTTCGAGGATGCTTCTGCATGTTCTATTACAGAGATTCTAGAAACAAAAGAACTATCCCAGATTGCAAGAAATGACCCACTGTTAAAAGCAGCCCAGCAATCTGTCCTGCCTTCAATACCAGAAAATTAAAAAGGGATTCAGGAAAACTAAGAACCAATGACCGGGATTGCCCGGCCATCTTCGACTACATGTAGAAAAGAATATGCTGTAGAACCATCCGAAGTACATTTAGCCTCTAGCCCCAATTCTAAGATAATATGCAGACATTTAAAATTCATATATATTTTTTTTTTTGAAAAATGCTCGGACATGTCGTTCTTATTTTGTAGTGGCGCTGTTTTTCAACTAATTTGTATTTATAGAAGGTGACCCAAAAAAGAGATATTACATGACACTTCAAATTTTTCAAATAGAATGCTGTAGGTATATTTTGATGAATATCGATAGAGCGAGAACTCATCTCGATCGCTCTATCGATAGTCATCAAAATATACAGGGCATTCCATTTTAAAATTTAAAGTGTCACGTCATGTGATATCTTTTTTTTTGGATCATCTTGTATAAATACAAATTAGATTGAAAACAGCGCTACTAAAAATTAAAACTGTCATGTCCGAGCGTTTTTCCAAAAAAAAATATGCCTAAATTTTGAATGAATACGTGTTACCTACTTTATGGACACACCGTTGTTTTTTTTATGTTACCTACTCCTTATTTTTATAGTAATTTATATACAACTACAAACTACATACTACATCCACTACATATGTAAATAACAACAAAATAAAGCAGGTAGGTGGAGCAGTAAACCTAAAGTACATAGAGTCCGTCGATTTCAATCTGTACTCGGAAAGAATGTGAGCTGGTGGCACCCTGCATTAGAACGCCAATGGTCACCTGACGTCACACCTGTTTTTGTTATATACTTCACCCCCTTGCTCCTCATACGGAAAGAGTCCGATAAAAATCGACGAACAATAGGATTTCTGGTAATAGGCCAAGCAACATAGGGTTTGTAGGCGAAATAATTCTCGGAAAGCTGGAAATGGTATTAATCTCTTTATTTGCATGTAAAAAGGGGTTTTTAAAGTTTGCACCAATTTTCCGCTTGTGCTACATACGGGGTGTCAAAAACCTCCATTTTTTTGTATTTTTTCAGTTTTTCACTGATTACTCCGAAATGGTGCATTTCTATGAAAATTTTACTCTTTTATAAATGGAAGTACGTGAAATTCTACGTCGAATGGACACCACATAGTTATATTTGGGTCAAGTGGTATGGACGCTATTAAGGTTCAAAAAACAGCAATGTTAAAAATAAAGCGCCATTGTGATGTAAATGTGTAATTGAGACGTAAAAAATTGAGTTTAAGTACAAATGGCTTTGATGTAAGTTTAAATATGTAGATAATTCACATAAATAGTATATTACAATCCGAGACGGAAAATACTTCATTGCTGGTCGAGAGGTTATTATAGTTTATCGAGACGCGAAGCGTCGAGATAAACTCAACCTCGAGACAGAAATGAAGTTTTCCGTCGAGGTTTGTATACTTTTTTATTTTCAACCCTTAATTTTCTGATGCAAAAACTAAAGATTCTGTTATACGAAATTTTCATATAGTGTAAAACTGGCCTTAGAAAAAAATATTTCACTTTTTTTGTCAATGTCATCAATTTTGACGATCTCAAAGGCCCTGTAAAGGCCAAAACAAAAGACGAAACCACAGGAAACCGCAAAATCAACAACCATAGATAAGATCAACAACGCCTTAACGACGGTAGTTTTCGCTCAGTATTTTTGCGGAAATAATAGATTTTCACTAGATTTCTCCCCGTTCTCCCCAAAGAAATGATTTCGGAAAGTGAAGATGAAGCGATGGATTGTACCCCACCTGAATTAAAAGAAGCAGCAGACAGGATTGGAGAGAGTTTGCTTCCAGCAAAAAGCAAATTTCGGTACGAAAAGGCTTTTCAAATATTCGAAGCATGGTGTAGCCAGAAAGGAACGAGAAATACTGCCTCGGAGACCGTTTTGTTGGCGTATTTTGGCGAATTATCTAAGGAAAAGAAGCCTTCGACTTTATGGTCGACTTACAGTATGTTGAAAACCATGATTAAATTGAAAGAGAAAGTTGATATCTCCAATTACGCAAAACTTATAGCTTTTTTGAAGCGGCAAAATCTGGGCTTTCAGCCGAAAAAGTCGAGCGTTTTTTCCAGAGAAAACATTAACGAGTTCCTCACGAAGGCAGCTGAAGAATTCATTAGCATCAAGGTAGGTTTTCAAAAAATATACAAAGAAGATAAAAATGCGAAAATCAAAATGATTTTCTGTATGCTATAGCTAGGTTACCCATTTTATTTTTATCTGGTTTCAGGTAGCGCTAATTGTTGGTGTGTCGGGTGCATGTAGGAGCGATGAACTAGTCAAGATGAAAATGGAGCACGTCAACGTTTTGGAAGGAAAGATCGCTATAGAAATTCCACACACAAAAACTTATACAAGTCGATCGTTTATCATAAGCGATCCAGATTGGGTTGCTATTTTCCACAAATACCTCACTTTGCGGAAAAATTTGAAAAATGACAGGTTATTTGTTCAATGGCGAAATGGGAAATTACATAACCAAGCAATTGGCTATCATTCAATCTCAAAATTTCCACATAAAATAGCTGCTTTTTTGAAGCTTCCAAAAATAGAAACTTTTACAGGGCATGCTTTTCGTCGTACTTCCGCAACCTTATTGGTTGACAACGGGGCCGATCTATTGCAACTCAAAAGACTGGGAGGGTGGAAATCGAGCACGGTTGCTGAAGGCTACATAGAGGCATCTTTGGAGAACAAAAGTAAGACTGCTCTGATGCTATCCTCTACTTCCAAAGGTATTCAGTTGTCCAGTGCATCCACAAGTACATCACATGCGGAAACTCATCCGCAAGCGCAAGAGATAATAGTTCCAAACGAAACACAATTCCAACAGGATGGTCTCAAGATTTCCATTATAAACAACAATGCTAATTTAACAATTAATGTAAATAAGTGAATAGATTTAATTAGTTCCATGTAATACATGTGGTTTTATTATTATATGTGAGAGCTGTATGAAAATTATCAATTTGGAACGAGCAGGGAAATGGGGACGGAAAAGCATTTGCCGTCCCGGACGGAAAATGCTTTTCCGTCCTAGGCAGGCATATGCATTACCGTCCCGATAAATGTCAAAGTCCAGAAATGTGACACTTTCAAGATTTTGAAAAACCTGCAATGTCAACATTACATATGTGGTTGAAAATAAAATACATTAAATACATTTAACGTTAATTGAATTTGCTGCGTTTGGAAGTAGAAGCTGACTGAATCAATTGGTCCACTTTAAGGTCTTCGTCATCCGGAAGCTCATCAAGTTCGTCATCATTATCAGATAGCTTCACTTCGTCGTCCATTAAGTTTGTGTCGTCAATAATTTCATCTGGTGTATTGCTGCAGGACGCTCCTCTACAATTATAGCATATTGGAGAACATTTCATTCCTTGTTTCCTACAACCACACGCATTTCGGCACCCCTTTGAACATTTGCAGGCAGTGTTATTAAGCAACTCCTGCGGGGCTTGTTCGGCTGTCGATGGTACTGGGAGCAGCCCATGCTTAGTTATCTTCCATCCCCATTGAACTGGATCCATATCATGACCATTCCACAAATTAACCTGTAGGAAGGCCCTCATTGAGTGCAGTCTAGCAGCTTCTTCAGTTGCAGGAAGAGTAGCCAGGTTGAAGTTATTTTGTACTAAGGATTTGGTGAACAGTTTAAAGCGTATTTCATTCAGAGAGGAAGATCGGAAAAGCGATCCGGCATACAAAGCCGCAATAACTTGTTCGCCCGCAGCACCAATCTCATCTGCAGTCGCATTACTATTTTGGAATATCTCGACAGCTTTTTGTATCTCCGCATCTTTGTCGAGGAGCTTCACAAGCTTCATCTTCCCCTGTCTGAAAATGGCTGATGTTGAATCACAGCCGCTAAAAGCGTGAAGAAATAAAATATTTCCTTTAACTTTGTTCGACATTTTGAAATGTGTCGGGGAATAAAAAACGGTCGTTAACTTTCCTTTCCCAGGCTTCAATAAAAATAACGAATCGCTATTAGGAGCTAACGCAGTAATAATTACCAAAAGATCTATGTCTTCTCCTATCACAACCACACATTCAGAGTGTGTAGCATTTTCCATAGCTCGTCGGACAATGGTTATATCGGCATCCTCTGCAGCTTGTTCGACAGAGATATTTTCCTCTGAAAATTTCTTGATCAGCATTGAGATCATTCGTTTTTTGTTTCCTTCATTCGAAAGAAATTTATCTTTTGATATTGTCAATAACATGGATTCGTCAAACTTAACATTTGCGGCCATGAACTTGTTTCTTCTGAGGCGTTCTGCAGATTTTGTGCTCTTTTCTCCAGGGTCGTCTGGATAGCCATCAAATACAATGATTGATCGTGACCCAAAGTATTTTTTGACATATTCCACGTATTTGTTAAGTATTGACGAGAATCTTTCCCTCAACTCCCACGGTACTCGGTGAAGTAGAAAGCCACCGTCGATCACATAAAGTGCACTTCCGAGGTTTGACGGGGTTTCCACTGGATTAAACAAATCATAGAAAACGGATTTACGTGACTTCCTCATCATTCCTTGTTCATCAAATAAAGATGGTGGGTATGGAGCCAATTCATATGTAAAGTAGTTTTTGAGTTCGTATTCGGTTTTTTTATGAAATGAGATTCTCCTGAAAATGGTATATAGGTCAACTGGCACTACTTCGTCATGCAACTTGACACTGCTGGTGAAGCCACGCATTGGTAGCACTCTTTTCTTTCTGGAGAACTTCACTTGACCAAAATTGCTTCCAATAATGCTTTCGAGACTGGAACTTCCGATTTGGTCTGAAAGATGGCAATTTACGTTTTCATCTCCTATAACTCCGGTAGACAGTGACATTACGTACTCTCCTACTGGAAAGGGGTTGTGGCAAAGAAACCAGTCTACGAATTTCTTGCAGTCACTGTTATCTCTAGTAATTCTCGATAACCTTGCATCCACATGTTGTTCAGTAGTGCAGAATGAAACACCACAAAAGCTCTCTACCTGCTGGGATACCTCCATAATTGTAGGCATGGTCGCAACCCATTTAGCCAATGTGCTGTCCGTTATTCCTCTGCCGCGACTCAAACCTCCTGAACTTTTCATAGCTCTCATCAGGCTTTGCTCTATGGTCATATCAGACCATAGACCTGACCAGAATTTATCAGATCTTCTGATAGTGAAAAAGCCGTTTGTCACAAACATTTCATGATCCTTGGGAGTCAGACGGGATTTTAGTTTCAACATATCCTGAAGGTATAAATGACATGATTTCGCGTATAAAAAATGCCCACTGGCGTGAAAGTAGGGTAGCATTTCTCTTATGCTTTGAAGATGCAGGTACCAATCACCGGATATTTCAGCTTGGACAAATTTCTTGACTATCGTTACCATTTTGAAATACTGCACCCACAGTCTAGCAGTTGCTCCTCTAGACTCCAACTCCTCAAGTTTGTTCGAAAACTTGTCAAGAATATTTTTAACTTCAGGAGCATCAATATCGGCAGATGCACTGTCACTCATTACATGACTCATAAGCTCTAAAAAAGCTAACTGTTCTTTCTCTGCTATATCCAGCATGGACAATACAATATTACTCATTGCAAGGTGAGCCAAAATGTGTGCCCGTAGAGCTCGTGAGTAAGCGTGTCCTGTCATCATTTTGTTGGTTGATGTAGCTGCGTAAGCCTCGCTAAATAGCTCCTGTAACCCACTGCCATCCATGATAAAACCGATAGCCCCCATGAATGACATGAGTAAATGGAATCCACCGAGCCTGACGATTACTGAACTGATTTCTGAATCAGGACGAAATGAAGAAGCTACAATATCTCTTGCCTTTATATAAAGGGGTTGGTCAAACGTTACGAAACATGAATCCTGTTTAAGTGATTTGCATTTATTTGCAGCATAAAGCAGTGCTGAGTAAACTGTATCATAGCTGGATGGCGGGGCATTGATGAATGGTAGGCACAATATGCCTGATTTTGAATAAGATCGGCCCTTAGTAACTTTTTCCATAAACCCATTCCAACCTGGAATGTCCTTACGTCCTTGCCATTTGCCATACGCCCATATAAAATCAGTGGGCAATAGCTTAATCTCGAAACTAGGCAATTTCTCGTCAAGGTCGAGTATGGCAATATCACAAAGGCCTGTCTTAGCTTTCCTTTGAAAAGCAACGATTAGCATTGCTCCGAATTCGCCCAAGGTTCCTGCATTAGGGATTTTTTTCACTCTCTCCATAATAGTTCCTTCAGATTTTGAAGGCTCAGGTGTAGTGTACTGGATGCCTCCCATTGCGTGAAAAGTATTGGTGCCATCTAATGTGTCAATGTTTACGTCAGCATTGTCAAAGACAAACTGTGTGAGCGATTCTGATGGTACTATATCTTCATTTCGTTGTGTCAAGCATGAAATGTCATAATGTTGCACTTCATTGTATGTGCAACAAAATCCTGTCGCTGAAACAATCTCCAAGAGATCCCTTGAGCCATATTTTCGATGAATAAGCGCCCCTAGGCCAACTTGTAACGCTGATCGATAAGATTTCGGTCGCGTAGCTGCAATAATTGCGTGGGCGATGGATGTAATTTTGGTATTGACTTTGTCATTATCTTGACTCTTATTAGGGGCAATAATATGTAGTTGATCTTAGGAGCAAGTCAAGCGATTCCGGTATGTCGTGTTCAACATTATCTAAAAAACTGTTAGGTGCAGGATAGGAGGTGAAGTTATATATTCTTGAACGAATGTCCTCACGGATTATGGCAGCAGCTGCTTTTACCACACGGAGTTTCTCTCCCTCTTTGTCAGCCAGTTTTGACTCGTACCATTTCTCAGTCAAGATCGTGTAGCCTGTGTTCTTGAAGCATATTATACTGGGACTGAATCTGTTCTTACCAATTGTAACTATAATGTCGTCTCCATAAACATTCTCGAGCCTTTTTTTCAGAATGAGGGTTGTTGGGATTGGTCCACTATAATCTTTGAGAATATCACTCAGTACAAACTGGCATTGGTCTTCATTTGCTTCAAGGTATCTGCATATGTAATCTACTGCAGCCGTCACTTCTTCATCCTCTGGGCGGACTCGCTTTGTTCCTGATTATACATATTCTCCGAAATAATTTTTACAGCATGATCCATGATACCTCCCTTCAGCTGCAATAAGATCAATCTCATTTTCAATTCGAAAAACTACAGCGTTACTCCATTCATCACTTTTCCTGGTTGTTTTAGCTGCATCAATAACCTTTTGCTTAAAATCCAGTTTAGTCACTTCATGAACTTTTTCGCGTCGTGATTGGTTTAATTTTTTTTGACGTTCTATAAATTGATCGGAGGCATCTTTTCCACAAAAGAGACAGTGTCCCTTGAAATCAAACAGCGGTTGATTCGATCTCCTAGAGGCGCTAGGTTTAGAAGACTGCTCAGCTAGTGCAGCATCAATGTAGGACTGCTTATTGTAGATTTTTCTGCATTTTTCATGAACAGTTACAGAGGTTTCATCCTTTAACAAAATGTGTTTCCCATCCTTTCTTTTTTTACCACTATCCATGAAAGTTAGAATACCTTTTTCTTTTACTGTTGTCACCTGTAACAATGACAATTTTATAAAAAAAATAAAAAGTAGCACACTATATTGTTCGAATATATATTTAAATTTGTCCAATATTGCGTATATTTAGACAATATTGGCCAGAATTTGATAATGTGCCATGTGAGATATAAATGAAAGTCAGTGCTATTGTACAAGTGAATCACTCACATGACATAGCAAGAATGCCGCATTAATAAATAATGGCCAAGTAGGCACGTCAAAAACTTCGAAGAGAGAAACACAATCAGCAGAGCGAAAATTAATCAGAGTTATTTTTACGCAATTTATAATTATTGTATTAATTGTAAATGTTCTAGGTAACTTTTTGAGTAAAAAAAGGTATTTCATATTATTGATCTCGATTTGTTGAAGTTTTCATTTGTACCGTGTGGTCTTGAGCAAACACTAGCTTTGTTTGTTTATTTGCACCAGCCAGCACCAAACTAATCTTTCTACTTCAAACGAGTATGTTTATCTCTATATTTTTGTTAGGCTGACAGAGACAGACATTATTTTTCACTGATCAGGTGCAGCTTGGTGTAACTTTGGTGCAGATAAACAAACAAAGCTACTAATTTTAAATAATATTCCAGTATTAGGATCGATAAACCGATGTTTTAAAAATAGAAATACAATGTTGAGACAGCTCACCTGTCCTTGTAAACTATCACCACAGATGAAACATTTTGAATCCTCCATCACTTTTCACAAAACGTCACTACAACGCACACTGGGCTAAGAAAATAAGTTAAACTGGAAAATATTCTCCTGGATGAAAAAACGGTGAAAAAGTTTTTTACCGCAACGTTAAACGGCTACGACTCGGGTCGGGCGATGCTGCTGCTTCGGCGCGGCGTGTATAGATAGCAAGGGAAGGGGAAGAAAGATGCATCTTAAGCCGGGCCCAGACACTTCGCGATTATAGAGAACCGCGAAAATTTTGCGATTTATCTGGCGATGAGAAAAGTCAATTCCGACAATAGATGAATGTACTCTCCCTGACACATCGCAAATATTCAGGAATACCCACCCATATTCGTGATGTGTCTAGGGCCGGCATTACATATTTGTGATACCCACAGTATTCGGTGCAGTATAAACTCCGAACACATAATAATTTCATATAATACTTAACTTATCGGAAACAAGGTTTAAAAGTCCAAAATATGATTATTTCTTCAAAAATTGGAAAAATGTTTGTTTTTCAACATGCATATGGGCCATACCACTTGACTTAATTTTAATATGTTGTGCTTATTCGACGTAGAATTTTACGTACTTTAATTTATAAAAGAGTAAAATTTTCATAGAAATGCATAATTTCGGAGTAATCAGTAAAAAACTGAAAATAATACAAAAAATTTGAGGTTTTCGGGACACCCCGTATGTAGCACAAGCGGAAAATTGGTGCAAACCTTAAAAACCCTTTTTTACATGCAAATAAAGAGATTAAAACGATTTCCAGATTTCCGAGAATTATTTCGCCTACACCCTCTTTTTCGGCCTATGTTTCCTGGCCTATAAGTAATTAATAAAATTTTCAACGGTATAGTTTCGAAACCAAAACTTAACATATTGATATAATAGAGCATCATGGGTTTGTTGAAAAAATATCGCAAAAACGAAACTACTATGACATAGTTTCGAAACAAAAATGTAACCTAAATAACATGAATATAACGTTGTCATGTCATGTTTTTTTTTTTTTTTTTTTTTTTTTACGGATATGCGCACTTGCAAGGAAATGTCCTATCACGCTCGAGAAGCGGCAAGTGCGCGGAAATGTCGGTGTATGTTGGTCTTGAAACGGTTCAGGTTGTAACCCGCAGGGAAAACCGTCGCAGGGAGTTTATTCCACAGCGATGCTGTTCTCCAGAGATATGAATTCTGATATAATGAGGTTCTTGGTGCCTCTAGTTTGACAGTAAATTCATGGTTACCGTCTGTTTGACGGGTTCGCCTGGTAGGTGCTACTCTCGGTGGAATCATACGTGCCAACTCTTCAGAGCATTTTCCGTGATAGTACCTGTAGAAGAGAGATAAATCGCCCACAGTTCTGCGATGTTCGTGACCATCCAAGTTACGAGTAAGTGCGGGGTCATTGATCAGCTTGATAGCTCGTTTTTGCACGGTATTCAAAAGCATTAAGGTATGTTTGGGTGCTGCACTCCATATATGTGAGCAGTACTCCATAGTTGGTCGAATCTGGGCTTTGTAGAGTGTCAGCAATTGGCTTGGTGTGTACAGATGTCTTGTACGAAATAGCACCCCCAGCTTTTGGGAGGCCCTTTTAGCAATATCTGCCACGTGACTGTGCCAAGACATGTTGGTCTCTGCAGTAACCCCCAAGATGTTCAACTGAGTCTGTAATGTGACAGCACTTCCAGATAGCATGATGTTTGGCTCACCGGTGCTGGTCTTTTTTGAAAACAGAGCTGCTTGGGTTTTCTGCGCGTTGAACTGTACAAGGTTTTTGTTACCCCAGTCCTCTATTATCTCCAGGTCGTTATTTATCTGCGATATTTGAGTTAGTCTAAGATGATGGAATTCACGTGCGGAAAGACCTGTGGGTGATATGAGTGAGGAGACTACTGTTTTATCTATGAGGTCATTTATGTAAATCAGGAAAAGAGTTGGCGAAAGGATTGCTCCCTGTGGCACACCAGCATTTATTTGGTAAGAGTTGGAGTTCTGGCTATCCAGTGCAACATAAATGGATCTGTCCTTTAGGTAACTTTCAAACCAAGTGCAAAGTTTCGGCGATAATCCCATTGCTCTGAGCTTGTTGAGCAGATTTTCATGCCAAACTTTGTCGAATGCTTTAGATATATCTAAGGCAATTGTTCTTGTTTCACCCCGCAACTCAATCGCTTTTTGCCATAAGTGAGTACGGTAGTAAGTAAATCGCCAGTTGACCTATATTTTCGAAATCCGTATTGCTTATCGTTGATAATTTTGTACTTTTCCAAGTACTTGGTTAGGTGATTGTTCACAACTCTTTCCATTACTTTTGATATCACCGGAAGTAGAGCAATTGGTCTATAGTTTAACGGATCTGTCTTTTTTCCTTTCTTTGGAATGGGTTGTACTGCGGCAGACTTCCATGATGATGGATATACTCCTTGCCTGTAAGACAAATTGAATAATTTTGCGAAAGTTGGGGTGAGTTCATTGGCGCAATTTTTGAGTACTATTGCGGGAATGCCATCCGGACCCATTGCTTTGTTTGTATCCAGATTTTTTAGGGATTTTCGTATTTCTCTGTGACAAAAGGGTACCTCTGGCATACTATGGGAACCCCTTTCAATGAACGGTGGAGTTTTTCCGTTTGGCACTGTTAGGTTGGAGTTGGAGGAAAACATTTGGGCAAGCATATTGGCTTTTTCCTCTGATGTTGTGGCTAAGTGATTATTTTTATCTGTAAGTGGTGGTATGGATGACTTGGTGAAGTTAGATCCAACAGCTTTTGCAAGAGACCAAAAAGACCTAGAACTACTTGGACAATTCAGCAACCTGTTTTTTATTCTTTGATTGTATGTTTCTTTAGCGGAGTCAATAGTAGTTTTGCAACTATTTCTGGCTTCTATAAATTCTGTGTGGTTTTGAGCGGTTTGTTGTCGTTTCCAAAGGTTATATGCTCTGTGTTTTTTCTGTACAGCCGTTTGACACTGGCTGTTGAACCAAGGTTTTGCATTAGCTCTACGTTTAGTTGTATGTGGGATATATGCGTCCATTCCAGATAAGATTACTTGTGTTATTTCATTACAGCAAATAGTGGGATCAGCTGTTTTAAAGCAAACCTCTTGCCATGGAAAATCCAGGTAATACTGTTTTAGGTCATTCCATTTTGCCGATTTATAGTGCCACCTTTTACGAGGAAGTGGTTGTAGGCTTGGTGGGATGAGCATTTCTCACTTTGTTATTATAAGTTTATGATCGGACGAACCAAGTGGAGCATCTACTTGAATTGTGTACGAGTCAGGATTGGTGGTTAGGAACAAGTCTAAAAGCGCTGCAAATTCGCCCCTTTCTGAGATACGGGTAGGTTCATCGACAAGCTGCGTTAGACCACACAAAAGAGTTTCTTATAAGAACATCCCAAAAACGAAACTGTTATGGTGTAGTTACGAAAAAAAAAACGTTAATTTATAAACGGAACTGCGATTTTGTTATGTTTGAGGAGATATAACGACACTACTCCATTAAGGCGGCGTAACAGATCCTTTTTGAACAACGTAACATGTAATCTTAAAAACAAAGATGTGACGTAATTGGGATGTTTTTTTGCTTAGTGGAATACATACATATTATCCGTTCACAGGTAGGTACAGGTAAAATCACCTTTCAATGCTATTTGATAGGGAAAGGTGATAAATTTACTTGCACCTGTGGACATCGGATTGTGAACAGGATATAGGTACCTATTTTTTTATGCCTATAATACAACTAGGTACCAGAATCAAACAAATGATGATTATTGTGATATCCCTGCCGCTGGGGAAGCCGAACAGGACCGGCAACACTGCTGGACCGACTGCTAGAATCCTACACCAACCCGCTAGGGTACCATGAACTGTGATAATTTAACGTATAAGAGAACCTCCGTCTGTGATAGCCAAAGTGGCATTAAATGAACCTGTTAATAAACCAAGCTTAATATTTTATCGATCGGTGTTTTATTTGTAGCCAGACACTACAAATTGGCGACGCACGCGCACGGAAAAGAATCGGCCTAAAAACCTCGAAAAAGTGAAAGTGGTAAGCAATATGGCCGCCAGTATCCATACTCAATTTCAAGAATTCGACGTCCATCACGATGATTGGATTATATACAGTGGACGACTAGAGGAATATTTCAAAGCTCACCAAATCAGAAACGAGTTACAGACTTCTACATTATTAAGTTTGATCGGACTGCAGTCATATAAACTTTTACGCGATCTCTGTTTTCCCGAAAAACCCAGTTCCAAAGGCTACCAGGAGTTAAATAAACTTCTATCAGAACATTATTGCCCCAAACCACGGATGTGGGTAGAGCGAAAAATTTTCTGGGACGCAAAATAGACAGAAGATGAATCAGTAAGTGAATTCTACGCACGGCTCAAAAATTTGGCGTCTGATTGCAAATATGGTGAGAATCTGAACACGTTTTTGAAAGAAAAATTTGTGACCGGCTTGAAATCCACCGCAATTTTTGAGAGATTGGCAGAAGAAAAAGACAAAAATAAAGACCTCAAAGACCTTTTGGCAATGGCCATGTCGAAAGAAAGTTGCCGTAAGCTAGAAAAAAGTGTCCTCTTCACAAAAGCCAAAAGTTCTCGTGAATTTCCCCATGGTCAACGTGACAACGCTGCGATGTCAAGGAACCAGTAGGGTAACCCGGGGCAGAACGGCATACCTAAGCTTTAAGAGGCATTTTCTTCAAGGGATTTTGAAATTTCGAAACCAACTTTTGACATATCCTTCTTTATTGTTTAAGTAACATCCAAGAAAAGTTTGAGACGAATATTATCAGAAAAAAAAATTGTTTTTGAAGCTCAAAAAAAAATTGTCAAAATGACCATTCTGTCCCGACTATGGGGCAGAATGGCCCTATCTTGGGGCGGAATGGGCATGATGGTAAAATAATGAAGTAACCGTGTTTTTGGGAACAAATGAAACGCTCAAATATTGAATACACAATTTAATAGAAATCTTAAACTTATTGCCAGATTTTGCAGACAGGCAGATTGAGCATGATATCTAACCTTCTATAGATTTTGAGTAAAAGTCTCGACAGTAGAGGCATTGGGCATCATCACTTTCACTTTCGCTGGAAGAACTTGTTTCGACGTTTACAGGAATCCTTGTGTTTTGTTTTTTTTTATTATTCTTTTGCATAACCTTCGAGCGAATAACTTTTTTATTTTTGGGCTTTTTATTTATTGCCAATTTATGTTCTGGTATTGATTCATCTGGACTGCATTCTATTAAAGACGACATGCGTGAATCTCTTCTTATAATTGAAAAAATTCATATGACTGCTTGCTAATTTTATGCGGGGCAGAATGGTACCCTAGACCATTCCGCCCCGATCCGTTCTGCCCCGAATTTGTTTTAAAAATATTTTCTAAAAAATAAAACAACATCATTGAGGAAAAATATCAACACTTCCACCACTAATGCTTGACATCATGTACTACATGAAAAATATAACAACAATGACTTATTATTTGTGTGCAATACTTACTTTGTGATTAAATTTCGCAAAAAATTATAAAACTTATTCACAAATATGGACATGTATGAATTCCGTTAGACTAAAGTTGTTTTCGCACTGGCATTTATCAAAACATCATAGAGTATAGTCTAGGGTATGGTTATAAGGCGATTTCGATTTACTATTTTAGTTGCAACTGGTGTTAGGAGGCCTATTCCGTTGTGCCCCGGTATGCCGTTCTGCCCCGGGTTCCCCTACGCACCAAGGCGCCAAGACCCTCAGAAATCATGGAAAGAGCAAGGGAATGGGGAAGAACTGTCCACGCGCAGACCATCCACCAATCGGTACCAAGAACGCGGCGATCGATTTTCGAAAAATCAGAGGGGAAGAAGTCGAATGCGCAGCTATGAAAATGGTGCAAGGTTATGCAAGGTTTGCGGAAGAAAACACGAAAAAGAGTGGATTTACAAGGACTATATTTGCACAATCTGCAGGAATAAAGGTCACTGCGCGGTACTTTCACTTGCAGATAGCGATATTTATTCTCCAGATTAGAGAATATCCTAGAGATAAGAAAAAAGAGCGCATTTTCACTTCCGTATAGTGATATCTATCAGATAAATGCGGGCTAACCTTTAGTTAACGTATTCTGTGGTCAGACCTAAGAATAACCGGTTTTATCTGCCGAATAGCTCCTCGCGCAGTGTGCATAGGCGCCGGAATTTCAAAATTACCATGGAGGCTCGAGCTTCAAAAATTACCAGAAGTAGAATTAATTATACAGACAAGACTAGACTACTATACACAGGCTCGAATGGGATCAGTTGTTGACAGATAACAATTTCACTGCAGGATCGCCACGCTGGATCGTTGATCACCCCTGCATATTAATAAAATTCGTACATTTTCGGCAGCTCGGCTGTATTCGGTTTCAGCAGCACCATTGGAGTAGACAGGATTTTGTCTTGAGGAGAGGGGGCAAATTTCTAGGGAAAAATCCTTGGAGCTCCACCGCAGGCGCGAAATTTTGGTCTTTTTACGGTATTTTTGGGACTTCTAATGGTAGGAGCAAGCGTGAATGAGGCCATTTTCACAAATTTTGATAAGAATTTATAGTAGAACGTTACTTTTACTACAATATCATAAATATCAAAGCAAAAACATATATTAAAAAAAAAAATTAAGAAAACGAGAAAAAATAAACTGAACCAATTTAGGAGATATTTGGGATCCCCTTTAGATCGCCATGACAAAAAAGTTCAAAACAGTCTTTATTTTTATTTTTTTTAAATTTCCAAGCTTCCTAGCGGGAAAACAAAAAGCCTGAGAGAAAAACCTTTGATACAAAACTTGTAGATCTCATTGAGAACTACAAAAAAGCTTATTAGAGTTACTCCTCCACGAGGCATTGTTTTTGAGAAAATTGACTTCAAATCTTTCAAGACATTTTCAGAGAAAATTCAACTTTTACAGCTTATATCTCCGAGACTATAATTAATTGTTCTTTCGAAGGCAACCTGATTCGAGACAATCGGTTCAAAATTACCGAAGTTATAAGCGAAAAAGTGGCGCCGTGTCGGGTCCCCAAAATTTTCCCAAATCAAAATATATATTTTTTTTTTTCGGGCTTACGAAGCGTCGAAGCGAAAAACACCAGGAGACATTTTCGACGTATTTTTGGCTTCTCTATCCGATGGCATTTTTCATTTTGCAAAATTCGGAAAAGTAAATGCAGGGCGTGTATGCACCATTACACGCCCTTTTCCAAAATTGGGGAGATAAGGGCTAAAACCCCTCCGGTAGGTCGGAGAGGGCTGAAACTTGGAATATCAACTTTTTTGGACCCCTTTCACCTATAATCCGAATATCATTCGAATCGGTCAAAAAAAAATTTAGTAGTTCCCAGCGGGCTTTGCTTCCCAGATAGGCCTCTGTATATTTTTTTCGATGAAACTCGTACTCCATTAGATTCGTACCAAATTTCAGCTCGATAGGACCATCGGTTCGCCCTCAGCGAATTTTTGAAATTTTTTTCATGATAAACTAGGTAAAAAGAGCCAGTGTATTGGTACATCATGATATATTCATGGAAATAATAATCCAACGACTTATTGAAAATACAGGTTTAAATATTACACAAGAAAATATTCAAACTGTTTGTTAATGTAGGTATAGCAAAAACAACGACAACATAAAACACACAATTTTGATATAAAAATAAATAGCTAGGAACTCAATATTGTCCTACCTACCCACTACATACAATACCTAAATCACTATGAGGGCTCTGCCCCCATAGAAAATGTACTATGGGGGCTCAATAAGCCCCCATTGCCCCCATGGTTCCGGCGCCTATGGCAGTGTGTTTACTCTGATTTAGGTAACAACACAGAATTCTGATGACGTAATTTTCTAAGATT
This sequence comes from Ceutorhynchus assimilis, assembly GCA_917834065.1. NCBI lineage: Eukaryota > Metazoa > Arthropoda > Insecta > Coleoptera > Curculionidae > Ceutorhynchus > Ceutorhynchus assimilis. Next base: position 29,727,871 of record OU892278.1, on the reverse strand, counting down.
TGTGTTTGTTTGAAAAATTCGTGTGTGTTTTTTTTTGTTATTTACAATTTCATTTTTGTACTTAGTATTTCAAATTTCAATATTTGCGCTTGAAAGCCCCTTGCTGATGATACTCTTCAAAACATGACTGGGGATGGAATAACAAAGGGAAAAAACTCAACACATTTCTCTGAAGTTTAAAAGTTTTATTTTTTGTTAGAATAGCCGCGTTGTATCAGTCAGGTTCCAAGCCGAGCGCACCTGAAGTTTTTTGGAAATTCCAAATTTCCAGGTAGAGGTACGACCATGTAATTTTGAGAAAGTAATTAGTATAGGGTACCTGAGGACTACTAGAAGCCATAATTTTATAGGGTTTTTCCTTTTTGATTTATTTGCAAAAATAATAGGCATGTATCTCTCAGATACACTCGCGACTAATGGAAGATTGATCAGCCACTCCCACTAGCAAAGAATATCCACTAGTCTGGCAAGTGGTAACTTGGTAGAGACGAAAGGGGGAAGAAAAGTGGGGCGTGACCTAAAAATATTCACTGACACCTCAACTGACACCGCCTGATGACAGCCATGTCTTCGAGTTCAGTGGCACCGAAAACTCTAAGGAAATAAACCAATAAAATTATTAGAAAAAAAAACTCTAGATTCGCCGATAACCACGCCACTGCGTGCTGTCGTTCAGGCTCTAACCAATAGAATCATGCCTCTGAATAATCACGCCTCTCCACATCCATCGTTTGGCAATGTTGCCGGATTTTTTTCTATTTCAAAATATTATACCTGCCCATATAGCAAAAAAAAATATGTCACCAACTTGTTTATTATTGTTTCCGTCAAGTTTGGCAAAGCAGCAAATTCTTTTGGAGTTCGCCGTTTGGCTAGCCAGACAATACACGATACAAAAATTATTTAACATAATTTTTAACATAAACGCACCTTCTCTCTCCAAAAAAAACATAAACAAATGAATGTCAAACTCAAATCCACCACAAATCAGTCAAATGACGAGTGGAATGCGGCGGCACGACAAAAGAAGCAACTAGACAAGAGATATATTCTGTCTTTATCTGAAGCATTCAACTTCCCATAAGTTTTTCTCACTTTTCGTTTTCTTTGGTTGGTAACACTAGCATTGCCGAAATACTGAAGGTACCAGCAACGGATTGTTAGCCCGAGGATAATTTTACCTGAAAATACTCCTCGGAGATATACTACAGATAGCAACCTCTGGTTTACTTATCCGATAGATATTTATTCGCCGAATAAATTATATTTATACTGAGGTGAAAGTGCCGGGCCTTGGGTTTGTAATCGTCGACGTAATTTTAATTGACCTTTTGTTTAGACGCCATATTGCGGTGCGCGAACATAGTTGCCAAAAGTAGAAAAAAAAATTACTAGCGTACTGTCAACATTAAAAACAAAAGTTACTGAATAAATTAGATTTAAAATTTGAATTTGCCGCGTATTACGAATGTTTTTGAAAAGAAAAGCCATCAATTTTAGCTTGTATTGGGCAGAATAGAAATAATAGAATATCTACCTATTTACTTTCATCAATCAGAGAGAGAAGGTAGACAAACAGAAAGGATAGCTAGGATCAATCATTTAGTTACTTTTGTTTTTGATGTTGACAGCCCGCTAGTAATTTTTGTTTTCTTCTTTTGGCAACTATGTTCGCGAACCGCAATATGGCGTTCAAACAAAAGGTCAATTACGTAGATGAAAAATACAAAGAGGATTCTGAGGTAAATAGCGAGAATGACAGTATGACAGACGATTTTATTGATAAATGTTTTCATATAAAAAAGATTAGGGCCGACTCAAAATGTAATGTAAATGTATAAAAAAGAAAAAACACTGACCTGGGCAATTTTTGTGAGAATAGTTTTGAAATTGGACTGGAAATAGCAAAAACAAAATTAGTATTTTTTATAGATACAGGCAGTTCAGTCAGGGGCGTGCCGAGTTTCTTGGGGGCCCTCCCGCGAGATTTTTCTTGGGGGCCCCGAACAGTTTCGGTAAAAACAAAAGTAAACAAAAAATATCATAAAAAAATTTATCAAAGATCATAACATGAAATAAAAAATAAGTACTATAACTCTGGTAAAAAAAAACCAGACATTAAAACTATGAAAAAAAATGTGAAAATAAAACAATAATATCCAAATTCTGGTTCAAGCAAAAATAAAACTGAGAAATAATAGAGAAAACTGTAATAAAACCATTTTCTCTAATTACTTTGGTGGTATAGAGACTAGCATTTTTTGTGTCGACTAGTAGAACGACTGGATAAATAATGATCAACTAGTTCATCAATATTTACATATTTAGCTCTTTCGTGCTCTATTGAGATGAGAGCTAAAGAACTTAGACGAGTTTGAGACATGACGCTGACACTCGAACTGACATAAGTGGAAAAATATATTTTGTGTGAGAATAATACCTTGTTCAATTTGGGGGCCCCAAATATCCCGGGGCCCTCCCGCACCGCGGGCCCGTCAGGCACGCCACTGAGTTCAGTTTCAGCAATAAATAAACAAGTTTTTGAGCAGAATTTCGAACAATAGTTATTTTTGTATCTAGAGCGCGAAATGCTATTTTTTCTACAACTCCATTTAAATATCGATTCGAAGCTAAAATTGCATTAACAATCAATTTTAATTATTTTTGGTTTCCTGTCAGGTGCCAGAGGTATTTGTTACCTGAGTGTGCGAACTAAGCATCTCGCACACTGGAAAATCTACGACCTAACATAGTAACATAGTGGGAAGAGATTTCCTTGAGGCATTCGACATTAGAATGGGCATAATAAATCATACCTCAGCTACGGAGACAGGTAGAGAGCTTGGTTGAGAAATTTTCAGATGTATGTAGTGAGAAAATTGGTAAGTTTAAACCATGCAAAGTTAGGATCTCTTTAGAGGAGCACGCTACACCTGTATTCTGCAAGCCCCGTCCTGTACCCCTAGCTTATAGGAGCCTAATGGAGGAAGAGTTAAATCGACTAGAGAGTGAAGGTATAATTTCACCTGTGGAAACGAGCGATTAGGCCACGCCATTGGTTCCGATTTTAAAAGATAATGGAAAAATTAGATTATGCGCGGATTATTCTATATCTTGTAATAAATAGGTCAAAAATATGAGTTACCCGCTACCAACGGCATCAGAACTATTTTCTAAATTGCATAAGTACTGGTAAATTTTTCAATAAACTGGATCATAATTTGGCATATAATCAATTTGAATTGGACGATGAAAGTAAAAGGGTGTTAACTTGGAGTACACATAAGGGTTTATATACAGGGTGTCCCACGATCAGCGTTACAGGCCATAACTTTCTTATTTTCAAAAATAAAAATTTGAAATAAAAAAATTATTAATGGCTAATTAAGCTCTCTTCAAAAATATAAAAAAATCATCCCCTGAAAAAATCATCCCCTATTTACAACCCTTGACTTTTTTTTTTCAAATGGCACCCCTATTATTTTTTTTTATTTTTGAGAAGCTTATGAAATTACAAATTTGTATGGTGTATAAAAAGTTTGTTTTTCCATGTCTCTTGGGGGAAAAAAAATGGGTGTCCCACCCTTAGTCTTATACAGGCAAACACATTTTTGTCTACAAAAATAAAAATATGACAAAAAAAAATTAATTGTGTGCAAATTAACCCCTTTTCAAGAATATTAAAAAAATCTTCTCTAACAAACTCATCTCCTAAAAACAACTCTTGCCTTCTTTTTCAAATAGAACCCCATTATTATTATTTTCATTTTTAATTTTTTTTCCTAAGGAAACATGGAAAAACAAACTTTTCATACATCATTGAATTTGCAATTTCATGAACTTCTCAAAAATAAAAAAAAAAATTAGGGGTGCCATTTGAAAAAAAAAAGTAAAGGGTTGTAAATAGGGGCTGATTTTGTCAGGGGAAGATTTTTTTATATTTTTGAAGAGAGCCTAACTAACCATTGGTAATTTTTTTTTTGCAAATTTTTATTTCTAAAAATAAGAAAGTTATGGCCAGTAACGCTGATTGTGGGACACCCTCTGTATATACTATGAATCGGTTACCTTTTAGAATATCCGTAGCCAGTTTTATTTGTCCACGGTTGCTTGAACAACTATTTATAAATGTCGAAAATGTTGTTAATTTTTTAGATGACATACTTGTGGCTGCGTCTAGCGAACAGGAACATTTAGAGACCCTAGAAACGGTGTTGAAAATATTACAGGAGGCAGGTTCAACAATCAACATTAGGAAGTTCGAATTTATGAAGCCCTAATTAGAATATTTGGGACACCGAATCACAGATTACCTACATACAGATGCGAAAGAGCGGCGAATTCATGGTTCAAGATTAATTTGATAGACATAGGCTGGCCGCACCAATGCCGCATTAATGTATTTTGAACATATTTATTATATAAATGCGGAAGCTAAATAATATAATATTATTTCTTTAATTGGTTCACAAACAGCAAAATAATATTCTTTTTTACCCGCAAAAATATGTAAACACACAGGCTGGAATATGCTCACGCACCCGGCCACGTTAATTAATTTTGCTCCACTATCGGCGAGTTTTGCTCCATTACCAGGAGAGACCTACAGAGCTTCCAAGAATTTCTCCCAGCCCCCCCCCCCTCCCCCCCCCCACGGTGAAAATTTTGAAATTTGATCATGCTCATTTTGTTCTCCGAGTTTTGCTCCATTTTGCTCCACTATCGGCGAGTTTTGCTCCATTACTAGGAGAGACCTACAGAGCTCCCAAGAATCTCTCCCAGCCCCCCCCGGTGAAAATTTTGAAATTTGATCATGCTCATTTTGTTCTCCGAGTTTTGCTCCATTTTGCTCCACTATCGGCGAGTTTTGCTCCATTACCAGGAGAGACCTACAGAGCTTCCAAGAATTTCTCCCAGCCCCCCCCCCCCCCCTCCCCCCCCCACGGTGAAAATTTTGAAATTTGATCATGCTCATTTTGTTCTCCGAGTTTTGCTCCATTTTGCTCCACTATCGGCGAGTTTTGCTCCATTACTAGGAGAGACCTACAGAGCTCCCAAGAATCTCTCCCAGCCCCCCCCGGTGAAAATTTTGAAATTTGATCATGCTCATTTTGTTCTCCGAGTTTTGCTCCATTTTGCTCCACTTCAAAATTTTCACCGGGGGGGGCTGGGAGAGATTCCTCGGAGCTCTGTAGGTCTCTCCTGGTAATGGAGCAAAACTCGCCGATAGTGGAGCAAAATGGAGCAAAACTCGGAGAACAAAATGAGCATGATCAAATTTCTGAATTTTCACTGGGGGGGGGCTAGCGTTAATTCAGCCCCCCCCCCCCCAACTAATAGGCCACTGTAATGGAGCAAAAATCGAAATTAGTGGAGCAAAATGGAGCAAAATGAGAGCAAAATTATAGGATAATTTTCATCCAGAAATTTTCTATGGGGGGGGCTAACTTAACTGACCCCAAGAAAATAGAAGCAATTGTCAAAGCGAGCCGCCCCAAAAACATAACGGAGGTGAGGATGTTCATAGGTATGGTAAATTACTACTCAAAATTCGTACCAAACGCCTCACAAATTTTAAAACCTATTTATAATCTCTTGAAAGCCGATAGGGAATTTTCATGGTCAAAAGCGTGTGAGGATGCGTTTATTAGGATTAAAAACATAATTTCATCTGATTCAGTTTTGGTTCATTTCAACCCAGAGTTACCAATAATTATTACAACAGACGCTAGTGATGCCGGCGTGAGCGGAGTGATGTCTCATCTGATGCCAGATGGGCAGGAAAGGTTAGTTTCATGCATGTCCAGGACCTTTATGCCAGCCGAAGAGAATTAAGCAAGTCTGCATAAAGAAGCACTAAGCACTAGCCATATATTAGGTGAATATTCACAATTTTTACAGGGAAGAAAATTTCTACTAAGAACAGACTGTAAGCCTTTACTGGGAATATTTGGTAAAGATAAGGGAATTCCCCAAATGCATGCAAACAGAATTCAAAAATGGTCAGCCTATTTGAGTAACTTTTCTTACGAAATGGAGCATATTCACGGTAAGAATAATGTGTTAGCCGACTATTTAAGTAGAGCTCCAGTAAAAATTAAATTAACTAACAAAAAAAATCCCGGAAAAGTATGTTTCTCAATTTTACAGCCTCTCAAGACGAATGGCCCATAAACAACGAAGATATACGCAAGAAAACTAGTGAGGACAAGAAGCTGAAACAGATTGTGAGGTATGTGCAGCAAGAAAATTGGCCAAGCCGAATGTCCGCAGAGATTCGTCCATACTACATCCGCAGAGAAGAGCTATACGTGGAAAATGGTGTACTCATGTGGGGATATAGAATGGTAATTCCTAAAGCCTTACAGTCGGATTTGCTGGGCTAACTTCATTTTTATCACTTTGGCATGGTTAAAACCAAGGCACTAGCCAGGTCATATATTTCTTGGCCTAATATGGACCAAGACATAGAATCGACATGCAAAAGATGCAGCTATTGCCAGCAGAATAAGTCCTATTACCGCCCAAAACTGATTTAACACCCTGGAGAATCGAAAAAGCCCCATGGCAGAGAATCCACATGGATTATTTAGGGCCGATCCAAGGGAAAATGTTGCTTTTGGTGGTGGACGCATTTTCGAAGTGGATTGAGCTGATACCAGTAAATTCTATGTCGTCTTTTTGGACCCCAGTAATAAAGGCAAGTGTTTGAATATGATTATTTCAGAAGTTTTGTTTTCTTATCCCACATCTCCACTAATAGACTGTGAGATAGGGGCTGTTTAGTGGAATCATTTTTTTTTGTCTGGCATTTTGAGGGCTGAATGTGGCTACTAAGCTGATGAGAATATGGGTGATTTTAATGCCTGCCTCCCGTTCGAAAATTTGCAGAAGAAAAAAATTGATTTACATGGAGAATTTTCTTTCAATGATCTCAAATTTTCTAGCTTTTAAATAAAAGATTGACATTGATAAATAATTCACCCATGAAAAATATCAGATGCTTTTCAATAGCTGAAAAAATGGGGATAGGTGTTAACTTCCAAGAGAAAAGAAAAGAACCTTCCGCGTTTGCTTTTTATCTGGCAGTCGAGAGAATGAAAGGTTTTGTTTTGAAAATAACGCTGAAAAATCGCCAGACGGTAATCACCAGTTCGAAATCGAGTTTTCCGGCGAAACATTCTGTGGACATTTCGCAGAGCAGGCTTTAAAACCACTTATATTCTCATCAGCTAACTAGCCACATTCATCCCTCAAAATGCCAGACAAAAAAAATGACTCCACTAAACAGGCCCTATCTCAGGGTCTATAAAGAAATGCCGTCCAAACTGATGTTTGGAAGAACAATTAGAACAAGATTGGAAATTCTGAGAGAAAACCCAATTTTAAACCAAGTCCAGAATGAACAAAACACATCCAGGGAGGCTGGACAGGAAGAACAACAAAACAACTATGAAATCAGTATAGAAAATCTGGAAAGGGCTCAAAAACGACAGATAAAGCAGCATGGGGGCAGAAGAAGGAGTTTTCGGGAGAAAGAGAGAGTATTTGTAACTGACTATAGAAGTCAAAACCACAGGAGCTGGACCAAAGCAGTAATTCACAAAATCATAGGTCGAACTACTTATTTGTGTGAAGTAGAGTCAGAACAAATATGGAAAAGGCACGCAAATCAAATCATAAGTAGAACACTGGATGAAGATAAACACCAAAAGAATTAGGAAAAGACAGGCGAGGTTTGCAGAGTAGAGGGGTGGAGAACCAGGTAACAATTAAAACCAGATACTGTTACCACGGGCCGCAGAAGGACAGCCCTTCAGGCAAAAGACCAATGAATGATAATATTGTAAATTCACCTAGCTCTCTGAATGTCTCTGGCTGTTCAGAGGATAGCCAAATGTCATTAATTTTAGGTTCTGATAAAACGCCGGAAAACAGCCATCCTTCTTTTGTCAATGCTAATAGTTCTTTTTCCATAGATTCCCAAATCGAAAGCCCGGAGTCAGTCGTAGATGATAGTTTCAACAGAGTTGACAATGTTGACACTGAAGCAGGCATACCTAATTCCATCAAAATTTGTAAAGATACAAAAGACAGAGCAAACACGTCTACACCTGGCACAGGGCCTGCGAAGGTCAATAGTTATGGAAGAAGTATTAGGAAACCAACATGGGGAAAAGACTACTCGTTTGGGATTGACTAACGAATTAATTAGTCTAAACAAAAAAAAGTAATAGAATTAAGATATATAACTTGTACCCATTTTGGTATGTAACTTCCCACATAACAAAATTGCATCCTTAGAATGTTATAGGAATGGTCTTTTTTTAGGAGAAATGTGCCTAGAATGTTCGCCAAAACCATTGCCAAAGATTGTAAAAATACTGTTTGCAATACCCGACAACTTCTTGGGAAATCCATTAAGATATTCCTAGAATATACCTATGAGATTCTCAGTACATCTTGAAAAGAATATTCCTGTTTGATTCTAAAAATATGCTCGAAATGTATATTCTCACATTCAAAGAAATATATTTCGATGACATTATAGTTATGTTCTCAAAAGAATATTATACCAATATGCTTGAAATAGTCGTACATGCATATATCATTCTCAATATGCATCCTACACATAACATTCTTGTTTGATTCTAGGGATATACTTGGAATGTTAATTTTCGCTTCCAAATAATGCTCCTTTCAGTCCTTTTATAATAAAAGCAGAGAAAGAGTTGTTGGAAAACTTCTCTGGAAAACAAGTGTTTAACCAAAGCTCCTGTTTCGAGCTTGTTATGCTCTCGTCGCGATAAGCACGCCAACTGAGAGAAACAGGTTCCAAGGTGATGCAAAGGCTAGGCAAGATATAGATCTTTAATAGCTTGTGGCTCCCTCTTTTGGAAGTCCTACAAAGCAAAAGAAAAAGAATATACCTATAATATTCTTACACTGGTATTCATAGTCGACCGCCAGCCACCCGCCGGTTGGAGATTAGCTGAAAATCTTGTTTTGCGTTCCAGAGTCGAGCGCCCGCCGAATGACGCATGATAACTTCCATCACTTCACTTCTCTAATCTCTCGCCGCGGCGGGCGGTTGCACAATATATTTTTTTTTATGTTTCATAGTCATTCGCCAGCGAAAAATCACATGCGATCTTTTAAGATTATAGGTGGTTTTCAGCTGGGCGACTGGAGCAAGTCCTATGGTTCTCCAGCGACGCGCCATTTAATACTTTCACGTTAAAACTAGATCGATTTGATCATGGAAAACCTTTATGACATTGTGCGCATGAATGCAGAAATTGATGAAGTGAATGATGTGAATTTTTTTCCAGCGAGAATGCCCAAAAGATATATTAGGGACATTGAAAACCCTATTGAATTTTACAATGACTTCCAATTTAAACGTCGATACAGATTTAGCAAAAATGTGGTTATGGAGCATTTGATTGCACTAGTGGAACCAGGGTTATTAAAAGTCAACCAGAGAGGTTTGCCAATACTTCCTTTGATAGCATTATTGTGCGCGTTAAGATTTTATGCGACTGGAAGTTTTCAGGTAGGTGCCTGTCTTATTTTCAATAATTTCAATTCTTAAAATATTACTTCCCTCCCTCCATTTCTCTTATTTTCGATGTAAAAGAAATTATTAAATATATATTTATTCCTACTAGTTACCATTATTTTATTTTTATAGATACCTTGTGGGGATCTTCGTTCGAGGTGTGTCACAACCAACTGTCAGCAGAGTAATTAGACAAATTTCAACAATTTTTGCCTCTGAAGCACGCAATACCATTAAAATGCCTACAACACCTGCCGATGAACAACGTATCTATGAACAATTTTATCAAATTGCACAATTTCCTGAAGTTATTGGTTGTATAGATTGTACACACATACTAATCAAAAACCCAGGCGGTCCTTTTGCGGAGCTATACCGAAACCGAAAACGTACATTCAGTATAAATGTTCAAGTTGTTGCAGGGCCTAATATGAAAATTATGGATATTGTTGCGAGATGGCCCGGAAGAGAACACGATAGTATGATTTTTAATAATAGTTCATTGAAAGCGAGATTCGAAGCAGGACAGTTACATGGATATTTGTTAGGTGATAGTGATTATCCATGTCTATCATATCTTATGACTCCTTTACTACATCCAGAAAACAACGCAGAAATTCGGTACAATTCAAGTCAAATTAGAACGAGAAATATTGTAGAAAGGTTGTTTGGGGTGTGGAAAAGACGATTCCCTTGTTTGTCGAAAGGATTAGGAAATAAATTAGAGACGATATGTATAATTATAGTGGCTTGTGCTGTTTTATATAACAAGGCCATTGATTTTCGAGACCACATGGAAGAAGTTCTGGAAGCAGAAGAAGAAAATGACAATATACAGCAAAATATACCAATAAGAGGAAATGCTCAAGGTTATTGCTCGTCATTTTACAGATTAATTTTCTATAATATACGTATTAATTCCTTCACGAAAAAAAAAAAACATGCGCAAGTAAATAAACAAAAAGATGGACTTTATTCATTATGCGTAAATAATATGTTTATAAAAATGGAAAAAAAACTGAATTTCTACAAAAAAATAGAACACGGATTATTATTCTATACCTAATCTAATTTCATGTTATCCCTTCTCAACATAATTTGTTGTAATTCTTGATTTTTGATTAATAAATCTATTTCGGCTATTTGTCTTCTTATTTTTGCCTCTTCTCTCTTTTCGATAGCTTCTTCTTTGTTGATTTCATGTAGCTCTGTCAAATGCTGCCTTTTTAATTTTGCATTATCGGTTCGCTCCTTAAAGAGATCATTTAAATCGGCACCAGATTTTTCAAAAACCTTTGCTTTTTTGATGGACTTCGCCTTCCTATCCAAATTCTCTTTTGTCTCTTCTGGATCTTCTCTTGTGATCCTTTCCGATGACGTGGGCATGGATGGTCCTGGTAATGATAATGGCTCATTTTCATTGATTATTGCATGGGATATCGTGTTAGCCGATATATCTAAAAATATAAGTACCTACCTATAGACACATTTAATTTTTTTGCTCACAATAGATTTGACTTTACCTTTTTTTTTTTTACGGATATGCGCACTCGCAAGGAAATGTCCTATCACGCTCGAGAAGCGGCAAGTGCGCGGAAATGTCGGTGTATGTTGGTCTTGGAACGGTTCAGGTTGTAAGCTGCAGGGAAAACCGTCGCAGGGAGTTTATTCCACAGCGATGCTGTTCTCCAGAGATATGAATTCTGATATAATGAGGTTCTTGGTGCCTCTAGTTTGACAGTAAATTCATGGTTACCGTCTGTTTGACGGGTTCGCCTGGTAGGCGCTACTCTCGGTGGAATCATACGTGCCAACTCTTCAGAGCATTTTCCGTGATAGTACCTGTAGAAGAGAGATAAATCGCCCACAGATCTGCGATGTTCGAGACCATCCAAGTTACGAGTAAGTGCGGGGTCATTGATCAGCTTGATAGCTCGTTTTTGCACGGTGTTCAAAAGCATTAAGGTATGTTTGGGTGCTGCACTCCATATATGTGAGCAGTACTCCATAGTTGGTCGAATCTGGGCTTTGTAGAGTGTCAGCAATTGGCTTGGTGTGTACAGATGTCTTGTACGAAATAGCACCCCAAGCTTTTGGGACGCCCTTTTAGCAATATCTGCCACGTGACTGTGCCAAGACATGTTGGTCTCTGCAGTAACCCCCAAGATGTTCAACTGACTCTAATGTGACAGCACTTCCAGATAGCATGATGTTTGGCTCACCGGTGCTGGTCTTTTTTGAAAACAGAGCTGCTTGGGTTTTCTGCGCGTTGAAATGTACAAGGTTTTTGTTACCCCAGTCCTCTATTATCTCCAGGTCGTTATTTATCTGCGATATTTGAGTTAGTCTAAGATGATGGAATTCTCGTGCGGAAAGACCTGTGGGTGGTATGAGTGAGAAGACTATATTGCCATCGTCTGCAAAGCAATAAAGCGGATTTACTGTTTTATCTATGAGGTCATTTATGTAAATCAGAAAAAGAGTTGGCGAAAGGATTGCTCCCTGTGGCACACCAGCATTTATTTGGTAAGAGTTGGAGTTCTGGCCATCCAGTGCAACATAAATGGATCTGTCCTTTAGGTAACTTTCAAACCAAGTGCAAAGTTTCGGCGATAATCCCATTGCTTTGAGCTTGTTGAGCAGATTTTCATGCCAAACTTTGTCGAATGCTTTAGATATATCTAAGGCAATTGTTCTTGTTTCACCCCGCAACTCAATCGCTTTTTGCCATAAGTGAGTGACGTATATAAGTAAATCGCCAGTTGACCTATATTTTCGAAATCCGTATTGCTTATCGTTGATAATTTTGTACTTTTCCAAGTACTTGGTTAGGTGATTGTTCACAACTCTTTCCATTACTTTTGATATCACCGGAAGTAGAGCAATTGGTCTATAGTTTAACGGATCTGTCTTTTTTCCTTTCTTTGGAATGGGTTGTACTGCGGCAGACTTCCATGATGATGGATATACTCCTTGCCTGTAAGACAAATTGAATAATTTTGCGAAAGTTGGGGTGAGTTCGTTGGCGCAATTTTTGAGTACTATTGCGGGAATGCCATCCGGACCCATTGCTTTGTTTGTATCTAGCTTTTTAAGGGATTTTCGTATTTCTCTGTGACAAAAGGGTACCTCTGGCATACTATGGGAAACCCTTTCAATGAACGGTGGAGTTTTTCCGTTTGGCACTGTTAGGTTGGAGTTGGAGGAAAACATTTGGGTCAGCATATTGGCTTTTTCCTCTGATGTTGTGGCTAAGTGATTATTTTTATCTGTAAGTGGTGGTATGGATGACTTGGTGAAGTTAGATCCAACAGCTTTTGCAAGAGACCAAAAGGACCTAGAACTACTTGGACAATTCAGCAACCTGTTTTTTATTCTTTGATTGTATGTTTCTTTAGCGGAGTCAATAGTAATTTTGCAACTATTTCTGGCTTCTATAAATTCTGTGTGGTTTTGAGCGGTTTGTTGTCGTTTCCAAAAGTTATATGCTCTGTGTTTTTTCTGTACAGCCGTTTGACACTGGCTGTTGAACCAAGGTTTTGCATTAGCTCTACGTTTAGTTGTATGTGGGATATATGCGTCCATTCCAGATAATATTACTTGTGTTATTTCATTACAGCAAATAGTGGGATCAGCTGTTTTAAAGCAAACCTCTTGCCATGGAAAATCCAGGTAAAACTGTTTTAGGTCATTCCATTTTGCTGATTTATAGTGCCACATTTTACGAGGAAGTGGTTGTTGGCTTGGTGGGATGAGCATTTCGCACTTTGTTATTATCAGTTTATGATCGGACGAACCAAGTGGAGCATCTACTTGAATTGTGTACGAGTCAGGATTTGTAGTTAGGAACAAGTCTAAAAGCGCTGCAAATTCGCCCCTTTCTGAGATACGGGTAGGTTCATCGACAAGCTGCGTTAGACCACAACTTATGGCAAAAACTTCTGCTTCTCTGCCTCCGTTATCTGTTTTGTTGTGGTGTTTCAGCCAGGGTATATTGTGGACGTTGAAATCGCCTAAAAAGACAATTTCCGCCTGTGGATAGTTTGACTGTATACTATCACAGCTTTCGGATAATGTCGCGAAAAAGTTTTGGTACTCGGTGTTAGATGGCGGTCGGTAGAGGCAGCAGATAAACTTGGTCGATGACTTTGAGGTGAATTTTAGCCATATGATATCAAGGTTCGCTGGTTCTAGCTTCTCCTCTCGATGACATGAAAGGTCATTTTTAATGTACACACAGATCCCAAAATTATGTCGAAATCGGTGGTGTAGGTCATAGCCGGGATAAATATAGTTCACAATAGGTGTTGCAGAACTGATTTTAGTTTCAGTGAGAACAAGGATGTCAGGTCTTTGTTCTTCAAGATGTTGGTGAACTGAATTCATATTTGTACTTATTCCTCTTATATTGCTAAAATCAATTCTGAGTTGAGTTTTTGATCTTCTCTTTATATCTTATATACCTAAAATTGTGTAATCTCCGCTAATGGACTCAAATATTCCGTCTGTATCAAATGAATTTTCCACATGTTCTGTTAGATGTGGAACAACTTCATCCACATCTGGAATTAAATTTGCGTCTGGCATAGATTCTCCACCTCCTGTAAGCATTCGTGAACGTCGCTCTTCAGCTAATTGTTCCTTACGTTTTCTTTTAATTTTGTCCCAACAACGTTTCAATTGAACAATAGTACGCTTATGGAAAGAATTTACACAATATAAAGTTGAATAAGAATCCATTATTACTATAATATTTACCTTCTCTGTAGTACGACATGCATTAAAATCGTCCTGAACACTGGCCCATGCTTCATTCTTTTTTTTAATTGTCGATGCGTCTGTACGCTTATTTTCAATGATCGGATATTTTTTTAAAATTTGCACCAATATTTCTTTATCTTCGCGACTGCCATAGTTGCATTAAAATTAACATAAAATACAATATTTAATTCAATTTACTTTATGGCAGGCACGCAAGTTTTCTTTGGAACGAAAGGTTTCCACTAGTTTGTTTACATTATACGATGCGTCGGCGGCTCGCCAGTTTTTTCATCACCTTCCGCCCACAAGCGATTCTCCAACGCTTGACTATGAAAAGCTCATTTTTTTCCTCCGCCAACCGTCCGCTCGCCGGAGAATTCACCAGCGAACGATTCTTTTCGGCGCTTCGCCGGCGTTTGACTATGAATACCAGTGTTAGTACCGTCATTTGGGGTGAAGTCGGACGATTTTTGCAGTTTTTTGTTAATAAAATCTAAAATTTAAAGAAAAAAAATCCCAAAAAATTAATTAAGAATCTTCCATGTCTCCTTTGTCAAATTACATACTAAAAGTAATGACATTTGTATCCCCTCCCCTTTTTTTTAGGTAAGTTGTGTGTCCGCCTTCACCTCTATGTGTGGGGTAAAGGCGGACGACCATTTATTAAGCATTACAAAGTGTCTTAGCCCCTAGTACGGGCAGTGGCGACGAAAACTTGCCCTCATGTCGACAACAATGCAATGCAACATGCGTAACCTCTGCTCTCTTCTTCTTCTTCTTCTTGTTTTTTATGGCTTTGCTACTAGGCAATTGCCAGCTCCATTCAGTAGTGACCACGGTTTGCCTGGCTCTAAGCCATTCCGAGACCACCTAGTTCGCTAATACTTTAAGCTGGGCCCAATATTAAAGATTCTTTTTTTTTTTTTTTTTTATGCTGCTAGTAAACTTAACTGAGTGAGGTTAGAATTAGTATAAACATCACAACATGGGTAGAATGGATTCACATGTAAGACATAACACGATGGGATTTCTGGAAAGGAACAAAACTGTTTTCAATGGAACTTTACAATTTAATTTTATTATAGTTTAGAAAGTGAATCAATAGCCTTTCCACTCCATTAAAGGGGTTTGACAATATTGAGTAAATAGATATAGGAGGACAAAACTTCATAGAAACAAACTTCATATACAGGTCCAGGTTATCAATTTTGGTGATTGGACATTCAAAAAAGATATGATTAAGGTCTTCTATTTGGCCACATTCACACAGAGGGCTCTCTTTCATGTTAATTTTATGCATAAATTCACCCGTTAAACAATGTCCTGTCCGCATTCTGATTATTGTAGTAATATGTCTTCTAGTCAAGAAAGGTGAAGCAGAGAACCATTTTTTATTGGGGAACGAATTTGACACTTTAGTGTATTGAAATTTTTTTGTATTTACTAGTATCGCCCAATTACTTTTAAATTGTTTCATTAAAACATCTTTAATGTGGTTATGGACTTCGGTTGCATCTAGTGCCATCTTTTTGGGTACGGTTAAAATTCTTCCTATATTAGCAAGAGTGTCTGCTTCCGTATTGCCGGGTATATCCGAGTGGCCGGGTATCCACGCCACCCTGATATCATACCCGTTACTATTTGCCATTAATATTAACCGTTTCGTTCTCAGTGACCAGTAATCCGCTTTAGCGATATGGGAATTGCCATTAATTTTTTGAATGGCGCTTTTAGAATCAGAAAATATTATTGCTTTTTCTATTTTCTTTTTAAGTATGGTTACCACAGCTTCATGGATTGCTACCACTTCAGCCTTACAGATACTTAGTAAATCGTGTAATCTGCAAGAGAATTTGTACTTTAATTGAGGAATGGATATACCAAATCCTACTCGATCATCTTTCTTAGATGCGTCCGAATATACCAATGTAAATTCCTCCCTGAACTCCTCTATGGCCGCATAAAATTTTTCTTTAATCATCGCTTCACTTTTATCAATCCTACAGTCTACAATTTTTAAGGGACGGAACAAATTCTCATAATCCACTTCATAACATGGAAGGTTAGGGCCTTTATAAATTGTCGGAAGGTGTGGTAAAAAATATTGTAAGATTTCTACCGTATATGGTACTTTTGAATACACAAATGCACCCTGTCTGAGTATTAAGGATCTACGATTATCCAACAATATCCCTATTATAGGGTTTTTTTCAATACTTATAATTTTAGTTAAGAAATTAAGTGTCAAAAATTTCCTCCTTTGTTCCAAATCATACATAGAGGCTTCCGCCAACAAGGCAGCTCTAGGGGTAGACCTCATACAGCCCAGGCATATGCGTAGTCCCTCATAAAATATCATATCCAGTTTATTAATAGATGATTTGCTCACTGGCTTAAGTAAAATTGAACCGAAGTCCAGATGCGACACCACCATCGCCTGAAATACCATTAACAGAGTTGTGGGGTCTGCACCCCACCACACCCTACAAATGGCTTTCAGGATGTTCAAAGCCTTTCTCGCTTTATAGGTCATGTTTTCTATATGAATATTCCATCGGAGATGTTTATGGAAATGTATTCCCAAATACTTCACAGAATCCTTGTATGCAATTTTGTGATTGTTTACAAAGATATCAGGAGGCACAATTTTTCTTTTTGCTTTGGTGAACCATATTGACTCGCACTTGTTTAGAGCCAACGACAAATTATTTTCCCTGAGATATTCATCTACCCTTTTCAATGCCCTTCCAATTTTATTAGCCATGTTAATAATGTTGGAGCCCCTATAAAACAACACTAAGTCATCTGCATAGCCAATTATGTTGACACCACCTAGGTCCAGCTTGAAGAGGTCCGCAGTATAAATATTAAACAGAATGGTGCTCAACGGGGATCCCTGGGACAGTCCTGATGTTGCTACCACAGGGTCGAGGAAGGTACCATTGTCGCCTCTGATATATAATAATCTATTTCTCATTATTTTATGTATGAGATTGTTTATTTCTATAGGGACACTCGCGTCCTGCAATTTATTGTAAAGCTTGTATAAGTTGACATTGTCGTAGGCAGATTTGATGTCTAGAAATACCGCTAGGACAGAATCTGATGAGGAAAAAGAGTTAAAAATATAGGAGGAAAGGTACACCACATTATCATAAATGCCTTTACCCTTACGGAAGCCCAGTTGCTCATTAGAAAAAAAATGTTGTCTTTCTAGAAACCAATCCAAGCGGTTTTTAATCATTATCTCTAGGGTTTTACATCCACAAGATGCTAATACAATGGGTCTGTAATTCTCGGGTAAAGAAGGATCCCTTTTTGGCTTAGGGAAGGCTACAATATTATATTTTTTCCATGCAGTAGGAATCATTGCGTTCCCCAACAAAAAACTGTTATAGCAATTGACCAAAATCTGCTTTGCCTTATACGGCAAATGTTTTATCATCGCATATGCTATATCGTCCATCCCTGTGGCCGACATATTTTTGAACTGAAGAGCAAACTCCAGTTCGCCTATGCTAAAGAGATTAATATTAGAATTTATGTTTGGAGACAACATTTGAAAAGTCGGATCAATATCAATTTTTACCATTTTTCCAAGAATGTCTTTTTTCATTATCATTAACCATGACTTCTCTAGCGTTATTATTAGATTTATTTGAAAATTTTTTAATTTTGTTCCAAACATAAGTTACATTAGATTCTCTATTTATTGAATGACAAAATATTATGAATTTTTCTTTCTTTTTACTATTTAATTTTCTTTTGGTCAATGCCACAACTCTTTTGACTTCAATGTAATTATTTAATGTTGGGTACCTATTAAAATAATTTATTGTGCTTTTTCTTTCCTCTATCCACTCTGTACATTCTTCGTCCCACCAAGGGTTCCCTGCAATTCCTGTAATTCCACATCTTTTTTTGGGAATGGATTCTTGAGCCGCTAAATCAGCGATATTGATAAGGTCATTATAATTCTGAATATTTTCATTCAAATTTAATTGTGTTGACATATTATCGTAAAAAAGTTGCCAATCGGCTTTTTTAAAATTCCTGAGATAATAGGAGCTTTTGAAAGAATTTTTCCAGGAGGAGCTGTTTGATTGATAGAGCAGGGATGTGGGGTAGTGGTCACTATTTCCACAATCATTGATGCGCTTCCATGAGGATTTGAGAGCTAATTGACTGCTGACAATTGTCAAATCTACTGCACTTATTTTGTTATTCGTTTTTTGTATCAAGGTATTTATTCCGTCATTCATAATTATCAGGTCGTTCTTCAAAATAAAATCATTAATAACATGCCCTCCTTTATTAGCAGGAGAATTGTCCCATAGTGGGTGGTGAGAATTGAGATCTCCCATAATAATTATTTTCTGATCTGCAATGTCTTCAATCATGGAGTCCAAAAAATTCACCTCAAACGACAAATGAGTATTACAGTAAATGTTAATTAGATTTGAATCACCTATCTTAATATTTATATATTGAATAGAGTCAGATAAAAATTTCTTGTTTATAGTATAAATTATGTTATTCCTAACACAAGTAGCCACTCCGCCATATCCATCAGGCCTGTCTTGTCTAATAATATTAAATGCCTTTAAAGTAAGTTTTTGATTGTTTTTCAACCAAGTTTCATTAAGAAATATTACATCTGGCATTTCTTCGCCTATCAGGTTGACCAAATTATCTCTATTTGCATACACGCTTCGAATATTCCACTGAATTATTTTTAAATTGGTTTTATAAACCATTTTAGCAAATTTATTATAAAATTTCAATACAAAAGGTCCCTGATTAGGTCATTCTATTACCGGTTAATCTGAATCCGTACCTCGATCCAAGTCCATATAGTAACCTGGATCTGCAGAGTTCAGAATATTTCTACAAATGTTTTTATTGAAGTTTGTAGTAGTCTTTAGAAAATTTAAGATAAAATTCATATCATAATTAGAAGGTTGTGATGTCTGTGAAAATGCACTAGTTGAAGGCTTGTTTGTGAAATTTCTATCTTTGGAATTTTGTGATTCAGTTACATTAAAGGTTGCGGAATTTTTCCCTTGTCTTGAATTTGGGAATAAAAGCATTTCATCATGTGCTTTACGATCATAACCTCGTTCATTACTTTTTTGGATTAATCTTTTTTTATTTGGGTCTGCAGACACCGTTTGTTGAAAAGATCTCTTTATTGGACCATTTTTAAAAGATTGTGATCGCCGCTGAGATGGTTCTATTATTGAATTTGAAAGTTTTTGAGAAAAATTTAAATTCGAGTTGTTATTTTTAATGACAGGGAAATCGCTTGGATTATAAATAAAATCACCTTTAGTAATATATGTTTTTCTGCATTTTTCGTTAGCTTCGAAAAAAGTTAGGTTCTCAAAAGCCATCAGTTCTTTAATATTTTTTTGACGGGTGTATTCAGGACATTGTTTGAAGGTTGATTTATGCGCCTCTTTGCAGAAGAAGCAACATGTTTCGCATGTTTCTTCCCTACTGTCTTCCGAATGTTTCTCACCTGAACAGTTAAAACACTTTTCTTTCCCTTTACAATTATTTCTAGTATGCCCATAACGTAAACACCAAAAACATTGGGTGACGGGTGGAACATAAATTGTTATTGGAAATTCTAAATAATATAATTTTATTTCTCTTGGGATTCTTACCCCCTGAAAAGTGAATAAAACAGTTCCCGTTGGTTCATATACGATACTATTATCTTTATTAACTATTCTTCTATTTAGCCTTCTAACATTTAAAATTTTTATATTATTATTAGCGTGAGCTGATTTTAGAATTTCTTCTTCAGAAATGTCAGTGTCAACTCTCCTGGCAATTCCCTTAGAAGTGACAAAATTATAAGGAATGTAAATATTATATCCTTTATCTAAAAGTTTTTTATTGTTCGTAAATGCATTAGCTGCGTTCAAGGTTACAAATTGAATAGAAATTCTATTTAAACCTTTTTCTACTGACGTTTCATAATAGCAACTTTTCGATTGTCATTTCAGTTTTGAAACGACATTCTTTTAGGCACTGAGTGCGTGAAAGTTACTTTTAGGCACTCAGTGCGTAAAAGTGACTTTTGAATGCGTAAAAGTGACTTATGAGTGCGTAAAAGTAATTTTTAAGCACTAGTGCCTAAAAGTGTCAATCATTATTCAGAAATAAAAAACAACACTAAACACATATTTGAATTTTGTTTTGTATTTATTATGAATATTGAAAATGGAATTACTGAATTGAACGTTTGGGTTACTCAAAACAGAACTTTGTTTTATTACCTACTTTCTAGGATTTTAAATATTGATGCCGAATTTTGAAAAGAAAATCGCATGAAAAGTGTCAGGTGTCAAGTAAAAGCAGGTGACAAAGATTTTGGGTGTAATCGACTTATTCACATGAAATAAAATTGTGTTTTTTTTATTATAAAATGCCAGTAGAAAAAATCTTGTATACAATACGTTACGAAACGATGTCTTTTAGTCACTCGACGTGTTGTCCAACTCGGCTTTGCCTCGTTGGACAATTTTCACGTCGCGTGCCTAAAAGACGCTCATTTCGTAACTTATTGTATAAATAGCTATTATTGGCAATTTTAACTACATCAGTTAAATTTAAGTTAAAAATATCTCTAGCAATTTTGATATTATTAGATTTACCTATGTTAAAGCCTACCTTATCAGTTGATTCAAGATAAACAAAAAAAGGGCCTTTGTCCCCAGGCATGTAAAGAATCCTGTTTTTATGTTGTCCGTCCTCGTCTATCTTATTAATTTTAGCATTTGTGCTTTCACAAGATTTTTCTAAATTTTCATATTCAGGGAATTCTCGATCCCCCATGATACTGTCTAGGGGGGGTTCGCCCCCCCCAGAGTCACCCATTTTATTAAACCCCCCTAAGGATAGTTAATTTTAAAACTACAAGCCAAGTACAATAAATGAAGCAATTTTAACGGAAATTTGTTAAATTGTAATGTTCCACTTACCCACCAGTTCAAATGGAACCCCTAAACTTATCACAACGCGTGTTAGTCAGGAAAAAAAAAACCCGTAAACTCTCAGATTGACGTAAGCCAAAATCAAAATCGACGTCTTTGGTGAACGGTCAAGCAGCGAGTGTCCTGCTCTCTGGTTAATTTGATATTTGGTGGGCGCCAGGCAACCACGACTATGCTTTCGCTTTTGTGTCGGCAGGTACAGGGTTTTCCTGTGTATTTTTGTAGGGTGACCATACGTACAGCATTTCGCTGTATTGTACAGCATTTTCAAAGTCTGTCCAGCATTTGATTTTGTACAGCAAACGTACAGCGATTCGGATCCGATCATAGTTACGCCATCATCATCTCCCAGAGTTTTTTTTTTTTTAATGCTAACTACCTTTTTTATCTCTCTATTCCTCGCTGCTAAGAAGAAGACACAGCATGATAGGTCTGTTTCTGCAGCAATCACAAACCAGTCAACGCGAATTTCATTGGTTGAAAATAGTCACAAAGTCAGAAACAGTCAGAAAACTAGTTTTAACCCAAGGGTTCCTAAAATTAATAGGTTGTCTGGTAATGGTAAACAGATGACGTCATCAGGAAGATTTAATGAAGATTTGCATTATGTTTAGACATCCAGATGACGTCTTAAAAGTTATCAGCCAACCTACCTCTTTCAAAAAACCTTGGTTTCAACCAATGAAATTCACTCTGACTGGTTTGTGATTTCTGTGCGAGCGAACAACAGACCTATTATGTTATGTCTTTCGTTTTTTTTTTTTTGTTAGGTGGTATAATAACGGGCTATAAAATCGACAAAATTTGCATTTAGTGCTTTTTCCACTCATCTGTCCCAAAATTTTAGATGTGTACAGCATTCATACAAAAAAAATATGGTCACCCTAATTTTTGGCACCTCACCTGAAGGTAGAGGTGGGAAACTATCGATGGTAATTATCGATATATCGATAGTTTGCAACACTATCGCAGCGGCGCCGACTTTTGAAAGTCTTCATGGGTGCAGGATATTGATGAATAACTTTATAAATTTGTTTATAGGGGGAGGGGTGGGCGAAATTTTTTTCCCAGATGCCACGCCCAAAAACGTCTATTTTATAGTGTTTCCGATTGCTAAATCCGGGTAGCACTAAAGCAACCCTCATTCAATTTTTGTATTTGATTCCCCCCCCCCCCCCCCCCCTATACCTGGATAGGTAGTATAAATTTTAAACAAACATTTAAAAATGTGTTTATTTTCATTTATCAGGGTGTTACTAAGCGCGAGGTCGTCCATATCTCCTATACTAACGGAGATCGGAAAAAAAACTAAATACAAAACTTGTAGATAAACATGAGTACTACATTCCTAAATTAATCTCCAGTATACAGGGTGGCCCAATAAGTAGTGGTGATACAAAGTTATGTTTTTTTAAACGACTCCCCCTGTATATTATGACATTTCTGGATTCTGCGAAAAATTCTAGACATATTTTATGTATAATGTCATATACTTATCTTTAACTGTTTCGGGAATATTGACAGTTTAAAATTGACTTTTTTGCATCTTTGACAGAATGTAAAACCTAAACGGTTAATTTTAGAGGAAAACCGATTATACATTCCTGTCTTAGATTTTCATAAGCTATATTTGACACCAACTTTGAATTTAACCGAAGATTAATAATTTAAGCGGAATTTTTAATCATGGATTAAATTGAAGGTTGGTGTCAAATGATAGTTTATAAAAAACTAAGACAAGAATGTATAGTCTGGCTAGCGAAACGGCGAACTGCAAAAGAATTTGCTAATTTGCCAAACTTGACGGAAATAATGATAAACAAGTTGGTGACATTTTTTTTTTGCTATATGGGCATGTGTAGTATTTTGAAATAGAAAAAAATCCGGCAACATTGCAAAATGATAGATGTGGAGAGGCGTGATTATTCAGAGGTATGATTCTATTGGTTAGAGTCTGAACGACAGCAGGCAGTGGCGTGGTTATTGGCGAAACTAAAGAATTTTTTTTTCTAATAATTTTATTGCTGTTTCCGGTGCCACTGAACCGAAAGACATGGCTGTCATCAGGTGGTGTCAGTTGAGGTGTCAGTGAATATTTTTAGGTCACGCCCCACTTTTCTTCCCCCTTTCGTCTCTACCAAGTTACCACTTGCCAGACTATATGATCGGTTTTGCTGTTAAATTACCCGTTCAGGTTTTACAGTCTGTCAAAGATGCAAAAAAGTCAATTTTTAACTGTCCATATTTCCGAAACAGTTGAAGATAGGTGTATGCTTTGAATATAAAACTACAGGAAGGAGCGTTTTCTATCTACTGTCACTACAGAAAACGCAGGGACGTAAACGGCCATATTGAGCCTCCAAGTATGACTCATCATTTGTTTTGGTGGTTCGCTGTGTCCTCATTCAAGTGGATGTTTAATGGATTTTAGCGGTTTTAAGTGATAATAAGCACTGGAATTAGTGCGAAAAGAGTGAGTTATCCCTTTAACGGGCAAAATTATCCTGATACTATTTTATACGCAGAAAATGCTAATTATGCAGTCTTCTGGAAACAAGAAAAGATGATATGTCACTAGCAATCGAGTTTTCTATTTTTTTCCTCTCTATATTAGGCGGTAAACCATTTTACCAGAGACCATTTAGGACTAAATATGTATAGTCCGTTGCATGGTTCTTGAGCTACGGCTACTGAATAGACAGAGGGGACAATGGGCTATTGACGCGTTGTCATATCGATAATATTTATTAATACATGAAAATTGCAATAAAATTTCCTTCATTTTCATGTAATAATAAATATTATTGATATGACAACGAAGCCCATTGTTCCCTCTGTCTATTCAGTAGTCGTAGCTCAAGAACCATGCAACGGACTATAGGTAGTGTTCTCTGGTACAAATCCTATACCACACCTTTATAAATAATGCAATAATAATATGGAACTTCTAGGAATCAGAATAAAAAACACAATAGCTTTCAAACAGATTTATAACAAAAACGAAATATACAATAACTGAAGAAAAATCACATCAAACTCTATAACAAATCCATATGATCCTAAATATGGTCCCACATTTTTCCTAATCATTGGATATTGTGAAAACTGGATTGACAAAATCAAAAACTAATCAGAAAAATATTGTAATAAAAATTAGTGCGATTTAAAATTTTTCATAATCGTTATCACACCACAAAATATTATTTTCAATGGTAAAATTGACAATTGTATACATTTGAAAGAAAATTTGGGAAAATTTTTCTAGCGCAGAAAGAACAGGATGAAAACTTGATTGATATTTTATGGAGATATCTATAGAGGAAGCATGTATCAAAATATGAATCTTGAACTAGGAGTAGAACTTATAGAAAAAATAATTCAAAGTGTGTACAAAATTCACAAAATTAGTTCTAAGTTGTAAATATGTATAGTTTTTTACTAACAATCTGAGTACAGCATTAAAAATTTGAATTTATATCTATTCAGTATACATATATAGACAATAATTACCTATTTG
This sequence comes from Ceutorhynchus assimilis, assembly GCA_917834065.1. Lineage (NCBI taxonomy): Eukaryota > Metazoa > Arthropoda > Insecta > Coleoptera > Curculionidae > Ceutorhynchus > Ceutorhynchus assimilis. The sequence goes on along the minus strand of OU892278.1, from coordinate 29,703,027 downwards.
ATTCGTCAAAATCCCTTCCGGATTATAAATATTGATAAAAAAATGAATTGAAGCCCATAAAACAACAGAATTGATGTTCCTCGAGTCCCACTGGTATATATGGTGTACCACTTTTAAAAATACGACCGCATCCAGAAAAATCTTGTGATAAACTGACGTCGGACATCAACGTATATTGAATAACGATGTTTTTAGGATGATTACAACCAGGTTTTTAGGGTTAAAATAAGGAATAAACAAGGTGGTACTAGGTTTACACCAGTAGAGAACGTTAAAGGGTTATATTATTGACAATCATATTTAAATAAATATACGCCACTGCCAAACCGGAAACACTAGTCGGCCATATGTAACCTCCACATATTCTGGTACACTTGAGAAAATTTTTTCATTGTCATAGCTAATTTTTCTGCTGCCGTAGCCAAAAATTTTGGCTACATAGGGGACAGCCAAGATCTTTACTACCGCCGAAAAGATAACTTTACTGGAACCGTTTATTTGCGGTAGCAAAGTGACTTTATAAAGAATTTACTCACAGTTTCTACAAGGTCACTTTGCTGGCATAGAAAAGCTACTTTGCTGTCGTATAGGAAAGTAACTATGCTGTCCTAGAAAAGAGGTTATATACCCTCAAAAACATCCTTTTTTGCTATTGAAAAGTAGATTGCTAAGACAGAAAAGATATTTGTTGTTGTTATTAGAAATGCTTCCTGAAATAGGAAAGCGTTTGTCTCAGAACAAAAAATTTCTTGCCAGAATCAGCCAAGTGTTTTATTAACCATGGGAAGTTATTTGTCTCACCAATAGCAAAAATATTTTGCTGGAAATCTTTGGAAATATGTAGTAGCGCGTCCATCATAACAAAACCAGGAGATAAACAAACTCTATTTAAACCCCTAAACTTTCATTACCTGATCTGAAATAATGTCAATTAATGAAAAGTTTGGCGCTAGAGTTGTTTCTACTAGTTTTGATGGATGCGCTGGCACCATTTCCAAAAAGATTCCCAGCGACCGACACTCGACTTGACTCGACAGCATCCACGATCCACACCGTACGACGTTAGCTACTAAACTAAAATGGAAGAAAATGAACACGAAACATATTTTATCGGTTATTTTTGGACCCGAAGAAATCACGGAAATGTCCGAACGGTATTTTTAGTTAAGTTATTTGGCTAGGGTAGCAAAAAACATTACTGTAACAATAACTAAAATTACAGGATTTTTTTTTTGCTGCAACAGTGAAGTATCTATCTATCTTAGAAAAGTTCTATTTCGGAGAAGCAGAAATATTTTCATAAAATTTTAATTTTGCTATAACAGCAAAGTTTGGTTTTGGAATAAGAAATATCTTTGCAGTTTCAATAAAGTAGTTTCAGCAAAGTGGTCTTTTCTGTACAAGCAAAATAACATTGCTACCTCTAAAACATTTTCCACTGTAACAGCTAAAAAAAAACCAGCAAAGAATTTTCTCCTGGGACTTTTCTCAGTGTAGCGCCAGATTCGAGGTTATGCTCCTTCCCGTAGTTTAGTTTTATATCCAAAGGGTATATGACATTGTACAGGGTGGGCCAATTTGGACACTTTCTTATGGAAACACCCTTTATTTTTAGAGATAGAAAAAAATGAACCCCCCACTCTGAGGCTCAAATTTCATGAAATTTTGATTGGTGCAAACCGCATTTTGATATCTTAAACCGTTTAGCCGCTAGAGGGCGATTCTCGATTTTGAGCAATAATGTCAAACCATCATAACTTTTTTGTTTATGAAAATTATTGATTTCCCTTAAAACTTTCTTGAAGCACTTTTTCAAGCAGAATTCAGCGAGGCTCTCAATTTTTTTCTAGTTGGTCCCAACGCTGAGATATTGACCAAAGTCTGGTTTTTTTCAATAGAACAACCTATATGTTAATAGCTCATTAGAAAGCTCTGCTTTTTCTGATTTCGATGATATAAAGTTCGATAGGTTTATCTCTAACAGTTTTCGAGAAAAAAAATTATTTCGGTTTTTTTCATAAGAAGCAATGTGTAAGAAAAGGACTTTATATGTGTAAGGAAACTGAGAAAGGTCTCTTTCCAACACATTGTTTCTTATGACAAAAACCGAAATATTTTTTTTCTCGAAAACTGTTAGAGATAAACCTATCGAAATTTATATCATTGAAATCGGAAAAAGCAGAGCTTTCTAATGAGCTATTAATATATAGGGTGTCCCATTGAAAAAAACCAGACTTTGGTCAATATTTCGTCGTTGGGACCAACTAGAACAAAACTGAGAACGTCACTGAATTCTGCTTGAAAAAGTGCATCAAGAAAGTTTTTACGGAAATTGATAATTTCCATAAACAAAAAAGTTATGATGGTTTCACATTATTGCTCAAAATCGAGAATCGCCCTCTAGCGGCCAAACGGTTGAAGATATCAAAATGCGGTTTGCACCAATCAAAATTTCATGAAATTTGAGCCTCAGAGTGGGGGGTTCATTTTTTTCTATCTCTAAAAATAAAGGGTGTTTCCATAAGAAAGTGTCCAAATTGGCCCACCCTGTACATGAAATATGTCTAGCATTTTCCGCAGAATCCAGAAATGTCATAATATACAGGGAGAGTCATCTAAAAAAACATAACTTTGTGTAATTACCACTACTTATTAGGCCGATCTCCGTTAGTATAGGAGATATGGACCACCGCGCACTTAGTAACTCACCCTGTATAAACACAGTAACCCATTTTGGTTGTACATACATAACGGATATCTCAGTTGCTATTGGGATACGGTTTTCGCGAACGTTGGTTACTTTTCTGTCAAACAGATGCCGTCAATCAAATTGTCATCGCCCTTTTCGTTTTTCAGATACAAGGTGTTTTTGAAAAAGTTGTATTTTAAGACACCTCTTGTATAGAGGTTCTCTCATAAGTGATCGAAAGGGAAAACGCGTTCTTATAGATCTTTCTACATAGATTCCAGTGGCGAAGTCAGTTTTTCTCTACAAGTGACAGTTTTTGAATAATGAACACCCTGGTATTAATAGCTCGTTGGATATCTGCTTCTGCTGATTTCAATGGTATAAAGTTCGATAGGTTTATCTCCATTCTGTTTGTTTTTGTCATAAGGAACAATGTTTCAGAAAAGAACTTTGCACCTTAAGGAAAATAAGAAAGGTCTCTTTTTAACACTGTTTCTCATGACAAAAACACATAAAATCTGTTTGCTCGAAAACTGTACAGAGATAAAGCTATCGAATTTTATATCATTGAAATCAGCAAAAGCAAAGCTATCCAATGAGTTTATAATATGTAGAGTTTTAGAGAAAAACTGACAACACTTCTGGAATCTACGTAGAAATATCTATATCCTGTTCACAATCCGATGTCCACAGGTGCAGGTAAATTTATCACCTTTCCCTATCAAATAGCATTGAAGGTGATTTTACCTGTACCTACCTGTGGACATCGGATTGTGAACGGATAATATAGGAACCCGTTGTAACGTTTACGATTTATTATGAGAGAGCCAAGATACAAAAGGGTGTCCCAAAATGCAACATTTTCAAAAACACCTTGTATCTGAAAAACGGAAAGGACGATGACAATTTTGTTAACGGCATCTTTCGTTTGTCAGAGGAAAGTAGCTAACGTTCCCGAAAACCCGAGCGAAAACGACATCCTTCTAACACCAATAGCAACTGAGATATCCCTTATGTACAACCAAAATGGGACCCACTGTACAGTCGAAGAAATAGATACAAGTAGAAGAAAAACAAAATCAAAAAGTAAGTAAAAAGTAAGCCCAATACCAAGTACTTATAGCTGAACCACCGTTGGAATGACCATTAAACACGCTTGTACTTCCGCATTTCCCACGAGAGCTCTCATGGGTGCTCCGCACCCATGACAGGTTGCTCATGGGTGCAACTGCCCCGATGCCCCCATGTAGTCGGCGCCAGTGCACTATCGAACTATCGATAGTTCTACTTGGACAATCGATAGCAGTCCTTCTGTCTTTTCTTATGTCAGCAATGTCAAGTGCCAAAAAATTTACAACTCAGCTACACTTTATTTCAGTTCATATTGGTATTTTTTTGTTTTTTTTTTTCACTTCCAGTTAAATTCAACATTGTTATTCACAATATTAACTTCCATTTGAATATTGTTTCTTTAGGTCTAGTTGTGTTTCTGTTGTAGGGCGTAGGGGTAGGACCTTCATCTGCAGACTGCAGTCTGTTTTTTAGGGGTGTAGACTGTTGAGCTCATTAACTAACATTTTGGCTTGCCCTGACCTGCTATTCGCTGAACCCCCAAATACAAAATGGTTCTAAAACGTATTTTTTTTTTAATCGATAGTTATATCGATACATCGATAGTTTTCATTCGTTACTATCGATACATCGATAGTTAGGTTCTTCGATAGTTTCCCACCTCTACCTGAAGGCCGGTTTCTCAATAGCAAGCAAGTCACCCCCAGGTCAGAGCAGTTAACCATAACTCCAGGGTAAACATTGCAATTGGACACGTTTACCCTGGACTAGCTATCGAGAAACCGACCCTGAACGGTTAATTGAATAGGTATCAAGAAGATTTATCTATACAGGGTGTCCGTTTTTCGAGAGCAATCATTGGAATATAGGAAACGGTAAGAGATACAGGTTCGGTGAAATTGGAACAAAGTTGCGCAATTTCTTGCTTAACAAAACGCTACTTCGAAATTTGGAAAATTCCGAATACTTCCGAAGATACATGGGAATCAAAATTTTGTAAAATCCATTTCTATAGTTTCCTGGACTCATTTGTAACGGTATTTCAAATAAACTTCACTTTATTAGGGCAACTTTCTCCCCTCTACATAAAGGTGTAACCAAATTTGAAATCCGACGTTTCGTCTTTTGCCGATCATCATTAACTTTATTTTTTTAAATAGAGGTTTGCATTTTTATGAATTGTATTCGGAGTTTCTTGATCTCCCAAAAGCAGTAACACATTTGGCCATTGATTCCGATTTTGTATCTCTTACCGTTTCCTATATTCCAATGGTTGTCCTCGAAAAACGGACAGCCTGTATACAAAATCCAAATAAAAACCTTTTTGATACATTCAATTAAGCTGTTCAGGTGGAGTGCAAAAATATACGGATAAACTTTGCAATTCCCATTTTTTATTTCAAAGAAGAAAAACAATAAAGTAAGAACAAGTGCTCCCCCTAATTTTTTCTGGCCCAGCCTGGCCCCCCCTAACGTAAAACCCTGGCGTCGCCACTGAGTACGGGGTGCAGTCGGACATAAAAAATAAAATAAAAAAATATTTATAGCAATATACCTATTATAAATTTTAGGTAAAAAAAAATGCAAACGGGCTGTCCGCCATAATTCTTCAATTTTATTCCCTTTTTCTTGTCATGTGAGGTGGATTTAGGAACCCCATAAAACTCAGCAGCTTGTCATACTTTTTCTGCCTCGTCTAATATCTTCGAGTGCTCTAGCGACGTTTTCTTCAATGTAATTTTTGAAATTAATGCCGATTTTCTTCTTATAGCACCTAATCATAGTGTCCGCCTTCCCCCTATAAAATGACTTTTTTTACTAAAACACCATTATTTAACAAAAAAATAAATATTTTTTCTCCGAATGACAGTAAAAGCGGCTTTTTAATGACACTTGACGGGATCTAAAGTTGTATTTTTACTGCCTAGGCAGTAAAAGTTGACTTTTACTGCCTAGGCATTAAAAGTGACAGTATCACAACGTTCCAGGTAATAATTTCACTCAATTTTGTATTTGAAATTGATGTTGACAATGACAATTGTCAAAATAATTAAATTATTTGGAGAATTTCATACATCTGTCAAAACTGGTATTCCAACAATAAATTGACATGTTTTGATTGTTGATTTGAACCAATCAGATTGTAATTACGCGATAATTTGCACTAGTGCAAATTATCAGATAATTGCATACTAACTGGTGCGAAAACTGGTGTTTTGACATTTTTTGACAAAAAATTTAAATTTTTGATTTATGAAATTCTCTCATTAAATACAACTCGTGCAATGGAAATATATTTATAATTTTCGACAAATTTGCACTCATGCGTTTTTAACTGAAAAAGGCACTCGTGTTCTTTTTCAACTAAAAATGCATTTGGGCAAATTTCCCAAAAATTATCAATAATTTCCATTGCACTAGTTATATTACTATTGATAATAATAATGAATGAAATAAATATAAAAAAGACGTCCATGTGTGAATTTGAACATTCGGAGAAAAAATTATATGTTTTACATGGCAGAAAAGCAGATTTAATGCCTCGGCTGGTTTCCTAGCCTCGGCTATGAAACACCAGCCGCGGCATTAAATCTTGTACTTTTCTGCCTAGTGAAACAAATAACTATTTTCACCAAATTGCCATGGGTTTATTTATAATAGAGCACATAACAAATAATAGCTCATTTGAAGTACATAGTTACAGTATTCCCTAGTGCCCAACAGTTTCTTTTTTGGTTTTCAAATTTTAAGAAAACAATAAAATTTATAAAATTCTGACCACGTGCTCTACGACGAATTTATCCAGCAAAAATGCACCACTCTCAACGATACTCGAGCTAAACTGAGGGGAATATGCCGGTTGGTGGATTTTTTGGGCGTCTGGATACCCGATATCGTAAAAAACGCCGGGCAATACCTGTCTGTCCGAGTTCACCCCCACAGTCCGACTTCACCCCAAATGACGGTATGTTCTAGATAGAGCATTATTGTTTAATTGTTCCTTTAAGATTTTTGAGTAGGTACTTTAGATAATTAGGTGAACAATATGAAAATATTCTTATCATGGTTACCTGCCTACTTACATAAACTTCTCAGTACAACTTGGTAGGTATATTCTTAATACTTGATAGAGATATTAGCCGAACGAACATTTTTTGGGGTACATTATAATAATGTTCGTATGACAATATTCAAATAATGTTATATAAAGTAGGTTCTTAGCACAATCTTTCAGGTAGGTGCATAGAAGCAACATTCCTAGTACATAAATAGAACGTTCAAAAATGAATATTTCAATCGAAACAATCTTAGAATATTCATTAAACATTCCTAAAAGAACATTCCAAAAAGCACTTTGAGGGAATATTCTGAAAATATGAATGTTCTTTCATTGTTATGTGGGTTATTCCTTCTTAGGACTAGAATATAGTATTATTTGTCTCTAATTGTTTCATGCAAGAATATTAATTTGTGAATTTGAGCTTTCAGGTACCTACTTATAAATAATAAACTGCCTAAAGTTGAAATTCGTAACTGTTGGACATTTAGGACAATGTTAATTTGTGTTTTGTAATTTTTAGCAATCAGGTTCCGAGTGTATGCAAAGTTGTTGATTGAGCATGGCTTGGAAGTGACCTGTTCTCAAGAATGGTAACAACCAACATAGGAGATAGGTGGAGAGTGAGATATCCCTGCAGCTGGGGAAGCCGAACAGGACCGGCAACACTGCTGGACCGTCTGCTAGAATCCTACACCAACTCGCTAAGGTGCCAGTCGGCCCTTACCATGAACTGTGATAATTTAACGTATAAGAGAACCTCCGTCTGTGATAGCCAAAGTGGCATTAAATGAACCTGTTAATAAACCAAGCTTAATATTTTATCGATGGGTGTTTTATTTGTAGCCAGACACTACAATTATCAAAATTGTTTTTATTAAATGGGGTTTGGGTTGGGTCGGTGGGCCACTGCACCATTTGCCCGGTGGGCCAAATAACCCCCAGCAAAGAATATTATAGTTAACACTTATAGAAAACCTATTCCATGTATATTTTTTGACCCCCAAATGGAGCCAGACTTTTCGAGCCGGGCTCCATCGGAGTGGTAGGCTCGCCGTAATCAACGTGGTTCCAGTTGATGGCTACTCGGCGTTGCCATATGTCCATATAAATATGTATAATAATAACTTTAAAACGGTGACCGCGCTGATGTGAAAAAACACGATATGCGGGAAAAAAATGGAAGGTTTTGTCTTGAAAATATCGCTGAAAAATTGCTAGACGATAATAGCAGTTCGAACTCGAGTTTCTCACAGAAATATCAAAGTTTTTCAATTTTTTTCTGGAAAACTGACTAAGTAAAAATTGTGCAATTTTTTCAGGTGAAAGACGAAAGTGAGGAACTTATTATAGGAAAATTTCAAATTTTTCCAATGGAAAATCATCCCAGGAAAAATTCTGGAAAATTGACTTTTTTAAGCAGAATTCATTTTCTTAAATTACATTTATTTCCTAGAAAACTGGCAAAAGGAAAATTGTGAATTTTTTTCAGAAAAAAGAGGAAAGTGAGGATCTTATTATAGCAAAATTTCAAAATTTTCCTGTGAAAAAACACTCCAGGACAAATTTAGGAAAACTGACTTTTTTAAGCGAAATTCATTCTTTTTTATTACAATTAATTTCTGGAAAATTGGCAGAGTGAAAACTGTGATATTTTTGCAGGAGAAAGACGAAAATGAGGAGCTTATTATAGTAAAATTTCAAAATTTTCCAGTGGAAAATCATTTCAGGAAAAATTCTGGAAAATTGCCTTTTTTAAGTAACATTCATTTTCTTTCTTTTTAGTTTTTTTCTAGAAAACTGGCAAAAGGAAAATTGTGAAATTTTTTAAGAAAAAAGAGGAAAGTGAGGATCTCATTATAACAAAATTTCAAAATTTTCCAGTGAAAAAACACTCCAGGACAAATTTAGGAAAACTGACTTTTTTAAGCGAAATTCATTCTTTTATATTACAACTATTTTCTGGAAAATTGGCAGAGTGGAAATTGTGATATTTTTGCAGGAGAAAGACGAAAATGAGGAGCTTATTATAGGAAAATTTCAAAATTTTCCAGTGGAAAATCATTTCAGGAAAAATACTGGAAAATTGACTTTTTTAAGTAAAATTCATTTTCTTTCTTTTTAGTTTTTTTCGAGAAAACTGGCAAAAGGAAAATTGTGAAAATTTTCCAGAAAAAAGAGGAAAGCGAGTTCATTAAAGTAAATTTTTAAAATTTTCTAATGAAAAGTCACTCGAGGAAAAATTCTGGAAAATTGACTTATTTAAGCAAAGTTAAGGAAAATTACCCTCTTACATTTTAATTTTTTTCTTGAAAACTGGCAAAGGGAAAATTTTGAAAATTTTCCAGGAAAAAGAGAAAAGTGAGGAGCTTATTACAGGGAAATTTCGAAATTTTCGAGTAAAAAATCATTCCAGGAAAAACTCAAAGAAAATTGACTTATTAAGGCAAAATTGAAGAAAATTCACCCTCTTACATTTTAATTTTTTTCTGGAAAACTGGCAACGGGAAAATTTTGAAATTTTTACAGGAGAAAGAGGAAAGTGAGGAGCTCATTAGAAGAAAATTTCAAAATTTTCCAGTGAAAAATCACTCCAGGAGAAATGTATTTATACATGTATATTTTCGGATAACTGAATAAACTCTATTCTAAGTTAAAATAGTATATTTCCTAACTAGTGCGGAAAGTACCACTTTTCCGCACGCGATTGCAGTTTATCGACCGACGCGCAGCGAAATTCGGCAAGCAATCAAGTGCGGAAAAGATACTTTCCGCACGAGTTAGGAACACTATTTTTTCTACGAGATGAAAGGTAATATTTTCATCTACATATTTATCAATTTAAGATTTTCACTTTTTTGTACCTGTACCTGGTACTATATCCTGTTAATCTGTAAGTACAGGGTGGCCCAAATTCGAGCCTCATCATTGGGATTTTGGAAACCGTAAGAGATACAGGGTCGGTTAAATTATGGCATAGTTGCGCATTTTGATGCTCAACAAAATGCCGCTTTGATATTCAGGATATTCCGAATACTTCCGTAGATATCCAGAAAAATTTCGAAATTTTGCAAAATTGTTTTTATTTTTTCCTGACTTTATTTGAAGTGATATTTCGAAAAAAATATCACTTCATCATAGCCGCTTTTTCTCCCCTACAAGATGCTACCATCAAATTTAAAATCTGACGTTTCGTCTTTTGGCCACCATCAGCAACTTATTTTTTTTAAATACAACCCTGGTTTTTTTATTTCTGATTTTGAGAGCTTCTGATGTTCCAAAATCTATGACGTATCGCATTTATCCGAAAATAGTTATTTATGCAACAAGTGTGTAAAGTGAACCTTTTTTCACGAATGTGAATTTTGACGCACGAGCCGAAGGCGAGTGCGACAATCACATGAGTGAAAAAAGGTGCTTTACGCAAGTATCGCATACAAAATTTTTTCTACTACCAATCAAATATGTGTACGAAAATAAATTTAGTCAAATACTTCACGCGCTAGTGCGTAAAGAATTTTCATTTTACGAACTAGTGCGTGAAGTGATTTACCAGAAAAATGCCAAATTGACAGTGTCGACATCTGTCATTGACATTACTTTACGCACTAGTGCGTGAAGTGAAATTTTACGTCTTCTGAATAGCGCGTAAAGTGAGTACTTTACGCACGGTAGTAAAAAAAAATATTTTTTTTTTACTTCTTAGTAATTTCCTACCAAAATTCTTTTCTCTGTCTCTCTCTAACACATTTAGTTTTTATGGAAAGTGCCAATAATATAAATTTTTCGAATAAATGCGATTCGTCATAGGTTTTGGGATATCAGAAGCTCTTGAAATCTGAAATAAAAAACGAGGGTCCGTATTTAGAAAAGTAAAGTTGATGATGGTGGTCCAAAGACGAAACATCATATTTTAAATTTGATGATAGCATCTTGTAGGGGAGAAAAAGTGGCTAAGATGAAGTAATATTTTTTTTGAAGTATCACTTCAAATAAAGTCAGGAAAAAATAAACATTTTGCAAAATTCCGGTTTTTTCTGGATATCTCCGGAAGTATTCGAAATATCCTAAATATCAAAGCGGCATTTTGTTGAGCATTAAAATGCGCAACTTTGCCATAACTTAACCGACCCTGTATCTCTCACGGTTTCCGAGATCCCAATGATGAGGCTCGAATTTGGACCACCCTGTACCTGTATACCTAAAAATTTCAGGTATTCTACTTTTCGGCACGGAGTGCGGAAAAGTGATCATTTTTCCGCACTCGGTGCGGAAAAAAACGGAAAAGCACTAGGCGGAAAAGTGATACTTAAATGACCTAAAATGCGTGCGGAAAAGTACACTTTTCCGCACGCTCGTAGAAAAAATTTATTACAAAACAATAATTCCGAAGGTGCTCTTTGAAATAATCTATGACTTAATATTTTCTTTAAGTTGTTATGACGTCATCAATGACGTAAGTAAAAACCCTCGTGTCGTGCAACGAACTATACATATCGGGTCTTCAAAAAAAAAACCAATCAAAGATTGCTTTGGTTACGAAAACGTACGTCGCATTATTGTTTGTATATTGGTCAGGATTTTTGACATGACATTTTGACATTAAATTTCATTGACTGACATTGTCAAAATTAAAGAAAAATATTGCTAAGACGTACGTTTAAAAAACCATAGCAATCTTTGATTGGCTTTTTTTTTTGAAGACCCGATATGTTTGGTTGAAATTTCAGACATTTAAAAAGCTATTTTTCAAAAAGGCAAATGACGTAAGTACAAAACCCTCGTAAAACCATTTTTTTTTTACGCGTCTCATTTCGTCAGCACCCCTTGTATTTGGAGTTAGTTGCGCTTATGCACATCCTGAAAATGCCAGACAAAAAAAAAATCCTGTGCAATTCACACCCGGTAGAAGTGAAACCTTCATCGAACTGCATGCATTAAGCCTCATTAACACGGTGCAAGTAGCTTGAGCAAGTACTAACGCCAGTAACTAAAATTTAGTAACTTGAATCGTGTAGACACCTTAATTTAGTACTTGAGCAAGTAAACGCTTTAGTCAAGTAATTAGTCAAGTGAATAGAAGCTGGTTCTATTTACTTGAGCAAGTGACTTCCCCCTCTCGTTTATTTTACTGACTTTAGCGGGCTGGACGTGTGTAGACAGGATTTGTATTTAGTGATTAGTGAAGTACATTAGTGGAGTTTGAATTTGAATATTTTGAGTATTGTGTTGCACCTTGCACCTATTAGTTGCCTTTGCAATGTCGTCTGTAACTGCTTCCTGTTGCCAGATATGATAGTGTAATTTCCAATGTAATTTTTACTGGAATAGCAGGTCTCATTACAGTATCTTGTGTGCTAATCATGGGTTTTATTTCGAAAAGTTAACTTATTGAATTGTTCTTTTGTCATCCGCATACAATTTCGATATTCTTTTGGATCTTCCTTAGCCAGTTCAACCAATAATGTGGAAGATGCACCATGTGTTTCTCTACGAGATATCCATGGTCGAACCCAACAACGTTTTCCATTTTCAATTTCTTTCAATAAAATGTGTGATAATTCTCCATAAACACTCAAAATGCATTTTTAAATTTCTTTTCGAACAACTGTACTTGCTGCCATTTCACCTCAATGTGCACTAATCACTAAATTCGACTTAAAATCAGTAAAATGCATGTAAACACCCACTTGCACGAAAACAAAGATAATTTAGTTACTGGCGTTAGTACTTGCCCAAGCTACTTGCACCGTGTAAATGAGGCTTTACACACATACTAACATAGACAGTGGCGTCCCCCCCTCCAAAAGACTTGAGAAAGACCCAAGTAGCACATAATATGGGGTAAACATCGTTTTTCAGTTGGGCCAATATTCATTAATTTTTGTTGCTAAATCAACACAGTACCAATATTGGGGCAACGTTAGTTTTAACAATGTGGAAACAATATTTAAAAATAATCTTGTACCAATATTGTTAATTAACTCTTCAGTAATTTGAATATTGGCCCAAGACTTCTCACTACAATATTGATTTATGAAATATTGGCCTAATATTACATTTTATATTATCGAAACAATATTGTAATATAATATTAATTCAATATTGGCATTCAATTTTTTATTGATATTTAAATTCACTTCAAAAACTTTGCACACCCAATATTTATTTTCAATTTTTTCACAATATTGATACTTTTTTGAAAGCCCAATGAAGGGCCAATATTTACATACCAATTTTTACCAAGGCTAGATTTTCTGAATTGAAAATGTTGGTCCAATATAGGGTATTCAATGTGCGCACTTGGTGTGCCGACCAAAAAATAGATGGAGACTCTGTCTTCACTTTACCTGTCTTAAACCTGGTTCCGGGATGAAGCCAAAAATTGGTCGTTTTCTGTCTGCGGGACCCTGGCGGGACTTAACCGTGCTGATGAGTTGTGATACAGCGAAACGGGTCTACGGATGGTCCGGCAGAGAGAAAACACTTCTTAGTCAATCCTTATAATTGGTCCGTTACCTTAATTAAATATAATATAAGACCAAGATTTACATACGTCTTCGGGCCAATATTAGTAATTTCAATTGGCTCTATATTGCATATAGTTCTTGATATGATATTGATTATTTCTTTTTGGGCCAACATTTGGTTACGTTTTTGTACCAACGTTGGTATTTGTTTTTGGGTATATTATATTGACATACGTTCTTGGACAAATATTACAGAATGTCCACATCTTTTATTGGGCCAACCTAGAGAATCTGACTTGGGCCAATAAATCGTAGTTATTGTCCCAATATTGGCCCAACATGGGAGTGCTGCTTGGGGAACGCAAATAAATATAGTTTAAAAAAACTAAAATACACGCTGGGGTGTTTGGTTCCACATTTCTCATACATTGAGCACCCCACGCTTTTTTGACAATAATTTTAATATTTTTTGTTCATTAATATTTTCTGTTTATATTAAAAATTATTTTTCACTTTTTAGTTCGATGTATCAAAAGCGTGTTAGCCCCAGATATTTCCACACTTTTCCAGACATTATTCAGACTTATTCAGGGCTTTCCAGAGTTTTCCAGATTTCATCCAGATTTATCCAGACTTGTACAGACTGATCCGGATTCTGGAAAATGATTCCCAGGTCTTTTGGAACCTTTTTCAGAATTTTTCCGACCCTTCCAAGAAATTTCCAGGCATTTTCCAGACGTTTCCAGAGTTTTCTAGACTTCATCCCGATAAATCCAGACTTGTTCAGACTGATCCGGATTCTGGAAAATGATCCCCAGGTCTTTTGAGACCTTTTTCAGATTTTTTCCAACCCTTTCCAGAAATTTCCAAGTCTGGAACGTTTCCAGACTTTTCCAGACAATATCCAGACTTATCCAGAGTTTTACAGAGTTTTCCAGACATCATCCAGATTAATCCAGACTTGTTCAGACTGATCCGGATTCTGGAAAATGATCCCCAGGTTTTTTGGGACCTTTTTCAGAATTTTTCCAACTCTTTCCAGAAATTTCCAAGTCTTTTCCGGACGTTTCCAAACTTTTCCAGACTTATCCAGAGTTTTACAGACTTTATCAAGATTTATCCAGACCTTATCCAGACTTGTACAGACTGATCGGGATTCTGGAAAATGATCCACAGGTCTTTTGGGACCTTTGGCAGAATTTTTCCGACCCTTTCCAGATATTTCCAGGCTCTTTTCAGACGTTTCCAGAGCTTTCCAGAGTTTTCCAGACTTTATCCAGATTAATCCAGACTTTTTCCAGACTTGTTCAGACTGATCCGGATTCTGGAAAATGATCCCCAGATCTTTTGGAACCTTTTTCAGATTTTTTCCAACCCTTTCCAAAAATTTCCAAGTCTTTTCCAGACGTTTCCAGAAATTTCTAGATTTTTCCAGACAATAACCAGACTTATCCAGAGTTTTCCAGAGTTTTACAGACTTTATCCAGATTTATCCAGACCCTATCCAGACTTGTACAGACTGATCCGAATTCTGGAAAATGATCTCCAGGTCTTTTGGGACCTTTGGCAGAATTTTTCCGACCCTTTCCAGAAATTTCCAGGCTCTTTCCAGACGTTTCCAGAGATTTCCAGACTTTTCCAGACTTCATCCAGATTTATCCAGACTTGTTCCAGCTCACTTGGCTTGTTCCAGGTTCCTGTTGTGTGTTGTGTGTTTGTATTAATATAAGCGTGTTAAAAAAGTGTTGCTTTTTCGTTAAGTTTCATCGGGTCGCTTTTTCGTTTCATCGAGTCTCAAATCACTCCCAACGATTCTAAAGAAGTTTTCACTTCAAAAATGACTCCACTCAACATTCCCTATCTCACGCAGAGCATAATTTTGTTTTAGTTTATATATTTTCTATTTATACAGCAAATTAGACGTAGCAACTAGGTATCATCTAATACTAATATGTCGATGTAAAAAATTCTAAAACCGCCGCGGCAGTTAGTCTATCATCTTACAAGGTCACAGAAAATATATTAAATGCCCGAGAGAATCGCGCAACGCTGTTAAAATTTGTTTGCCGAAGAGCTAGCGCGAATAAAATTTAATTTCAATTTATAACACCGGAGCAGCGCCTCTAGCGGTCTGCCGTCGCCCATAAGCGTAGGTTTTCTATAGTTAACTATAATATTCTTTGCCCCCAGTCCGACACTGTCGACGAATCGGTGCAGACTCGGCAAAAACCGCTCCGTGTGTTTTAGGCCTTAATCCCTTAATGCGAAGCTAGGGACATCTATTAACGTGCTGAGAAGTCAGATGAGAATATTAGAGGTCTGTTTCTGCAGAAATCACAAACCAGTCAGTAATGACAGTAATGAATCTCATTGGTTGAAACTAGTTTTCTGACTGTTTTCAACCGATGAAATTCGCTCTGACTAGTTTGTGATTTCTGCAGAAACAGACTTATTGATTGAATTAGTTGAAATACTAGACAAATTTTAGCCCAGTTCAGTTTACCCCTGAGTAACTCTCCTCTCCTTTCTCCTTTGTTCTGAAAGGGAGAAGAATAACATTTTACTTTGATCGGTTCGGCCGGTTCGGGTGAAATTTTTACGTTTGGGAGATTATCTTTCATTCAAAAATCATTCAAATGGTATTTGCATCTTCAAAATGCTCCATTGTCAACTATTATTTATATATTCTTACAATTTTTGCAGTTATTATGTGCTTGAGGAGGCTAAAAAAAAGGTATAACATACCTACAAAAAATTGATGGAAGGTTCGCATTTTCGCATAGCACCGGCCACCGGTGCATGTCCTTGAGGGAGACTTTTAATAAATTCAACTCTCACATCAGGACAGGCCGCAGGCAACAGAAATTTAATGTAAATATTAATCTTAAAGCAAATACCTAAATCAATCAAAAATTCATATTGCCCACACATAAATTTAAATTTCTGCGTCTGTGCGCTGCGTTCTTAAAAAATACTTTTTCTTTCTTCTGCCAGCCAGCTGTTCTCCGATTATTATTTGGGAACAATCGCAGGCAGGTAAAATTTTCGTTGACGTTATCGCGTCACAGAAGACCTTTTCTGGAAATAATTTCATATTGTTTCTGTTTGCAAATAAAATGAAACAAGACTCAGCACTGGAACAAGCTAAAGATGTTGATTTTATCATTAAAACTGCAAGTAAGCACATTATAATATTTTATATACAGTGGTTAGTTAGATTTAAAATAAATTTAAATTACCGTTGTCGTTCGGCTAAAGCCGGAGCTGTCTCATGTCACTGACGCTAAAAAAACTGAGGTTATGTTATGTTGAGTGGATGGTCCAGGAAATGTCATAACTTTTATGTGATTTGTGATTCTTGAATCGGAAAATTGATAAAAATGAGCTCTGGTAAGGCTATTAGTTGCATTTTTGCCAAATTTGATTAACTTAAGGTTTAATTTGCGTTTAATATGCAGTAGAACTTGCTTGTTTTGAAGTTTATAAACAAAAACTTTGGTTCAGCTGGGGCCAATCAATACTGTTTTTTTTTTTCGGAAATGAACCTACCTACGATATACCTATTCGCAAAATTCATTTACATCAATTTACAACAGAGAAATGAAATTATTTCAAAATTAGTTGTCATAATAATGAAATCCCTAATTAAAGGGCTTGTTGAAAGGCCCGGACTCGGGCCCGGATTTAACCATCGATGAGATTCTTTGTTACTATCGAGTTCGATTTATTTAATGTTGGTAGTTGACACATTATTGAATTGATTCCAACTTATTCGGTCGACTGAACCTACCTAGGTATGTACTTAAGTAGGTACAAGTTCTTTGATGGCTATTTGCACAGCTTTCACTTACAGGATATTTGTGACTCTTGTAGTAACAAGTCACATTTGAAACTCCACCCAGATTAAATATCCCTTAGGTTGTAAAGGTGCAAATAGCCATGAAATGAGTACTCAGAAGGTTTAAGGTACTGGTAGCAACACTAGCAACCTAAGTAGGAGAATAGATAGGCTTGTATTGTATCACTATTTGCTAAAAACTTGTTTGGCGCCTCTATTACACCTCTAAATTATGGATAAAATTCAACCAAAAGTTTTTGGCTTAGTTTTTAGGTAGCTGCCTACTTGTTAAAGTAAAGTTATAAAAAAAGGGGATAAAATATATAGTTTTTCAATTTTTTGATTCAATAATATTGATTGAACAATAGGCTAATAGTATAATTTTATAATCATTGTGAAAATTGTGCTGTTGCCCGTTGCAATTAATTGTTAAATAAATACATAAATTTTGTCATGGACGTACTCATTTTGTACTTTGCAAAGAAAATATTAAGGTATAAAAGTTAGCAAACTATTCAATTCTTCTTTTTTGTTTTTTTTTTGACCTAGAAAGCTTGATCCACCTTTTTCCCAGTTTAAAAAGTGTGTAAGTAGGTATTCCTGAAATAGAAAAAACATTTGCAAACACACTGCATCACCACATTCTTCTCTGCTTAGTCACTGTCCGAGTCACTGTCACTACTCACTAGTAGGTAGAATAGAATAGAACTGTGCTTTATTGACCGAAGTACTTAAACTTATTGACAAAGCTAATACTAAAATGTATAGGTATTTTTTTTTTTTACTTAAATATTAAACATTTGTTATATAACACTAAAACGCCTCATATAATTATCAATAATTTAAAATACATTAGAATAGAATAAAACACTTAGAGACTGCAGAATAAAGACAAATTTTTTTTTTCTACAACTGTCAAAAAATGATGATGTTCGCACACTCATGATAGTTTGCGAAGTGACACTTTCGCGCACTAGATACAAAAATAACTATTAAACGATCAAAAAACATATGTAAACAAAATTCCAAAAATTTGCTGTCAAGTTTTTAACGTTTTCAATCACATAATACAAAAAACATTAAAAAAAACAACACTAGGAATCAGGAACACTCATTATCGAATAGTATCACATCACAATTAATTGATTTAGTCTATCTTCAAAGGATTCCAGCAGGCTTTAGTCACTGATCTCAAAAATAAATGGATAAACAAAGAATGCTGCTAATTTACGAGGTCATAATCTAAACAAAAACAACTGACTGGGACAGCTGTGAGCGTGCGCAGTAGATACATGTACTGTGCGTGCACAAAATCTGGCCAATGAAAATGAAGGAATTTCAAAATTTAGAACAGTTGTTCGAAAGATAAGACACTGCGCAGGCGTTAGGCTGTTCCATTGCACAACTGTTCGTAGAATTTTGACCCCAAATTTTCGCGCAAATTTTGCCAATCAAGCGGTATGATTGTTTATCCACTTATTTTTTAGATCAGTGGCTTTAGTAGGGTTGAACTACTACGAGTGCTCTCACTGCATTGCGAAAGTGCTTACAATTGTCCAGTATTTTTATTTCTTCAGGCAAATGCGAGGGCAAATGGTTGAATATTTTTTATATATTAGTGATGACTTTTCCAAAATATATAGACCAAATACTGTAAGCATTTTGTGGATTTTAAATAATGGCTTACAGTGCTCCCTAGGTCCCACTTTACATATACATCGTAATGCGAGCTTTTGAAGTTTCAACACACTAGCCATTAGGTCATTTGTGCAGGATCAATAAAATGCAACTCCGTATCTCAAATGGGACTCTATCAAAGAATAGTAGACTGTCATTGTTGAAGAAAAGTTGAGTTCTCTAGCCACAACTTTTAAGACATATGCACCACTAGCTTCTTTACTCCTACAAATTTTCACCATCCACCTCACACAGATTATAAAGTAGATTCAGGGAAACAAAATTCTTTTACGATATTTCATTTAAATATTCAATCTATAAGAAAGAAAACTGACGAACTTCTTTTGGTTTTGGAGGCTAATGATTATCCTGATATTGTTTGTATTTGTGAGCATTGGCTAAGGGTTGAGGAACTGTGTTTTGTGTCTGACGAGTATATGACTTTGTCTAGATATTGTAGAACGACGTTGGAGCATGGTGGTACTATGATAATGGCAAAAAGATCCTTCTTAGCAAGTAACAGCTTTCATATTATCAACAGATTTGATGATTTAATAAAGGAAAAAGTTTTTGAGTTTTCTATGATCTTTTCAAAAACAATTAATTTGTACATTGTCTGTATTTACCGTAGTCCAACTACAAACGTGGAGACTAACGCAAATTTTTTTTTAATCAAATTAGAACAGCTCTTGTCTCTGCTTCCACACAGGAGTAACTTGATTTTATTGGGTGATTTTAATATTAATTACGATGAATCAAACTCAGTTGATAGACTTAATTTGTGTAATTTGTTTGAGTCTTTTAATCTGTCCATGCACATAGATTCTCCCACTCGCATTACTACATCTTCTTCCACCACTATTGACTATTTTTGTTCATCTCTTGATTTGTCTAATATTTCTTGTTCGGTTTTTAACTCGGGTCTAGGTGACCATGAAACTATCCTTGGTAAGATTTCATGTTCCATTAATACTAAGAAAAGTAAATACAAAGTTGGTAGACTGTTTAGTAGAACAAACTATGGAAAATTTGATGAAATATGTATGTCTATTCAATGGGAAAGTATATTCGAGAGCGGCAATCCTCTTGAAATCTTTCACACCATTTTGCAGGAGTCATTTAATGGAGCTTTTCCTATTCAGAAAATTAAGATTCGGTGCAAAAAACCTTGGATGACTGTTGGATTAAGAACTTCTTCTCTTAATATGAGATGTCTCCATACTCTCAGAAAATTTACTGACAATAATGCATTTCTCAATTATTTCCAACATTATAGATCCATATATAGAAGGACAATTAAGGATGCAAAAGAACTATACTATAGCAATCGTTTAACTACAACAAGCAATTCTCAGAAAGAAAGTTGGAATATTATAAATGAGTTGAGAGGAGTTAATAATCAATCTAGGATTAATGTTCCTGATATGACTCCAACAGTATTGAATAATTATTATTGTTCAATTGCAAGTTCTCTTATGTCAAAATTAACTCCAATTGTTGATCCACTGGATTACTTGAAACATGTTCAAATAGAGCCATCATTCTACTTTTTTCCAACTGACTCTAGAGAAATCGCACAAACTATAAAATCTATTGAAAATAAAAACTCATCTGGTGAAGACGGCATATCATTGATTATTCCACTCATGTGTTAGAAATCCCATAAGACAAGTGACGATTTTCAGAATTACAGCGAAAATTCTCTTTTCCATTTGTTTAACTAGAGAGAATTACAGCGATAATTCTCCCATGTTATTGTATACATGGTTGTCATGCTATTTTTTGATACAAACAAACGGTTCCTGATAGCAACCATTTATTTGTATTGATTGTTAGGATGTTCAAATCGTTTAATACACATTTATTTCCATATTTTTTGCATTCTCATACGTGAAATAATCCTCTAAATACCACTTGAGCTTTAAAATGAACCAGATAATTTTTCACTCATGCGTGTTTACTCTGCAAATTTCACTCGTCCTACGGACTCGTGAAATTATAGAAAATACGCAATCGTGAAAAATTATCGGTAATTTTGAAGCTCTCATGGTATTATCCCCAAAAATATTTCTTACTCTTCCTCAACCTGCACTTGATGCACTTTCAGGAGCGATTAATTATTCCTGGGAAATGGGAAAATTTCCAGATACTTTGAAGACTGCAAGTGTTATTCCTCTGCATAAGGGTGGGAATCTGGATGAACCTCAAAATTTCAGGCCAATTTCTCTATTATCAACCCTTTCGAAAATTGTCGAGAGGTTGGTTAAAAAGCGGGTTTTATCATTTTAAAACTATCATCAGATACTAAATTCAGATCAGTTTGGTTTCCAAACTAAGAAAAGTACTGATGATGCAATAT
Source organism: Ceutorhynchus assimilis (assembly GCA_917834065.1). Classification (NCBI taxonomy): domain Eukaryota; kingdom Metazoa; phylum Arthropoda; class Insecta; order Coleoptera; family Curculionidae; genus Ceutorhynchus; species Ceutorhynchus assimilis. Next base: position 29,681,865 of record OU892278.1, on the reverse strand, counting down.
ATAAATTTTTAGAGGAAATTTACTTTGGTTAAAACCAAAAGCCGGTGAGGCTCTTGCAGCGGTCTTCTGTGACTTATCAAAAGGTTTTGATTGCGTCAGTCATGGAATTCTGCTGTGCAATCTTCAAAAATATGGTTTCAGAGGGAAGGTTTTGGACTGGTTTCGCTCCTATCTTGAAGGGCGCTCTCAGAAAGTCACCTTTGGTTCCCAAATATCTCAGGCCAATAAGGTCAAGCATGGGGTTCCTCAGGGCTCTGTACTAGGCCCTCTTCTCTTTTTAATGTATATTAATGATCTTGCTTTTGTCAATATTGAGGGTCAGTTCAAATTCTTTGCAGATGACACTACTATATTATGGCGTGATTCAAGCGTCGATGCGTTAGAGGAAAAGGTTTCTTCAAATCTCCCAAAAATTAAACAGTGGTGCGATGCTAACTTGCTGACTCTGAATGTTGACAAGACCACTATTCTGAATTTTCATTGTAATTTAAATACTCTTTATCTTGGCGAGGATCCTCTTTTGGCTAAGCCTGGAACTAGGTTTTTGGGAGTTTTTATTGATGAGTCTTTAAATTTTGACACTCATATTAATAACCTCATGAAGAAAGTGGCTTCAGGATGTTATGCAGTGCGCACAATATCAAGGGAGCTAGGCAATGCTATGGCGAGGAGGGTTTACTATGCTTTGGTGGAATCTCATTTGCGTTATGGTATTGTATTTTGGGGAAATGCAAGTAATAACCTAATACATCCTATTTTTGTTCTACAAAAACGTGCCATTCGTTATATGTGTAACGTAAATAGTAGAGAGTCATGCAGGCCTCTATTCAAATCTAAAAAAATTCTAACTCTTACATCACTGTTTATTTTGGAAACGGTCTGTATGATTTATAAGCGTAGGGATGTTTTACCAATGCCCGGTCATTTGTATGGCACTAGACGGTCACACTATTTAAGCTTGCCAATTCTTTCCTCTGCCTTAGTTAAAAATTCAATTATTTATAAGAGTCGTAAGATCTATAACCACCTACCTGACCTGAGTATATAAAGCTTTATCCTACCCTCGGGCAATTTAAGAACGCAGTTAAAAGACTTTTGGTGGAGAGGGCATATTATGAGTTGGGAGAATACTATGGTGACACTTTTTAGTTTTTAACTTATTTGGAATATATTATTGTATTTTTTGTATGGTATTTCGGTTTCACTATTTGTCTGATTTTTAATGATTGTAAGTTTTATTGTATTTTTAAACCGTTTTACTTCCTGCTTTCTGTTGAGTATTGATTTGATCTCTCCTGTTCATCCGTTGCTTTTTAAAATTAAAATTTTATCTTTTTTTTTGAAGTTTACCAATATTCGTGTTAGACTTAGACTTAGTTGTGTTTGCTTATTGCTGTCGCACCATTTCTACAACAAATCCATATCTTCATTGATGATGTCCTTTAGCTTGTCTACGTTCATTCCTCTCCACAGCACTGTTTTGTCATCCGCGAACACAGTAAAACCACCCTTGATATGGACTCTTTTAATATCATTAAGATGAGCGAGGACCAAGCACTGACCCCTGTTGAACGCCCCTGTTGATAATTTGGGTGTTTGATTGGCTTTCCCCTACTTTAACTATTTGTTTTCTCTGAGTAGTATAATATTGTAAGTACCTTTATTTGGTACCCCATGATCCATAGTGTTAAAGCTTACGCAATAGTATTTCATGATCCACACAGTCAAACGCCTTGGAAAAGTTTCAAAATACTACCGCGACAACCTCGCCACCATTTAGTCCAGTATACAGGGTGAGTTACTAAGCGCGCGGTGGTCCATATCTCCTATACTAACGGAGATCGGAGAAAAAACTAAATACAAAACTTGTAGATAAACATGAGTACTCCATTCCTAAATTATTTTCCAGTATACAGGGTGGCCCAATAACTATTAGTGACACAAAGTTATGTTTTTTTAAATGACTCTCCCTGTATATTATGACATTTCTGGATTCTGCGGAAAATTCTAGACATATTCATGTATAATGTCATATACCTATCTTCAACTGTTTCAAAAAAAATGACAGTTGAAAATTGACTTTTTTGCATCTTTGACAGACTGTGAAACCTAAACGGTTAATTTTGGAGGAGGATTTCACATTCCTACCTTAGATTTTCATAAGCTATCATTTGACACGAACTTTGAATTTAACCGAAAATTAATAATTTAGGCGGAATTTTTAATCATGGATTAAATTCAAGATTGGTGCTAAATGATAGTTTATGAAAAACTAAGATAGTAGAATTACAAAAGTAGAATGTAAAATCCGTTTTCTTGTAAAATTAACCGTTCAGGTTTTACAGTCTGTCAAAGATGCAAAAAAGTCAATTTTCAACTATCAATCTCGCTATCAATATTTCCGAAACAGTTGAAGATAAGTATATGATATTATACATGAAATATGTCTAGAATTTTCCGCAGAATCCAGATAGGTCATAATATACAGGGAGAGTCATTTAAAAAAATAAAACTTTGTGTCACTACTAGTTATTGGGCAACCCTGTATACTGGAAAATAATTTAGGAATGTAGTACTGTAGTACTCATGTTTGTCTACAAGTTTTGTATTTAGTTCTTTCTCCGATCTCCATTAGTATAGGAGATATGGACCACCGCGCGCTTAGTAACTCACCCTGTATACCTCCTCCAAAAGATTAAATGTGAGAGAGTTCCTTGTGTTTTTCAAAAAAATTTACTACTTTTCTTCTGATTATTTTTTGAATGATTTTTGACATGACACAGCTGATAACAGAAAAATTGGTCTGTAGTTAGAGGGGTCTACTACTACCAGTTTTGAAAATGTGGACCAGTAAAGCTGTCTTTAGGCATTCCGGTAAAGTTCCTGTATGAAAAGAATAGTCTATCGCCTCAGCTAGAACATGAAGTGCCATATCAGGAAAAGCCATGATGGTATTTATTGAAATGTCAACAGCTCCAGCCAATCTTTTCTTCCTCATGTTCCTTAAAATGTTTTTAAGTTCAAACAAGTCTGTGATTGTTAGATGGAAGTTTTCAGTGATCTTTTCAGGTAAGTATTCTAAAGGATTTATCTTCTGTTCCAAATGTTCTGTTAATTTTTCTGAAACTGAACAAAAAAATCGTTCAGTTCGTTAGGCGACAGTTGAACTTGATGAGTAGTCAGCCTACTTTGTTTTACCCTTAAATACATAGGCGCCGGAACCATTGAGGCAATGGGGGCTTGAGCCCCCGTAGTGAATTTGCTATGGGGGCGGAGCCCCCATAGTGATTTTGGTATTGTATGTAGTGGGTAGGTACATAAATATTGAGTTCCTACCTATTTATTTTTATGTCAAACTTGTGTCTTTTATGTTTTTGTTGTTTTTGCTATAGCTACAGTTTGAATATTTTGTTGTGTAGTATTTTAAGCCTGTATTTTCAACAAGTTGTTGGAATATTATTTCCTTTCCGTTTGTTTTCATGATAGGTATGTTTATTTACATCGCATGAATATATCATGATGTACCAATGTACTGGCTTTTTTTATCTAGTTTTTCATGGGAAATTTATATACAGTCCGGACCGACCACGAACCTACTAGACACATAGAGCCGGTTTCTCAATAGCAGGTTACTCCCGGCTTAAGCATAACCCCAGGGTAAACATGGCGCACGCGCTTACCCTGGAGTGTAAACCATCAAACCGGATGTGACCCGATATTGAAAAACCGGCCAATAGAGAGTTAACGCGAATCGAATCGGTGTTGCCCACTGGCGTAGCCAGGGAGGGGGAGAAAGGGACATTTTCCCCCTTCCCCCAAAGGCCTTCAAATGTTATTATTAATTCAAAATTGAAATAAACAAAAAAGTCAATTCAAGTTCTAGGTAAATACTCAAATACGCACATGCATATAGATATATTAGCTCTGTTCCAACCGACATGAGAACCGTTCTAGAACGATAATTTTCAGTCGATCAATTTATTTGTCAAGTAGGATAAACGTTCAACTATTGGAAAATAGGTGGAAATTACTGGTTTTGGAACGGTTCTCATGTCGGTTGGAACAGAGTTATTATCATATAAGTAACGTTCTATTAGGTCTGTTTCTGCAGAAATCACAAACCAGTCAGAGCGAATTTCATTGGTTGCAAACAGTCAGAAAACTAGTTTCAACCAATGAAATTTACTCTGCCTGGCTTGTTATACCTACCTGCAGAAACAGACCTACTATAAATTCTTATCAAAATTTGTTGAAATGGCCGCATCCCTGGTTGCCTCCACCATTAGAAGTCCCAAAAATACCGTGGAAAGACCACTGATCTCAAAAATAAATGGATAACCAAAGAACGCTTCTAATGCTGCTAATTTACGAAATCATGTAAACAACTTGGACAGCTGTGAGCGTGTGCAGTAGATACATGTACTGTGCGTTCGCAAAATATAGCCAATGAAAATGAAGGATATTGCAAAATTTAGAACAGTTGTTCGAAAGATAAACACTGCGCAAGCGTTAGGCTGTTCCGTTGCACAACTGTTCGTAGAATATTGACCCCAAATTTCGCACAAATCAAGTGGTACGATTGTTTATCCATTTATTTTTGAGATCAGTGGGAAAGACCAAAAAATTTCGCGCTGCAAGGATCACCTCCTGCGAATTTGCTCCCTCCTCCCGAAATCTTTAAATCTTTGCTACGCCAATGGTGTTGTAAGTGATGCTGCCGAAGCCGAGTATAGCCGAGTTGCCGAAGATGCACGAATTTTAAAAATATGCAGGAAAGATCAACGATCGAGCGTGACGATCCTGCAATGAAATGGTTATTTGTCAACTGGTCCCACTTGAGCCTATGTGTCTAGTAGCCTGGTCCTGTCTAGATTATTAATACTTTTGCTAATTTTTCGAGCCCGAGCCTCCATAGTAATTTTGAAGTTCCGGCGCCTATGCTTAAGTAGTTCATTTATTATTGCCCAGTTTTCCCTGTTTCTGTTTTGTCAATCATCTAGTCGTTGTTCAAAATTCATCTGTTTAGCAGCCCTTATAACTTGTCTGTAGATTTTTCTATAATTTTGAAAGTAGTTTTCAAAAAAAGTATTATGTTTTTGAATTTTTTTAATTTTATGAAGGCATCTCATGTTTCCTGCTGATCCTTTTATCCCTGGAGTAGTCCATAACTTTCTCCGCTTAAACAAAAGCTTTTGTAGAGGAAAAGCACCATCAAACCAGTGCTTTAAAGTTTGGTTAAAATTAAATATTGAGTCCGGGTTATTTAAAATCGAGTTCTAATCAAAACTATTGCATTGTGAGCCTCTGATAGTTTTTACTGGTATAGATTCTACCGAATTTACTAATTTTACCATTTTATTTTCGATCCATTCTAAATCCTGTGAGTAATGAGTGATGATTTGATAAACCTGCAGGAATAACCTTGCAATTAAAGTCGTCAAAATAAAAAATTTGAGCATACATAATCTATTAGAGTTTCAGAATGGAGAGTCACTTGTGTTGCCTCTTCAACAAACATTCTTGAGTTGAAAGAAATTAGCAAATATAAAAGATTCTGTGTTACTGTATTTTGTATTTCATCAAAATTAATGTTCCTGTCTCCTGTTAAAATTATTTTAGAGTTAATAGGTAGTTGGGACTAGATTGTTGTACTGTGATGTGCATTCGAGGCTATATTTATCATTAGAGTACTCATTTACAAGCGAGTTTACAAGTATTACTGTGCCACTTCCCTTAGACTGATCTCTACAGTATAGTGAAATGATCTTTTAATTAAGTAGGTATGTGTATGGCTGGTTTAGTTTAATCCAGTGTTCAGTGTTCCGTTAGTAATAAAAAATCTAGAAATTCGACATGCTCCACAAATAGCAACAATTCATCTGCTTTTTCATTTAATGATTGAATGTTAAAAAGTGAAAGTTTTGTTTCATTTTGTATTTCAACTTTCTATTATTTGTATTTATATTTAAATTGTTGCTTTTTTCTCCCCTAAAAATCCTTACATGATTCTGCTCTGACACCATTTAAAATTTAAATCCTCCCTCAAAACATTCTCTTGCTTGCCATGTAAACTTTTCAGTCGTTCAACCCATTTTAATGTAAACTCATCGACTTCTCCATTATCATCATCATTCTGTATCCTCCCAACATCATTAGCGAATCTATCAAGGAAGGAAATACCTCTGACCAGCACTTTTGCTACCAAATTGGCCATATAAACTCTTCCATGTCTGTTTGGAAAGATTCTAGAGTAATAATTGGGTTTATTTATGAAATAGAATAAATCAATTGTTTTTACCCTTGATATTAAGTAAGCTGCATTATTTTTTATTTATAGTATCACTTTATTATTTTTATTAATCCTGTTAAAATGGTAGGAATCTTGCCTAATTGGTACTGTGCACAAAATTAAGTTGGTATGTTGCGTAGACTTGATTAGGTTATCTACATCTGTTAAATTATAAGTTCCATTTACCCCAGCTATTACAGCCATGAAATCCTTGTGTCCAAAATCTTCAGATAGTTGTTTCACATTCTCAGTTACTTGTGAGAAGTTTGCATTTGGCTTGCTTATTATCTAAGGGTGTCTAAATAGACTTTTCTTTAGGTTATCAAACAATTTATAACCATAGTTGTCTATAAGGTATCAGTATTGTCACGGCTTTGGATTGCCTGACAGAAATCTTGGGTTCGTTGTTCGTTTCGTTTATTCCAAAAATCAAAGTCCAATTAACACAGCAATAATTTATTCCACATAACAATACACTCTGACACTAATTACTTTAATAACTACTCAACAATTAAACTCTTTACAATCACTATTTAAATCTACAAAGCAATAGCCGCCTTTATATATCCCTAAATCTATTTCTGTAAAATCTAGAATACACACGATAATCTTATTTTCCAGATTAAAGTAGAATAATTCGCTAGATTCTAGTATTTTCGCCATCGAGGTTGAGATTCTTGACAGCCTGGCGAACGCCACGCCACAGTATCTTATTCTTATAGTTTTTCATGTTAATCATCTTTGGTTCACTTTCCAGTTTATTGGTATGACATGGTGTTCCCTTACTTGTACTTTTGTATGTCGCATTATCCTTCTTTAGTTGCTGTAGCGATTCAAGCATATTATCATTTTCCTTTTTAAGATTTAGTACTTCCTTCGCGCTCTTACCTCAAGTATCTATCTTCAATTTCATATTTCTTCTCTGCATAATAAGAAACTTGATCATTCGGCTTTTCAATAATATCCCCTTGGCTCTTACCATCTTTAATTTTAGTCCTCATGTCCATTAAGTCTTCTTTCAGTGCTATGATTTCGGCTTTACTTTTCTTTAATTCATTATCTGATTGACCTCTATTTTTGTTAACTCCTCCGTTTTCTTCTCAAGTATTCCTATTTCTTTCGTCATGTTCTTTTCCTCTTTTTCGAATTGATATAATTGCTGTTTATGATTTTTAGATTTGCGATGTTCCATTTGCTCTTATTCTACGACACTTTGCTTTAGAGCTTGATTTTCTTCAGACAGAGATAATATTTTTAGTTTAAGACGGTTTGTTGAGCTTTTTAGCTCCTTTGTTTCATTTTCCAATATATTCTCTGCATTAAAAAAAAAACATCACCTTGAAAGTCAACAGTGGTTCTTCGCAAATTAATTATCTGGGTTTCTTTATCTCTTAAACCCTCTTTTAATTGATCTATTTGTTGTTGAAATTGTACTGTTATTTCTCCGTTCTCAGCTTCCACCTCATTCAACATTGTACTCGGCTTTCTATTCTCATGAAATATTTTTTCAATTTGTTCATCATTGCAAATTTTATCAGCCCACGATTTACAAATAGAAGGCACTTTTCTTGATATTAGAAAGAAAAGTAAACTTATTAAAGGCAGGTCTCTCAAAGGAAGCATGATTGTCGTATGAAACATCTAGATTCAACAATTCTGTTCATCCCATCCATTTACACTAGCAGTGCCCTGGGTCAGTTAAGTTAGCCCCCCCCCCCCCCATATTTCCAAATCCATTAAAACTTATACCATTTTTTTGCACCCATTTTGCACCGTTTTGCACCACCCGAAAAAAAATTTGCACCCCCTCAGGAGAGAGATTATATAGAAGTATTACTGGGGGGGCCAAATTAACCATGCCCCCCCCCACACACGCCGAATTTCAATTTATGATAGCATACATTGTTCTCCGAGTTTTGCACCATTTTGCACCATAAATATTAAATTTTGCACCGCAACCCTTAGACCTCTACAAGGGGTTGAAAGAGAAATAGTTGCCCCCCCCCCCACACGCCAAATTTCAATTTAAAATAGCAGAAATTGTTCTCCGAGTTTTGCACCATTTTGCACCATAAATATTAAATTTTGCGGTGCAAAATTTCGGAGAACAATTTGTGCTATTATAAATTGAAATTTGGCGTGGGGGGGAAAACTATTTCTCTTTCAACTCCCTGTAGCGGCTTAAGGGTTGCGGTGCAAAGTTTAATATTTATGGTGCAAAATGGTGCAATACTCAAGGTGTTCCGTGAGTATTGCACAAATTGTTATTTGTAGTATTGCACAAATAACAAATTGTTATTTTAAATTGAAATTTGGCGTGTGGGGGGGCAATTATTTCTCTTTCAACCCCCTGTAGCGTCCTAAGGGTTGCGGTGCAAAATTTAATATTCATGGTGCAAAACTCAAGGAACAATTTGTGCTATCATAAATTGAAATTTGGCGTTCGGGGTGGGCCAATTATTTATCTTTCAACCCCCTGTAGAGGCCTAAGCGTTGCGGTGCAAAATTTATTATTTATGGTGCAAAATGGTGCAAAACTCGAAAGACAATTTGTGCTATTTTAAATTGAAATTTGGCGTGTGGGGGGGGGCTAACTATTTCTCTTTCAACCCCCTGTAGAGGTCTAAGGGTTGCGGTGCAAAATTTAATAGTTATGGTGCAAAATGGTGCAAAACTCGGAGAACAATTTATGCTGTCATAAATTGAAATTCGGCGTGTGGGGGGGCCATGGTTAATTTGGCCCCCCCCCCCCCCCCAGTAATACTTCTATATAATCTCTCTCCTGAGGGGGTGCAAAATTTTTTTCGGGTGGTGCAAAACGGTGCAAAATGGGTGCAAAAAAATGGTATAGGTTTTAATGGATTTGGAAATATGGGGGGGCTAACTTAACTGACCCCAGTGCCCTCAAACTGTCAATTATCATCCAGAATGTTTCAAAAGGTTTTAAAATGTTACAAATGTTGGTAGTTTGAGTTGGCCTGTACAAGAGTGCTCACCGACATATCCATTTTGCTGCCACTTTCGTTGTTAGACTCGCGAAATTTCTCCAGCTTTCTGCTTTCTGCTACTACTTGTCAAATTTTTCACGAATCGTTTCTACATCGCCTTCAACTTCTCCGACTGTTTCTATTTCGCCCTAAACTTCTTCTCGAATGTTCTGGAATAGTCACGGCGATCCTTTCAATATCTCTTTGTTTGTTTTTTGTTTTGACGTTATCCCTATTGCTATGGCACTTGCTGTCTTCTTTTCTCTTTTCGAAATCATTAGAGAGGGGATGTCAATAGAGATAGAGGAAATATCTCTATTCATTACAGAATCCAAACCCTGTTTTTCTATCTGTTGTCTGTTCTCTTCTTCCTGTTATCTGTTTTCTTCTTCTTGGGTAAAGATTTTGAGATTTGTTTGAATTCCATGCTTATAGACCGGTGCATAACGACCATTTTTTTTGAAACGATTTTCTCCCGTCTGCCATTAAGGGTGGTTATTCTTTATGCAAAAAGAAGTGGAATGGCTGAAATTTCAAAGAGCCCCGTGTGTGACAATACAATGATATGCTTATTTTAAAATGTATTGAAAAGTGGAGATTTGGATCAATATTATCCCGTCTGCCCCACATTTTGAAGGTAATTTAAACAAAAATGAGTACAAGAAAGCTAAGCGGCGGAAACCCTAGGTTAGTATAAAGTGTCATATTACTAATTTCAAAATGTCGACAAAATCCGACATGTGGATCAACGACCTCCCGTCTGCCAAATTAAATTTATGTTGCATTTACGATTTAGAGATCAATGAGCAAATGGCAGAAAATCTCGGTTGTTATAATAATATTTAACAATTTTTTGTTGTATCAAAATGCTGTGATGTTGAAACAATTTTCTCCCGCCTAAAACATGTTTTGTTACAATGGATTTTAGATAAATAATGTACCTTTGCAACGGCAGAAAAATTGAAGTGGTACAGACATTTATTTTTAATTTTTCAAAATGTCAAAAAATTTCAAATTTGAGATCAATTATTTCCCGTCTGCCATTAATGTATATTAAATAAATTGCTACCAAAAGCTTAAGTTTTGACTGGCAGAAATTGCAGAGTGGTACAAGTCCTAATAAACAATTAAATTGCGACAAAAATTGTTTATATGATGAACGTTTTTAACCCGTCTGCCATTTGGTTAAGTGAAATGTAGTAATGAGAATATGCATATTTTCAATATGGCAGAAACCGTAATAAGTTACATAAGTTGCACATATGGTTATTAAATTGCAATTTTTTCCCGTCTGCCAACTTAATTGAGTAGAGTTACTATCAAAATAACTGAATACCTATCAAAAAGCAAAATGACTGCTTATATACAGGGTCTGCTCCTTATAATTAGTGCTGCTCCTACAACTTAAACAAAAGAAAATACAGAAAAAAGTTAAATATAAAAGTTGTAGGGTTTTATCTCTATTATCTTTCGTATATGTCAAAATAGGCAAATGACAGGTGTCAACTGTCATAATGACAGCACTTGCATTTTTTTAAATGGAACAACCTGTATATTTTTAGCTACGATAATAGATTTTTTTCTTCTGATTTCAAATATACCATATATATTGATATTTGGTTCAGCTGTTTTTACGCTATTCAAATTTAAACATGCATTTACATTTCCCCTTAATTAGGTCTGTTCCCGGTTTCTAATATCAATGATGACGCTTGCTCAATGCAATTTTAAAATGAAATAGCGCAAAAACAGCTGAACCAAATATCAACATATATGGTACATTTGAAATCAGAAGAAAAAAATCTATCATTCTAGCTAAAAATATACAGGGTGTTCTATTTAAAAAAAATGCAAGTGCTGTCATTATGACAGTTGGCACCTGTCATTTGCCCATTTTGACATGTGCAAAATATAATAGAAATAAAACCCTACAACTTTTGAATTTAACTTTTTTTTGTATTTTCTTTTGTTTAAGTTGTAGGAGCCGCACTAATTATGAGAAACAGACCCTGTACAAATGTTTGAAATCTCACATACAAGTTATAATTTTTTTTCAATGCCTATCACACATTATAGATTTTCCTGATGAGGATGAAAGTGAAGAAGAAATTAATGAAAACGAAGATTTTGGTGATTTATCAAATTTGGATGACGGCAATAATGATGATGATAATGGAGAAGGCGACATCAGTTGTGATGGAAGTGACTCCGAACGGATATATGACAATGACAACGATAATGATGATGCTGATGATAATTATACTGCAGATGCTGTTTTTGATAATGTTGATGATTAAAACATTTTTTTCCTAAGGATACAATTTTTTTATTATTCTGCCTTATCATATTTAGGTGTCTTGAGAGCAACTTTAATTTTAATCAACCGGTTGTCAGACGGGAGAAAACTGTTTGGCCACATAAACATTTTTCGCAATTTAACAATAGTTGTGCAACGTATGTAGCTCATTGGGGTTTCTGTCATATTGATAATGTGCATATTCTCATAACTAAATTTCACTGAAACAAACGGCAGACGGGTTAAAAACGTTCATGATATGAACAATTTTTGTTCCAATTTTGTTGATCAATTATAAGAACTTGTATCAGCCTGCAATTTCTGCCAGTCGAAATTTAAGCTTTTAGTAGTAGCTAATTTAATATAAATTACTGGCAGACGGGAAAAAATTGATCTCAACTTTGAAAATTTTTGACATTTTTATTGTTTCTGCCAATTGTTAATATACCTTGGATACATCTGCCAATACATTTCTTGGATTTTACTTTGCATGTCAAACTCATCTTCCAAATGGCAGATGGGAGAAAATTGTTTCAACATCTCAGCATTTTGATACAACTTCAAAAATTGTTAGATATTATTATAACAACCGAGATTTTCTGCCATTTCCTCATTGATCTCTAAATCGTAGATGCAACATAAATTTAATTTGGCAGACGGGAGGTCGTTGATCCACATGTCCGATTTTGGCGACATTTTGAAATTAGTAATATGACACTTTATACTAACCTAGGGTTTCCGCCGCTTAGCATCCTTGTACTCATTTTTGTTTAAATTACCTTCACAATGTGTGGCAGATGGGATAATATTGATCCAAATCTCTACTTTTCAATACATTTTCAAATTAGCATATCATTGTATTGTCACACGCGGGGCTCTTTGAAATTTCAGCCCTTCCACTTCTTATTGCATAAAGAAGAACCATCCTTAATGGCAGACGGGAGAAAATCGTTTTAAAAAAAAGGTCGTTATGCACCGGTCTATTATTATCCGTTCACAATCCGATGTCCACAGGTAGGTACAGGTAAAATCACCTTTCAATGCTATTTGCACCTGTGGACATCGGATTGTGAACAGGATATATATTTACAAAGCATATTGATACCGTCATCACATCACCCACCAATGCCATGCGCCTCCGTGAATTTTTACTTTCAAGTATGTTTATCGTGCTCTTCTTGCTATGCCAGTTGCAAGGCCAGTTGTGTGTTGTGTATGGTAACCATATTGTGCAGTTCACAAAGAAAATTTCATAGAAGAATTCCATTTAAATTATGGGGAGATAGGTTGTAACATGATGGGGAATTTTTTAAACCTTATATCTCTAGAAATTAGAAGACGATTTTTCGATATATCAATTTTTTATAAAGTTATTAACAACTGATATATTAACTCTCCGGATCTGCTTGCAGCCGTTGTGCTTTATCTTCGTCCAATACATTCTAGAAAAGGTGTTCTTTTTAATGTTGATTTTCATAGAACCCATTATGGTCTTAACCTTAGGTCTTAACACCCCTTCAATCCTTGAAGGGGTGTTACTTCAATAGGATGGGTAGATTGATGATTAGTTAGCCAGTAGTGATATAGATATATTTTGTGACAATCTTAACAGTTTTATTTGTAAAGTGAATAAGTGAAAAATGCTCGGAAAAATGTTTTATACTAATAATTGGTCAATCCGCTATCTCTCAATGATTTTTAAATTGTATGTGCTTATTCTTGTTTCATTTTTGTTGTTATCAGCATTTTGTTTTTTCTTTTTCTTTAGTCTCATTCTATTTTAGGCAGCATAACATTATTTAATGCTTGTTGCTATTGTAAATGCTAGATGCGTTAAGAAAAATTTTGGTTTGTCTTTGTCCACCTTGTCCTATTCTCCCTGTTTTCCTATCTGTCGTTCTTATTATGCTTGTTTTTCTTTTCCTTCTTCCCGTTCTCAAGTTTCAACAAATTAAGCATCTGGTTCATATGAATCTTTGATGTTGGCGGCCTGTTGTCTCATTTTCACCATGAAGGAAAATTTCTTCAGTATCTTCACTCACTTATACCACTTCTGTTCTCACCACCAATTATATGCGAATTTGTAGATGAATGAGACTACTCTTCCAAAATTAATTTATTTTTATTCAAGGCAGAACACAAAAATTGAATCGAAGCAGGCACTATTACAACACTTCTTTTCACTACAAGAGTCAAGCTTAACTCTTAAATATATAGTCACAAAACTACACTTTATTTTTTCCCAAGATAGATTTTGGCATTGTCAACTTTGAAACATAAACAATACCGCTAATGCCGCTTATTGGCCGCTATTGTGAAACTGATGTCAACCTGCAGAAACACCTCATTTTGCGACCAATCAGGGTCAAGCGTTATTGTTTATGTTTCAAAGTTTTCAATGTCAAAATCTATCTTGGGAAAAAATGAAGTGTAGATGACAACTCACGTTCAATTCACAACTGATTCATGACACACTGACGTCTTAATCACAGATTCTTTCATATGTAGATAAGTTATTTGCTTCCTTTCATTGGTCAAATTTTAATTGGGAATTTTCTAATGGTTCATATGAATAAAACACAAGCAAATGCTTTTACTTATGTTTTTTGAGATAAACATATTCATAAAGCCAATACTACATTTTATTCATATGACTGGTTGTATCTCATTTTTGTACTTAATTTTTTGATTGCAAATATTACTGGATTACCAACCTTCACATGAAGTTTCTGTGTCTACTAGAATCTCGGAGTTTTAATTTCTTATTCCTAAAATTCCTACACCAAATTCGAACCACCTCAATACTTACTTTTTTGTTTTAAATGCGCCTACAATAAACTGCGTGGTTATCTATTGCATTACCAATATTTGTTTTATTCTACTGACATGCTATGAAGAAAAAAATAAAAGCAATAGTAGGTACTAGCTCTTTCCAGGTAACTGTTTTTTTCATTGCTAGTCCGCTAGAGCCCCTTAATAAAAGATTTTCTCAAGGTTTTTAATCCAATCGCGCTTCTAATAGGATCAAATAATCTCTGCACATCTAAACTTGAATATAAACCTCGATATAAACATTCTGTGAAATTTGAAAGTATATATTGTTTTTTTTACAGTTGAAAGAGATCCAAAAAAAAGAAGAGTCAAACCTGTTGAGCAGGCGTGTGTCTTAGATTTTGATGAAGAGAGCAGTGACGATTCAGATTTCAGAATCGAAGATCATCCAGAAATTAGTGATGATGAGGAGGACTCCAACACTGATGAAAATAAAGGTAAGAACACTTATTGTTTAGATTTTAGTAAGCACATTCAAATTTTTCTTAGGAAAACAATCTACCAGTGAATCTGAAAGCGAAGATTCAGAACTGGATAAATTAGATGAACTCAGAAATTTAAATCCACCTGATACCAATGGGTTTTCTTCTATTGCAAATGTGATCCAAAAAGCTGGTTTGCAATCTCAACTAAATGTAAGTACCTAAGTAACTGCTCACCCTTTGAGAATGGTCAAAAAATAATTGGTTTTTAGTTTAATGAAAAAGATGCAGACCTTTTCATTTGCTGTGGATGCTTGGGAGACCATAGCGATGGTGTCAATGAAATTGTTGAATGTGACAGTTGTGGAGCCACTGTTCATGAGGGCTGCTATGGCATTTCCGACTCAAACAGTCTAGCAAGGTGGGTATTTAACAATTTTAGGTTAGTCTCTCAAGACTCAAGTTTATTATTTCTTATCACTGATCTTGACTTCGATTGGCAGCAAACTTAGTTTTAGATCATATTTGAATAGGTAATGCTTTTTGGTAACTTTTTAGATTTACCATTAACAAACTGCTTTAATATGACGGGTATCTGTTGGATATAGCTTTAAGCATTTATCTTTAAATTCTTGCTATTTGTATTGATTCCACATGTAGGTACAAATGGCTTATTGTTAGTTTCATTGTAGTGACTTCTCTTTATATACTTTATCTAGGAGAGAAATGTGTAGATTTGATCAATTGAATATTTTCAGTACCAATTCACTGGCACCAACAGCACCTTGGTTCTGTGAAGCTTGCAGGGCAGGAGTGAAAGATCCTGTCTGTGAATTGTGCCCAAACTCAGGTGGCATTTTCAAGGAAACTGATGTCGGAAAATGGGTTCATCTAATTTGCGCTTTGTACGCACCAGGTAAGATTTAATTTTCTAGATTTTATGCAAAATGACAATTGAATTATTATTTTGTTAGGGGTTGCTTTTGGAGAAGTCGACAAACTAACTAGTGTAACCCTTTTCGAAATGCCCTATAGCAAATGGGGAACAAAAACTTGCAGTCTTTGCGCTGATGAGAGATTCTCTAGAACTGGCGTTTGTATTGGTTGTGATGCTGGAATGTGCAAGACATATTTTCATGTCACTTGGTAAGTAAAATTATTGTTAAAATCTAGTTTATTAATACTAATATTTTTTTTTTAGTGCACAAAGGGAAGGATTTCTCTCAGAAGCTCACACAGAAGAAGTGGATCAGGCCGATCCGTTTTATGCACACTGCAAGCTCCATTCTGATAAAACTCTTGTGAAAAAACGTAAGAGGAACTATTTGGCTTGGCAGCTTCGAATGCAGTATAGAAAAATGAAATTTGATAAGGAGGGTCATATGGAGTCTCCAGAACAAGTGAGGATACAAAGGAAACTTGCAAAGCAACGACTTCATTATTTGGAATACAAAAAAAGGAAGGCATCTCCATGGGGTAAGTTTCCAAGGAAAAATATATACAGGGTGTTCATTTTAAAACTTACCACCCCTTTTATCTCGGAGTTGAAAAATTTTCGAAAAAATTCCTGAAACACATCAATTATAATTTGAAGGGGGATGAGTTTTTATGCAAAATTCAACTCCCCGGCCCCCAGAGCCACCTCCCAAGAAAATCGTAAATGGAAAGGGGGGTTAAGTGATACATCATTTTGGAAGGTTTTTAATTCCATACATTCTGGAACTAAATTTTAATCCCTAAGTTCAACTGTTTTGGAAATATTGACCGTTGAATATTGACTTTTCTGCAGTTTTAAAGGGGTAATTTTAGAGGAAAACGGATCTAACATTCTTATCTTGAATTTTTATAAACTATTATTCGACAGCAATTTTGAATCCAAGATAAGAATTACTACGTTTTCATGGAGTTTTGAAATCGTTTTGAATAAGGTTTTGGTATTGAAAAAGCCATGAAAACAGGTACTGAAATCGATTTCAGTTTCAAGGTCGTTAGACCTTTTTTTGGGATCGTATCGAAATTTAAATTCAGAAGCTTGAATTTTAATTCTAATTTTTCCTCTACATGAAAACGGGAAAGAGGATTGGATTCAAAACGATTTTAAAACTCCATGAAAACGTAGTGAATGTAAGATCGGTTTTCCTCAAAAATTACCCGTTTAGGTTTTACAGCCTGTCAAAATAGCAAAAAAGTCAATTTTCAACTGTCAGTATTTCCAAAACAGTTGAACTTAGGGATTAAAATTTAGTACCAAAATGTATGGACTTAAAAGCCCTCCAAAATGATGAATCACTTGACCCCCCTTCCCATTTAAGATTTTCTAGGTGGTGGCTCTAAGGGCTGGGGGGTTGAAAGAGGGGCGGTGAATTTTGCATAAAAACTCATCCCCCCTCAAATTATAGTTGACGTGTTTCAGGATTTTCGTGCAGAAAATGAGACTTTTTCCAAAAAAAATAAATCTCTCTCATTCTCCCTCTACGCTAATACATTTGTTCATCTTGAATAGGCAAAAAAGGTAAACATGCTAGTCATTACTTTCACTTTCGCTTGCCTATTCAAGATAAGAATTATAATAGTATATTACATACCGAGTAGGGAAGTGTTTCATTACTGTCGAGAGATTTATATAGTCTCGAGACATAAATGAAAACTTTCCTCCGAGGTTTGTATACTATTTTATTTGCAAGCCCGCCATTAATTATGATTAGTCATTTAATTTTTTTAATATTAAAAAAATAAAACAAACATGCCAAAATGTGTCATTCACTGTTTTGACGTTTTTACCTGGCATGTTCTCATTGTTGCCAGCAAAGGTAAATAAATTACAGTGAGGGAAAAAAAGGTCAGTAATGTCAAGATTACATATATGGTTGCAAATAAAATACTATTACTAATACCTACCAGTGATGAGGAGTACCGAGAAAATTTAATTAAAAGTAAACAATTATGCAGAATTTACTAGCTATTTGATTGTTAACATTTATACAAAATAGGTAAAATTATGCCAGCAAATATATGTTAAAATTCAGGATTGTTTATTTATCTTATCATGGAAAATAGGTTAGGTTATACAGACAGATTGAACACATCTGATCTGCGCATGCACGCTCCAGCTGCCCACTCCACAAACTCGGGGTTTATCGAGCTCGCTCTGAGCGCTCAAAATATGTCAAACCAAACACAATCAAGGGTTGTCGGAGCTTCAAAAATAACGGAAAAGAGACAAAAGTGCAAGCTCTGAGTGCACCGAGCGTGAACCCAAACGCGCCCTCAAACGTTAGGAACATTGATATAGACCTATTTTTTTTTTACCTTGACTGCGCGCGCAACTCGTAGGTTGCAGGTGAGCTTCCAATGAGAAGTGAGTTTGTTACATGCTTGCGTCATATTCTTATTCAGGGGCCAGTTCAGAATAAATCGTTCCTTCTTTCTTTGTAACGTGTAATTCGACAAAAAGCAAACTAATACTTAAGGTCGCAACAATGATGACAATGCAGTGCTCTATTGGTTGATTTTTCGAAACTTGTTTTAAGGTCTTTAAAAAAACGTCACATCAGAATTGGCTCAAATTTGGCATAAACATTATTTGATCGATTATCTACAATTCCTTATTTCGGTTTTTCGAT
Organism: Ceutorhynchus assimilis; assembly: GCA_917834065.1. Classification (NCBI taxonomy): domain Eukaryota; kingdom Metazoa; phylum Arthropoda; class Insecta; order Coleoptera; family Curculionidae; genus Ceutorhynchus; species Ceutorhynchus assimilis. Next base: position 29,663,416 of record OU892278.1, on the reverse strand, counting down.
ATTTTGCCTTTTTGTTTAAATTCAAAAATCATATTCGCGACCACCAAAACAACTAAATGTGTTGGTGGTTGCATATTTGCATGTTTATCAAGATTGGATCCGTGAAAAGCATACTTTATTGATAACCACGCAAAACTAAAAAAAAGCTATTTGTAGATAAAGATATCAAATAATGTTTATGCCAAAGGATTTTGAAAATTAATGCGGATTTTTTTAGAATACACTAAAACGAATTTTGAAGGTGAAAATTGGTGAAAATTTGACAGTTACAGTTCAAGCAATTTCGAGTAGACGGCGCCACGGCAAAAAAGCTACATTGAGAGCATCATAACTGACCATTCTTTTGCAATTTCATGGTGCATTGTTGCCGGATGAAACATTTATCAGAATAAACGTGCAAACGATGTTAACATACACTTTAAAGCTCTTCTTTTGTCTGATCTAAGGCATTGTGAAACACTTGACATTATATCACTTCTTCAATTTTATAATGTTCTATTTGTATTATCTGCATTTGTTCTGCAACAATAGAATCTGGCTTCATTGCAGCCACGAATTGCGCGCGCATGTCATCTTTTATCACTTCCTAACTTGTATTTATTACAATTAGGGATGGCAATTTTTAGAAAAACATCGATGCAGCGACATCGATAGACATCGGAAAGCAATGCATCGATTTATAAGATACATCGAGTTGAAAACATCGATGTGTTCGATATTTTCAAAAAATGCGATATTTTATTTATTATTTCTTTTTAGTTATTGAAAATAAAATTATAATTGAGTCAATTAGATAAGTTGAATTAAAAAATAAGAAAGGCATAACAACATAATATAAGCAAAAGCCCGCGGAATCATAACCTGTGGTGCAAACAGCCTACGTCACGCTGTCAACAGCGTTAAGTCAACTGTCAATTTTTCATCAAAACTGTCAAGAATAGCGATTTTCATTGGGTAGAACCCAAGGGTAGAACCTAGTGCCGACGGCCGAGTAACAAAAAATGTATTTAAAAAAATCAGACATTTTAAAGGTTAAACATCGATAGTATCGATGTCGATGTATCGATATATCGGCTTGTGTTGCATCGATGTAAAAGTATCGATGTTTATTGTTCGATATATCGATGTTTTGAAAAAATCGATGTATCGTTGCCATCCCTAATTACAATTAAGCTCTCTTTTTCTATTTATGTGAGACAAGTCAATTAACAACAAAAAAACTTAGCAAGTCTCTACTTTTGTTCTTTTTTTTTAACAATTTGCTTCCAATGGCAAAACGCACAATTTTGCTACCGCACGTTTGCAAACTGGCCGGTCACTACACTGGACACTAGCAACGCGTGTTATATTGTCTAGATCATTATGCAGTTCGATCACGCGCCTAATTTTCCATTTACACATTGTCCTCTTTGATAATAACTAAACTGCCGACCTTTAACAAATTTGGGAAATCGTTCTTCCATTATTCTCGCATTTGAAATTCGGAAATATATTCCTTGTTCTACTTTCTTTTCCAAAACTGCTGAACCATCTTTGTAAATGTTTGAATTTCCGAAGACAATTTTCGGCAACACTGGGGTAATCTTGTTCAGCTGCCCGATTCTGTTTTACGAGTCGAGTCGAAATTCGTATCGAATTGTCAAAATAGCTATTCTGTTTTTCGCTTTTTCAATACGTTTTAAGGCCGGGACACATCTATCATACATTCTTCCGATCCGACTCCGATCATACAATCAAGGTCCTTATTCTTGGAACCGGGGAGCAACGGAACACTCGTTCTCCTAGGAACGCTGCTCCCTGTTTCAAGAATAGGAACCCCGATTGTATGATCGGAGTCGGATCGGAAGAATGCATGATAGATGTGTCCCGGGCTTTATACGGTACGTCCGGAGCTGTCGTATTCGATATCGAGACAATTCGACTCGACTCGTAAAATAGAATCCGGAGTCAGGAATATATATGAGCGATTTTCCTATTAGAAAATGAGTTGGGGAGAGTGGGATCATATCTTGTGGATCCGATGGCAACGGAGTCAATGGTCTAGAGTTTATCACTCCTTCTATTTGAGTTAGAACCGTGCTAAGATCCTCGTAAGTAAGGCTAGCGTCACCCAAAACACGTTTAAGATGATATTTGATACTTTTCACGCCAGCCTCCCACAAACCTCCAAAATTTGACGCTCTACGTGGCATAAAATGCCATGAAATGCCTTCGGCTGATAATTCTGAGACGACCTTATCAAAGTTAAATTGAAAAAAATTGCGGAGGATAGAGTTAGCACCCACAAAAGTAGTCCCATTATCAGAGTAGATAAAATGTGTTTTTTTTCAAAAGATAAAAGTCAAAATGACATCAATGACATTATGTTGGCAATACAATGTAAAATTGTCAATGCTTTCAAATTTTTTATGTAGAAAAGGCTTGTGTTGCCAACATAGTTACTAAATTTTTGACTTGGGGAATTATCTTTAAAAAAAAAACAGACTTTATGTAGGGGCTTGCCTCTTCTCCCAAAAAATCTTTTGAGAATCGCAAGAAAGGCTTGACTGTTCAAGTCACTGACAACTTCTAAGTGAACGCACTTGGTGTTCATACACACAAAAATACAAATATGTATAACCTTTTAGAATCTTAGGATTTCTGCATTTTCTATCTATGATAGACAGAAGACCCGCATAATCAGCTCCAGTATTTGTAAAAATTGGTTGATAACCAGAGAGTCGGTACTCGGGCAAATTACCCATCGAATAATTAACTGAAGTTGGTTTGGATTTATAGTTATTTATGTATCAAGGAAATTATGAGGGTGTTATTATCAGGTATTAATACCCACGGGCAATCGGCTTATTATGTAGTAGAGCAGGATGTTTCTGCTTATCGGGCACATCTGCATTCTGAATTCTACCACCGACTTGTATTAAACCCATTTCATCTTTCATCCCAATAGGGTTTTAAACATAACAAACTACTCAAATTACTTAATGAACATTTAATATTTAGTAAGTGATAATCCTTTGTGAATGACTGAATTTGAGACATTTTTTAAACTAATTTATTGAGAGCCTTATTAAGTTCTTATCAATGATGAATATTTGTTGAACTCAAAATCAGGAGTTTCTTTAACGCATGTGGAATGACTCATCACTCTTTGTTCAGGTAAATTTTGAGGCACCTCCCTTACACAATTAAAACACTGTCAAAATGTATCTTCAAAGATTCTTTTACCTTTTCAACCAGTTTACAGGTAAGAACAGCCGCGCACAGCTCTAGGCGCGGTAAACTGGTTTTTTTATGGGAGCTACACGGGATTTTCACAAAATAAACGCATCCGCCGTAAGCCCCTTCTGAAGCATCTGCAAATCCATGGATATGTACAACCTCCCATTTATTAGTTAAAACTTGTCGAGTAATGCTAATGTGATTCAAAAATTGGAGGTTTTTGCAAAACTCCAACCATTTATTGTGAAGGTAAGAAGGAAGTGGCTCATCCCAAGCTAAATGTTCTTGCCAAAGAAGCTTCGCAACAAGCACAATTGGCCCTGAAAGACCTAAAGGTTCAAATATGTGACTTGTAACTGACAGAACCGTACTCTTGCAGATTTCGCCTTCAAATTTAATTTTTTTTATCGAATAATAGATGGTATCACTAGAAGCATTCCAAAAACGTCTAAAGTTTTATTTTGGTCATCCTCTCCCAAATATAATATACTTGATGACAAATTATCGTGAACTTGAAATTGATTCAATAAATCTGGTTTATTAGACAACCACTTTCTAATCCGGAAGCCCCCACTAGCCATGATGAAGGATATTTCTCTTTGAACTTGTAACAACTTAGAACTAGAAAATGCATCTATGTCAATACGTCATCTTAATAGAAATAATTTAATATGGCTTCACTAGCTTCAGGATATTCACCCTGGAAATCCAGAGCTAGCTGATTAATGATCTTAGTGCCAAGAATGGAGATGACGCACAACCATATATTACTGTATTGAATTCATACCATTCAATCTCTGCCTAAGGGTCATCTGGGGATTTCCATAAAATTCTTTGAAAGCAGCATTCACTTGTGTCTATGAGAATTTGCCTGTACATCTTTGATATATCTGCATTAAGAACGTATGGGTAAATTCTGAACCTAAAAATTATAGATACAAGGTCCCTTTGAATAGTAGGTCCAACATGCTGTACGTCATTCAAGGATAAACCCTTAGAGCAGGTAAAGGTAAAGAGGAGTAGTAACATGAAGTTGGAAAATGAAGCCGTTTTTTTCCAGGTATTTTGGCACCAAAAAAATGGCGGTATAGGCAATTCAATGCTTTACCTGTATTATGTCCGTACGACAGCGCTTTACCTGCTCTAAGGATAAACCAGTGTCACTCTTAGCCGACGTATCAAAAACTACGCGCAACTTTGTGGCAAACTAGATTCCTTAATCACAGGATGATGTGCCAAATAGTAACACGGTTTGGTATCAATAAAATCAACAGAAAAACCTTCAACCTTTGTCATGTGATCCATATCCTTGTATTCCTCAAGAAATTCAACATAATCCCTCTCATTTTTAAATAGACGTCTTTCAAGAACTATCAATCGTTTAATTGCTATATTCTTCGACTGACCTAAACCCACAATATTATCTTTAAAGGGAAATTTTACCACAAATCGCCCATCAGTATCTCGAGAGTAATTTTGTACAAAATGCTCTTCGCATAACTGTTCAGAATTTTCATTGGTACATTCCTCCAGTTCCTATAAACGTGTAAGTTTTTCATCAATCGTCTGATCTAATGAAAGACAAGCTGCCACCTGTGTATTTGAGGCATTAGAAGCAGAATCAAAATATCCACCAAGAATCCAACCAAATCTTGTTTTCTGAAGCGTAGGCATTCCCTGAGTACGAATTTGTTTCATGAGTAACGTTCTATAAAATACATCAACGCCCAATAAAGTATCTATATCTTTATGAATGTTGTGTAGCACTTTTTATCTTTTGGTACACAGCGAACGGCTGCTTTTCATCTGGAGAGCAGATGGGTCGGAGTTCAAAATCAAAGTTTTAATTTTTAATGAAGTTTTTAATTATTTACTCAAATATTTAAAATTCAATATACACCTAAGTATATATTACTAAAAGGGCGCCACGCAATTTTTATTTGATTTGGTTTAAATTGCGAAACCAAACTTAGAGAACATCTGCAAAATTATTAATTGGTGAGAGTGGAACAATAATAATTAAAACAACACTTCAATCTTCGATTGAATAAAATTCTATTTGTCAATAATTAGTTGATGGTTATTCAAGTCACATTGTAATCACAAAATATATATAGCCAATTTAAAATAGGAGTACCTATGAAATAAATATGTTAAATAACCAGTACCTATTTAATGGTAGATACTTAAAGTAGAGTATCAATGTAATTAATAAGTTTCTTTTCAAGAGAAAAAAAAAAATATGTAAGTTAATGAATCTTAAAATTTATGGAAACTTGTTTAACCTGGATATTAGGTTGTCTAATTGACACTTTAATTATCTCATACCTAGGACCTAGAACCCCATAGTCGACTATAGTTCACAATATTGCTCTATGGTATTTTTTTTTTTTGAATTATGGTTAGTGTAGTGATTTTATGATTCACGTTAACGTTGAGGGCACAAAGCCCCTTTAAAGAGGGATGAAAATCACCCTGATTGATAGAATCTTAAACAATAATTTTATATAACCCTTATGGGTAAAAAGGGAAAATATGTGAATTATAATATGGTTATTTAAAGAGAGAAAATAAATAAATAGTAATAAAAATAATAATCTGAATGTTCTGAAAAATCTGAATATGATAGCAATTAATTTGCTAATGAAGTTAAATAATAATGATAAAATATTCTGAAAAATCAGAATATGAGAGCAATCAATTTACTAACAAAGTGTGACAATATTAATAATATAAAATTCTGGATATGACAGCAATTAGATTGCTAATAAAGTGGTTTTAATAATAATGATAAAATATTCTGGATATGACAGCAATTAGTTGGCTACTAAAGTGGTTTTAATAATAATAATAAAATATTCTGGCCTGTTTATCCTTGAAGCGGTCACAATCTCAATTCTACGACGAATAATTCAACCAATAGAGTTCGTCGTGTCTCGTGTCTCGCGACCCTTAAAGTCAGCGAGTACTGAAGTACTGAATTTCTTAGGGCAGGAATTACAGGGCGATGATGGTATGGGGTGCAAACTACCAAACGTACAGGTATATGGTATAATCAACCAATAACCAATGGTCCAATTCTTGGAGTCGACTCCCACGCGGATCCTACAGGGTAAAAAACACACATGTCACAAATGGGGCGGAAAAGTGGGATAAAAGAGTTGTGGAAATATATTCCAGATAAAGAAATTAATGCTTGAGCAGCTTACCTTGATTGGATTCCACAAAACACAACACAAAAAGCGATTCTGGCACGCCAAAGATTCTGGATTAATAACCCAGGAAGTTAAACAGAAAACCTTCTTTTCTTTGGCTCTAGTACTCGATGGCCTCTTGATCCATTGATAGAAAACTTCAACAAAACTCTTCAAAAGGTATTTGGGCAGATGATACCCGATTTCTTTTTGGACCAAGAAAAAGGCGTGTTGAGTCACAAAGAAGCAGTACCAGAATGGCGGTCCCCAGAACCCGTAAAATTGATTCCACCAGATTCGATGACAGCGGAAATCCAAGAAAGAAGAAAGCGCGGTTAATTTGAATGTGTACGAAAATTCAAGGAATTGTGCAAAATAAATTTGGCAACGTTGCAAAATTCAAATTAGGAACTAACCATAGCCCGCGGCAGATACTGGTTGACATTTAACAGCTGGGAATTTCAACAGCAAAATTTGAAATAACAACAATGGACAAAAGGACTTCTAAACCCAAAGTCCCAGTCTCTATGAGCCAATCAGTGGTTGTTATACAAGATTAACCCTTGTGAACTTATCCCCTTGCTAGCTAAGCCAACATACCAGGTAAGTATTGTTTATTTGCTACCATTACGTGAAAGTTAAAATAATTAATAATTCCCATTTGTTTTAGGCTAAAGCAAGTTAACGCCCTCAACCCCCTAACCGTGGGCTAGTGGAGAAGATGCGTTGTTTGTCCTTTAATCGAGATAAACAGATGATGGTGACCAAAACAGGATTATGTGTTCTAAAGTAATGAAAGCGAAAGTGGAATTTGAATAGATTAAATTTGTAAATAGAAAAAAGATGATGCATTATTTTGTAGGATTGAAATTAAATAAAAATATTCAACTGATGGGAAATCCCATCCTTAATTATTGTTTCAAGTAAAAATATTATATAACTAGATAGGTAAATATCCTCTTTGATATAAACCTTTCACAAAAAAAAAATGAAGGGTAGCATTTAAAGAAAACTCAAATGCTACATCATCCTCCTCCAAAGAAAAAAAAAATATATTTATATATTTTTTTATTAGAATCCTTTTAATTCTAAATGAATTAATTCTTAGTATCCTCATTTTTTTTTTTAATGGATTGACCGTTTAGCTTGGTATCTCCGCGTACCACACGGCATATAGCGTCAAATTCGAAAAGTCACTAGTTTAGAGTTACAAAGTTGGGAATGTCTCTAAACGGTCTGTTTATTGTTTCCTAACCTAATCATACACTACCTACAGCTATGCTAACTAAAATTAAACAGAAGAATGAATAGAGCGCGCTCTTACCTTAATTTTTCCAAAAAGTAAAAAAAAGGAAAAAACAATCAAATCTACTAACCTAGACATATATATGATTATTTTTCTCAACTGAATTCAAGTTAATTCAGGTACCTGACAACAAAACTTAAGATAGATATTTTAACAACAAATATCCTATCCAACTGAAATACTTGAATTGGACCCAAAATATGGCTTTAAATCCTTAACATGCCATTCACCCGCAAATTTACCATCAATAGTTTCTAAAACATATACTAAACGAGACTTCCTGCTAACTACCCTACACAATATGAACTTAGGTGCTAATTTCGCTGAAAAACCAACAGCTGCCTCGGACAGCACTTTATTCCGACGCCAAACCTTGTCACCTACAGAAAATTTGACATCCCTTCTGCGTAAATCATATGAGTTTTTATATCGCTTATGAGCAGCCGTAAGTTTTCTCTGAACCTCCTCAAAAATCTTGCCAATTTCGGAAAGATCTCCTATATATTTATGCCTATCGCCAGGATCCAATTCTATATTTTTAGTTTCACCAATCTGACCATAATAGTCGCCGGATATAGGAATGTACCTCCCAAAAACTAGAAGAGAAGGAGTTAAATTATGGACCTCGTGCTTTGCTGTATTAACCGCAAACTGAATCTTAGGTAATTCAGTGTCCCAGTCTTTGTGTTCTTTAATATAACATCTAATGGCGGTACCAACCGTTTTATTTGTCCGCTCTACGAAGTTACACTGTGCGGAATAACGTGGCGTAAACCATATTTTTATTTTGTATTGGTCAGTTAGATGTTTGAAAGTTTTACCAGCGAACTGTGTCCCATTATCACAAATTATTATTTGAGGTACACCATAAACCAAAAATATCGAATTTTCCAAGCATTTAACAATATAAGAAGCATTGGCTTTCTTAATAGGAAACAAAACACTGAACTTTGAAAACCAGCAGGTTGCAACTAACAAGTAAGAATTTCCTTTTTTAGACCTGGGGAGTGGTCCCATAAGATCGACAGCTAAAATTTGAAAAGGAAATTGTACACGTTTCTGAATACCCATCTTACCAAAAGGAGTCGAATTAGACATTTTCTGAGACTGACAAACTTTACATGACCTGACGTATTTCATAACGTCATAGCGCATTTTAGGCCAGTAATAGGTTTCTTGAACACGAGAAAGTGTTTTATAAAAACCGAAATGGGAACTGGTAGGGGGATCATGACTATCCATCAGTACTGAAGAACGAGAGCTTTTTGGAACAACTGTTTTCCACTCACAAAGATTGCTAGATAAAGGAATATTATTGGGAATATACTTAAAGAGAACGGTATTTTCCACTTTCCACTGGGGGTAAGAAGATGGGTCCTTGAGTACCTTATCCTTAAGATTCGAGTACCAAGGATCCAATTCATTATTGAAATCAATAGATAGTGAGTCAACATTATAAACTTCAGCAGAGTTATTAATTCGAGAAAGTGCATCAGGAACCTTATGAGATGCACCCTTTCTGTGAATTAACTGAAAGGAATGTTGCCTGAGTTTGACTGACCACCTTGCTAAACGTCCTGATGGATCTTTGAGATTATTCAGCCACAGAAGACTAGCATGATCCGTGATAACCTTAAATTCTGTACCCTCTACATTAGTCTACATACATTCGGAATTTCTCCAAAGAAAACAACAAGGCAAGGAGCTCGCGCTCTGTCACTGTATAATTACGCTCGGCTCTGGACAAAGTCCTAGAACAGTAAGCGATCACCCGCTCACCACCATCCAATTCTTGAGTCAAAACACCTCCCAGACCAGTGTCGCTTGCATCACATTGAATTGTAAAGGTTTGGCTAAAATCGGGGGAACACAACACAGGGGCTGCTATAAGAGCATTTTTTATATTGATAAACGCTTCTTCAGCCTTTGGATTCCAATCCACCTTTTGTTTTTTCTTCTTCCCCTTCAGCAAGTCATTTATTGACGACACCAGCGTCGAAAAGTTTGATATGAAACGTCTGTACCAACTGCAAAGACCTATAAACCTCTTTATTTCTGTGGTGGTTGTCGGTTGGGGATAATTTACCATTGTTGAAACCTTCTCTGGATCTGTGCGGAGTCCTCGGCCTCCCTCAATTATATATCCTAAATATTTTAACCGAGTTTTGAAAAACTCACACTTATCTGGGTTGATAGTCAAATTCGCATCTAGCAAAATATCCCTTACCTCGCCTAATAGTCTCAAATGGTCTTCAAAAGTTTCAGAAATAATGATAATATCATCCAGATATGTGAAAATATTGGGCTCGTATTTAGGGCCAAACAACGCGTCTACTAGACGTTGCTGAGTCTGCGCACTATTGCACAAGCCAAATGGCATCACTTTGAAGTGAAAAAGACCTCGAGATGGAACTGTGAAAGCAGTTTTTTCACGTGAAGAATGGTCGAGAGGAATTTGCCAGAATGCTTTTCTAAGGTCAATGCTCGAGATGAACTTGGCTCCACGAAGAGAGCTAAGTATCCTTTCAACCCTTGGAAGAGGATATGAATCGTGACGGGTCAATTCGTTCAACCTTCGTCCGTCGAAGCATAGCCGGTGTTCACCGCTTGCTTTCTTAACCAACAGAACAGGACTATTCCACGGACTGTGGGATGGTTCTACAACACCTAACTTCAGCATCTCATCTAATTCTTTATTTAGAATATTTATCATGAAAGGGCTCATTAAATACTGTCGTAATTTGAAAGGCTTGGCATCGCCAGTGTCAATATTCATAGTTATTTTGTTAGTAAGGCCTAACTTATCTTTACTGCTGAGTATACCAAAAGAAGTGACAACACTTTCTGCCTTTTCTCTTTGACTATCGGACAGCGTTTCCAATGAACATAAACCAGCAAAATTAACATTTTCTGGGAGTTTACTAACTGCATCTATATTGGTATTCAAAAAGTCAGAATTGATTCGCCATTCATTTTTCTTGAAGTCAAAACTAATTTGAAACTTCCTACAAAAATCACTTCCAAAAATAAAGGAGTGCGTAAGCGAAGGCACTACGTACGAGGGTAATAACTGTACAGAATTATTAATAATAACTGGCAAATTGACCATGCCCTTAACTTTTTGTTCAGTACCATCGGCAGTGACAACATGTTTTAGAGGCACGCTATAAATCTCCAATTTTAACTGTTTTAAAACCTCTAAACCTAATTTCCCTACAACTGAAATATTTGCACCACTATCTAATAACACTGTAATTTGTTGATCGTAAAGGTTCACCGATATATAGGGCCTATTGTCATTTTCTTTGAGCAAAAACATTGGCAAAATTTTATGAACTAAGTCATTACTGACACTTGAGTTGTTGACTTGAACAGAAGGAGAAGTTCGCGAGTCAACGACGCGCTTCTCTAATGGGAGTTTCCCGAACACTTGGAACAATTTTTTGAAGTTACATCTGGTGCTCCACATTTAAAACAAAATGTTTTCTTGATACTCAAAGTACAATGTTTGAAAATGTGATTTTGACCACCACACTTCCAACAAACACTATCTTGTTGTTTAGATTTATTTTTAGAAAAATTCGAATTATTAGATTTCGTTGAAACACCATTTCTAGAATTTTGTCCAGTGGCGTTCCTGTGGGAGTAATTACTTTTGTTTATGCCCTTGGGGATATTTAAATTATGCTTATTAAGCTCTGATTTATTTTCAGCACAGAGTTCATCATTCAATTCTAAAACTTGCCTAGATGAACCAGAAGACAAACCCAATATATCAGCTTCCTCTAAACGCTTAGATAACTTACTTAATTCTTCGACAGTATCCATCTCTTGTAAAGCCAATCTCTGTTGGTATTCCCTTTGTAAACCTTTCTTTATGTATTTCAATTTAGTGACCTGAGCCGGAGAATAAGACAAACGGTTGAAAAGACCTTCCATTATGGCAATATACAAAACAACAGGCTCATTCCTTGATTGTTTTCTATCTCTTATCTGACGCCACGTGTCATCATCAGCATCAGAATCCAAAAAATCATACTTTAATCTTGTTACTAATGTATCCCAGTCTGTAACTGATGACTTCACATGCCTAAGCCAGAAGATAGCCTTGTTAGCAAATAAATCACTAGCTGATTCGAACAACTCAACTTTAGAAATGTGCCTCGCATGAGCCATCTCTTCCACACGCTCAATAAAAGACATAACCTGCTTAGGGTCTCCATCAAAAGTTATACCCAAAGTATGAACAGGGGTTGATTTGAAATAATTGTTGTGACTTATCGATGGTGAACTCTGAAATTGAGTGGTATTGATATGTTGTTGAGTATGAGATGGGGTGCTAGTAGCTGGATTTGGGGGAACTAACTCTTTTACTTTATCATGCAAGTCGGCATCTAGATACATAGCCGAAGCATAAGAATCATCTCTAAATTTTTGATTATCAGCATAATCCACACTACTTGGATCAGGTTTAAATCTCAATACACGGTTGGTAAGATGAAGAATACGTGCTCTAGCTCTGAGATAGATAGAGTCACTGGTAGGACCTTCAAAGTCAGCAATTAAATTTTGAATGGAATCTATTATTTTTTCTATTTCTATTCTTTCACTATTAATATCAAAAAAATTATCAACAAGTTTTAAAATATCTACATTACCTTCACGTTCCTTAGCCAAAAGTCGACTAAGAGTTTTTCTCTTTTCAGCCACCGGCCGATCACAAATAACACCACGTATTCTTAGTTCGTAATCAAGTTCGTCCTTAAGAAGAAGATTTGGCCTAAGGTACTCGTCCATTTTTGGTGTGTTTCGAAACAAAGAAATTTATACTGAAGTGAAACAAATAAACTTAAAGAAAAACAAGCAAAGTCTTATTCATGAAAAATCTTCGAATACGTTGATTTCTTTTGACCAGAATTTCAGAAAAGAAAAAAAAATGCACTTGACAACACGGTTAAGTTATATTATTGAAATCCGGACCATCCAAAGTTGTTATAATTTATTCCATTGATCGATAAGGTTCTGGTTTTTCAAGAACGACAAAAAAAACAAAAACGAAAAACCAAACTGCAAAAATATCGACCCAGCAAAAATGTTTATCTCAAGGTTCTTTATGGGCTTAGTGATAAACCAACAACAACAAAAAAATACTTGCTACTGTAGTACCACTAGTAACGCTTATTAAAGTGGAACCAGGCCAGATGCTTTTTTCTAAAATGCACTAAGGAAAAATAGCTGTCATAAAAACATATTAAATGAGTATCTTGAAATATTAAAGGTGCTCAACCATTACTGCCTGCACACTCACCAATCAAAACCAAAAACAAATTTAAAAAAATATATATATAACAAAATATTAGGAGCAAATAATTATTATTTATTTGTTTAGAAAGTGAAAGAAAATGATTGAAACTTTGTTTTCGGGCCCCACGTTGGGCGCCAAAATATGTGTAGCACTTTTTATCTTTTGGTACACAGCGAACGGCTGCTTTTCATCTGGAGAGCAGATGGGTCGGAGTTCAAAATCAAAGTTTTAATTTTTAATGAAGTTTTTAATTATTTACTCAAATATTTAAAATTCAATATACACCTAAGTATATATTACTAAAAGGGCGCCACGCAATTTTTATTTGATTTGGTTTAAATTGCGAAACCAAACTTAGAGAACATCTGCAAAATTATTAATTGGTGAGAGTGGAACAATAATAATTAAAACAACACTTCAATCTTCGATTGAATAAAATTCTATTTGTCAATAATTAGTTGATGGTTATTCAAGTCACATTGTAATCACAAAATATATATAGCCAATTTAAAATAGGAGTACCTATGAAATAAATATGTTAAATAACCAGTACCTATTTAATGGTAGATACTTAAAGTAGAGTATCAATGTAATTAATAAGTTTCTTTTCAAGAGAAAAAAAAAATATGTAAGTTAATGAATCTTAAAATTTATGGAAACTTGTTTAACCTGGATATTAGGTTGTCTAATTGACACTTTAATTATCTCATACCTAGGACCTAGAACCCCATAGTCGACTATAGTTCACAATATTGCTCTATGGTATTTTTTTTTTTTGAATTATGGTTAGTGTAGTGATTTTATGATTCACGTTAACGTTGAGGGCACAAAGCCCCTTTAAAGAGGGATGAAAATCACCCTGATTGATAGAATCTTAAACAATAATTTTATATAACCCTTATGGGTAAAAAGGGAAAATATGTGAATTATAATATGGTTATTTAAAGAGAGAAAATAAATAAATAGTAATAAAAATAATAATCTGAATGTTCTGAAAAATCTGAATATGATAGCAATTAATTTGCTAATGAAGTTAAATAATAATGATAAAATATTCTGAAAAATCAGAATATGAGAGCAATCAATTTACTAACAAAGTGTGACAATATTAATAATATAAAATTTTGGATATGACAGCAATTAGATTGCTAATAAAGTGGTTTTAATAATAATGATAAAATATTCTGGATATGACAGCAATTAGTTGGCTACTAAAGTGGTTTTAATAATAATAATAAAATATTCTGGCCTGTTTATCCTTGAAGCGGTCACAATCTCAATTCTACGACGAATAATTCAACCAATAGAGTTCGTCGTGTCTCGTGTCTCGCGACCCTTAAAGTCAGCGAGTACTGAAGTACTGAATTTCTTAGGGCAGGAATTACAGGGCGATGATGGTATGGGGTGCAAACTACCAAACGTACAGGTATATGGTATAATCAACCAATAACCAATGGTCCAATTCTTGGAGTCGACTCCCACGCGGATCCTACAGGGTAAAAAACACACATGTCACAAATGGGGCGGAAAAGTGGGATAAAAGAGTTGTGGAAATATATTCCAGATAAAGAAATTAATGCTTGAGCAGCTTACCTTGATTGGATTCCACAAAACACAACACAAAAAGCGATTCTGGCACGCCAAAGATTCTGGATTAATAACCCAGGAAGTTAAACAGAAAACCTTCTTTTCTTTGGCTCTAGTACTCGATGGCCTCTTGATCCATTGATAGAAAACTTCAACAAAACTCTTCAAAAGGTATTTGGGCAGATGATACCCGATTTCTTTTTGGACCAAGAAAAAGGCGTGTTGAGTCACAAAGAAGCAGTACCAGAATGGCGGTCCCCAGAACCCGTAAAATTGATTCCACCAGATTCGATGACAGCGGAAATCCAAGAAAGAAGAAAGCGCGGTTAATTTGAATGTGTACGAAAATTCAAGGAATTGTGCAAAATAAATTTGGCAACGTTGCAAAATTCAAATTAGGAACTAACCATAGCCCGCGGCAGATACTGGTTGACATTTAACAGCTGGGAATTTCAACAGCAAAATTTGAAATAACAACAATGGACAAAAGGACTTCTAAACCCAAAGTCCCAGTCTCTATGAGCCAATCAGTGGTTGTTATACAAGATTAACCCTTGTGAACTTATCCCCTTGCTAGCTAAGCCAACATACCAGGTAAGTATTGTTTATTTGCTACCATTACGTGAAAGTTAAAATAATTAATAATTCCCATTTGTTTTAGGCTAAAGCAAGTTAACGCCCTCAACCCCCTAACCGTGGGCTAGTGGAGAAGATGCGTTGTTTGTCCTTTAATCGAGATAAACAGATGATGGTGACCAAAACAGGATTATGTGTTCTAAAGTAATGAAAGCGAAAGTGGAATTTGAATAGATTAAATTTGTAAATAGAAAAAAGATGATGCATTATTTTGTAGGATTGAAATTAAATAAAAATATTCAACTGATGGGAAATCCCATCCTTAATTATTGTTTCAAGTAAAAATATTATATAACTAGATAGGTAAATATCCTCTTTGATATAAACCTTTCACAAAAAAAAAATGAAGGGTAGCATTTAAAGAAAACTCAAATGCTACAGTTGAAACACTCATCAGCAAGTCGTAAATTCGGGATAATATTCCAATTGGAAATATCGAGGCCAATATAACACCTTGAGTAATTTTTGGTATGACTAAACAAGAAATGATTTCGCTATAATCGTTGATTTTTGATATAATCTTAACATTCACCTTTGAATTCGCAGTGGTCGATACATTTTCACCTACGCCCATTACATATTTGTAATTTGACAGAATATTTTTGTAAACCAAGTTTAATTACTGAACCTTCCAAAATAAAGTTACTCTGCGACCCAGGATCAAGCAGCGCTCTTCCAACGTAAACCATTCCTTCATCATCACAAACTTTGATATTTGCCGTAGCTAGAACTGTCAAAGTCGATGAATTGTTCCATGCGTGTCCCGTAGTGGAGGTTTTCAGTGATAGGTTTGAAGCATCATCCACAAGATCTGGCGGAGGCCTATGATGGTGATTCTCGACCGTCATTTCGTCTAGATGTAAAAGCGAATTATATTTTTTTCCACAAATGCGAGAAAATGAAGTATTTGGACAGTTGTTTAAATGGTCAGAATTAAAACAATTTGTACAAAGTTTCAATTTTTTCACAGCCACTATCCTAGCATCTACCGATAGGTTCTTGAACGCAAAGCACCTATAAATGCAATAGTAGCAAGGGCTTCAAAAGCGTCTCGAAATTCAAGCCATTTCTCATATGAGCCGTTAAAAGTTGGTAATTTTAAATCAGGTAGTTTTATAGCTTTTCTAGCAGGTTGGTGCAGGTGCAAACCCCCCACCTCCTCTAATAACTGAATGTCTACTACCTTGTTAGTTTTCGAGCTTTCTTCATCGTCTGTATAAAGAAGTAATTTTAACTGACTAATTAAATCGAAGTATTGTAATTCAAAATCGTCACGCTCACTAACTTCAAGCTCTAAAAGATTTTGTCCCTGTTTCTGGGACTCACTTAATAATATGTCAATATCACACTGAACATCTCAAATTGTGATAAAAGGGGTTCAGCTCTATCTAGCCTGATTCTTAATTGACCTAAAACCAAATTTGTGAGGTTGTTTTTATCAACCGTTGTTATAAAACAAATATGCAGACTATTGATACTCATAAGGAACAGACTCAAATGACACAGCTCATATGAATTGACTTAACAAACCAAATTGCTGAAGTTGTTGCTCCTCTTGACCAATCTAACTGTACTCCTGACTGGAGCTGATACAGTTTTTTTTTAAGCTGTCTGCTTCATTAAATAATTACGAATATTTTCAAATATATATGGCTCGATTGAACCAAATGGTACTTGTAAGTGGATTGCAATAAAATTCTCATTAAATAAAAGACTTTCAGCAACTGAAACTGTCTATTAAAATTAAAATACGGAACAAAATGACAAATTTCTAAAATTATATGCAGAGATAAATTATATGACAAACTAAACTGTCTCCTTCATAGAATAAGGTCTCCTTGACTTAACCAGCATTTTTTTGCTCGTTTTTACCGAACAGCGTGATCTGAGATTATGGACGCTGATTGGCTAGGTTTCGGGGCCTCACTAGGGCCTTGGGTTAATCGTTTAAATTGAGAGCTGGTCGCCCAAGTCGACCCCCTAATTTTGGCCTATCAGCCCAGATCGCGCACCCGAAATCCCAGATCACGCACCCGAAAAAGTCAATAGACCTTATGAACGGACTTTATGCTGCAATGCGACATAGCGTTCAAAAACGGCTAAAGCCAAACCAAAATTGGCATATTGCGTTCAAGTTCGGCTCCAGCGTGTGAAAAACGGTTGGCATTACATGTTCAAAATCGGCCGCGGTAAAGTAACTTTCGGAGGTGCTTTCAACTGAATCTAGAAATGGTTATAAAGTCTGTTTTTTTTTTTTAAGATAATTCCCCAAGTCAAAAATTTTGTAATTATGTTGGCAACACAAGCCTTTCCTACATAAAAAATTTGAAAGCATTGACAATTTTACATTGTATTGCCAACATAATGTCATTTTGACTTTTATCTTTAAAAAAAAAACAGACTTTACGAATTTTGATTGGATAAAGTGGGGTCTGCCACTCTTGGCACAAATAACAACACATAAATAATATAGTATTTTTAATACCCATTTAGAATAATCCCATCCTTATTTATCAACCACGAATCAGATGAAATAAAAAAATTACCAACAAAAACGAATGTCGTTTGCTAATACGTCAATTTCATGTACAAATAGGAAATTCCTAACCTAATTTTATTTGTGTGTTAAAGAAGCGACGTACGTTTAGTCACTAGAACGACTGGTACTTCTAAATAGGTATTAAAAATTCTATACAATAGGAAAAGCTTCTAGAGGAAGCGGAAGTGGTGAATAGATAATACTGACGATCTGAAAATAATAAATTTAAGAATTTTTACGAAAATTAAAAAATAAACATAAACAAACCAGGGACAAATTTATAGGTTAATTTTGATGGCAAGTGTCATGAGAATTGAGAAACGATATTTGGCGTTCCAGCAAATTCACACCAGATTTGGCATCGCCGGTAGAAGAGAAAAAGTAAAAATAGGTTTTGGCATTAGCATTGCCGTCCTTGAACGCACTGCTGGATTATTAGACCCAGTGTTAGTGATTTTGCCTGCTGGTTGTTTAATCTTACATATTTGCCTTTCAGATATTATTGGCGTCGCATTATCCATGGAAATTTGGCAGGTTGACCCTCGTACAAAAATGACAGTATATGTCAAATTCCAGAGAGTTTTAAGTGTGATTCGCATAATTTCGTAAGTGTTGCAGTATTAAAATTCTCTGGCCTATCTGGCCAATCGAATTTGACACATTTGTCGATATATTTTTCAATAGTGCAATATATCAGGTCTTCAAAAAAAAAAAAACAATCGAAGATTGCTTTGATTACGAAAACGTACGTCGCATTACTGTTTCTTTATTGGTCAGGATTTTTGACATGACATTTTGACATTAAAGTTCATTGACAAAATCAAAGACAAATATTGCTAAGACATACGTTTAAAAAACCATAGCAATCTTTGATTGTTTTTTTTTTTGAAGACCCGATATAAACGGTACCTTACTATTCTTCATACCTGCAAAATCCATTGACATTTTTCAAAATTCGGCATTGTCAAATTTATTTCATATTTAAGATGCTCAAAATAATTTCTAAAGAGAAAATAAGGGAAATAGGAAATAATAAAATGTTACGGCTATTTCGAGAACAGCAAACTAGAGGTTCTTCAGGGAATAATAATTGAAGCCCAACTACCAGATACATTTGGGGTAGGTATAGTTTAAATATAGATGTAAAGCCATTTCTTACAACCAGCAACCAATATTTTTGTTGGACCAAACCCGAAAAAAAAGTTACTGCGAAAACATTTATGCTGTTAAGCTTATTGTTATGGTTACGTTGGATGTATTTTATTTCAAATAAATTGAATAATTTTACTAATTACCCATTTTTTTTTTTAAATTAATTTGGAGAAATATTTTGGAATTGAATCTACTCAGATATTTTACACATTCTGGCAACTCGGTTTTCTGTTTTATAACCCTGTTTAAAAAATAATTTGTCATCAAATGTCATTATTATACGAGGGTCAACCTGTCAAATTTCCATGGATAATGCTACGCCAATAATATCTGAAAAGCATATAATTGTCAATTTATGTCATTCTGACAATTAAAACTGACCAAAATGTCTTCCATAGATTCCAATCGCCGTCGATCAAGCAGAAAATCAGGATCTCTAAAAGCCAGTCTAGAGACGAGAGAATCCGAATTGGTCAATAGAGAACCGATCTGCACAAGAGACTCGATAACCAATGAATTTTTCGATTTTTTTTATTCAAAGTTGGTGAGTGAAGTGAAACCTATGATAACTGATATATCAAATCAGAGTATGGAGTATTACACTGTTTCAGCAGATGATTCAATTAGCTGTGTTTCTGAGTCAGTAGTGGCGGATCTTAATGGTAAACTGGAAAAAACGAGTTCACCAATTTTCAGCATCTCGGAAGATAATTCAAGCAGCCATCATAGTTGTTCCTCAAATTGTACTTGCTGCTGGATGGTTTCGTTTAAAAATCACAACAAATATGAAGGAAATTTAAGCGACAATTTAATGGAAGGCAAAGGAGTGTTTTATTGGCATGATGGGTCTGTTTACAGAGGTGAATTTAAAGATGGATATCCGTGCGGTCAAGGCAAAATAACTCTTCCCGATTTGAGCACTTACGAAGGACAATTTTGTATGGGGTTTTTTCACGGCAGTGGAAATTTCAGTGTTAAATCATCGCCGATTTTATATAATGGCGAATGGAAGATATCCAAAAGAAACGGAAAAGGTTGGCTATTTTATGAAACTGACAATTGGTATGATGGTCTTTGGGTGAATAACAAGAAACAGGGCAGTGGATACAGACACTATCCAAATGGTAGTAAATACAGTGGGAATTGGGTAAATGATTGGATTAGTGGAGAAGGCAGCATGCTGTGGGAAAATAATGACTATTACAGAGGAGGCTGGCTCAAAGGTCAGCGTCATGGCTATGGAGAATATACATGGAACCTAGTAGACCATGGCAGTTTCGTATTTCCCAATTACAATACCTACAAAGGGAATTGGGTTAAATGCAAAAGATCAGGTATAGGCATAATGGATTTTGGTCATGAAAGTGGTGCAAAATTTGCTGGTACATGGCAAGAGAATCGAAAACATGGCCCAGGAGTGATGATTTGCGGTAACGGAATGATTTTGGAGAGAAATCCAATTTTCTGGGATGACAAACCTGCAACATTGGATCATAAAATCGATGAATCTTCAAATTCGCTTCTTTGCCCTAGTACTGATACTAAAGATAAGAGCGGATTAAAGATTTTTAAGAGTATTTCTCAGCAAATTTTTGCAAAGGAAAAATTGGACGCACTTACCACCGAATCCATAGCAAGCCTCAGCGCAAGCAATGCAAACATCAAAATGAGTCAGTACATACAGTTATTGCAAAATAAAACTGGAAATATGCCATCACTCAAAATTCCTATACACAATGTCATCCATGAAGTGGACTTGGAATATTTTATGGGGGATATCACTAATTCAAAGAGTTTTATCCCTAATGATGACAGTAAAGATGAAATTGAAACCATGATTAATTCCAAGGGCGGAAGCGTACGGAATTCCCCCTCCTGCTGGAACTATTTACCCTCCAACGCCGAATTAAGCAATTGCGATCCCTTCAGTACTAGTCAGCAATACCCGCCTAGCTCCATTGAACTAAAAAATCTAATAATAAATTATCTACCACAACTAAGGAATATTTATAAAATGTATGCCACCCTGTGCGTTGATGAAACTAGTAATTTATCATTTGAACCTGTCTTGATTAGGTTGTTTTTATGGCAACTCTATCGAGACATAGGTGTAACCAACAGTGGTGGCTTATCAATTGTAGATATTGATGAAATGTTAATGAAAAATCCAAATAGTTGCTTACAAACATTAAACAATCCTTGGGAACCCATTTATTTCTGGCAATTTCTACAGGCTATTGTTGGGGTGGCTTACCTACTATTCACTACCGAAAATCTTATGGAGTTTACACCTTCTAGCGGATTCATGTACCATAGGATTAGAGATTTTTTGGATAAAAAATTGTTAGTGAATGCTGGTAATTTCCAAGGAAATTGCCTAACACGTTTACGGAACTTAGTTCCTATAGATTGGGTATATAGGTTATATACAGAAGTCGGAGAACATCATACAATTGAGGAATTATTGAAAAATACTCTTCTAAAGCCTGGTCAAAAAACTCCTTGCTACAAAAACCTAGAAAATGAAACAGATAGTGAATATACAATAGAAAATGGTACTAACGTTGTGGTTTCAAACCATCAATTAACATATTTGACCCAGTCAGAAACAATAGGATATGTCAAAAAATATAAAGGCCTCAACGAATTTTCTTGTTTAGGCCGGAGAAAAATCCTAAAATTTATAAGTAAAATATGTCCTCAAATTTTATTACCGACAGGAAAATATCAATTACAATACAGATTATCTTTTATTGAATTCTATGAAGCTATACTGTTGTTATCTTTTGAAAAAGTTGAATTTGATAGATTAGCGATTATTGAAGATTTAAAGTTGCAGTCCAAGGTTGGAACCAAGTTTAGTTTGAGGGACATGTCCAGAATTTCGACGCATTCGGCTGGAAAGAAAAAGAAGTCTAAGAAATGAGAATTATATATTTTGTAATGTTAATTAAAATGAAAAAGAATGATACAAACCAAAAAAAAAAAAAGTTTTATCAATTTTAATAGTTGTTTTAACTTTTTTTGAATGTTTCAGAGTGTTCAATTATAAATTGGGCCACACTCAGTATTTTGTAAACTCAGTAAAATTACTCAAGCTACTTAAATCAAAAAAAAATAATCTAAGATCCCTCGTGAAAACCGCAGTCCTATATTCAAAATAGTCTCTGAGTAAATTCCTTGTGAAGATAAATTATGCAGGAACTTGTGATGTGATTATGAACCGCAGTCTTCTGTTGGTTCAGTCGTCAGTGAACCGTACCCTATACTTTGAGTGGTTGCAATTCGCTTTTAGTGAGATAATTATCTTTTGTTACTGGCCAACTAACTAATGGTTGTTTGATTTATATTAGGTCTCGGCTTGCATGACATTCGATGCTGCTGACTCAGCTGATGTCCATCAGATAACTCCTCTATCCTCAGAGTTAGGTACACCTTCTGGAGGGGTAGTTGGATTGACGGCTGGGCTTCTGGACAGGCGTTGGTCCGCTTCCTTCCATTCCATTTTTGGATCATGTGTCTGCCCATGATATAACCAACTATGGGTATTAGAATTACATAAATGAATAAAGTCCAAATACTGGGTGTTCTTGGAATTGTGGAGATGAATTGCAGGGGTTCATTATTATCGATTTTGTTTTTTTATTTTGTGAAGCTTGTCAAGTTTGATTTCCTGTAAATGATAACTGAAATTAAGTACAGGAAGGCGCGGAGGCGTAGTTTGGATGTCTAGAAAGATGATTGGCTGTTGATTGACCGCGATCGTTTTCTAGTCATTCGAATGGTAGATTTATTAAATAGCTTACGTGTAGCTTCAAGTGTTCGGCTCGTAGTTGGCACTTAAGCATTGCGATCTCTTCTTTTGGAAGAATGAATATCCACTTATTGGACGTATCAAGTTCTTCTTCTTCTTTCTTGGTTATGGCTTCTGCTCCTATAAGGGCAATTTAACCAGCGCATTTGGCTTGGTCCAGAAAGCCGTCTGGTTCTTGGCCTTGACCATGTTTCCGGACTCTGACTTTATAAATATTTCTATTATTCTTCCTGTATGTACAGGGTGCTGCAATTTGGAGTGTTTTAACAGGAAAAACACACTTCCAGACCAGACAGAGGAAAATTGACGTAGATGTCATGAGATTGATTTTCGAGAAACGTCGATTGTCAAAAACCGTATCGCGATATCTTCAATGGTACTATTAATACAGGGCGATTTTCGATTTTCCCCTATTATGAAAAATGGCTATAAGTTTTTTATTTATCAATTTTTTTTATCTCTGTAGGAACATTATGGAGACACTTTTTTGAGCACAATCCAGTGGCGGACTCAGTTTTTTCCTATATCGCTACAGTTTCGAGATATTGACCAAATTCCGATATTTTCAAATGAAACTCCCTATATATTAATAGCTCATTGCATTGCTTTGTTTTTGCTAATTTCAATGATATAAAGTTCGATAGGTTTATATCTGTTTTTCAGTCATAAGAAACAATGTGTTGGAAAGAGACCTTCCTCATTTTCCTTACACATATAAAATCCTTTTCTAACACATTGGTCCTTACGACAAAAACAGATATAATTTTTTTTCTCGAAAACTGTTAGAGATAAACCTATCCAGTTTTATATCATTGAAATCAGCAAAAACAGAGCTATCCAATGAGCTATTAATTTATAGGGTGTTTCATTTGAAAATATTGGAATTTGGTCGATATCTTGAAATCGGAGCGATATAGAAAAAAACTGAGTCCGCCACTGGATTGTGCTCAAAAAAGTGTCTCCATAATGTTTTTACAGAAATAAAAAAAATTGACAAATAAAACTTATAGCCATTTTTCATAATAGGGGAAAATCGAAAATCGCCCTGTATCAATGGTACCATTGAAGATATCGTGATACGATTTTTGAAAATTGACGTTTCTAAAAAATCGATCCCATGACGTCTAAGTCAATTTTCCTCTATCTGGTCTGGAAGTATGTTTTTCCTGTTGAAACACTCCAAATTGCAGCACCCTGTACATATATGTTCTGATTTTGTGTGCGAACAGTTAGTGCTGTGGACTGA
Source organism: Ceutorhynchus assimilis (assembly GCA_917834065.1). NCBI lineage: Eukaryota > Metazoa > Arthropoda > Insecta > Coleoptera > Curculionidae > Ceutorhynchus > Ceutorhynchus assimilis. The sequence goes on along the minus strand of OU892278.1, from coordinate 29,639,418 downwards.
TTCGCTCCTTTTTCTTCTCTTGCTTTCTTTTTTTTTCCCTTCTTGGCTGGTGAGCGTTGGTTAGTTTAGACAATTACTACAAAGGAGTTAACAACACAGTTATTGGAATTTTTGTTGGGGATTTTGCGATTTGTGAATAAGTGAAATATAATATCTATACGATTTCGGTTACTATGTGTAAAATGGAATGCGTTAGATTTTAAAGGTCAGTTTTGTTATGTTTCAGGTATCTAATTATTTCTTGAATTATCGAGGGGTTCAAGTTCTTTTGAATGTTTACCATTGATAGCGGAGCACTGATGTTATTGTTAATTGCCATTTTGTAGATATCTAGATTAAGTATTTTATTGATAGGGCATTCTACGAATAGGTGATTCAGGTCCTCAGTTTGTTTGCATTCACAGTAGGGGGGACCTTGATTCCAATCCTGTGGAGGTGTTCCCCTGTTATAGGCAATGTATTGATCGCATTCTTACGATCGTGGTTATGTGTCTTCTATCTAGCGGGTGTCCCACCGAAAACTGACAATGGCCTATATCTTGAAAAAGGTAAACCAAATAAACAAAACCCCGTTTGGAGGAGGGTCGGAAGGGGGAACCAAAACAAGGTACTTTTCAGCTCTCCCCCAATCCCCCCTTCAGCTCTCCCCCAATCCCCCCTTCAGCTGTAGCCACCCTAACCTCAAAATCTTAAATGGCACTATGGGTCATGTGATCCCTTGTTTGAAAGGTTTTTTAATTCTCTTAACGAATCTGCAAAAAAAAATTATCCAGATACGAATTTAAATTGTCAGAAAATAGCCCATACTGTCAGGCAGTACAGGGTCTGTTCCTCATAATTAGTGCGGCTTCTACATTTACAGCTTAAACCAAAAAAAAAAAATAAATAAAAAAAGTTGAATACAAATTTTTTTTATCTCTATTATCTTTTGCAAATGTCAAAACGGGCAAATGACAGGTGCCAACTGTCATGATGACAAACACTTGCATTTTTTTAAATAAAACACCCTGTATATTTTTGGCTAAAATGATTGATTTTTTTCTTCTGATTCCAAATATACCATATATGTTGATATTTGGTTCAGCAGTTTTTGCGCTATTTCATTTAAAAATTGCATTGAGCAAGCCTCATCATTGACTGACATTGATATAAGAAACCGGGAACAGACCTAATTTAGGGTAATGTAAATGCATTTTTAAACTTGAATAGCGTAAAAACAGCTGAACCAAATATCAACATATATGGTATATTTGAAATCAGAAGAAAAAATGTATCATTCTAGCTAGAAATATACAGGGTGTTCCATTCAAAAAAATGCAAGTGCTGTCATTATGACAGTTGGCACCTGTCATTTGCCCATTTTGACATGCACGAAAGATAATAGAGATAAAACCCTACAACTTTTGTATTTAACTTTTTTTGTATTTTCTTTTGTTTAAGTTGTAGGAGCCGCACTAATTAAAAGGAACAGACCCTGTACGGGTGTCCAAATTTGGATGGTTTTAATAGGAAACGTCAATTTCTGAGCGAGATACAAAAAAATTAACCCCCCACTCCGAGGCTCAAATTTCATGAAATCTTGATTGGTGCACACCGCATTTTGATATCTTCAACCATTTAGCCGCTAGAGGGCGATTCTCGATTTTGAGCAATACTGTGAAACCTTCATAACTTTTTTGTTTTTGAAAATAATTGATTTCCGTAAAAACTTTCTAAGGGCACTTTTTCAAACAGAATTTAGTGAGGTTTTCAGTTTTTTTCTATTTGGCCCCGATTTCGAGATATTGATCAAAATCCGATTTTTTTCAATAGAACACCCTATATATTAATAGCTTGTTGGAAAGCTCTGCTTTCACTGATTTCGATGATATGAAGTTCGATAGGTTTTTCTGGAATGGTTTTGAAGAAAAAAAATTATTTCGATTTTTGTCCTAAGGAACAATGTGTTGGAAAAGGACTTTATATCTGTAAGGAAAATGAAAAAGGTCTCTTTCTAACACATTGCTTCTTATGACGAAAACAGAAATAATTTTTTTCCTCGAAAACTGTCAGGGATAAATCTATCGAACTTATATCATTGAAATCAGCAAAAGCAGAGCTTTCCAATGAGCTACTAATATAGGGTGTCCTATTGAAAAAAATCAGACTCTGGTCAATATCTTGAAATCGTAATCAAATAGAGAAAAACCGAGAACGTCACTGAGCTCTGCTTAAAAAAGTGCTTCTAGAAAGTTTTTACGAAAATCAATTATTTCCGTGAACATTTCACAGTACTGCTCAAAATCCAGAAATGCCCTCTAACGGCTAAACGATTAAAGATACTGTACCCTGGACAGGGTGTCCAAATTTAATAATAATAATAATAAATAATAAATTTGTTTATTGACATTCAAACATTACAATTTCAAATAATACAAATAGCAATTCTTTTAAGGTTGCCTATATGAAAACATGTAAATGGCAATAAACAGACTCACGTTTGAAGTGTTACACACTTGTTGTGAGAAGGTTGTTTGTGAAGGAATACTTCACAGTTTTATAGTCTTAATCGGTTAGAAAAGTCTTGATCGGTAAAAATGTCTTAATCGAGGATAACGTCAATTTCGAGTTTTTTAAGTCACATTCGAGAATATATTTGCCACATCATATCACTACAGAACACTTTTTTCAAGTCACTTAGATTATATGTTTAATCTACGTCGGTGTCATTATGACACATTTAGTATTGTCATTTGAATGTCATTAGGTCCTTCATAATAGCACTAGTGCGTTTAAGAATTCATAATAACACCCAAATTTTGAAATGAAAAATATACAAAAAGAAAGTTAGTTGCCAGAAGAACCTTTTCAATAATGCTGTCTCTATATTCGAAGAGACACTTTCGAACTCAGAATCACCAATAATAATATTATTTTCCACTATAAAAAAATTGAATTTATGGCACAAAAATGGACTCCAATATTGAAGCTGCCAAAGTCAAAATTCTAAAAACCAACAAGCAGGTTCTCGACTAGTACGGGCACCTGTTAAATTTCAAATTTTAATTTGAAAAGTTTTTGCTATTTCAAGGCAAATCAAATCTATTTGGACCATTGTAGATTAAATTTTGAATGATACACGTTCGATATGAACTTTATTAATGAAACTTGTGTAACTGTGTAACGTTACACGCGTTTCATTATGGCGTTCATATCGAACAGTATCATTAATAACTATAATAAGGTCATTTGCACCTTTAATCCAGTTTTTAAATTCCTTTTTAAATTTTTGAATTTTTCTTTCACCTTTCACATAATCTGGGATAATGTTGTACAATCTAGGAGCAATATAGCCAATATGTCTAGTGCCTATTGTTTTATTGGCTCTTGGAAGTTTAGACTTTTTATTAACTACATTTCTTGTTTGGTGCGGGTGACTCATTAGTTCAATTTGTTCTTTATTTTTGAAAATCCTTAAAGCTACCTTTTCACACATTAACTGCCTGATATTTAAAAGTCCGCTTTCATTGAATAGCTTTTCTGTGGAATATTTTCTATCTTTGTTGAAGATTACTTTAAGGATCCATTTTTGAATTGTATTTAGTTTTGAAATATTAAAGTCATTAACGCCACCCCACCCGCAGAGGCCATATGTCAAGTGAGACTGAACAAGTGCAAAGTACAAAGTTTTGAGATCAGACATCTTAAAATATTTTCTGAAACATTGAAATCTAGAAACCAAATACCTGAGCTTTTTTACAAGGTTATTTACATGCAAATCCCACCTTAAGTGTTGGTCTATAGTAATTCCCAGATATTTAACCGATTCCACTTGTTTTATACTTCTAGAACCCGCAATAATTAAGCTTCCACTGATAGGCATCCCTGTTTTATAAGACGAAAACGGCAAATAATATGTCTTATCTATATTTACTGTAAGAGAATTATGATTGAACCAGTTTTGTATTTGTTTGAAATCTTCTTCAGCTATTTGCTTTACTTCCGGCCAAGTGTCCGCACTGAAAAATCCGGCTGTATCATCTGCAAAACTTGCCAAATCGCCTCTGGTTTTTACGGAAAATAGGTCATTGATGTAAACGATGAATAATAATGGACCGAGGACCGTTCCTTGTGGGACGCCATACTTTACAGTTTTCATTGAGCTAAAAGTATCTTCAATTTGCACTGTTTGATTTCTATCCTTTAGGTAACTCATAAGCAGCTCCAGGCACGGTCCTCTAAGTCCAATCCGTTCCAGTTTCCTGACAAGCCTTGCATGATCCACCGTATCAAACGCTTTGGCAAGATCGACGAAAATGCAAAGTGAAGGTTTTTTGTTGTCTAATGAATCATTAATTTTTTTAGTTAAATTCACTATTGCATCCTCAGTCGATCTGCCAGCTCTGAAACCAAACTGTTTTTCCGAGAGTAGCTTATGTTTTTCAAGAAAACCAATAAGTCGTTCCTTTATTGCCATTTCGAAGACCTTTGCAACAGATGAAATGAGAGTTATAGGTCTATAATTTATGATATGCTTTTTGTCCCCTCCTTTATAATATATTGGTTTAATAATCCCAATTTTTAAGATTTTAGGAAAATATCCAGTTGCAAAGCATTCGTTTATTAAGAAGGACAGATGTGGCGATATTACTTGTGATATATTTTTTAAAGATTCCGCTCTAATTTGGTCATGTCCTGGAGTTTTTTTTGATTTTAGTTTTTTTATAAGGTTTTGAATTTCTGTGGGTGTGGTTGGGGTTAAAAAAATTGAATTTAAAGTCTTGGGTTGTTCCTCTGGTGTCATATGTGGGGGTTTTATTTTTTTTGCATAGATTTCTCCAAGTTCAGAGTAGTGTTTATTGAAAGCTTCTACAATGTCTGTTGTATTTGTGTATGTTGTGTTATTATTTACTATTATTTGTTTCATATCTAGATCTATTTTTTTGTTGTTATTTGTTATGTTGTTCGTCATTTTCCATAGCCTTTGAGAGGAATTTGTGGCGTTTTTCACCTGTTTTTCGTAATACCGCTTTTTAGCGTTGTTTATTTCGTTTGTTAAATTATTTTTATATTTTTTATAATTGTTATGCAGTTCTTTGTTCTCCGGCTGTAACTTTACTTGTGTGTACATTTTATTTTTTTGGGAGACAGCATTTATCAATGTCTTTGTCATCCAGTTTTCAGATTTTATTTTAGAAGTAACTGTTTTTGTGCAAGCCTCAGTTGTTGATTTAATTTTTTCAATCAGAATTTCTGCCGGTTTTTGGATGGTTTTAATAGGAAATGTCAATTTCTGAGCAAGACACAAAAAAATGAACCCCCCACTCCGAGGCTCAAATTTCTTGACATTTTGATTAGTGCAAACCGCATTTTAATATCTTCAACCGTTAAGCCGCTAGAGGGCGATTCTCGATTTTGAGCAATACTGTGCAATCTTCATAACTTTTTTGTTTATAAAAATAACTGATTTCCGTAAAAACTTCCTAGAAGCACTTTTTCAAGCAGAATTAAGTGACGTTTTCAGTTTTTTTCTATTGGGCCTCGATTTCAAGATATTGACCAAAATCCTATTTTTTTCAATGGGACACCCTATATATTAATAGCTCATTAGAAAGCTCTGCTTTTGCTGATTTCAATGATACAAATTTTGATTGGTTTATCTCTAACAGTTTTCGAGAAAAAAAAATATTTCGGCTTTTGTCATAAGAAACAAGGTTCGGAAAAGACCTTTCTCAGTTTCCTTACAGACATAAAGTCATTTCCTTTTCTTACACATTGCTTCTTATGGCAAAAACCGAAATAATTTTTTTGTACGCTCACGGAACGCGCGAACAAAAAAGTTACCAAAAAAATGACGTCTGTGAAGTCAAGCTTCAACATTAAGAATTGAGGTTAAAAAAGTCGTCATTTTTTTACGTTTGCGGAAAATAGTTATTTTTGTATCAAGGGCGCGAAATGCTACTTTGGTGATCGAGATCTGATTTTTTAGTCGAGATCACCAAAGTATTTCGCGCCCGAGTTGCAAACAATATTTTTTCTACAACTCCATTTAAATATCAATCATTCGAAGCCAAAATTGCATTTTCAATCAAAGGTAGGTGAATTTTAATTATTTTTGATTTCCTGACAGGTATGTGTCACCATGACACCCAGTGTGCGAACTAGCTATTTCGCGCACGTGTGCGCGAAATAGCTAGTTCGCGCACGGCGTCATGGGAACCTTAAAAAATCAATACCTGGGAAAAAAAGTGTCACTTCGCAAACTGTCATGAGTGCGCGAACATCATCATTTTTTGACAGTTGTAGAAAAAATTTATTGTATTGATTTTTTAACGTTCCCAAGACGCCGTGCGCGAAATAGCTAGTTCGCACACTGGGTGTCATGGTGACACATACCTGTCAGGAAACCAAAAATAATTAAAATTCACCTACTTTTATTTGAAAATGCAATTTTAGCTTCGAATGATCGATATTTAAATGGAGTTGTAGAAAAAATATTGTTTGCAACTCGGGCGCGAAATACTTTGGTGATCTCGACTATTTTTTTTAACTCGGCTACGCCTCGTTAAAAAAATCAGATCTCGATCACCAAAGTAGCATTTCGCGCCCTTGATACAAAAATACCTATTTAGTAGAGAATATGTTCGTTTCTTCAAAAATAACCGTTTTTTTCTTTAATGGCCGCCATATTGGTTTCACAGGGTGGGGGAAGCAAGTGCTACGGGTCAAATCGATCTAATGGACCTAAACATCATCTGTACCAAGTGGCTTGCTTTCCTCATCATTCGTCAGATTTTTCTGTGTACCGCTTTGGCTTGATGTTGGTGTTTCTATTCACGGTGGCTGAGTATTGCTTTTCTCATAATACCCCAGAGAAATTAGACTTCCTCTGCGGAATGAGGCCGAACAAGCTGAATTTTTGCAGAGACCCTCGTTTTGATGTTCTAATGAAGCACAAAAAAATCGAATATGCCTACCCTTGTGCGTCTTGAGATATCGAAGGTCAAAGGTCACGAAAATCGCTTCCTGTGCATCTGACGCCGAAGAACTTCAAACAAAACTTACGTAAAATAGTATTTTCTACAAAATTGTTTCCATACATTTTTTTATACGACGAACCGTTTTCGAAATAAGCGGGAGCGCTATTCAAAATAGGTGATACTGTATAGTATTTTTAATACCTATTTAGAAGTATCAGTCGTTCTAGTGACAAAACGTTTGTCGCTTCTCGACACACAAATAAAATTAGGTTAGGAATTTCCTATTTGTACATGAAATTGACGTATTAGCAATCGACGTTCGTTTTTCTTGGTAATTTTTTGTTTCATCTGATTCGTGATTGATAAATCAGGATGGGGTTATTATAAATGGGTATTACAAATACTTTATTATACAGAGTGTCCCCGTTCAACTGGTCAAAAATGCTAGGGTATATAGAGGAACCATAGAGAAGTTTTGAGATAGGATACCGATGGTCGGAAATGCGTCGTTTCCAAAATACAGGGTGCTGAAATTTAAACAACCCCCTTTCATATCATCTGAAAGGCTAATGCTAGGCTGTTCAAATTTTCAGGGATTATTGATGTAGGAATGATATTTGAAAATTCGTATGATGCACCCTTATTTTCTACCTGGAACCATCCCGAAAAAAATAAAAAATACTTAAAATTTGAAAAAAAAGCAATTTTTTTCAATTTTTTTCTTTTTTTTGGGGTAGTTCTAGGTAGAAAATGGGGGTGCATTATACGAATTTTTAAATATCATTCCTACATCAATAATCCCTGAAAATTTGAACAGCCTAGCATTAGCCCTCCAGATTATATGAAAGGGGGTTGTTTAAATTTCAACACCCTGTATTTTGGAAACGACGCTCTTCCGACCATCGGTATCCTATCTCAAAACTTCTCTATGGTTCCTCTATATACCCTAGCATTTTTGACCAGTTGAACGGGGACCGAGACGGGGACACTCTCTATAATACAGTATCACCTATTTTGAATAGCGCTCCCGTTTTATCACGCTATATTCGTCGTATAAAAAAATATATAGAAACAATTTTGTAGTCAGATGCACTGGATGGACTCATTCCGCAGATAGCCCCTTTTTTGGTCCAATTTCCCTGGGGTATAATTAGCGATTAAAATTTAACTACTGACTAACTAACTAATGATTGTTGATGTATTTATATTAGGTCTCGGCTTGACATTCGCTGCTGCTGACTCAGCTGATGACTATCAGATAACTCGTGTTAATACTGTGCCTAATAATTCGGTTTGACGTCACAAACACCTAGTTGTAACTTTAAACCGTCCTAACTCGAAAACGGACCATCGTAGTAAGATGCGGTTTAAATATTTAATGTTAGATTTTTTTGCACTAAAAATTTAATTTTTGGGTCGGTCACACCCTCTTTAATTGACAAAAATCTTGAACCTGAAAGTTGGAGGAAGTAATGAAAATTTTTAATGAAACCTGTTCCATTTTATCTTTCTAAAAAATATGTAATATCTCTTTGAAGTAAAATACTTATTCAAAACAAACATTGTATTGTGACTCATTTTTGCATTTCATCTCGCTCTAAGCTGTATCATTTTTGATGGCGCCACTCAAATTCTCTTTTATTTCAGTTCCAACTCAAAAAATGCCAAGATTAATCACTACAAGCGCATCGGCATGCCGTAAGTTACTAAAAAAAGCTGAACTAATGGGCATAGACACAATGGCACTAGAAATGCATGAAGCCCAAATAACAGCACTGACAGATATACGAAAGAAATGGCACATTCCTCCTGCATTTACCGTCGAGTTTATTGCCTATTATTTGGACAGAAACGAAAGACTGAAAGGTATGAAGACTACTTTGGTAACCTTGATGGACGAGAATAAGGTTTTGTTGGATGAACAGCAACATTTGAGAGAGGAATATGATGAGGTGCTTAAAAAAAGCACAGAAATAACAGCAAAAAACTTGGAAATTAAAGCAAGTATCCAAAAATTACATTCAGCTATTTTAAGCGCTTGTCCAACAAAGAATATGCCTAATATTGATGATATTGGCAAACCTCCTGTTCAAAGACTCATCCAGCCTATGACAGTACCTACTGCAGCTGCACTGAAAATGGGTGTAGGTTTTCCGTTGAAAAACATTCCAAGCGGACGTGGAGATCGAATACTAAGCAGTCACGCTAAACCAGCTGGTATAGGTAAATTTTTAGTGCAAAATAATTTGTTAAAATATAATAATAATTTTGTTCTGCCTTCATAGAACCTCTACAGTTGAATGAGTGTGGGATCTGCAGACAGCGAACGGACCAACATTTATTGGCAAAATGTGACACGTGCCATTTGTATTATCATACAAATTGCTTAAGTCCGCCTCTGTCAAGATTACCGAAGAAATCTAAGCTGTATGGATGGCAATGTTCTGAATGCGATAAAAGTTCCGATTCGGAAATTGAGACAGTAAAGGTAAGGAATTTATCTTTTTGTTTTATCGAACTAGTCAAATTAAATGTGCACGTTCTTTCATTAACTTTAGTAACATGTTATTCTGGTGTTTTACTATAATTACACCTGATTAAATTGTCATCAAAGAAAAACACACACGGACATACATTTCATTGGATTGTAGTTTTTTTTTTAATGCTTACAGTTTAAAAAATTGTTCCAGGCACCTCGTAGAAGCCGTAGCGTTTACAGCCGCGAAAATCGTGAGCACCGGTCAGATGGTGACGTGCCCACTGAAACACCAAAACTAAAAATAAAACCTCTTGAAGATTTAAAAATTGACACATCAGTTGCAAGTTCCAGTGGCGCACCAAAAACGAAGCGGGAAAGACTGCGTTCTTCTGTCAGCGATAAAGCTGATACCGAAGAACCATCCCCAAAAGTTAGAAAAGGTATGTAACACTTTTTTTTAAGTAGGTAACAAATATAATAATAATGATTGCCTAGAAAGTAGATAAATTAATAAAAAATTAAAAATAATCCTTTTTATTTAGATCGACAAGACTCCTCTGTAGGTGACAGTAAAGAACTTACACCTGAACAAAAATCAACGCTGGACCTTCTTGAAGAATTGGGCAGCAACAACGATATCGAAGTTGTACTTGATAATGGAAATTCCGAGGTTCATGAAGGACATAAATCATCGAAGAAAAGGCGCAGGGAAAAGCACAGGAACAGATACAGTCCTGAATTGGGGTCCATTAAAGAACACAAGAGGAAGCACAAAAAGAAAATTTTGACCGTTGAAGAGAATTTGCCCCATCCTAGAATCACAATAAAGGTATTTATGTGCGACCAACACTATAAGAGCTTATTACGTAACTCATTTTAGCCTGTTTGAGTTACGTAATAAGTTGTATTATCGTACTAGTGATGTAATCAGTTCATTATTTAACTCATATTTATTCAAAACAGCATTTTTCACAATTTATTAATTAAAAAAAAAAAACTATAAATAACTGAAGGTTTTGGATATCAAAAGAAGAAGTGCTTGCAACGTTGCTTGAAACTTGTTGAGAAAGTAATATAGTTTAAGTAATGTAGTATAGAAAATAATTTCTTTCAGCCTGACTGAATAATCCGCCGTGAAAAATGATAACCATTCTAACTACATAAAAAAATCGAAAATCTGGGTCGTAAATAGAATGTATATCACACAACTGTAGTGGTCATTACAACACTCGTGTGGTTACCTCTAGGATTAACTTGAATGTGAATAAAATTGATGCAGAACATGATTAACATAAGTAAACCAACCATTTTTTACTCTGCTAATGACAGGCTCATACATTGTTTATTTGGAATCCACAGAAAAAGTGGGTTTCAACCTTACTAAAGTAAACAATATTAAAATTGCTAGAGATATTTTCAATCTAAAACGGACCTTTCACGCTACGATTTTTGTGAGTTTTGAACTGTGCAGTCCATCGATTCAGTTCAAAACTGAACGTGAAGTGTTCGGCCCGATAGAGATTTGGCCTTTCCAGCAAGATCTGTCATCTTTCAACATGTTGAATATTTTGAACTGCGCAGGCCGCAGGTCACCGCGGGGACTGAGTGTGTAGGGTAGTAATTGATCTGAGGTTTATCGAAGACAGAGATAGTATTTAATAGCAAAACCTTTTGTAAAATGAAGACAGCAATATTAACTGTCGATCGTGGTGCAATTTCAATGTTGGCACCAGTGCTGTTCTGGAAAAAGACTGACGAAATTTTGTTGCATCCAGGCGCCAATGTGTAGAGTGAAAACGCGGTTCCAATCCCGCCTCCAGATCAGAACACACGCTCAGTTTTAAGCACAGTTCTTTCCACACAAGACAACAAACGCAGTTCAAGGATAGTTTTTCTCTATAGTGAAAATGGTTTGTGCAGGTCAAATTTCAAGCAGATCTTGAATTTACTCAGGCCAGCGTCCTGCACAATCGGCCAAAAATATCCACAGACGTACCGATATGCCTGCACAAACCAGGTTTGCGCAGTTGGCCCGTGCAAAATAGCTGAGCGTCTGTAGGGAAGTGTTAAAAGACTCAATAGGAAAGTAATTAATGACAAAGTGGTTTCTTATGAACCCACGGAACAGCACTTTTTACTTTTAAGGGAGTTAGGCTGCCATCAGGAGAACATACATCCCCAAAGGTGACTTTGTTCTCAGCCGGGAAGATTTGCCTCCAGTTCAAACTACATCTAGTATCAGATATTCACAACGCAGTTCTGACTTAACGAATGAGCCATCAGAAAGAAGGACCTTATCTTTCAAAAATAATTCAACTAAACGCACATTCCAACAAGTAGTGTCTAACAACCCACCAAAAAAAAAGGATGATGCATAAAAGTTATGATAGAAAGGCTCATGAGGAAACTTATACAACCCCAATGGAAGAATAGATAATTCACAGTCCACAGTCTCTTTTTCACAGCATAATCAACATCATCAAAGAATTTAGTGAAACTGCAGCCTATCCATAAGGCGCCGGAACCATAGGGGCGGCAATGGCGGCTTGAGTCCCCGTAGTAATTTTGCTGTGATTTTGGTATTGTATGTAGTGGGTAGATACAAAAATTTTGAATTCTAACTATTTATTTTTATATAAAACTTTTGTGTTTAATTTTTTTTTTTGTTTTTGCTATACCTATTTCAACATACAGTTTGAATATTTTGTTGGGTAGTATTTAAGCCTGTATTTTCAATAAGTTGTTGGATTATTATCTCCTCTCTACCAATACACTGGCTTTTTTACCTAGTTTATCATGGAAAATTTATATACAGACCGGACCAACCTACTAGACACATAGGGAGTAAGAAGACGAATTAGCTTGTACCCGGTTAAGGCGAATCGAAGCCACAGATTACCTACATACAGATGCGAAAGAGCGGCGAATTCGTGGTTCAAGATTAATTTGATAGACATAGGCTGGCCGCACCAATGCCACATCAATGTATTTTGAACATATACAGGGTGTATATTTTAAGTGATACCACTGTGGCTATATCCGAAACGGTAAGAGCTACAGGGTCGGTTAAATTAGAAAAAAGTTGCCTTTTTTGATGCTCCTTCAAGACTTATTTACAGTGTTGCCAAAGTCCTTTTAGTTTATGAAATACAGGACGATTTATAAAAAAGGCCTAAAATTATTTCATCAATTATTTTGAAAACTATTGATATTCGAGACACAATTTAAATTTGAAAGTTTTATAATTTTTTTCGCTCTACAACATGGCATCTTCAAATTTTAAATCCGACGTTTCGTGATCGAGCTACGATCGTCAACTTATTTTTTTTAAATACGGACCTGTATTTTTTGTCATTTTTGGAAAAAGAATTAAGGGCACTTCCTAAATATGACATAAAAAATTCAGGTCCGTATTTAAAAAAATGAAGTTGATGATGGTATTTCGATCACGAAACATCGGATTTGAAATTTGGAGATGTCATGTTGTAGAGCGAAAAAAATTATAAAACTTTCAAATTTAAATTGTGTCTCGAAAATCAATAGTTTTCGAAATAAATGATGAAATATTTTTGGCCGTTTCTTAGAAATCACCCTGTATTTCATAAACTAAAAGGAATTTGGCAACTCTGTAAACGAGTCTTAAATGGGCATCAAATAAGGCAACTTTTTTCTAATTTAACTGACCCTGTAGCTCTTACCGTTTCGGATATAGCAATAGTGGTATCACTTAAAATATACACCCTGTATATTATATAAATGCGGAAGCTCAATAAAATAATATTATTTCTTTAATTGGTTCACAAACAGCAAAAAAATTTTTTTTTTGTCATACGCTCTCAAAAACATCTATTTTACGGACTCATTCAAGTCCGTAAAATGCTTCTTTTCAGGATTTTTTTTTCTTTCTAGATGCACCTTTATGATTTCAAAAATTAAGGAAATTTTGCAAATTTTAGCTTTCTGAAGAATTCTGAAAAGCGTATGACAAAAAATAGTGTTTGTCACACGTACCTAACGAAGTTTTTCAGGACTCATCTGCTATTCCGAACTCGGCTAACGCCTCGTCCGGAAACAGCAATGATTCGTCCTGAAAATTTTCATTTTAGGTACTTGTGACAAAAATAACTATTTCTAGCCGCAAAAATATGTAAACACACAGGCTGGAACATGCTCACGCACTCGGCCACGTTGATTGTCCTGACGCGGGCGATCTTTATCTATGCGTGGGGGTGCTGGCAGCCCGGCTTCCTCACAGAATATCGTCGACGGCAAGTATACGTACTTACGCATCTGTATTAGGTGATCTGTGTCGAAGCGGTGCTGCCCGCTGGCGTTGCCAGGGAGGGGGACAAAGGGGCATTTGTCCCCTTTCTTCAAAGGCCTTTAAATTTTATTGATAATTCAAAATTAAAATAAACCAAAAAATACATATACAGGGTGAGTTACTGAGCGCGCGGTGGTCCATATCTCCTATAGTAAGGGGGATCGGGGAAAAAAACTTAATGCAAAACTTGTAGATAAACATGAGTACTACATTCCTAAATTATTTTCCAGTATACAGGGTGGCCCAATAACTAGTAGTGACACAAAATTTTGTTTTTTTAAACGACTTCCCCTGTATATTATGACATTTCAGAATTCTGCGGAAAATTCTAGACATATTTCCTGTATAATGTCATATACCTATCTTCAACTGTTTCGGAAATATTGACATTTGAAAATTGACTTTTTTGCATCTTTGACAGACTGTGAAACCTAAACGGTTAATTTTACAGGAAAACGGATTTTACATTCCTATCTTAGATTTTCATAAGCTATCATTTGACACCAACTTTGAATTTAACCAAAGATTAATAATTTAGGCGGAATTTTTAATCATGGATTAAATTCAAGATAGGTGTAAAATGATAGTTTATGAAAAACTAAGATAGGAATGTAAAATCCGTTTTCTTGTAAAATTAACCGTTCAGGTTTTACAGTCTGTCAAAAATGCAAAAAAGTCAGTTTTCAACTGTCAATATTTCCGAAACAGTTGAAGATAGGTATATAAAATTGTACATGAAATATGTCTAGAATTTTCCGCAGAATCCAGAAATGTCATAATATACAGGGGGGAGTCATTTAAAAAAACATAACGTTGTGTCACTACTAGTTATTGGGCCATCCTGTATACTGGAAAATAATTTAGGAATGTAGTATTCATGTTTATCTACAAGTCTTGTATTCAGTTTTTTCTCCGATCTCCGTTAGTATAGGAGATATGGACCACCGCGCGCTTAGTAGCTCACCCTGTATACCAGGTGTCCCACTAAGGTCGGCCAGGTACGATATTATGGAAACCATAGACCTTACGGCTTCGGGATTTTTTTTTTCTTGACTAAATCGGCCAAGAGAAATTGATGGAAATTAATTTCAAGTTTCTAGGATGACCGCTAGGGGGCACAATTACGATGATATAGCTAAAAATTCAACTTTTCTCAAGAAATCGCTATATTAAGATACTGTTTTAACAACAGAAATCAGAAGTTCATTAATTTTTGCGCCAGTTTGGTTATTAGGCTTTTTTTTGTATCTTCAGTAATAAGGGTGGGGGAAGCTGGTGAATTTTTTTTTTTTAAATTGCTGTATCTTCCATACCCCTCATTCAAACTCATTCAATTTGGGTTTATTTGGAAGAGAATTTCATTGTTATTAGGAATACCACTTCGTTCGAGGTCGATAGTTCGCACCGCGTCTGCTGGAGGGCGCTGTTTATTCAAGATCCAGTTTTTCCTAATTTCCATGAAAAATTCAAATGGCATAATATTATTTTTGTATTGCTGTGCTTAAAGAGCAAAAAAATATCTACATTTTGGCGCAAACCGCAATTCAATATCTGCATTCGTTTTCAAGTTACGTGAGGTCTATGGTCTCCATAATATCGTACCTGGCCGACCTTAGTGGGACACCCTGTATATAGAGTCATTTTAAAACTTACCACCCCTATTATCTCAGAGGAGAAAAATTTTCGAAAAAAATCCTGTGACCGTCAACTTTAATTTGAGAGAGGATGAGTTTTTATGCAAAATTCACCTCCCCCCTTTCAACCCCCTTGCCGCAAGAGCCACCGCTTCAAAAACCTTAAATAGGAAGCGTGGGGTCAAATGATACATCATTTTGGAGGATTTTCAATTCCATACATTCTGGTACTAAATATCAATCCCCAAGTTCAACTGTTTTGGAAATATTGACAGTTGAAAATTGACTTTGTTGCTACTTTGACAGGCTATAAAACCTAAACGGCTAATTTTCGAGGAAAACCGATCTTACATTCTTATCTTAGATTTTCATAAACTATTTGACACCAACTTTGAATTTAACCGGAGATTAAATTTTTAACCAGAATTTTTGATCATGGGTTAAAGTTGTTGTCAAATGATGGTTTATAAAAATCTAAGATAAGAATGTAAGATCGGTTTTCCTCTAAAATTAACCATTTCGGCTTTATAGCTTGTTCAAGTTGCAAAAAAGTCAATTCTCAAGTGTCAATATTTCCAAAACAATTGAACTTGGGGATTAAAATTTAGTACCAAAATGTATGGAATTAAAAACCCTCCAAAATGATTTATCACTTGACCCCCTCCCAATTTAAGATTTTCTACGTGGTGGCTCTGGGAGGCTGGGAGGTTGAATTACGCGATAATTTATACTAGTGCAAATTATCGGATAATTGCTGAATTGCATAGTAACTGGTGCGAGAACTGGTGTTTTGACATTTTTTGACAAAAAATTTAAATTGTTGATTCACGAAATTCTCTCATAAAATACAACTCGTGCAATGGAAATATATTTATAATTTTTGACAAATTAGCACTCATGCGTTTTTAACTGAAAAATGCATTCGGGCAAATTTCCCAAAAATTATCAATAATTTCCATTGCACTCGTTATATTACTATTGAAAATTTTTCTCCTCCCAGATATTAAGGGTGGTGAGTTTTAAAATGAACACCCTGTATATTATAATATAAGTAACTTTCTACTATAAATTCCTATCATAATTTGTTAAAATGGCTGCATCCCTGCTTGCCCCCACGATAAGAAGTCCCAAAAATACCGTAAAAAGACCCAAAAATTTCGCGCCTGCGGCGCTTTTACGGCGGTACTACAAGGATCACTTGGTGTAAATTTGCTCCCTGCCCTCAAGACAAAATCCTAGCTACGCCTAGTAAAGCCGAGCTGCCGAAGATGCACGAATTTCAATAATATGCAGGGACAATCAATAATCCAGCGTGGCAATCGTGCAGTAAGAAGGGTATCTGTCAACTGATCCCATTTAAGCCTATGTGTCTAGTAGCCTAGTCCAGTCTGTATATTTAATTCTACTTTGAAAATTTTTGGAGCCCGAGTCCCCATAGTAATTTTGAGATTCCGTCGCCCATGAGCCTACCCCTAGTGCATCTTCATCAGTTCGTAGTTTGGAAATAGCTATTTATGTAACAAGTTGTAAAATGAGCGTGTTTTTTGCACTAAATATGAAGATTGTCCAACACATTGTGTGCAAACAGCCATTTTGCGACGTGTTTTATGTAAGATTAATTGTGATTCATTCAAAATATTTAAAATTCAAAATATAAACTCATTTTTCTACAAACGTCACTAAAAGTATCATTTTTAACGGTTGCTGTCAGTGTCTAAAATGCCATTTTATGCCACTGGTGTTAAAAGTGATTACTTTCGTGTCTCAAATAAAATGTCACTTTTAGCACTTATATCATAAATAACTATTTAACACTGACACGAAACGCACTTTCAACACTCAGTGATAATATAAGATCTCATATACAGGGTGGAATTTTTAAATGGAATAAATTCAGTATCAGAAAGCCTGTTTATTTTCTGAAAAAATTAAAAAAAACGGGTCCCTTTATTTTTAGTTTGGCACATTTTTTTGGCCCTTTCATGGAATTTACCCCTCTCTTAAGGATAGAAACCACCCCCAACTTTTTTTTTTTCAAATGTAAAGATATGTATTGTGATAGCTCGTTGGAATGGGCGTAAAAAAAGGAATATGACCCATTATTTACTTTTGCATTTCGGTGATCTAGTTATGTGATTATTTTTGACATTAGCACACTATTTTGGGGTTGAGAATCCTAGTATCAGGCATAAAATAGTGTGTTGACGTCCAGAAATATTTACATAACATTACAAATGGGGCTTATTTCGCATTAGGGTTCTACCAAGAAGAAATGCTGAAGATATTCAATAATTTTTTTCTGCGATTGACAAGAAATGTCAGCATTTTTGACCGGTTGACAGGTCGCAAAACTCATTATTCTGGTATTTTGAATATGTTTCAATAGTTGCTAAGGAATCAATGAATAACAATACAGAAAACACTTTTCCGGCCTAGGCCGGGAAAGTGATTCTCGTACTGCTGAGTAATTGGAACCAAAAGACAAACATTTGACAGGTATTTAACCGATCGCAGAAAAAATAGTATGTGTATTTCGGTGGAAAAGCACATTCTCAGCCTTCGGTGTTTGCCGGCCTCGGCTACGCCTCGCCCGTCAACTTACACCGTCGGCCGAGAATGTGTCACTTTCCCACCTAAATACACAATATACTATAACTGTAAAAAAATTGTTTGGAAATAGTTATTTTTGTATCTAGTGCGAGATCACCAAAGTATTTCGCGCCCGAGTTGCAAACAATATTTTTTCTACAACTGCATTTAAATATCGATCATTCGAAGGCAAAATTGCATTTTCAATCAAAGGTAGGTGAATTTTAATTATTTTTGGTTTCCTGACAGGTATGTGTCACCATGACAGCAGTGTGCGAACTAGCTATTTCGCGCACTAGTGTGCGAAATAGCTAATTTGCGCATGGCGTCATGAGAACGTTAAAAAATCAATACCTGGGAAAAAAAGTGTCACTTCGCAAACTGTCATGAGTGTGCGAACATCATTTTTTGACAGTTGTAGAAAAAATATTTTTTTATTTTTTTCTCGCTTTCTAGATCACCGAAATGCAAAAGTAAATAATGGGTCATATTCCTTTTTTTACGCCCATTCCAATGACCTATCACAATACCTGTCTTTACATTTGAAAAAAAAAAGTTGGGTGTGGTTTCTACCCTTAAGAGAGGGGTAAATTCCATGAAAGGGCCAAAAAAATGTGCCAAACTAAAAATAAAGGGACCCGTTTTTGTTTTTTTTTTCAGAAAATAAACAGGCTTTCTGATACTGAATTTATTCCATTTAAAAATTCCACACTGTATTATATGTACAGGGTGTTTGGTGCATCGTTTGCCAAATTCAACTGCCCGAAAGAAGGGGCCAAGGGGCCATTTGCTAACTCTTCAGCCACAATAAATCATCCTTGACCCCTAGGGTTTTTTTTTTAATTTGGTTTTTTTATTATTTTATTTTCTACTTTACTATTATAGATCCATAATACCTAGGAAACGAAATACGTTAACACACCTATAACAACCTGATCCATGCGGGCGTTATGATCTATAACGCCCGCTTATAATATCTTAAGGTAGTTTTGTTGTTGTTGTTCTATTAATTTGCACTTTACCCTAGGCAGCCACTAAATGTCTGACCGAAAATAATTTTCGGTCTAGCCAGGATTCGAACCCGGTCTACCATCAACGTTTCCCATGTAGTCCAGCGCGTTAACCCACAGGACCACCACCGTTGCCTTGCCTTATGAGATGTTTATAGATATATCAATTTATTTCGTTTCTATGTACAGGTCGCAGGTACAGGTACAGGTCACAGGTACAGGTACATGTCAAAATACAAATCAATATTCTGTCGCACAAGTTTAACGGATTTTGTTAATAATAAATTGATGAAAAAATATTGGGCTGAGTAGAAAATAAAGCATTGTATGCACCACGGGGATTTCAAGAATATAATGCCCTTCAGGCGAAATATATCCCTCGGGCCATAGGCCCTCGGGCTAGTTTCGCCTTCGGGCATTATAATCTACATAATCCCCTTGGTACATAAATAGCTATTATGTCATACCAATACATTATTGTGTTTTTATACCTTAGATACCATCTACATAATTCATTACTTTATGCCCGTGCGGGCATAAAGTACACATTATGGCCCGCGCGGGCATAAAGACACAAAAAACAGTTTTCAATTAACTTATTCATTATTAATAAGATATAAATTTACGCTTATAAACATATTATTTTTGTCAAAAAATGATGATTCTGCCACAGAACATATCACCTCTAGAAAAGTATCTGCAATGTTATGTACCGGTTATGAATTACAGCGCCATCGTTGACTGAAAACCCAACTAATCGAGCATTCTTGACAAAAAGGCGAATTGATTTTTTTCATATATTTTTATTATTTTTAAATAATTTTTAATGTTCAACTGCATTTGGCTTGCTGACTCCTTTTAGCTCTTTTCGCCTCATTTTTTTGAAAACTATGACTGGCAGGAAGTTTCCGATGTCGAAAATAGTGCAAAAAGAGTTAGTAAGTTAGCAAGAGACACGCAGCTATAAGTAGATAGCAAAGTAAATACGAATAATAAATACAAATACGAACGAAACGAAACAAACGAGTAAATACAAAAATATACGAACAAAAATTAGGGTTTTTTTCAACATGGTTTACAACAACACAATTTAAAAATTCAAATTTTGACTTTTAAAATGACAAAATAAATGACAAAACCAACCAACACAAATCACTGTCCACACCACAGATACCTGTAAATCTCTCTTATCTCCCGACAGTGTCGCCATCGTTGACTAAAAACCTAACTAAAAACCTTCGTCGCAATAATTCTCCCATTTGAGATATTTTTCTATAGGTGATATGTTCTGTGGATTCTGCACACTGATGACAATTTGCGAAGTGACACTTTTTTCCCAGGTATTTATTATTCACAACCAACTGGTATGACAAAAGTTTGTATGCACCACGGGTACTAATAGATATACAGGGTGTCACGAAAGGTTTGTTACAAACTTCTAGGAATGGTAGATCTCGTAAAAATAAAGCTTTTTTCTTAATAAACATGTGTCCAGAAATACTTCGTTTTCCAGATACAGGGTGTCCCACGGTGGATGGCGTATTAGACGTTAATGGAATACTGAAGAGCGGATCATTTTGAAAATTTGGCAACCAAGATAAACAACCCTAATCTACACTTTAAAAATATTTTTTTTTATGCGGTGTTGCCGCTTCTACTCTAAACCAGTGGCAACATCGCTATTTTAAATGAAACACCCTGTATGTGATTGCATATTTAGATTCTACGTCAAATTCTGAGCAGATTTCATGTGATATACTCTCTATACCTAAGTTCAACTGTTTTGGAGATATTGACAGTTGAAAATTGACTTTTTGCAACTTTGACAGGCTGTAAAACCTGAACGGTTAATTTCAGAGGAAAACCGATTTTACATTCCTATGTTAGATTATTTTTATAAACTATCATTTGACACCAACTTTGAATTTAATCGGAGATTAAATTTAATTGGAATTTTTAATCATGGATTAAATTCAAAGTTGGTGTCAAATGATAGTTTATAAAAATCTAAGACAGGAATGTGAAATCGGTTTTCCTCTAAAATTAACCGTTCAGGTTTTACAGCCTGTCAAAGTTGCAAAAAGTCAATTTTCAACTGTCAATATTTCCAAAACAGTTGAACTAGGGTGTGATACAGGGTGTTTCATTTAAAATAGCGATGCTGGCACTGGTTGAGAGTAGAAGCGGCAACACCGCATAAACAAAAATATTTTTAAAGTGTAGATTATGGTCGTTTATTTTCGAAATGATCTGGTTTTTAGTTCTCTATAAACGTCTGATACGCCATCCACCGTGGGGAACCCTGTATACAGGGTGTCAAACTTTGTGAAAAAAAACAATTTTTACATTAACTCTCAGAAGTGCGAGCGTTTTAGAAAAAAAGTTTTTTGTTTATTTTTAAGCAACAAATAGCCTGGTAAAATTTCAGGTAATTCTGTGGCAATTTATTTTTTATTTATGGAGGTCAGTGCCGTTCGTTGTTAGCCTAAAATGGTTTTTAAATTTTATCTCGAAAACTAAGCAGCATACGGAAAAAAATAAGGAGATAAAAAAGTTGTATCTTTAAATGTTCTATTCAAAAAACATATTCTAATTGAAAATAAATCTACTGAACGATGTTTTTCGTGCAAAAAAAACCATCCGACGGAACCTGTGGCACGTCCCTGAAATTACTGGGTCAACTCTGAGCAGTCCAAAAGATACCTCATAAAGGTGTCAACAAACTATGAAAATTTTATTTAATTCGTACAACGCATTTCTAAGAATTAATAAAAAAATTGGCTTTTTTTTACAAAGTTTAACACCCTGTATCTTGAAAGCGAAGCATTTCCGGACACATGTTTATTAAGAAAAAAGCTTTATTTTTACGAGATCTACCATCCCTAGAAGTTTGTAATAAACCTTTCGTGACACCCTGTATACAAGGTGTCCCACAATCAACGTTACAGGCCATAACTTTCTTATTTTCAAAAATAAAAATTTGAAACAAAAAAAATTTTTAATGGCTAATTAAGCTCTCTTCAAAAATATTAAAAAATAATCCCTTGAAAAAATCATCCCCTATTTACAACCCTTGACTTTTTTTTTCAAATGGCACCCCTATTATTTTTTTTTAATTTTTGAGAAGCTTATGAAATTACAAATTTGTATGGTGTATAAAAAGTTTGTTTTTCCATGTCTCTTGGGGGAAAAAAAATGGGTGTCCCACCCTTAGTCTTATACAGGCAATTACATTTTTGTCTACAAAAATAAAAATATGACAAAAAAAAATTAATTGTGTGCAAATTAACCCCTTTTCAAGAATATTTAAAAAATCTCCCCTAACAAACTGATCCCCTAAAAACAACTCTTGCCTTTTTTTTCAAATAGAACCCCATTATTATTATTTTCATTTTTGATTTTTTTTTTCAACGAAACATGGAAAAACAAACTTTTCATACATCATTGAATTTGCAATTTCATGAACTTCTCAAAAATAAAAAAAAAATTAGGGGTGCCATTTGAAAAAAAAAAGTGAAGGGTTGTAAATAGGGGATGATTTTGTCAGGGGAAGATTTTTTTATATTTTTGAAGAGAGCTTAATTAACCATTAGTCTTTTTTTTTTCAAATTTTTATTTCTAAAAATAAGAAAGTTATGGCCTGTAACGCTGATTGTGGGACACCCTGTATTGTATACCCTCGGGCCAGAGGCCCTCGGCTTTGTAAGACTGTCGCCCTCAGGGCATAATCATCTACTTACTACCCTTGATACATAAATAACTATTTTTAAATCTCAAAATTCGCCATTTAAACTTAAATTTAAAAAAAAAGTTGTTGGCCTAGCCTCCAAATTTTATTTTTATTTTTATGTGTACTGTGGTATGGTTCCACCAAATACAAAATTACTTGCCATTTACGTCTACACCATTTCCAGTTTTAGTTCAAAATAGATGAAGTTGATTTCAAAAAGCATCAAATGTATTTCAAAATAACAACTTTAATTTAAAAAAATATCAAATGTATTTCAAAATCATCAATTGAATATCAAAAAGCATAAATTTGATTTCAATCTTTATGAATTTTATTTCAAAATACATCAAATGTATTTCAAATTAGTGAAATGTATTCCAAAAATGGTCAGTTTTATTTCAATGATTACCAATTCGGTTAAAAAATAAAGTATGGTTCTTATATCGTACAGTTAAAAAAATCAATTTATAACGAGACACCCTGTATCTCCCTTACAGTTTTTGATGATATAGAAATGATGATTTTGAAATACATCTGATTTTTTTGGAAGTATACATGGTACAGTTTGAAATACATTTGATTAATTTGAAATACAAATGATATATTTGGAAATAAAAGTGACAAATTGGAAATTAAAATATAAATTTTTGAAATAAAAGTGATTATTTTGAAATACATTTGACCGATTTTGAAATACTGTTGGAAATGGTGTAGTCTTTTTATTATTGACTGATAATATTTTTGGAACAGGTAAAAATAAATTGAAAAGTGAGATTTCCATTGCAATAAAAAAAAAAAAACTAAAATCGATCGTGATCTTCAAATTCTCTTAAGAAGTTCTCTATTTTATCCCCTTTCCAGTGGTATGCCATATAAGCATTTTAACATCTTCACTAATTTGCTAAATTTGTGTATCGGAACACAGCAGGCTAATATTCGATATTTGGTATGAAAAAGTAAATAAGACCTTAATGGCAAGTAATTTTGTATTTGGTGGAACCATACCACAGTACATATAAAAATTAAAAGAAAATTCGGAGGCTAGGCCAACAGCTTTTTTTTAAATTTAAGTCTAAATGGCGAATTTTCAGATTCAAAAAAAAATTAAAACATCAAATTAAGAAAAAGACCCGTGGAGTCAAGGATGAGTTTTTATGGCTGAAGAGTTAGCAAATGGCCCCCTCTTTCGGGGAGTTGAATTTGGCAAACGATGCACCAAACACCCTGTATATCATATAAATATATTATGAACTTTAGGCTGTGGTCCCGAATATAACCAGGGTTGTGGTTTCGCGGTCCGAAAGTGATCAAATTATTCGGGTAACTGGAAAAGTGGTTACTTTTGGACCTTGGTTTCCTCAAATCTGCTTAACCAAGTGTCAAAATAGTTACCGGCCATCGGATGTCGGTTCTGTTGGTATTATCTGTAAATTCTGTCAACTATTTTTTATTTCATATTCGCGTTCCCCAAGTAACCGGAATTTTCAGTAACCATCTGTCAAGCGATTCGGTTACTTTGGTTAACATTTGGTTATATTCGGACCATAGCCTAAGATTATCCAATGGAACATCAGAAGCATTCATTCTCATCGAGAAAATCGCAAAAACCTAATATTTAAAGAAAACCCTGACATAATTTTATTAAATGAAACATGGCTAAACCTCACACGAAAATTTATTTCAAAGTCTTATCCTATAATTAGACAAGATAGAGATTATGGGTATACTGGTGTGGTGTGGCTACCTGCATCAAAAAAAAATATACATTTCAAACAAATTATTAAAGTGTTCCATTCAGAAAATACAGGGTGTCCCACAGTGGATGGCGTATTAGACGTTAATGGAAAACTAAAAAGCGGATCATTTTGAAAATTTGGCAACCGGCAATGAAACACCCTGTATGTGATTGCATATTTGGATTCTACGTAAAATTCTGAGTTCAACTGTTTTGGAAATATTGACAGTTGAAAATTGACTTTTTGCAACTTTGACAGGCTCTAAAACCTGAACCGTTAATTTTAGAGGAAAACCTATTTTACATTCCTATTTTAGACTTTTATAAATTATCATTTGACACCAACTCTAAATTTAATCCATGATTAAAAATTCCAATTAAATTTAATCTCCGGTTGAATTCAAAGTTGGTGTCAAATGATAGTTTATGAAAATCTAAGATGGGAATGTAGAATCGGTTTGCCTCCAAAATTAACCGTTCAGGTTTTACAGCCTGTCATAGTTGCAAAAAGTCAATTTTCAACTGTCAATATTTCCAAAACAGTTGAACTTAGGTAGGGTATATGACATAAAATCTGCTCAGAATTCTACCTAGAATTCAAATATGCAATCACATACAGAGTGTTCTATTTAAAATAGCGATGTTGCCACTGGTTTAGAGTAGAAGCGGCAACACCGCATAAACAAAAATATTTTTAAAGTGTAGATCATGGTCGTTTATCCCGGTTGCCAAATTTTCAAAATGATCCGATTTTTAGTTTTCCATAAACGCCTAATACGCCATCCACCGTGGGATACCCTGTATATGTATTATAATTCAGGTAGGGGATATTTTCATAAAGAATGTTTATGCCAATAGACCACACTTCAGTTGACGAAAATCTCCTTGGTAATCTTTGTAATCACGACGAATTTCAAAATAGTGTACTCACCCAATTTTGAACCCTAGCCGAACTATCGTATTAATAGTTTATTTCCTATCCAAGTTTTGTCTAGCAAGATACCCGCTGCTAGTTTTTTGTCTCGGCAGACACGAGAAAAAAAGAAGAGGGAGAGATCCGACCCGCTTCGCGCAGCTTAGGGTGACGTCACCGTACTATTTTCCCTTGGCGCGGGCTCTAGATTGGCACTTAAATCCAGTTGGGATATCCCAAAGGACTGTGGTAATAGTGATCATTACCAAACTATATCGATTATTAATGTGAAAGACAATAACTTCTGTAAAACGTTTTACCCATGTGACAAAAGAAGAAACTTCAATAAGGCTGACTGGAAAAGTTATCATGATAAAATTTAATCATACATTGCCGAGTATCGTTGCCAACTCGATGAAATAATAACTGTGATAAGGTCTCGCCGATGAAAATGAAAAACTGAAAAAGCAAATAGAAAAAAACAATGACACTGTAGTTAAATTAAGAGGTGATGAAAATAAGATTGGTAGTCTCAGTATTTGTAAAAAAATAGTTGAAAGAATCACAAAAGCTACAATACAGCATATTGGAGACGCCATGGTAACTATGTGCAATAACCTTAGTGAAACTGCTAGCAACATGATGCAGTCAAATATGGAATTGCAAAGAGTCAGTTGAGCAAAAGTCTGCAAAGGATGAAACACTGGCTACAGACTTATTGCAAAATAAGCGACCTGTCATCTCACCACAGCCGCAACAAATTGTGGGACTAGAATCTGCTGCAAACATGTCTCTGCAGAAGGTAAATACCACAAATAAATGAAAAACAGGGAAACATCAGTAACTAATTAACACTAAGCCAAGTGCGTAGAGCCTGCAATAATGCTCTGCTTGCATCTGCAGCTCAAACAAACTTCATCAGCACTGCAAACTCAATGCGTCCTACGCAAGATCCGGCTCAAAGGTTATCGATAGGCACTGGAGGAACAAGTACACGTATAAAAGTGGTTCCATTGTCAGATAAATAATGGCTATACCTCGGACGACGGTCACCAGAAGTAACTGAAAATGATCTGATTGCATATATTAAAACTAAAATTGAGATTGAATCAAAAAATATCTCACTGAAACTCTTAAAAACTGATAACATTAGATCATTCAAACTGTGCATTGATAATAGTATATTACATACCGAGGTGGGAAGAGTTTCATTACTGTCTCGAGACAGGAATGAAACTTCCTACCGAGGTTTGTATACTATTTTATTTACAAGAATTACAACCCTCATAATTTCGATTAAATACAAAAAAAAATAATAAAAATTTGTTGACAAGTTTTGGCTCATTAAAAAAAACGTTTGACATGCAGGACTCGTCTTAAAAATTTAAGGAAATGAGAACTTACTTTCCACCCGGGTGGAAAGTAAAATTCAAAAAAGTGTCACTTTCAAACTTTTGAAAAGTCAGAAACGTCAACATTACATATGTGGTTGTAAATAAAGACTATTTTCACACTGTAATCTTTTGTTATTTTTGGCCTGAGGGAGTCACATTTCATGAATTTGTTTTTTTCAACAGATCTGTGTTGGCTGGTTATTTTCCAGACTGCTGGAAACTGGGTCCTATAACCCCGATTTTTAAAGATGGAGATAGATCTAATATAAAAAAATTACAGAAGCATATCTAAAATCTCACTTTTTCCAAAAATATACTCCTGGACAAAATTATCGCACCACTGCTTATGGTGTTTATATGCAGTAGTGGTGCGATAATTTTGTCAAGGAATATATTTTGAGGTCATTGTTACAGATAAAACAACACCATACTTTCAAAATTTAATAATAACGGAGCAACATGGCTTTTCTACCGTTACAAATTTGCTAACTTATGAAGAGATTTTGTTGGAAGCATTGGAGAACGGATTACAGGTAGGCGTTATCTACAGCGACTTCTCCAAGGCCTTCGACAAGGCCGATAAGCTTGAATGTATGGGTGTACACGGATCTATGCTCTCTTGGTTGCAGATCAATTTTACTGAAAGAAGGGAAGCCATTAAAATTGAAAATTATATCTCTATCGCATTCTCTGTCTCAACAGGTGTGCCACGACAAGGACACTTGTCTCCTTTATTGTTTGAAATTTTTATTAATGACATTGCCTTAATATGGAATTCATGTATGTTCGTTCTTTTGGCCGACGACTTAAAATTTTTTAAAGTTTTCATGACTTGGAAGATTGCCACATGTTGCAAGATCAAATTGATAAATTCTCCAAATGGTGTAAATCTAACAACTTGTTATTAAATGTGATCAAATGTAAAAATTTAACCTCTACTCGTAATAGGAATGTAATTTTATTTGATCATGTATTTGCTGGACAATGTTCAACTAGAGAGACCAACAATAATTTATTAAAGATTTGGGTGTACACATAGATAGAGAAGTAAACATTCACGTACCATATTGAATTTATAGCAAATACAGCCATGAAACTGCTTGGTTTTATTATCAGATCATTATATGACTTTTCCAACATTTTAGGCCAATAAAACTGGGGGTCCAACCCGGAACAAATTTGGGACAAGCTGAAATTTTCAGGAAACCTTCTTTAGGTGATCGACAATGTTTCCCTAAAAATCGCACTAAATCGCGTGGGCTTATAAAAATTGGGTGGATTGGGCTTCGATTCTATTAAACTACTTTTGGCAAATTCGACTTTATTAACGCTGACGCAAATTAATTGAATGTTTTTTTGGTATCAGACATTTCAAATTTTAAAACCTCGGTATACGACTCACAAAATCCTAGATTACAAAGTAAATCGATAAGATGTCTAAAAGCGTAGCGCCTATGCAAATGAACAGCTAAGCCAAAAAGTATTGGTGATATATAGGAACGCTTTCTTACGCTAGATATAATAGCATACTGTAACGAAATAATTTTGCAGTCAATTGTGTCTTTGGTTTTACAAAAAAGGTTGTTTAAAAACACGGACAAAGTCTCTGGTGATTTCCCTCCTGTAATAATGGTTTCTGTACTGGGGTACCTTTCAACTCTACTCTAAGCCGATCAGTTGTTAAATCAGCTTTTCTATTTTCGTACCAATTATCTGATAAAATTTGATAGCTGCTCCCTTAAAACCGAAAACTGCAATATTTTCTGGAATTTCTGTTACAACGACTTGTTCTCCATAGTGTTCTTTTAACTTTTTGCTTAAATATCGCCTAGACCATTGGCTTACTACCATTTCGTTTCTAGAAAGCTCCAGCAATTTGTCTTCTAACTTCTTTAATGAAAACTGACAATTTTCAGAGGTTTGTATAAAATTACAAAGGTTTTCAAATGCTTTTTCGCTTAACTCGTATACAGGTCGACCGGCGGTTTTTTCTGAAGAATGTAGAAAAAAAGTGGTATAGCAAATTTATGGTACCGGGCTTCTGCAGCTACTAAATCATTTGTTGTGGCAAATCTTGTATAAACAGCATTAGACCAATCGTCCTCCCTGGCTTCCTGGCACTACAGCGGGATTCAATATTTGTTTTTATTTCTAAAGTGGCAACAGTGCGTATACTTCTCTTAAATTTACTCGTATTCACACAAATTTTACCACAAAACAAACAGTTTTTGAGAAAATTAAACTCACAGTCGGTATTGCTTCTAGTGGGTATTCCTCTGGAACATCTTGTATTTCTGTTTTTTTTTTTGTGTCGAACATACATTTCTCTTATGAGTGTAACTTTTTCTACATGATATATGCAATTTTAGTGAGTGAATATCTAGTAGTTTTGCATATAAATTATCTTTGTATATAGTCCAACACATACCATTTTAAAGTCACGTGATTTTTCTCTATCCTTGTTGAATACATCTCAAACAGCGGTGATAGTAAAATTGACAAAAAAATTGCTGTCTAATTCATAGAAAAGTGATTATATTCTTGATATAGAACGCTCACTTCTGTTGTAGTCAATGAACTATAGTCAAAAACTGGAATGCGCACACATTGCCATATCTGCCAAAAAAATGTAGCCATGAAAGACAGATGCCACAAAGGGGAATGTTGTTTTTTTCTGTTGCTCGCTGACATATGACGTTTTCGAAAGTTTTGTCATATTTACCTTCACAGGTTTCATCAATTGGAATACGTGTTGGAAGCAATTTCCGCCATTTAACATAATGAGTGCGACAAAAACAGGTATCCCCTCCGCAGCAGCGGCACTAGGCTTCACGTTCGTCAATATGTGTTCGCATTCCAGTTTTTGGTTATAGTTCATTGGTTGTAGTCGCCAAGTGACATTTCCGACGGTGCTGCCATAGCGGTGTAGTCATTGAACTAATATTTGACGGGCCGTTTGAATCTCGATTTTAAATGACTGGTTTGACATTTCAATAGACCGATCTCCTATTACCTGGACTGCGCGCGTCGCTTGTAGGCTGCAGGTGAGCGTCCAATGAGAAGCAGGTTTGTTACAGGCTCACGTCATATTCTTATTCAGGGGCCAGTTCAGAATGAATCGTTCCTTCTTTCTTTGTAACGTGTAATTCGACAAAGAGCAAACTAATACTTTACATATTACTTGAACTCACCGCAGTGTCGTTTAAGGTTATGTTAAATTATACTTGACATATTCCTTTGCAATTTCATTGTGCGATGTTGCCGGATGAAACATTTATCAAAATAAAAGTGCAAACGATGTTAACATAGACTTTTCAAGCGCTTCTTTTGTCTGATTTAAGGCGTTGTAAAACACTTGACACTATATCACTTCTTTTATGTTATAATGTGGGATTTGTATTGTCTACATTTGTTCTGCTACAATACAATCTAGCTACACTGCACCTACGAGCTGCGCGCGCATGTCATTTTTTATTACTTTCTAACTTGTATTTATTACAATTAAGCTCTCTTTTTCTATTTATAATTTATACGAGACAGGTCTATTATTTCAAAATAGGGCAGTGCTGCAAAACTTCATGAACTAAAATTTTATACATTTTATTTTCATATATTTATATGAGAATCACTTAATGAATAAAATAGTCTATAATCTAAATGATCTGGCATATCTGACTCATGAGCTGACTGAAACACTTTCCAATCTGCACAATTTCTAGATTGTTTATCTCCAACAAAACCAAAATTTCTGTTTCTGTGTTATTTCTGATGTAGATTTCCCTGGTCTGTGGCTGCAATTCGCTTTTAGCCGACCTGAAATAGAATCCGTCACTGTCATCAATTAGTTTGTCAAAGTTATTTTAGAAAATGATACAACGAACAAACACAGCTAATAATTTTGACTATATTAACCTTTTTCCAACTCAAAAAGATGCAAATAGAAAACGGGTACCCAATTCAAGTTCAGAATGTATTACAAGGGGCAGCAGAAGCGACAAAAGTGAGTCTCGCAACAATTGCAAGTATTAAAATTCTCATCTGATTGGTCAATACTACTTCAGAAACGCGTTTGTAAAATGCTAGTGGGAACATATCTTAAAATTCAATAGTAATTAACCACAAGTAGCTTTTTGTAGGTGATATCAACGAACATACGTTTTTTGCCACCAATATCACGTAACTTTAAAATGGTATTTGTCGGACTTTATCTCACTGTATTCTAGTATTCTACTAACTTTTTGATACCTTTTGATGTTAAAGTTACAACTGACGTTAACCCTAACAAAAGATTGCATATAAAGCATAAGTCAGCCATATCTAAAAAAGAACAAAACAATACAATATTATATATTATATTTGATTTAATAAACCTTTTACTTTTTGTTGATTTAATATTCTAACAGCACACAATAATCACAATAAAACAAACTGTTGCAGTTATAAAACAAAATACAAAATAGTATATTGTTATATTAGGAGTAGAAGCTTTACTGCTGAAGCAGAAAAAAGTGCTTCTACTCCGTATGCAACACGCTATTTTTTCTCTAAACGAATGGGGTAAGGTCGGGGACAAGTGGATGGTTAGGCGGCAGTAAAAGTACGAGCGGCACTAAAAGTACTTTTGTAAAAGTACTTCTACTGCCGCTGCGGTTGCCTAGCAGCATAGAAATTAAATTTCTACCACCTCGACAAGTGTTAACCCGCTGGATTTGCCTAGCAGCACAGAAATCAAATTTCTGACATCTTGACAGGGGTTAACAAAGTGACGTTTTTTTGACGTTTGGAGAAAAACAATATAATTTTCGCTCCTACCGCGGCCGCTGTTCAGTTAAATCAGGTGGAGTGTGGAGGAGTTTCGCAGGGTGCCAGTGTTGCCACTGGGTTTTTTGTTTACTTTGTTGTGACAATCATGTGTTTTTTTTTACAAAATCGTTCAATTTTTAGATATAATTGGAGCTCAAGCCGTATTGGCCCATTATTGAAAGGCCCATAAGTTCTTTGTTTTTAGGCAGATTTTCAAAAACGAAAAATGATTTTGTAGGTATTTTTATTGGCAACAATTTTGTTCTCTTGTAGATTTTCAAAAAAAATTATAGTTTTTGAGATATTTCCAAAGAAATAAAAAAAAAAAAAAAAAAATTGAGTTTAAAGCCCGATTGGGCGAGTACGGCCCATACGATTTAGTGCGATTTTTAAGGAAACATTGTCGACCAGCTAAAGAAGGTATCCTGAAAATTTCAGCTTGTCCCAAATTTGTTCCAGGTTGCTCCATGTAAACACTTTAGTTTTACTAGCCTATTAGACCGGTGCATAACGACCTTTTTTTTAAACGATTTTCTCCCGTCTGCCATTAAGGCTGGTTATTCTTTATGCAATAAGAAGTGGAATGGCTGAAATTTCAAAGAGCCCCGCGTGTGACAATTTATTTATATGCCAATTTGAAAATTTAATGAAAAGTGGAGATTTGGATCAATATTATCCCGTCTGCCACACATTGTGAAGGTAATTTAAACAAAAATGAATAGAAGGAAGCTAAACGGCGGAAACCCTAGGTTAGTATAAAGTGTCATATTACTAATTTCAAAATGTCGCCAAAATCGGACATGTGGATCAACGACCTCTCGTCTGCCAAATCAAATTTATGTTGCATTTACGACGTATAGGATCAATAAGGAAATGGCAGAAAATCTCGGTTGTTATAATATTATTTAACAATTTTTGAAGTTGAATCAAAATTCTGAGATGTTGAAACAATTTTCTCCCGCCTAAAACATGTTTTGTTACAATGGATTTTAGATAAATAATGTACCTTTGCATCGGCAGAAAAATTGAAGTGGTACAAATATTTATTTCTAATTTTTCAAAATGTCAAAATGTTTGAAATTTGAGATCAATTATTTCCCGTCTGCCATTAATTTATATAAACTAGCTGACCCGGCGAACTTCGTACCGCCTCTGAATTATTAAATACCTATTAAATGTTGTGTGAACGTATCTATTAGCTGAATTAAATTCAGTTTTTTTCGATGGTGAATTTGGCTTAGGTTGAAAAAAATTAATGTTTACTCTCTGGATCAGAAGAAATTAAAATTTCACATCATCCCTTTTTAGGCAGCTTGTGGGCATTATTCTTGTAAAGTGTACCATCAAATAAATAAACTCAGGCACAGGAATCTGTTCTACCCTATCCGCACTATTCTATCTCATCTACTCTATAGTGGAATAGTTCTGTTCGGAATAGCTCTAGTTCCTGAGTAGCATTGTTCTACTGTATCTGCAATGAAATTACTGCGCAACGGCGAGCTTCGTTCTAGGTATCAGAGATAGCGCCGGAAACAAAATGGTTTGCAATGAAAATGTGGCGGTAAACTTGGTATCGGTTATAAAAGATGACGCCGTATGCGGGCTTAGTGAATTTTTTTCATAAATAAGTAAAATAGGTAATTTTGTTTTTTGTCTTTTTTTGGATTTTTTCGATTTATTATGTTAGTATGGACAAAGACAAATCCAATAAAGCAAAAATCATAAAAATCAGTCCAGCTGTTCTCGAGTTATAAGTGCTAGAACCAACACAACTGTGTTTTATATATATATAGATAATAATGATAACAAAATGATCCTCCATTTATTGAATAATTCATTTATTACAAAAAATGTGATAAATGAAGAACCGCTCGACCGATTTTGTGCAAACTTCACATAAACCATCTAATAAATAGTCCGAACAAAGCCTAAACATTTGGTTTGGCTAGGTGAGCCTGTTCTTGAGTTATAAAATTACAACGAAAAGTGGCATTAATTTTTATATATATAGATAAGTTGCTACCAAAAGCTTAAGTTTTGACTGGCAGAAATTGCAGACTGGTACAATTCCTAATAAACATTGAACAAAATTGCGACAAAAATTGTTTATATGATGAACGATTAAAAATTTCAGTTAAATTTAATCTCTGGTTAAGTTCAAAGTTGGTGTCAAATGATAGTTTATGTAAATCTAAGATAGGAATGTAAAATCGGTTTTCCTCTAAAATTAACCGTTTAGGTTTTACAGCCTGTCAAAGTTGCAAAAACTCAATTTTCAACTGTCAATATTTCCAAAGCAGTTGAACTTAGGTATAGGATATATCACATAAAATCTGCTCAGAATTTATCGTAGAATCTAAATATGGAATCACATACAGGGTGTTCTATTTAGAATAGCGATTTTTTCCAATAGAACACCCTATATATTAATAGCTAATTAGAAAGCTCTGCTTTTTCTGATTTCAATGATATAAAGTGCGATATGTTTATCTCTAACAGTTTTTGAGAAAAAAAAATCCGGTTTATGCTATAAGAAGCAATGTGTAAGAAAAGGACTTAATATCTGTAAGGAAACTGAGAAAGGTCTCTTTCTGACACATTATTTCTTATTACAAAAATCGAAATAATTTTTTCCTACGAGCGTGCGCAAAGTAGTACTTTTCCGCACGCATTTCGGTTCTCAAAGTTGCACTTTTCCGCACTCAGTGCGGATACAGGCCTTATCCGCACTGAGTGCCGAAAAGTAAAAATAATTGTCAAGCAACAATAAGTACACTTGTCGACTTTGACACATGATGACAAATTTTTCCTCTGTTTCTGTACCAGCTAACATCTATACCTACAAACACCAAATTTAATTAACTTCAACACATTGTCAGATTTGTTTTCTATTTATATGCAAGAATCTACAAACTTTCTCATCAAATTTATAGCGTTTTCCATTTGTCGAAACAGGGCAAAAAAATGTATCCTTATCCTTACATGTTACATGCTTTTAGAAAAAGATGCGGATGCACTCAGTGCGGCACTGATGACAAATGGAAATCGCCATTAAACGCTTTAAGATGAAGAGCTCTGACGATGATTTTCTGTTATATTTTTTTTTTGTTATGTAATTTTTTGATAAATGCATAGGTTCCCTTCAAGTTAATTAAAAATAATTAAACAAATTATCGTTTTTTTTTTGATTTTTGTTGTTACCTACCTGATATGAAGCTCGTAGGAAAAATTTTGTTCCTAACACGTGCGCAAAGTGTCTTTTCCGCACGCAAACACGTATCCGAACTCCGCTTCGCGTCGTTCGTATAACTGTGTTTGCGTGCGGAAAAGTAACACTTTGCGCACTTGTTAGGAAAATAACTGTTTTCTACTGACGTTTCATAATAGCAACTTTTCGATTGTCATTTTAGTTTTAAAACGACATTCTTTTAAGCACTGAGTGCGTAAAAGTTACTTTTAGGCACTCAGTGCGTAAAAGTGACTTTTGAATGCGTAAAAGTGACTTTTGAGTACGTAAAAGTAATTTTTAAGCTGTTATGAACCAATAAGATAACACAGTGATTATAGGAACATTTAATTATATCTCTAATTTTCTATTATATTTACTATGTATTTTGCAGAGAGGCCTGACCATGCCTTGTCGGCTCAATATGGCTTTACCTTTCGGACCCTTGTTTTATATCCCTCTATTTTCATAAACTGTTAAATTGTCGGAATGATGTCCAATAACTATTTACGTGCCCGAATAGGGTTTAGTTTTTATTATTGTATAAACTTCCCAAAAAAATCCCAAATCATTAAATATTTTAGCACCAATATAAGTAACATCTGTAAAATAGCGTTAAGGTACTTTCGGTGAATAACTAGAGGAACTCCCGCCCTTTCGAAGGAGGTTCCAGGACGTTTCCTTCTTTCAGGAAAGAAGACGAGAAGACATTCAGAATTCCATCTTGACTCTGACAACATCTAAAGTTACCTCTCATAACTGACAAAGTGTCCTTCCCAAAACTTATAAATTTTCACAAATAAACGAAACCTTTTTTTATTAAATCAAAAGATATAGTTTTAATTCTAGTGTAGGTATATTTGGGATAAAAGTCACAGTTCTTGTGGCTCAACTCCTAACAAAGCACTAGTGCCTAAAAGTGTCATTCATTATTCAGAAATAAAAAACACACTAGATACAAATTTGAATTTTGTTTTGTATTTATTATGAATATTAAAAATGTAATTATGGAATTGAACGTTTGGGTTACTCAAAATAGAACTTTGTGTTATTACCTATAGTCTGGCAAGTGGTAACTTGGTAGAGACGAAAGGGGGAAGAAAAGTGGGGCGTGATCTAAAAATATTCACTGACACCTTAACTGACATCACCTGATGACAGCCATGTCTTTCGGTTCAGTGGCACCGAAAACACCAAGGAAATAAACCAATAAAATTATTAGAAAAAAATTCTTTAGTTTCGCCAATAACCGCGCCACTGCGTGCTGTCGTTCAAACTCTAACCAATAGAATCATACCTCTGAATAATCACGCCTCTCCACATCCATCATTTCGCAATGTTGCCGGATTTTTTTCTATTTCGAAATACTACACATGCCCATATAGCAAAAAAAAATATGTCATCAACGTGTTTATCATTATTTCCGTCAAGTTTGGCAAAGTAGCAAATTCTTTTGCAGTTCGCCGTTTCGCTAGCCAGACTATACTTACTAGGATTTTAATTATTGATGTCAAATCTTGAAAAAAAAATCGTATGAAAGGTGTCAGGTGTCAAGCAAAAGCAGGTAACAAAGATTTTGGGCGTAATCGACTTATTCACATGAAATAAAATTGTGTTTTTCTATTATAAAATGTCAGTAGAAAAAATCTTGAATACAATACGTTACGAAACGATTTCTTTTAGTCACTCGACGTGTTGTCCAACTCGGCTTTGCCTCGTTGGACAATTTTCACGTCGCGTGCCTAAAAGACGCTCATTTCGTAACTTATTGTATAAATAGCTATTTTTTTCTCGAAAACTGTTAGAGATAAACCTAAGGTTCGTTTCACCAGGGTTCATACTTGACCTTGAAACTTGAAAAAAAAGGGTTGTCGTCGATTAATTCATATGACACATTCAATTTTTTTGACAAATTAAAATGAATGACTTCTGGTTTAAGAACCGACAAACGTTTTTGACGTCATTTATTTCTTTCAACGAATTTTTATTTATTAAACAAGGAAGGCAAATGCTGGTGGCAAGTACAAACCCTGGCGAAACAAACTTTACTTACTTATATCATTGAAATCAGAAAAAGCAGAGCTTTCTAATGAGCTATTATTATATAATAGGGTGTCCTATTGAAATAAACCATACTTAGGTCAATATCTCGAAGTTGGGACCAACTAGAGAAAAACTGAGAGCGTCCCTGAATTCTGCTTGAAAAAGTGCTTCTAGAGAGTTTTCACGGAAATCAATAATTTTCATAAACAAAAAACTTATGATGGTTTCATATTATTGCTCAAAATCGAGAATCGCCCTCTAGCGGCTAAATGGTTGAGGACAAAATGCGGTTTGCACCAATCAAAATGTCATGAAATTTGAGCCTAGAGTGGGGTGTTCATTATTTTGTTTCTCGCTCAGAAAGTGATATTTCCTATTAAAAGTGTTCAAATTGGCCCACCCTGTACAAATGCTTGAAATCTCACATACAAGTTATAATTTATAATATACATATATAGGTTTTCCTGATGAGGATGAAAGTGAAGAAGAAATTAATGAAAACGAAGATTTTGGCGATTTATCAGATTTGGATGACGACGATAATGAAAAAGGTGACATTTAGTTGTGATGGAAGTGACTCCGAAGTGATAGATGACAATGAAAACGATAATGATGATGCTGATGATAATTATGACGATGCTGTTTTTGATGATGTTGATGATTGAAATATTTTTTTCCTAAAGATACAATTTTTTTTTTGTTCTGCCTTATCATATATTTAGGCGTCTTGAGAGCAACTTTAATTTTAATTAACCGGTTGTCAGACGGGAGAAAATTGTTTGGTCACATAAACATTTTTCGGGTTAAAACCGTTCATGATATGAACAATTTTTGTTCCAATTTTGTTGATCAATTATAAGAAATTGTATCAGCCTGCAATTTCTGCCAGTCAAAATTTGAGCTTTTAGTAGTAGCTAATTTAATATAAATTACTGGCAGACGGGAAAAAATTGATCTCAACTTTGAAAAATTTTGACATTTTTATTGTTTCTGCCAATTGTTAATATACCTTGGATACATCTGCCAATACATTTCTTGGATTTTACTTTGCATGTCAAACTTATCTTCCAAATGGCAGATGGGAGAAAATTGTTTCAACATCTCAACATTCTGATACAACTTCAAAAATTGTTAAATATTATTATAACAACCCAGATTTTCTGCCATTTCCTTATGGATCTCTAAATCGTAAATGCAACATAAATTTAATTTGGCAGACGGGAGATCGTTGATCCACATGTCCGATTTTGGCTACATTTTGAAATTAGTTATATTCTTTATACTACCTAGGGTTTCCGCCGTTTAGCTTCCTTCTACTCATTTTAGTTTAAATTACCTTCATAATGTGTGGCAGACGGGATAATATTGATCCAAATCTCCACTTTTCATTACATTTTCAAATTGGCATATAATTGTATTGTCACACGCGGGGCTCTTTGAAATTTCAGCCATTCCACTTCTTATTGCTTAAAGAATAACCACCCTTAATGGCAGACGGGAGAAAATCGTTTTAAAAAAAATGGTCGTTATGCACCGGTCTATATTTATGCATTGAGAAACGCTTATATTGCAATAACTGTAAGATCAATTCTAGAGTATGGAATGGCTGTACAATATGGTCCCCATTCTATGAAATCTATTATGACCAGCTGAATTCATTACTTAATTTAACAAAGCTTGAAAACCGTAGAAAATACTACAACTTGTGCATATTATTTAAGTTAATCAACAACATAATAGATTCTTCAGATCTTTTGAGTAGAATAAATTTTCATATACCTGTCAGGAATACTAAACAAAATAATCTATTTGCAATTAGATATCACAGAACTATGGATATAATTCAGCAATAGACAGATCATGCAGGTGTGCTAATGTATTTTTAGAAAATTTTGATCATTTTTTTTTTAGCGTTAATAGTTTTAGAAATCTTCTTTAAAAAAAAATGTTGATAACATGATCTAGCGTTTATTCTATCAATCTTCCACTGGAAATCTAACTAATAGGATATTGTTTGTATGGTTTTTTATTTTTTAATACTTTCAACATAACTGTAAAAGTTGAAAAAAAATCGAAAAATCTGTTATTAGTTGTATAATATTTTCTAAGTTATAATATTGGCGACTGTTGATTTCGAATGTTGATTTATACAGGGTGGGGCACAAAAAACCTCCCACCGCAGTTTTCTCGGGTGTTAGATGATCAATTGAAAATCGCTCGGACACGTCGATTTTTTCATTTTGGGGGACATCATTTATTGATATTTTCACCTCCTACCTGTCAACCCCTAAGCGGGGGTTACACGGCTTAGGGGTTGACAGGTACCCCATATTAGATGATTTTTGACATTTTAAAACAGACAGTAATTTTTTCTAACAATATTCAGTGTTAAGAAATCTGAATCACGCGTTTCTTTTAATTTCAACCAGATCCCTGTCAACAACGCAGAATAGTATAATCAGCACCCGATATATCCAACTCAGATAAATCATTAATTAAAACTAAAAACAACAATTCCCCTTAAGGAACACCAGAAGTAATTTGTTGCTTACAAGATCAATTGCCATTAAAACTTATTGTTTGGTAATGTGTAGACATATAAAAACCTATCCATGATACGGAAACCATATATTTCAAGCTTGCCGAGCTTCATGATCCACACAATCAAATGCTTTGGACAGGTAACAAAGCACCGCTTCGACAACCTCTCCATCATCTACCTACTTCATTATACAATTTCTCCAAAAATGAAAACAGGGCATCATTGGTGTAAAATTTGAACTGAATTTAAATCTACAAAGCAGATCAGTCCCCCAAACCGTACATTCATTGTACAACACAACTCCATTAGTTTTTATTTAGTGTTTTTGAAGCTTCAGTATTCTGGACATTTATAAAGGGGCCCACAGACTGCGTTTTTGTTCGACGAGCGAATCTGGTCGAGCAAAAACGACTTACTAATAACACATTTATACAGTTCCAAGGCGAATCATAACTAGTTTTATTGATAACTATTCTGCAACCTTCAGCCTATGCTAATTTGCTATTGAAAATTAAAACAAACCAAATT
This sequence comes from Ceutorhynchus assimilis, assembly GCA_917834065.1. Lineage (NCBI taxonomy): Eukaryota > Metazoa > Arthropoda > Insecta > Coleoptera > Curculionidae > Ceutorhynchus > Ceutorhynchus assimilis. The sequence continues at coordinate 29,599,509 of OU892278.1, read as the reverse complement.
TTTTCCTTGCAGATTAAATCCATACCCTTGCCGGCCGGAGAAGTTCCATCAGAATCAAACCCTCAATGTTTCTATGTTCCAAATGAGGCTGACGATAATGCCCCATTTCCGATACCTCCAAAAACCGCAGGTAGTAGACGAGTTTCTTCAGATTTGAAAAATTCAAAGAAAAATCGAAGCCCCAGAACATCCTTTTCGGATTCAAAAGATCCTTTGGCTATTTCTCTTAAAGACCCTCTTGATATAAGCATGGTAAGGGTCAATAGAAGTATCACTACTGCTCGAGCTTCAGTCTCGAAACCTGCTAACGTCGTCACTATCGGAGCTACAATGTGTGATGTTTGTCAACAGGAAGGCACAAATGCCAACACTGTGAAGTAATTCATCAAAAAATCAAACTTTGTTGAAATATTTTTATATTTTTGTTTTTTTAGATGTGATGAATGTCTTAAACTTTATCACTTTTCTTGCTTGGAACCACCTTTGAAATCGTCCCCGAAAAAACGTGGATATTCGTGGCATTGTGCTGACTGTGACCCTACAGTAAGTATTCTAGAAAAATAGATTTTTTTTGAAAAACTCATTATATTTTCTTTATTTGCAGTCCTCCGAATAGGCTTACTAAAAGTTAGTGCTTAATGGATAGTTTTAGTTCTGTATGTTTAACATGCTTGATAATTATTATCAAAAACCACATAATGAAAAATAAATTTTATGTATTCCTAAACATTTTTATAAGTTTTAAGTATCCACATGTGTCATAATACATTTTGTTTCAGAATACCTATTTAGCGGATTTTCAGACTCTGTAGAACAGTTTCTACAATGTATTGAATTTTACTATGTTTGAAAAGGATTTTACACCAGCCTTATTAAAGTTTTGTTTTTTATTTTTGAAAAATTTTGACTTGTTTTAAAGCGAATAGGTTCTTGTACAGCTTTTGGGTCAATTTTATGTAATAGGTATTTCCATTGACATCTATATTTTATTGTTCGTCCATTTTTATCTGACACTTTCCGTATGAGGAACGAAGGAGTGAAGTATATGGAAAAAACAGGTGTGATGCCAGGTGACCATTGGCGTTTTAATATAGGGTGCCACAAGCTCACATTTCTTTCGAGTATCAGATTGAAATCGACGGACTTTAGATGATATCGCACCTCAAACACATTTCCTTGTACAGGGTGTACCATTTGAAACGAAACAGGCTAAATATCTGATGCCGCGTTTATTTTTTTAAAAATCGCTTGTATACGTAATTTGATTTTCAAAGGGAGAAGTTTTCTGCAACAATTTTCAGCCCATTCAATGGAATTTTTCATAGTTTATAACTGGCTTATCCCAGATAATGGAAAGTGAGTCTGGGTGAAATTTTCAGATCTTCAATTTTTCACTTGCCAGACATATTATCCATACTTACAGATTAGCCGGACTATTTTTTTACGTAACTTCAGTATACTTCTCATTAGTAGACCTATTGCTATCACTGGAGAAAAAGGGCCGTGCATTCGTAAGCTATAACGCATTTTGCGCCTCAATCCATCGGAAACCCCTCCCTGAAAATATATGAATTTTGCTTAGAATTACTAACCCTACAATTCTATCGATGTTGTCTGACTGGGAAAATAAGTGCCGAAAAGCGTCACTGCCTATCTCAAACAAATAAACCCATCAAACCCATATCATTGGAAAGAACATTAAATTCTCTATAATTCCATGCAAAATTGAGTTTGATAGCTCAAAAAGTTTTAGAGCATTCAAGACTCAAAGTTGACTTTTAGTCCAAATTTTATCAAAATCTTCAATTTCAATTTGCGCAAAAACTATAAATCTGGGATTATTGTAAATTACAGGCCATTTAGAGCTCAATAATAGCTACAAATGCTGAAAATTTCAATGTAATTTGCTCAACGGTTACCGAGCAATTGAGGTTTAGATATTTTGAAATCAGAATTCAAAGATGGCATCCTTGTAAAAAAATCGATTTTTCTATTTTTCAGTTTTGTTCAACTTTAACTTTACCAATCGATAGAACGAGTCAAAATTAGTGGAAACAATCCTGACATCAATCCCAAATGGCCATTCTAAGCAAGAACCCAAAAAAAAAAAAGAAAATCCTATTTTTGGTTCTGGAAAATTTTCAAAATCTTGAAATAGTCATGAACAGTTGCTCATATCTTTGTTAAATTTTGAGCAAATTGGAATAAATTGCAAACTTGAGTTTGCTAGCTCAAATAGCTTTTGAGCAATTGACCCTCAAAGTTGCTTTATAGTCCAAATTTGGTCAAAAACTTCAAGCTCAATTTGGGGTACTCTTATGAAAAACTCGATTCTTTTAATTTTCAGTTTTACTCAATTTTGACTTCACCAATCGATAGAGCGGATCGAAATTAGTGGAAAACAACCCTGACATAATTTCCAAATTGCCATTTTTAGCAGAAACAAAATTGAAAAGGAAATCTTATTTTTAGCTCTAGAAAATGTTCAAAATCTTGACATGGTCATGAGCAATTGCCCATATCTTTGTTAAATTTTGAGCAAATTGAAATAAAATATATATCATTGAAAAGAGCTTGAAATTCTCTATAAATCCGTGCAAAATTGAAAATAGTTTTCGAGCAACTGACCCTCAAAGTTGACTTTTGGTCCAAATTTTGGCAAAAACTTCAAACTGAATTTGCACGTAAGCTATAAATCTGGGAATATTGTAAATTGCACGCCATTTAGGAGCCTAATAAGAGCTACAAATGCTGGAAATTACAATGAAATTTGCTCAACGGTTACCGAGCAATTGAGGTTAGAATATTTTGAAATTAGAATTCAAAGGGGGTACCCTTCCAGGAATGTTTATGGAATGTTTGTAGAATATCCCATCAAGACAAAAATATTTTAATATATTTTTGAAATAATTCGTCTATTTTAGGAATGTTCATAAAATGTTCCAAAATTGTTCCAGAAATGTTTCAACATGTTTTTTTTTTTGAAAAATTTGCAAAGTATATTTTAGAAATGTTTATAAAATGTTCCAAGAATGTTTATAAAATCTTTCAGGAATGTTTCAACATGTTTTTTTTTTGGAAATTTTCTGATATTCCATGAGAATTTCATGTAATTTTACAAGCATTTTCCAGAATTTTACTGAAATTCTTATTATAGAATGTTCCAGTTCCATTTTCAATTCATAAATTGCACACTAGAATTTCCTAAAAAAATTTCGAAATTCGACTAGAAATTCAATTAGTTTTAAATAAATTTTCTGTATTTTTTGGAATTCCATCACCAGACATCAGGTCAAGTTGATACTGATTTTTGGAAGAAATATTGTAATTGTTCTCAGTTTATTTTCTATTTCAAAATACATAGGTAATCATAAGTTTCAACTTATTAAATTTACAAAAGAAACTATTAGGAAGAACTTTAATAATTTGTGTAGAAAGTTATATAGGTACTATGTTTACAGCTGTAGGGAATTTTTTGGAATTCCATGTAATTTCACAAATTACTTTTTGGTAGTTCATGAGTATTTCAGGTAATTTCACGTAATGTTTTTTGGAATTCGTCTGAAATTTAAAACATAATTTCACGATTTTCTTTTTTGGAATTTCATAATTATTTTTTAAGTAGTTTCTTTTGAATTTTTTGGAATTTAACGAGAATTTTGATTTATTTCACAGGAATTTCTTCAAATTTTGATAGAATCCCAAATGATTTCAGAAGAAGTTCAAGTAATTTTATTGCAGTAATGTTACCTAAGAAATTTCAGAAGAATTTTTTGGAATTTCGAGTAATTTTACAGGATTTTTTCGGAATTCAATGAAATTTCAAGTACATTATTTTATGGAAATTTTATGAAATTTCTAGTTATCCATAGGAAGGGTTTTTTTTTCAATTCCCCGGGAATTCCAAGCAACTTTAAAGAATTTTTCTGAAATTTCACATTTTTTTTCTTTTTTTTCTACAAAAATTCCGATTTACTCCGCAGGAATATTGCTGAAGTATTAAGTAATTTCACAAGAACTTTTCGGAATTTCACGAGAATTTCATATTATTTCAGAATTTCACTTGAATTTTAAGTTATTCCACGGAAATTCCATGTAAATTCACGAGAATTCTTGGGAATTCAATGAAAAATTTAAGTAATTTTACAAGAATTTTATGTAATTTACGAGAATTTTTGCGACTTTTTCTTTCAATTTTACGAGAATTTCAAATGATACCATAAAAATTCTTCAAAATTCCACTGAAATTACCAGTAACTTTAGGGATTTTTTTTTTGGAATTTTACAAGGATTCCATGTGGTTCTACAGAATTTTTTTTACGTAAATATTTTGTAATTTCATGGGAATTTTCTGGAATTTCACGAGAATAACTTTAAATTCCGGAGGCATTGAGTCAAATACTCGGAAAATTTCGTCGTAATTCTTTCGCAGTATCACATAATTTTACCGGAATCCTACGTTATTCTACTATCATTCTAAATAATTTCACAAGAATTTTTCAGAGTTGCATGAAAATTAAATGTAATTTTTACGGAAATTTTTTGGAATTTTACGAGAAAAACTTAGAATTCTGGGAGAATTACGTGGAACTTCCGGAAAAATATTGGAATTTTTTCGAAATTCCATATAATTTTACCGGAATTTCACTGAACTTCCAAAAAATTTCACAAGAATTATTTAATTATTATTTCATGTAATTTTTACAGGAATTTTCTAGAATCTAGGAAAATTATTGGAATTTCATCGAAATACCACGTAATTCCACTGAATCCCAAATAATTTCACAAGATTTTTGATATTTGAGTAAGTTGTTAGTAGCTTATTACTTATTGGTTATTTCAAATTTCAATAATTATTATTAATTGATTAATAAAAATTTGCCTGAATTTTGAAGTATGAGGTGAAATTCAACGCAACCGTAACGACGGTGTCAAGGTCTCTGAAATGTACTGGTAAAATTCTTTTTTTTAGTAAATTTAAAAAAAACAAATTGTACACCAGAATTCCATAAAAATTCTGTGGAATTCTACTAAAAATCCATGTAATTGTAAAAGAAAATTTTCTGTAAGTTTCACAGGAATTCCTCGGAAATGCACAGGAATTTTAAATATCATATTTTTTTTTTTGGAATTTCACTAGAATAATTTAAAATTTTGAAGAAATTACTTGGAACTCCAGGAAAATGAATGGATTTTCATCGAAATTTCATAATTTTACCGGAATTCCACAGAAATTCCACATATTTTTGTTTGGAGTTCTATGTCTTACCCCTGGAATTTCAATAAATTTTACTGGAATTTTATTTAATTACACACAATTTTTATGAAATTTCGCATAATTTTAGTAGAAGTTTGCATAGTTTTTATAGAATATTGCATATTTTCTATTGGACTTTTGCATAGTTTCTATAAAATTTCGCATAATTTTTATGGAATTCGAATTCCATACAACTTAAATCTACATAATTTTTATGAGATTTTGATTTTTTTGAAAGTCAACGTCGTTTTCCATTTTATTTTACTAGAATTCCGCCTAATTTTAATGGGATTTGGCATATTTTCAATGAAATTCTGCATACTTTGTATAAAATTAAGCATCATTTCTATGGTATTCAGCATGATTTCAATGGAATTCCTCATAGTTTCTACGGGATTTCGCCTAATTTTTATGGAATTTTGCATAATTTTTATGGAATTCCATATAATTTCTATGGGTTTTTATGTACCTAATTCAATTGAAACTCAACGATTTTTTTTTTAATTCTACGCCATTTTCCCAGCTTTCCATTTAATTTCACTGAACTTTCGCATAATTTTAATTTTTTATAGAATTTTGCTTAATTTCTATAGAAATCTATGTAATTTTTTTAAAATTGAACGTTTTTTTTTTTCTATGGAATTCAGGATAATTTCAATAAAAGTTTGCATATTTTTTACGGAATTTCATTTAATTCGATAATAATTTCTATAAATTTTCGCATAGTTTCTATAGAATTTTGCAAAATTCCTATAGAATTCCGTGTAATTTTTCTAAAATTAATTATTTTTTCTTTGGAATTCCACGTTATTACTCCTTTAATTTCACTTGAATTCCGCATAATTTTGATGGAATTTAGCATACCTGTTTAAAATTCTATGTAATTTCAATGGAATTAATTCCGCGTAAATTTTAGGGAATTCCGCAAAATCTCTATGGAATTCCGCATAATTTCTATGTAATTTTGCTATAATTTTATATATTTTTTTTTTTTTTAAATTTGTCGTCATTTCTCAGATATTTTATTGAAATTAAATGGAATTCCATGTCATACCTGGAAATTCCAAAAGAAATAACAATATATTTTCGCATATTTCTTTAACATTTCTCATAATTTAAATAGAATTCTGCCTAAATTGCGCATATCTTTGTTAAATTTCGAGCAAATTAAAATGAATCATATATCATTGGAAAGAGCATTAAATTCTCTATAAATCTGTGTAAAATTCAGTTTGATAGCTCAAATAGTTTTTGAGCCATTAACCCTTAAATTTGACTTTTAGTCCAAATTTTGTCAAAAACTTTAAACTCAATTTGCTCAAAAACTATAAATCTGGGAATATTGTAAATAAGAGGTCATTTAGAGCTAAATAAGAGCTACAAATGCTTAAAATTTCAATGCCATTTGCTCAACGGTTACCGATCCATTGCGGTATGAATATTTTAAAATCAGAATTCAAAGGGGGTGGTATGTATAATGTACCTGTACCCTTATGAAAAACTCGATTATTCCAGTTATGCTCAATTTTGACTCTAATAGTCGATAGAGCGGGTCAGAATTAGTGGACAACAACCCTGACATCAATTCCAAATGGTCGTTTCACACAGGAACAAGAAGAAAAAGAAAATCCTATATATCCTATAATTTTCAGAATCTTGACATGATCATGAACAATTGCCTATATATTTGTTTAATTTCTAACAAATTGAAATAAATTATACACCATTGGAGAGAGCATTAAATTCTCTATAAATCTTTGCAAAATTGAGACCGATAGGATAGCTTAGATAGTTTTTCAGCAATTGGGCCTGAAAGTTGACTTTTAGTCTAAATTTTGTCAAAAACCTCAAACTCAATTTGCACAAAAACTATAAATCTGGAAATATTGTAAATTACATGCCATTTAGAGCTTAATAAGAGCTACAAATACTGAAAATTTCAGTGTAATTTGCTCAACGGTTACCGAGCAATCGAGGTTTAAAGATTTTGAAATCAGAATTCAAAGGGGGTACCCTTATGAAAACTCGATTTTTTGAACTGAAACTTCTTAGGCGGCGGTATGATATTTAGACGAGAATGGAGAGTGATCTGAAAGACGCATCACGTTTTGGCAAATTTCGTTACTCGAGACAGGAAAAAAAAAATAACGTAGAGGGACGGAGAGAGACTGCCAATGACAATGACAGCCGACAGCTAACAAAAACCAAGGATTATAAACAATTATTGTCAAGCGCCGATATTGTTCGTCGATTTTAATCTGATACTCGGACGGAATGTGAGCTGGTGGTTACCTGACATCACACCTGTTTTTGCCATATGAAACACCCCCTCGCTCCTCATACCGCAAGTATCAGTTAAAAATCGACGAACAGTACCTTTTTGGCGTCCCTACAGATGCACGTCTCCCTTTTGTGTGGTCCTTCCTTCATCTTTACCACGGTCCTCATACAGTAAAGTTTTGTATGTGTGGTGCTGAACATTTTTCAAACACTCACACAATAAAATGACGTGTACGAGTGATTTTTCAAAAAATAAAAGTGATATCAGATATTTAGCTTGTTTCGTTTCAAATAGTATACCCTATATAATTATATGTATCAATATTTGAAAGCAGCTTTTATGGAAGCTTTCTTAGAGATAAGACTTGTTTTATTATTAGTTGATTAACTTCTTTCTTGTGCATTATTCGCAGATAATGTCTATTGCTTGAGTACATGCCTCCATCTTTCAGTTTTTCAAGATCCAGATTCCTTTTTTCAAGAGATTTTTCTATGGTTTGACTTATGTTATTATGGTCTTGATATCAAGTAGCCTCATTTTCTTGTTCCTTTAGGATGGACAAATTATCAAAGTGGCAGTTTAATTGGGCTGGACGTCAAATTTTTTATTGTTTTATAAGAACATTGTCTCAGTAACTAAGCTGTCGAAAGGTTTAAAGTACTACATACCAACATCGAAATTAAAAGTTACACTAAAATAAAGGGCAAATTAGATTAAAACAAAACTACAATGACTCCATGATTCCATTTGTTCAACAGGACAGTTGGAATGATACCTTTCATGTCCAGTTTGTCTCTTCTCAACAAAAACTGTATTTAAACAAAAATAGAATCTCCAGAATAAATAACATTTATTTACTGTAACTAAAAATCTGAAAAATGTAACACCGAAACATCGTTACTAAAATACAAAATATCCTTGTGAGCTTCTGGAATGATTATATCATCGTCTGGACCCATTGTATTTTTTGCGACGTATATTTTTGCTGGATTATCTTTATATTCGTTTAATAACTCTTGCAATTTATTTATTTGGTGCCTGTTGTATTTAGCTATCAAAATTACTAGACAAATTACGTCAGTGTTGCGTTTCAGCAGTTTTTCTAGAGGCCATAACTTCAAGGAGTGATCGTAATCACATTTTATGACGATCCTTTGGAGTCTCGAGGGTAATACTTTGTTGAGGGCTGAGAAAAGGCGATCTAAGTCAATGTGGACATTTTCAAATCTGAAAAAAATTAGTTATAGAAATAATGTATCAGTTACCTAGATTCCGCAATACCTGAACTCCTGTAACCTCTGAGCATAATTTAAATGCGAGTATAAGACATAATTAAGATCTTCATTGGTTTCTCGACTTACTATTTGCAAATATTGAAGTTCAGGGCATTTGAGAAAAACCTTAAATTAATTATTTTTTGTTAAAATCTATATGCAAAATAGATCGATGTACTCACATCTTTAAGAAAAGTTCCGTTTAAATATGGAGGTATTTCCAACGTTAACCTTTTCAAATTCCGTAAGTTACAAATTAGTTCGTAAGATCTAATAATGGCAGAGCTATAGCTAAAATATTATTTATTGTTTTAGCTTCTGGTTTAATTTTGCTCTGTTAACTCACCAGGGAACTTTGACGGTTTCTTCATCATTAATTTCTCCAATTTCAGTACTAAAAAAATCCTTTATGAATTGAAATAAATTAATAGTGTAAAACTACTTACTTTGTACAGTGAACAATTTCCAAATCATTTAAATGTTGACAATTATTAATAATATGCCTAAAAATATTTTTCTTCTCACTATCCTCAACATTTCCTTCTAAAATATTAAATTTTCTAAATATTAAACTGCTAATAAGTCGGATTTCAATGTTACCCTGCAATATACAGAAAGTAAGGCACAGTCTCTTTAGGCCTCTAGAATGTTTTGATAATAATATGTCAACGACTGAATTTATAAATGTTGGGTTACAGAGTCTTGTGTGATAAAATGATAATTCTTTGAAATCTGCGTTCTTAATTGATCTAACAGCATCGATATTCTGAAAATAAACATTAAAGCTGAGTTATATTAATGTTTTTAGTGCTTCATAATGGATCTAAGTTTTTATGAGACTATACGTTTATTTTTGTTATACACGTATTTATCATGAAGTAGATGAATCTAAATACATACTTACAATAGAATTTTGGAAATTACAAGGAGTTTCTGCCAAAAATGAATTAATAACATTCCAAGATTTTTCGGTCCTGCTTTCAAAAATTTGGGACAGTGAAGGTCGTCTCAAACTTATAAGTTGAGGTATGTCATGCTTTACTAGAAGGATTTGTAAACTTTTTTATTTCGTCTTGACTATTATTGATTATACTAACCATATCCTATTGTTGTAATATTACTCCTCCGCCTTTCAAAAATCTTCAACAAACCGAAAGGTTTGTAATCCAGCAGAGTCAAATTAACTTTGGACTTGATTACTAATTTTTTTAGATTCCTCAAATTACAAACTATGTAGTCATATCTCAAAGAATGTGGTTCCAAATCATCTGCATCATAAATCTGTAATCCAACTTTTTATAAATAACCTAACTATACAGCATAGAAGTACAAATCTCTGATATGAACGGTAAGCATGGTGCAAGATACGTTATTACTAATTACTATCTTAAATAAAATTAGGGCGAATCATTAGAACTTTGGCTGTGGTCCGAATATAACCAGGGTTGTGGTTTCGCGGTCCGAAAGTAATCAAATTACTCTGGTTCCTGGAAAAGTGGTTACTTTTGGACCTCGGTTTCCTAAAATCTGATTAACCAAATGTCAAAATAGTTACCGGCCATCGTATGTCGGTTCTGTTGATTTTATCTGTAATTTCTGTCAATTATATTTTTTATTTCATTTTTGCGTTCCCCAAGTAACCGGAATTTTCAGTAACCATCTCTCAACCGATTCGGTTACTTTGGTTAACGTTTGGTTATATTCGGACCATAACCTTTGTGTTGTAATAAGTAGCTACCAACTACCTCTACTAACTTATTATTGAATGATTTCCGACAGTCAAAGTGGACCTACAGTTATTTATCTACAAACCTTTGGTTATAACGTTTTTACATAACCATTTTTCTAGTATTTGAGTTCTGTTATGAGACAGACTCACAAAACTAAAATTTCAGACAGGTCGCATATTTGCCGTTGTTCAATAGACCTATCTATTTTACCAGACAAAGAGGTAATAATACGAAATCTTTATTAGATAGAAAAAGACGCAGAACGCTTATTGCGCAAGACGAGGCAAAACGTACCAAAAATTATGTTAGACTTACGTATAGCAATCCGTTCTTATTATTTGCACGGGATAAAAAAGGAAGGAGGAAAACCGCGTGACGTGCAACCTATCTGTCAATCAAAAACACAAACAATTGAAAATCGATCACTTGTCAAGCTGCGTCAAGTTGAATATCAAGCATAATTTTATCCTTGTCAGACCACGGGCAATGAACAAGGACAAGGAGATGCCCAGCGTGCAAAAGGATTATTTTACACCTGTACTAGTTAGCCAATAAAAATGTATTGCCTCATCTTGCGCGCGCATACAGGTAAAAATAGATAGGTCTATTCTTGTCCCAAAAGTAGATCGACCGAAAACATTCATCTACAGGGTTATTCAAAAGTAAGCGGCATCCTTTCGGGGGCGTATTCCTTGCATAAAAATAAGACGAAAAGTTCCTATTAACATGGGTCCGGAAATGCTTCCTAAGGGAGCTACGCCCCTTCGAATAGGACAACTGAAAATTCAAGAATCTTAATCAGTGGCGTCACATATTGTTCGACGATTTTTAACTGATACTCGCGGTATGAGGAGCGAGGGGGTGTTTCATATGGCAAAAACAGGTGTGACGTCTGGTAACCATTGGCGTTCTAATGTAGGGAGCCACCAGCTCACATTCCGTCCGAGTATCAGATTAAAATCGACGAACAATACTGGGGAGGGTGAGGGTTAAAACATCACTATTTTTTTTTACTCCTCAGGTTTTTGCGATTCTGATTGAAATTTCGGAAAGTTTAGAGTTTTTTACACAGGAAAGGTACTCTTTGTTCAATTCGATACAACGTACCAAATTGACTTAGAAAATTTTCTGATTTGCGTATGTTTATTGATGAAAACTACTTTGCATTGCAATTGAAAAAAAGGAACACAAAGTCTAACAATTTAGAGAAAATGTTCAAAGTTATTACCATTAGCATCACGACAAGCTGCTAATCTTTTTATTAGATTAGGATGCACACATGGTAGAGTTCTTGGGTTGTTTCTAATTGTCTGAAATGCGTCCTCTATTCTTTGTCTGAGAACATCGATATTAGGTATTAGGTGGCAATAAACTAGCTGTTTTATGTGTCCCCATAAATAAAAATCGAGGGGGTTTAGGTCAGGAGACCGTGGAGGCCATAACACTGGACCCTCACGACCAATCCAACGGTTTTCGTATGCATCATTCAAATGGTTTCTAGCGATAATGCTAAAATGTGGTGGAACGCCGTCGTGCATAAACCACATTTGTGCACGAAATAGAAGTGGCAGATTTTCTAATAGCACTGGTAAACTATCTCGTGAAAAAATGGTGTAGTTTTCTCCATTTAGCCGCTGCGGTAAAAATACGGGTCCTATCAAATGCATATCGATAATTTTCCGCCCACACATTTAAACTAAATTGCTGCTGATGTCCTTTCTGTACCGTAGAATGGAGATTCTCATCCGCCCATACGTGATTGTTATGGAAATTGAACATTCCATTTCTTGTAAAGCCGGCCTCGTCGGTAAATAAAATTTTGTTTTCAAAATGTTCAACAGCAATGCGTTGTTCTTTCAGCCAATCACAAAACTGTACACGGGAAGGAAAATTTTGCTCTTCCAATGCCTTGACCCGTTGAATATGGTGAGGGTATAACAGCATCTCGTGCAAAAGTCTCCATACAGTTGACTGAGAGGACCCTTCCTGATTTGCGATGATGCGATTATTTAAAGATGGATCTTCTTCAATATGACCTAGCACTTGTTCTTCTAATGCTGTTGGCAGAGTGCTTTCCATATTCTTTATCAATAAAAAGAAGGAAATTGCCTTTTTTGAATTTGTGTATCTAAATTTGGAAAGCAAAAATGGATTTTACTTATGACGAACAAGCTGAGATTCACATCATGTTTGGAAGGGCTTTTGGTAATTGTATGGAAGCAAGACGGTTATATGCAGACGCATTTCCTAATCGACGATTGCCAAACCGTACGGTTTTCACAAGAGTAGATCGTAATTTAAGAGAAAGAGGTAATTTGTAAAAATTGAGTAAAAATGTGTCGCATAATACCTACTCACATTTTACTCTAGGAACTTTTCAAGACAGGAAGTTGTTGGGGCGACCAAGGAATGCCAGAACCCTAGCATTAGAAGAACGAGTGCTAGGTCGTATTGAAGAAGATCTATCTTTAATTACTCGCATCATCGCAAATCATGAAACGTCCTCTCAGTCAACTGTATGGAGACTTTTGCACGAGATGCTGTTATACCCTTACCATATTCAACGGATTCAGGCATTGGAAGGGCGAGATTTTCCTCCCCGTGTACAATTTTGTGATTGGCTGGAAGAATAACGCGTTGCTGTTGAACATTTTGAAAAGAAAATTTTATTTACCGACGCGACGAGGCCGGCTTTACAAGAAATGGAATTTTCAATTTCCATAACAACCACGTATGGGCGGATGAGAATCTCCATTCTACGTTACAAAAAGGACATCAGTAGCAATTTAGTTTAAATGTGTGGGCGGGAATTATTGATGTGCATTTGATAGGACCCGTATTTTTACCGCAGCGGCTAAATGGAGAAAACTACACCATTTTTTTACGAGATAATTTACCAGTACTACAGGGTGTCCTTAGATAAACTGACACATTTTGTAGGTAAATATTTCGAAAACGGGAAAAGATAACGAGATGCGGTTTGTTCTGGGAGCATAAGGATTTTTTAAAGTTTATTTTTCACATCATTGCCGAATCCTAAAATTTGCTGAAATTTGGTTCTACAGACATGCGATTTTTTGAAATAAGATGACTGCCTTATTTTTAATGAAACACCCTGTATATTTTGTCATCGTGAGAAAGCCTGATATTTCTACTTTACAAAAATGTATAATTTTTTCCAATTATCTTCACCTTGCATCGTGAAAATTGCACTTTGTCGAAGAGAATACCATCGACTATTAGCGCATAGTTAACTAATAATACAAGTAATAAACACAAATAAGTGCATATAAAACACAAATTAATTATTATCATTTTTTTTTTGGCCAGTCCAGGGTACACTCTTCAACAAATTGCAATTTTTACGATTCAATCTCATGATAATTGGAACAAATTATACATTTTTGTAAAGTAGAAAAGTCATACTTTCTGACGATGAAAAAATATACCGAGAGTTTCATCAAGAATAAGGCAGTGTGTGTTATTACTGCAAAAAATCGAATGTCTGAAAAACCTAATTTCAGGACTCGTTAATACCATGAAAAAAAACTTTGAAAAATCCTTGTTCTTCCAGAACAAACCGCATCCCGTTAGCTTTTCTCGTTTTCGAGATATTCACCTGTAAAATGTGTCAGTTTATCTAAGGACACCCTGTATTAGAATATCTGCCACTTCTATTTCGAGCACAAATGTGGTTTATGCACGACGGCGCTCCACCACATTTTAGCATTATCGCTAGAAACCATTTGAATAATGCATACGAAAACCGTTGGATTGGTCGTGAGGGTCCAGGTTATGGCCTCCACGGTCTCCTGGCCTAAACCCCCTCGATTTTTATTTATGGGGACACATAAAACAGCTAGTTTATTGCCACCCAATACCTAATATCGATGTTCCCAGACAAAGAATAGACGACGCATTTCAGACAATTAGAAACAACCCAAGAATTCTACCAGGCCCTTATGACCACAGACGGCCCTTAATCAAAAAAGTCTTCAGATAAACATTGTAGATCAAATAATGTTGCACATCTTTTATTTGAAACATTTTTTTGTAAAATCAATAGGTACCAAGTAATCGCCAATGGCGCACTTTCAACCCCTATCGCGCAAAACGCCAGAGGGGTGAATGTTTGATATTTTCGGTTTTATGATCACCCACCCGCCCCCTATCATCCCTGAAAAGTTCATTTGGGTAGGAATTTTTTTTTTGCGATGCATGTATTTTTCGACTATTTTCCTAGACTATGTTCCTTTTTTTCAATTGCAATGCAGAGTAGTTTTTAATCAATTAACATACGCAAATCAGAAAATGTCCAAAGTCAATTTTCTCGTAAACGGTACGCTGTATCGAATTGAACCAAGAGTACCTTTTCTGTGTAAAAAACTCTAAACTTTCCGAATTTTCAATCAGAATCGCAAAAACCTGAAGAGTAAAAAAATAGGGATGTTTTAACCCTCAGTATGTGACGCCACTGATTAAGATTTTTGAATTTTCAATTTAGGATCTTAATTGCCATCAAATGTTTATAAAATACACCAATTTTCAAAATCTGGTGAAAGGTTTCAAAGTTATAGAGAAAAATACACTGAAAGAAGGATTTAGTAATATTAACCTAAAATTAGTGACTATTACTAAACCACTTATTGAAATATGGCTTATTAAACCTTTGGTCACAACACACAAATTATTCGTTTAAAATTTAAGAATAAAGCACTTATTTAAGAGGCCAACAACAAGCCGTTAAAAATTGAGAAAAAGGGTTGATTTCCCGAGACGAGAACTCACTTATTTTGTAATATTTTTTGATCGGATTAGAAAATAATAAAAGATAAAAATCTAAAGAATAATGCTGTTGTTTTAGTTTTTCGAAAAAAAAATTGCAAATTGAAAATATCACGACCTAAATACTCGAAAAAAAGCATCATTTCTATCGCTCGGTACATCCAAACCCATCGCTTTTTTTAAAAAAATGAAATAAGAGCATTGTTCTAAATTTTATTATCTTTTCAAATCTTCTTGATTCACTAGAAAATATTAAGTAGTTTTTGAGATCTCGTCTCAAATTGTAAGCCCTGCAAACACGGAAATTCAAAAATTTTGGCTGCAGCGAGGTGCTGCCTCTGGCGGATTTAATTTCGCACCGGGGTAAGTAAAAATTACACAACGCGAGAGGACTGCAAGGCCAGTTATTAGTTTGTGTAAATAATTATGGTGAATATATTTCATAATGAACTCAAAACGAACAAAGATAACTTTACTAGAATTGAATAAACGAAAGAAGATATCATATAGCATAGTTAAATACAGTTAGTACGTGAAGGTTAGGAATAAAATCCATCAAAAATACAAGGTTGATTTTTTTTTCAAAAAATCTCGGATACGTCGATTTTTGATTTTAGTGGCCGTTTTTTTGATGAGAATTTCATACATTTGTCAAAACTGGCATACCAACAATAAACTAACATGTTTTGATTGTTGATTTGAACCAATCAGATTGGAATTACGTGATAATTTATATTAGTGTAAATTATTGCATAGTAACTAATGCGAGAACTGGTGTTTTGACAAAAAATTTGAATTTTTGATTCATGAAATTTTCTCATAAAATACAGTGTATCCACTTAAGTTCGCAGCACATGGGAAACTTTTTTATTATCAATTTTACGAAAAAAAGTTATCCCTTATAAGAGTTTCTGCTTCTTGAAAAAATAATATCAAACTATGTATTAAAAGTTGAAATAGCATATACCTACAGGGTGGTAAAAAAATAGAAAAATATACAGGGTATTTCCTAAGTACGGTCCGTAACTTCAGGATGTCATTCCTTACGATATTTTAACAAAAAAAGTTCCCATAAATATGTGACCAGAAATGCGTAGTTTCTGAGATTCAGGGTGTCAATGTTTTAGAAAAAAATCGTTTTTTTAGCTCAAAAATTTTTCCATTTTTTTTTTTTTTTTAATTTGGCAGGTTGATTTGTGATAACGAAAGGTTTCTTTTGACTGAAATATGACTTGCTTAATCTGAAAAAAAATATCAAAGGTTTAAAAAAATAGTGATGTACCATTTTTTTTCTACTTTTACCAAAAAACCCTGCATATTTTCCTATTTTTTAATCCCCCTGTACCGGGTGTTTTTTTATCTTCGATATCATTTTGATCACCTGTAACTTTTTTGTTTTTGAAGTTATCAAGGTAAACAAAAAAACAAAATGTAGGGTTAGTAGCCAAGTTTTTTTTCAAATTACACGTAAAACAAAACACTATCAACTTTTTGACATATAAGCCTACATTATATTTTTTCAAATGGAACACCCTGTATATTATATATGTGTTCGATAGAATATCTTATTCTGATTACAATGATATAGCACACTTCATATTTTGGTCCACTCGTTTTTGACAAATCGGCAAAAATATGAAACTTTCGAAGTGAAACTTATTAGGCGGCGCGGTCTGATATTTGGGACGAAAATTATTGAGAGCATATAAAAATTTCATATATTTTTGCCGATTTGTCAAAAACGAGTGGAACAAAATATGAAGTGTGCTATATCATTGTAATCAGAATAAGATATTCTATCGAACACATAGCTTCAAGCTTCATAAGACGTGATTTTATCGCACGAGCCCCATATTAGAAAACGAGCCGGAGGCGAGATTTTTAAAGGACGAGTGCGATAAAATCACGTCTTATGAAACGAATATTTTATACTATTTTTTCTATTCTGGTATTGTTTAATTAAAAAAAAACAAATTTTTCTTGGAAATTTTATTCTCATATTTCCTGATTTCATGTTTAGGTTGGTAACATTACATGCCAAATATAGAATTAAGGGCGGGTATTATAAAACTACTTTGAGAGTTAACTTAAAGTTAATTTTTGAAATTACATGTAATTCAAAAAGTTAACTGTCAAAGCAGTTTTATAATACTCGCCCTAAATCTTCTATAAAATCGAGAATGACAGTGCGATGGCCATCAGTCAGCCAGTGTTACCAACTTCCGATAAGTGAAAAAGGAGTGTCACAAAGAGCTTCTTTTCGAAACTACTTTTAGTGTCGAAAAGACTTCGATATGAAACCGAAATAAAAAAAATAGAATGTAGGCTTATATGTCAAAAAATTGATAGTGTTTTGATGTTTTGTTTCATGTGCAACATGAAAAAAAACTTGGCTATTAATCCTACATTTTGTTTTTTTGTTTACCTTGATATCTTTAAAAACAAAAAAGTTACAGGTGATCAAAATGATATCAAAGATAAAAAAACACCCGGTACATGCTATTCTAAGTTTTAATAGTTTAATACTATATATTTTTTCAAGAAGCAGAAACTTTCATAAACAATAACTTTTTTTTTGTAAAATTGATAATGAAAAAGTTTCCCATATGTTGCGAACTGAAGCGGAAACACTGTACAACTCGTGCAATGAAAATATATTTTCAATTTTTGACAAATTTGCACTCATGCGTTTTTAACAGAAATGGGCACTGAAAAAGCACTGTGCTTCTTTTTAACTAAAAATGCATCCGGGCAAATTTCCCAAAAATTATCGATAATTTCCATTGCACTCGACATTTAGAATTTCATACATCTGTCAAAACTGACATTCCAACAATAAACTGACATGTTTTGATTGTTGATTTACGTTTTATGCTTGTTTCAAATGTCAAATTATTGAAGCAATGTCAAAAAAGAGCGAATCTCGCGCAAGTGAGAATTAGGCTTCACGCGATAATTGGCACGACACTGGTGTTTTAACATTTTTTGACAAAAAATTTCAATTTTTGATTCATGAAATTCTCTCATAAAAGCTATTTTCGGTTTCGAAAAAAGGACGGTTCTAGAACGGTTCAAAACAATCGCACAGTTCATCAATCAACTGAATGACAACGGTTCAGCTATCACAGATTTCAATAATAAACTGTGCGATTGTTTTGAACCGTTCTAGAATCGTCCTTTTTTTGAAACTCAAAATAGCTAAAATACAACTCAAGCAATGGAATTTTTAAACTTGGATTAATTTCCAAGCTGGTGTCAAATGATAGTTCATGGAAAACTCAGATAAGAATGTATGATCAGGGGGCGGATTACGAACTCTCGATTCGAACCGAAACCGCCATGGATTTCGAACGCACTCCATGTGAATGCATAGGAATGCGTTCGAAATCTATGGCGGTTTCGGTTCGAATCGAGAGTTCGTAATCCGCCCACAGTTTAGCTCTAAAATCAACCGTTCAGGTTTTACAGCCTGTCAAAGTAGCAAAAAAGTAAATTTTCAACTCTTATTATTTCCGAAACAGTTGAAGATAGGTATAGGCAAAGAATATTATAGTTAACACTTATAGAAAACCTATTCCATGTATATTTTTTGACCCCCAAATGGAGCCAGACTTTTCGAGCCGGGCTCCATCGGAGTGGTAGGCTCGCCGTAATCAAAGTGGTTCCAGTTGATGGCTACTCGGCGTTGCCATATGTCCATATAAATATGTATAATAATAACTTTAAAATGGTGACCGCGCTGATGTGAAAAAACACGATATGCGGGAAAAAAATGGAAGGTTTTGTCTTGAAAATTTCGCTGAAAAATTGCTAGACGATAATAGCAGTTCGAACTCGAGTTTCTCACAGAAATATCAAAGTTTTTCAATTTTTTTCTGGAAAACTGACTAAGTAAAAATTGTGCAATTTTTTCAGGTGAAAGACGAAAGTGAGGAACTTATTATAGGAAAATTTCAAATTTTTCCAATGGAAAATCATCCCAGGAAAAATTCTGGAAAATTGACTTTTTTAAGCAGAATTCATTTTCTTAAATTACATTTATTTCCTAGAAAACTGGCAAAAGGAAAATTGTGAATTTTTTTCAGAAAAAAGAGGAAAGTGAGGATCTTATTATAGCAAAATTTCAAAATTTTCCTGTGAAAAAACACTCCAGGACAAATTTAGGAAAACTGACTTTTTTAAGCGAAATTCATTCTTTTTTATTACAATTATTTTCTGGAAAATTGGCAGAGTGAAAACTGTGATATTTTTGCAGGAGAAAGACGAAAATGAGGAGCTTATTATAGTAAAATTTCAAAATTTTCCAGTGGAAAATCATTTCAGGAAAAATTCTGGAAAATTGCCTTTTTTAAGTAACATTCATTTTCTTTCTTTTTAGTTTTTTTCTAGAAAACTGGCAAAAGGAAAATTGTGAAATTTTTTAAGAAAAAAGAGGAAAGTGAGGATCTCATTATAACAAAATTTCAAAATTTTCCAGTGAAAAAACACTCCAGGACAAATTTAGGAAAACTGACTTTTTTAAGCGAAATTCATTCTTTTATATTACAACTATTTTCTGGAAAATTGGCAGAGTGGAAATTGTGATATTTTTGCAGGAGAAAGACGAAAATGAGGAGCTTATTATAGGAAAATTTCAAAATTTTCCAGTGGAAAATCATTTCAGGAAAAATACTGGAAAATTGACTTTTTTAAGTAAAATTCATTTTCTTTCTTTTTAGTTTTTTTCGAGAAAACTGGCAAAAGGAAAATTGTGAAAATTTTCCAGAAAAAAGAGGAAAGCGAGTTCATTAAAGTAAATTTTTAAAATTTTCTAATGAAAAGTCACTCGAGGAAAAATTCTGGAAAATTGACTTATTTAAGCAAAGTTAAGGAAAATTTACCCTCTTACATTTTAATTTTTTTCTTGAAAACTGGCAAAGGGAAAATTTTGAAAATTTTCCAGGAAAAAGAGAAAAGTGAGGAGCTTATTACAGGGAAATTTCGAAATTTTCGAGTAAAAAATCATTCCAGGAAAAACTCAAAGAAAATTGACTTATTAAGGCAAAATTGAAGAAAATTCACCCTCTTACATTTTAATTTTTTTCTGGAAAACTGGCAACGGGAAAATTTTGAAATTTTTACAGGAGAAAGAGGAAAGTGAGGAGCTCATTAGAAGAAAATTTCAAAATTTTCCAGTGAAAAATCACTCCAGGAGAAATGTATTTATACATGTATATTTTCGGATAACTGAATAAACTCTATTCTAAGTTAAAATAGTATATTTCCTAACTAGTGCGGAAAGTACCACTTTTCCGCACGCGATTGCAGTTTATCGACCGACGCGCAGCGAAATTCGGCAAGCAATCAAGTGCGGAAAAGATACTTTCCGCACGAGTTAGGAACACTATTTTTTCTACGAGATGAAAGGTAATATTTTCATCTACATATTTATCAATTTAAGATATTTTTTTTCACTTTTTTGTACCTGTACCTGGTACTATATCCTGTTAATCTGTAAGTACAGGGTGGCCCAAATTCGAGCCTCATCATTGGGATTTTGGAAACCGTAAGAGATACAGGGTCGGTTAAATTATGGCATAGTTGCGCATTTTGATGCTCAACAAAATGCCGCTTTGATATTCAGGATATTCCGAATACTTCCGTAGATATCCAGAAAAATTTCGAAATTTTGCAAAATTGTTTTTATTTTTTCCTGACTTTATTTGAAGTGATATTTCGAAAAAAATATCACTTCATCATAGCCGCTTTTTCTCCCCTACAAGATGCTACCATCAAATTTAAAATCTGACGTTTCGTCTTTTGGCCACCATCATCAACTTATTTTTTTTAAATACAACCCTGGATTTTTTATTTCTGATTTTGAGAGCTTCTGATGTTCCAAAATCTATGACGTATCGCATTTATCCGAAAATAGTTATTTATGCAACAAGTGTGTAAAGTGAACCTTTTTTCACGAATGTGAATTTTGACGCACGAGCCGAAGGCGAGTGCGACAATCACATGAGTGAAAAAAGGTGCTTTACGCAAGTATCGCATACAAAATTTTTTCTACTACCAATCAAATATGTGTACGAAAATAAATTTAGTCAAATACTTCACGCGCTAGTGCGTAAAGAATTTTCATTTTACGAACTAGTGCGTGAAGTGATTTACCAGAAAAATGCCAAATTGACAGTGTCGACATCTGTCATTGACATTACTTTACGCACTAGTGCGTGAAGTGAAATTTTACGTCTTCTGAATAGCGCGTAAAGTGAGTACTTTACGCACGGTAGTAAAAAAAAATATTTTTTTTTTACTTCTTAGTAATTTCCTACCAAAATTCTTTTCTCTGTCTCTCTCTAACACATTTAGTTTTTATGGAAAGTGCCAATAATATAAATTTTTCGAATAAATGCGATTCGTCATAGGTTTTGGGATATCAGAAGCTCTTGAAATCTGAAATAAAAAACGAGGGTCCGTATTTAGAAAAGTAAAGTTGATGATGGTGGTCCAAAGACGAAACATCATATTTTAAATTTGATGATAGCATCTTGTAGGGGAGAAAAAGTGGCTAAGATGAAGTAATATTTTTTTTCTATTTTGGTTTCATATCGAAGTCTTTTCGACACTGAAAGTAGTTTCGAAAAGAAGCTCTTTGTGACACTCCTTTTTTACTTATCGGAAGTTGGTAACACTGGCTGACTGATGGCCATCGAACTGTCATTTGCGATTTTATTATTGGTAAAAATAAAAATAAAAAAGAAGATTTCTATATTTGGCGTGTAGTGTTGCCAACCTAAATATGAAATCAGGAAATATGAGAATAAAATTTCCAAGGAAAATTTGTTTTTTTTAATTAAACAATACCAAAATAGAAAAAATAGTATAAAATATTCGTTTCATAAGACATTTTATCGCACTCGCCCTTTAGAAAACTCGCCTCCGGCTCGTTTTCTAATATAGGGCTCGTGCGATAAAATCACGTCTTATGAAACTTGTATTTTAATGTACTATTTTGAAGTATCACTTCAAATAAAGTCAGGAAAAAATAAACATTTTGCAAAATTCCGGTTTTTTCTGGATATCTCCGGAAGTATTCGAAATATCCTAAATATCAAAGCGGCATTTTGTTGAGCATTAAAATGCGCAACTTTGCCATAACTTAACCGACCCTGTATCTCTCACGGTTTCCGAGATCCCAATGATGAGGCTCGAATTTGGACCACCCTGTACCTGTATACCTAAAAATTTCAGGTATTCTACTTTTCGGCACGGAGTGCGGAAAAGTGATCATTTTTCCGCACTCGGTGCGGAAAAAAACGGAAAAGCACTAGGCGGAAAAGTGATACTTAAATGACCTAAAATGCGTGCGGAAAAGTACACTTTTCCGCACGCTCGTAGAAAAAATTTATTACAAAACAATAATTCCGAAGGTGCTCTTTGAAATAATCTATGACTTAATATTTTCTTTAAGTTGTTATGACGTCATCAATGACGTAAGTAAAAACCCTCGTGTCGTGCAACGAACTATACATATCGGGTCTTCAAAAAAAAAACCAATCAAAGATTGCTTTGGTTACGAAAACGTACGTCGCATTATTGTTTGTATATTGGTCAGGATTTTTGACATGACATTTTGACATTAAATTTCATTGACTGACATTGTCAAAATTAAAGAAAAATATTGCTAAGACGTACGTTTAAAAAACCATAGCAATCTTTGATTGGCTTTTTTTTTTGAAGACCCGATATGTTTGGTTGAAATTTCAGACATTTAAAAAGCTATTTTTCAAAAAGGCAAATGACGTAAGTACAAAACCCTCGTAAAACCAATTTTTTTTTACGCGTCTCATTTCGTCAGCACCCCTTGTATTTGGAGTTAGTTGCGCTTATGCACATCCTGAAAATGCCAGACAAAAAAAAAATCCTGTGCAATTCACACCCGGTAGAAGTGAAACCTTTATCGAACTGCATGCATTAAGCCTCATTAACACGGTGCAAGTAGCTTGAGCAAGTACTAACGCCAGTAACTAAAATTTAGTAACTTGAATCGTGTAGACACCTTAATTTAGTACTTGAGCAAGTAAACGCTTTAGTCAAGTAATTAGTCAAGTGAATAGAAGCTGGTTCTATTTACTTGAGCAAGTGACTTCCCCCTCTCGTTTATTTTACTGACTTTAGCGGGCTGGACGTGTGTAGACAGGATTTGTATTTAGTGATTAGTGAAGTACATTAGTGGAGTTTGAATTTGAATATTTTGAGTATTGTGTTGCACCTTGCACCTATTAGTTGCCTTTGCAATGTCGTCTGTAACTGCTTCCTGTTGCCAGATATGATAGTGTAATTTCCAATGTAATTTTTACTGGAATAGCAGGTCTCATTACAGTATCTTGTGTGCTAATCATGGGTTTTATTTCGAAAAGTTAACTTATTGAATTGTTCTTTTGTCATCCGCATACAATTTCGATATTCTTTTGGATCTTCCTTAGCCAGTTCAACCAATAATGTGGAAGATGCACCATGTGTTTCTCTACGAGATATCCATGGTCGAACCCAACAACGTTTTCCATTTTCAATTTCTTTCAATAAAATGTGTGATAATTCTCCATAAACACTCAAAATGCATTTTTAAATTTCTTTTCGAACAACTGTACTTGCTGCCATTTCACCTCAATGTGCACTAATCACTAAATTCGACTTAAAATCAGTAAAATGCATGTAAACACCCACTTGCACGAAAACAAAGATAATTTAGTTACTGGCGTTAGTACTTGCTCAAGCTACTTGCACCGTGTAAATGAGGCTTTACACACATACTAACATAGACAGTGGCGTCCCCCCCTCCAAAAGACTTGAGAAAGACCCAAGTAGCACATAATATGGGGTAAACATCGTTTTTCAGTTGGGCCAATATTCATTAATTTTTGTTGCTAAATCAACACAGTACCAATGTTGTTAATTAACTCTTCAGTAATTTGAATATTGGCCCAAGACTTCTCACTACAATATTGATTTATGAAATATTGGCCTAATATTACATTTTATATTATCGAAACAATATTGTAATATAATATTAATTCAATATTGGCATTCAATTTTTTATTGATATTTAAATTCACTTCAAAAACTTTGCACACCCAATATTTATTTTCAATTTTTTCACAATATTGATACTTTTTTGAAAGCCCAATGAAGGGCCAATATTTACATACCAATTTTTACCAAGGCTAGATTTTCTGAATTGAAAATGTTGGTCCAATATAGGGTATTCAATGTGCGCACTTGGTGTGCCGACCAAAAAATAGATGGAGACTCTGTCTTCACTTTACCTGTCTTAAACCTGGTTCCGGGATGAAGCCAAAAATTGGTCGTTTTCTGTCTGCGGGACCCTGGCGGGACTTAACCGTGCTGATGAGTTGTGATACAGCGAAACGGGTCTACGGATGGTCCGGCAGAGAGAAAACACTTCTTAGTCAATCCTTATAATTGGTCCGTTACCTTAATTAAATATAATATAAGACCAAGATTTACATACGTCTTCGGGCCAATATTAGTAATTTCAATTGGCTCTATATTGCATAAAGTTCTTGATATGATATTGATTATTTCTTTTTGGGCCAACATTTGGTTACGTTTTTGTACCAACGTTGGTATTTGTTTTTGGGTATATTATATTGACATACGTTCTTGGACAAATATTACAGAATGTCCACATCTTTTATTGGGCCAACCTAGAGAATCTGACTTGGGCCAATAAATCGTAGTTATTGTCCCAATATTGGCCCAACATGGGAGTGCTGCTTGGGGAACGCAAATAAATATAGTTTAAAAAAACTAAAATACACGCTGGGGTGTTTGGTTCCACATTTCTCATACATTGAGCACCCCACGCTTTTTTGACAATAATTTTAATATTTTTTGTTCATTAATATTTTCTGTTTATATTAAAAATTATTTTTCACTTTTTAGTTCGATGTATCAAAAGCGTGTTAGCCCTAGATATTTCCAGACTTTTCCAGACATTATTCAGACTTATTCAGGGCTTTCCAGAGTTTTCCAGATTTCATCCAGATTTATCCAGACTTGTACAGACTGATCCGGATTCTGGAAAATGATTCCCAGGTCTTTTGGAACCTTTTTCAGAATTTTTCCGACCCTTCCAAGAAATTTCCAGGCATTTTCCAGACGTTTCCAGAGTTTTCTAGACTTCATCCCGATAAATCCAGACTTGTTCAGACTGATCCGGATTCTGGAAAATGATCCCCAGGTCTTTTGAGACCTTTTTCAGATTTTTTCCAACCCTTTCCAGAAATTTCCAAGTCTGGAACGTTTCCAGACTTTTCCAGACAATATCCAGACTTATCCAGAGTTTTACAGAGTTTTCCAGACATCATCCAGATTAATCCAGACTTGTTCAGACTGATCCGGATTCTGGAAAATGATCCCCAGGTTTTTTGGGACCTTTTCAGAATTTTTCCAACTCTTTCCAGAAATTTCCAAGTCTTTTCCGGACGTTTCCAAACTTTTCCAGACTTATCCAGAGTTTTACAGACTTTATCAAGATTTATCCAGACCTTATCCAGACTTGTACAGACTGATCGGGATTCTGGAAAATGATCCACAGGTCTTTTGGGACCTTTGGCAGAATTTTTCCGACCCTTTCCAGATATTTCCAGGCTCTTTTCAGACGTTTCCAGAGCTTTCCAGAGTTTTCCAGACTTTATCCAGATTAATCCAGACTTTTTCCAGACTTGTTCAGACTGATCCGGATTCTGGAAAATGATCCCCAGATCTTTTGGAACCTTTTTCAGATTTTTTCCAACCCTTTCCAAAAATTTCCAAGTCTTTTCCAGACGTTTCCAGAAATTTCTAGATTTTTCCAGACAATAACCAGACTTATCCAGAGTTTTCCAGAGTTTTACAGACTTTATCCAGATTTATCCAGACCCTATCCAGACTTGTACAGACTGATCCGAATTCTGGAAAATGATCTCCAGGTCTTTTGGGACCTTTGGCAGAATTTTTCCGACCCTTTCCAGAAATTTCCAGGCTCTTTCCAGACGTTTCCAGAGATTTCCAGACTTTTCCAGACTTCATCCAGATTTATCCAGACTTGTTCCAGCTCACTTGGCTTGTTCCAGGTTCCTGTTGTGTGTTGTGTGTTTGTATTAATATAAGCGTGTTAAAAAAGTGTTGCTTTTTCGTTAAGTTTCATCGGGTCGCTTTTTCGTTTCATCGAGTCTCAAATCACTCCCAACGATTCTAAAGAAGTTTTCACTTCAAAAATGACTCCACTCAACATTCCCTATCTCACGCAGAGCATAATTTTGTTTTAGTTTATATATTTTCTATTTATACAGCTAATTAGACGTAGCAACTAGGTATCATCTAATACTAATATGTCGATGTAAAAAATTCTAAAACCGCCGCGGCAGTTAGTCTATCATCTTACAAGGTAAAATCACAGAAAATATATTAAATGCCCGAGAGAATCGCGCAACGCTGTTAAAATTTGTTTGCCGAAAAGCTAGCGCGAATAAAATTTATTTCAATTTATAACACCGGAGCAGCGCCTCTAGCGGTCTGCCGTCGCCCATAAGCGTAGGTTTTCTATAGTTAACTATAATATTCTTTGGTATAGGACATGATACATAAAATAAGTTCAGAATGTAACGTAGAAATAAGAAATGAAATTTAAAAAAATCCTGTGCAGTTCACACCCGGTAAAAATGAAACCTTCATCGAACTGCATGCATTACACACATACTAACATACACAGTGGCGTCCCCCCCCTCCAAAAGACTTGAGAAAGAACGCAAATAAATATAGTTTGAAAAAACTAAAATACACGCTGGGGTGCTTTGTTCCACATTTTTCATACAGTGAGCACCCCACGCTTTTTTGACAATAATTCTAATATTTTTTGTTCATTAATATTTTCTGTTTATATTAAAAATTATTTTTCACTTTTTAGTTCAATTTACTATAAAAGCGTGTTTTTTAGTTTTTTTAAAATATATTTTTTCTACTTTCGTGCGCAAAGTAATCACTTTGCACACTCATTTGCGTGCGCAAAGTTGAACTTTGCGCACGGAAACTCTTTGCGCACTCATTTTTGTTACGCATAATTACCATAGTTATACTTAATTTTTCAATGTTTTGATGGTTTTTGAATAAACTAATATTCAAAATGAAGGGTTTTAGTTGAACTTAGCGGTTAGTTAACATTATGTTTTCTATCAAAGGTGTCGAAATTGGACCAGCCTGTACTGCTAGGAATTTGTAGAATTTTTGATATTTGGGAGACTCATGAAAATATTCTAGCTGGTATTCTAGGAATTCCAGAAGATGTTAAAAGATTTTTGAGGATTTAATTTAAAAAGACATTTTGAGGAATTCCAATAGATTTTAAACGATTTTTGCAGATTTTGATTTGATTGATTTTTCTAATATTTAACAATTCAAAGTCTACTTTTTTAGGATACTAGTAGAAAAAATATTGTTCCTAACACTTGCGCAAAGTGTCTTTCCCACACACAAAGCTTATCCGAACTCCGCTTCGCGTCGTTCGTCTAACTCTAACTGCTTTTTCGTGCGGGAAAGTATCACTTTGCGCACTTGTTAGGAAAATAACTATATTTTTCACTTTTTAGTTCGATGTGTTATAAAAGCGTGTCGGCCCCAGAGGTTTCCAGACTTTTCGAGACATTATCCAGACTTATTCAGAGCTTCCCAGAGTTTTCCAGATTCCATCCAGATTTATCCAAACTTGTACAGACTGATCCGGATTCTGGAAAATGATCCCCAGGTCTTTTGGGACCTTTTTCAGAATTTTTCCAACCCTTTTCAGAAATTTCCAAGTCTTTTCCAGATGTTTCCACACTTTTCCAGACAATATCCAGACTTATCCAGAGTTTCACAGACTTTATCCAGATTTATCCAGACCTTATCCAGACTTGTACAGACTGGTCCAGATTCTGGAAAATGATCCCCAGGTCTTTTGGGACCTTTGGCAGAATTTTTCCGACCCTTTCCAGAAATTTCCGGGCTCTTTCCAGACGTTTCCAGAGAATTCCAGACATTTTCCAGACTTATCCAGAGTTTTCCAGAGTTTTCCAAACTTCATCCAGATTAATCCAGACTTTATTCAGACTTGTTCAGACTGATACGGATTCTGGTAAATAATCCTCAGGTCTTTTGGGACCTTCTTCAGAATTTTTCCAACCCTTTCCAGAAATTTCCAAGTCTTTTCCAGACGTTTCCAGAGATTTCCAGACTTTTCCAGACAATAACCAGACTTATCCAGACCTAATCCAGACTTGTACAGACTGATCCGGATTCTGGAGAATGATCCCCAGGTCTTTTGGGACCTTCGGCAGAATTTTTCCGACCCTTTCCAGAAATTTCCAGGCTCTTTCCAGACGTTTTCAGAGATTTCCAGACTTTTCCGGACTTCATCCAGATTTATCCAGACATTTTCCAGACTTGTTCCAGCTCACTTGGCTTGTTCCAGGTTCTTGTTGTGTGTTAATATAAGCGTGTTAAAAAAGTGTCGCTTTTTCGTTTCATCGAGTCTCACATCACTCCCAACGATTCTAAAGAAGTTTTCACTTCAAAATTAATGTTTTCATTTAAAAAAATAAAGTTAGCTGTCACAACTTGTTTCTGGGTCACCCTGTATACATGATATTACTATCAGAAAAACCGCAACTGAAATCAAAAATCGATGTGTCCGAGGTTTTCATGAGCAATCTCACCAATGTGTGAAATTAACACTTTTCCTTTTTATTATTTTTCTAGGTTTTCTGGAAGTTCTTTATGTAATAAACGAATAAACATCTCTCCCACCCTCCTAACTACGTCACCTCACTTTTTTTTGGTGTAAACATTTCAAGTATCTATTTTGCTGTATTTGTATAGGTAAATTTTATTATCTTCGTAATATATTTTTGTGTTTCCGCACATTTCATTCTCCACATTCTTATTTGTTAAATAAAAAGCACAATGTAAATTATAAAACTATTATTATAACTGTATACTTTTTAATTTATATTAAATATGATAGGTGTATTAGTTTTGCCTCCACAAAAGCCCATAGGATTTATTAATCACCTTCCATGCAATTTGATCACACCCTTCCGTTATCTCGGAAATATTTGCCGTAACGTCGTCTATCACGGTCCTACTTTGAACTCTGCGACAAAGAATGAATTTCGCGCGCTTGAATTTGTTGCTGGCCTCTTAATGATATGCTCTATCTAATGATAGTTAATTAACGCATATTAATAATAAATAAATATTTTGTTCTCTGAAGTTGGTGTTTGCTTCTGGATTTTCTGTCTTTATTAATAGTAAATTGATCATATTTTTCAAAAATATACGTTTATTAATAATAAATTCTGGTTTCTTTTGCTGGATTAAACATAACTTCAGGGGCGTCGCGTCGGGGGGTGGGGGGTAATTACCCCCCTCAGGATCCAAAATTCAAGGGAAAAATTACGATGCCCAAAAGAAAATACATAATAATATTAAAGAAAATACTTTTTTTTTTGTTTTATTTTCCTCACAAAGGAAATTATTGTTCTGGAAAAGTGAATGACCTTGAAATTGGCAAAAAATTTCTTTAAGCCCGGTTGTACAATTGAAGCCTATCATGGCTTATAGCTAAGCTTTCTGGTACATGAAACCTTCCCATTTAAAATGCACAGCTGTAAGATTTGACAACTCGTTGAAAGTAATACTAGACCAGGCAAATTTTATTTTTTTAATGAAGTTCAAGGGGACAGTTTTTTTTCAATGGAAATCGATGTATTATATGTCTAGGAGCAAATATATAAAAATCCCAAAAAATCGGAAGTGAGCTAAAAACGCCATCTTGAAAAAGCATGGCCGCCCGTTCAAATCTTTAAAAATCAAATATCTTTTCGTCCCTTGGAGCAATTTTAACATTATTTTTTCGCGAATTTTGAGCTTAAAATTATAAAAAAATTAAAGAAACAAAAACTCAATCATTGAAAAGATCCTCGTCTAGAAAACAAGCATATTTGGATGGCAGGGAACGCATATAGACCTGCAGCAGCCGACTCTTAGAGCCGACTTGTGAACACATTTTTTTTTTGTCATCAGTTTGTTTAAAATAAAACGGTCTAGCGGTTTTTGATTAATCACCTAACACCTGAGAAAACATGGGTGTTAGGTATATACCAGGGTGTTCCACGACGTTTTACCCAGGTGATAACTTAGGAACGCGTCATCGAATGTTCCACTTTGTAATTTTTCGTCATTTTCTTTAACAAAGCCTTAGCAAATATGCCATTGCTGATTTTGTAAGCGAATTTTCTAACGAAAAATGATATAGTACCATCAGTTTTACATTTAAGATTCTAAAGTTGCCGTCACTTGACCAAAACTGAAGCGAAAGTGAAATTGGATGCATGACGCATGTAGAAGCGGCACAAAAAGTTACCCAGATCCTCAAAATTTCAATTATATTGGATGACGCGTTCCGAAGTTATCACCTGGGTAAACCGTCATGGGACACCTTGTGTATACAGGGCGGAGCACGAAAAACTTCCCTCCCAGGTTTTCTCAGATGTAAGGTAAATAATCAAAAATCAATCGACCATTTTATTGGTATTTTCATCCCCCTACCTGTCAGCCTCTGAGCGGGGGGGACAGGTAGGTACCCCCAAAAATTTCAGATAGAAAGAGGGGTCGAGTGATACGTCATTTGATGGGAAGTTTTTATTAAAAATACCTATATCCTCGAAATTTTAAGTTGCGGCAGGGTAAATATTCCCTGACAAAAAGGCGGCTCGTCAAAGTTAAGAAATATGTAGTAGGTACCTACATTATCACTCGAACCAGAGCTGTCACAAATACTGATAAATAGTATTTCAAATACCAACTATCAATTACGGCAAATTCATGTTGCAAGTAGAAATACTAAATACTTTCAATTTGAAAAGTACTTCAAGTTTCAAGTACTTCAATTCAGTACCTACTTTTCAAGTAAAATAATTCAAATACTCTGTAAGTATTTCAAGTACCTACTTAATTAAATATTTGAAATACCTATATGTATCTATTTGAAATAATAAGAAGTACTTCAAGTACCCACTAAAAAGGAATTTAAAATTATTCAATGATTTTTTAAAAATTGTATTGAAAGCTGAAAATACTTGTTATACCTCTGAAAAAGTACTACAGAAATTCCAGATTCCTAAATTCCAGTTGCAGATTGTAGTTACTTTCAATTTAATGATTTAAGATTTATCTAGAAACGGTTGATTAAGAAATAAAGAGTGCAGTGGGATTGTTTCAAGATAGGTAGGTAGGTACCTATTTATTCAGAAAGTAAACTTCTACAAAAAATAAAATATTTAAAATCAAGAGGCAAAACCTAATAAATAGGTACAAAAAATAATAAACAACTAATAGCCGTTTCCACCAACTATTTTAGGAGACCCTTAACGATAAGTATTCCCTAAACTGACATTTCTTCATGTAAAAATGTCATTTTAAAGAATACTTATCGTTAAGGCTCCCCTAAAATAATTGGTGGAAACGGCCATAAATAAATATTCTAGGGCTAGAGGTTAAAATATAATAGTCCTAAGATGAAAAAACAAAAAACACTAACCCTATTGCCTATATTGAAACTTTACATTACAACAGTGACATTAGTCTTTTGCCATTCGCCTTTAGTATAACTAGCTGTTTGAAATGCAAGTCAGAAAGCGCATGTCTTCGAAGGTGCGTTCACTATTTCTGCAAAACTGAAAAGTCTTTCTGCAGGGGCTGATGAAGGGAAAAACTTATTGTACCCATGAAAAACTTCTTTTGTGACAGGAAACCTATCCAAGGATTATATATCTATACTGTTTAGGACCGTTAGGACATGTTAATTTCACATTTGGTGAAGTATTTGAATTACTTTCTGGGGGTATTTCAATTATTTTTTGCTTTCTAGGGTATTTGAAATATTTGAAGTATTTTGACTGCAAAGGCCCAGTATTTGAATTACTTTTTTTGTAACTCCAAGTACCAAATACAAATAGTTTATTTAAAGTATTTGCAGAATCAAGTACAAATATCCAAAAACAAAAGTATTTGAATTATGGTACTTCAAATACTGAAAAGTAATTGAAATACAATTTCCAAGTAATTTACTTAAAGTACTGACAGCTCTGACTCGAACCCCCTTTCCATTTGAAATTTTGCGGGTAGAGGGTGAAAATACCAATAAAATGTGTCCCACAAAAAATAACGTATCCGAGCGCCGAGCGTATCACCTAAAACCTGAGACGAGACCTGAGAAAATCTAGGTGGGCCACCCTGTATAACCTAAAAACCATCTGGCATGTTTTCATTTAAAACAATCAATAAACATTCACCAAAACCTTCAGTAGCAAACTTTAAACTTCCCTTGTCTTTCAGCCATTCCAAAAAATCGCCGCCACGGCCGCCGGGGGGCAGTTGAGCGATGGCTCCACATCCAAACTTGTTCATATTACATCGGTCTACCTCTGTGCCAAATTTGGTGCCTTTATCAAAAAGTGCACAATAGGTTAGCTTATCCGCTGTACTATACATATAGTTCTTATACCTAATAGCTGTGTTTACAATTAAGGTGTTCGCATCTGCAGTAGCTTCTAACGTTGAAATACTGTTTTCTCTAAATTGTTTTCTAAGTATCTAATTGTATTAATTAAACTTTATTTTTTCCATGGCCTAAAAAATCTGCAAATGGTGATTACATTAATAGCAAATAATTTTTCCTATATTTTCAGGACATATTATCTTCAAGTACAGAATTGGATGAGAAATCTCCTAGCGTTTTTCATTTTTTTTTTTTTTTTATCAGCAAATTTTCTTGGTTATATCTAAAATCAAATTTCATTTTTTTTTTGTAATTTTAAGCTCAAAATTCCGTGAAAAAAAAAATGTTAAAATTGATCCAAAAGACAAGAAGATAATTGATTTTTCAAGATTTTAACCGACCGCCATGTTTTTCAAGATGGCGTTTTTAGCTCACTTCCGATTTTTTGGGATTTTTAGATTTGTATTCTATAATAAAAGAGCTATCGTTTTCAACAAAAAAATAACTGGCCGCAAAAATTTCACTTTCATCGTACATTTTTTTAAAATTTGCCTGGTCTATACATTTTAAATAGGAAAGTACAAGTAACAGTTTTAAGCTTTAATAAGCCACGATTTATAAGCTTCGATTGTACCACTGGGCCTTAGTTTGTTTCTGGGAATAGGGCACTCTGAAATAATTAAAAACAAACCGATATCTTTTTTAAAAAAATTTTTTCTTCGGTAGGCTAGATTCTCACATAGGTAACATCATTTTGTTGAAGAACATAGCAACATGGCGGGTGTGCATGCGGCGACCTGTGAATGTAATAATGAACTATAACTCGATTATCTTCTCAGGTGTAACAGGAAAAAAAAGGTGAATACAAAGTCGCTTGGTACCTATTAATTAACTAGCGCTTCTCCAGAAAATATTATTACGTTTGCAGTTTTATGAAACAACTTCGGCATCACCATCACAGCACGTTTCCAAAATCCGTTGTAATTCGACATTGTTGTGTGAAAACATAGATCAAGGTGTTCCTTCTTTCACGCCTCGAAGCCAAAAGAACGAATAGCTCACAAATATAGGCGATAGACAGTGGACGGTGGTGGGTGTACCAAAGTTTGTTTACTGATATTATAATTTATGTATGGCAAATAAGGATTTATTATTAGAAACCAAGGAACAAGTTGAAATTTCACCTAAACTGTGTTAAAATGGAACATAATATATTTATTAATCTATAGTTATAATTTGTTTATAATTACTAAACCAGAACATTCTGTTAATAAATTATATTTATAAAACCCTTGTAAATCAATGTAAGAAATATTTTGTTTATTATTAACAAACATTGTTTGATATAGGAAAATGAGTCCTAATAAATCATTTGTATTTTATAAATAACTATTTTTAGCAGTCATATTTTTAATTACCAATTCAATGTATTTCTTACCAATGCTTATTAATTATAATATTGGTTTGGTATTTGTAACCAAATTTGTCAGAAACAAACATTTGTTTATTATAATTCCGAATCTTTTTCAGTGTACGTCTTTCAGGTGTTCTATTAGAAGGGGCGTAGTTCCCTTAGAAAGCATTTCCGGACCCATGTTAATAGGAACTTTTTGTCTTATTTTTATGCAAGGAATACGCCCTCGAAAGGATGCCGCTTACCTTTGAATCACCCTGTATATAAAACAAAGTCGGGTTGGTTACAGAACTTATATAACTCGAAAACGGGTGGACCGATTTTTATGATTTTTACTTTGTTGGATTTGTCTTTGCCCCGACTAACATAATAACTATTGAAACAGGAAAAAACACAAAAAAACAAATTTATGAAGAAAATTCTTTAAATTCGCATACGGCGCCATGCTGATAACCGAACGTCTGTCATATCAGTCTCTCAAGGATATTACAAACTACAAAACAAAGGATTGCTTATCGGCCTAGATTTTCCGATTCAACTTTATGGTGTAGGTACTAGTACTGGTTGCTGACGTCATCAAATTTCCGGTCAGTTGTTTGCGCCAGAAGTCGTAGTTTGAAATATAAACTTTTGATGAAGGATGAAGCACATTATTATATTTTGGTTAACCTAATAGGCAAAGCGGAAGATGCAAACGACATCTAGAAAAATTTTGTTTAAAAATGTTGATTAATGTAAGTACTAAAATCCAGGGGCGGCCGCCCGACGAAAACAACGAATCTGTTTGAGCTTATCTACGTTATTTAAGATATATTGTTTAAAATTATTGTCTATGATGAAGTCCGTCGATTTTAATCCGATACTCGGAACTCGGAAGGAATGTGAGCTGGTGGCACCCTATATTAGAACGCCAATGGTCACCTGACGTCACACCTGTTTTTGCCATATACTTGACCCCCTCGCTCCTCATACTCCGGAAAGTATCAGATATCAGATAAAAATCGACGAACAATACCTACCTACTCTAAATTTATTTATAGATAGTATGATTTCTTTTAAATTTAACGGCGGGCGGAACCGCGGGGAACAGCTAGTTATTCATAAAATTAGCTAAGAATTTCTCTTGGAATTCAAAATTGTAATAATATAGGGGGTGATCCATTTTGAAATAAAGTGATCGATGAAACTTCCGGTCAAACCGCAAGCGACTATCAATTGCTTTTATGCGGAAATTCCGCGATCGATATCAATTATGTGCTTCCCCGAGTAATCTCGTGCGGTCACCCGGTATACAGACAGGACTGACGGGACCGAGGCTACTAGACACATAGGCTTCAGTTGAACCGGTTACAAGCTAATTCGTCTCAATACTTTCAATGTATCCAGTAGGTTGGTCCGATCTGTATATAAATATTGGGGTATTATTAGAAAATATCAGTTAAATTGTTTATATACAGGGTGTCCCACAATCAACGTTACAGGCCATAACTTTCTTATTTTCAAAAATAAAAATTTGAAACAAAAAAAAATTATCAATGGCTAATTAAGCTCTCTTCAAAAATATTAAAAAATCATCCCTTGAAAAAAATCATCCCCTATTTACAACCCTTGACTTTTTTTTTTCAAATGGCACCCCTATTATTTTTTTTTATTTTTGAGAAGCTCATGAAATTGCAAATTTGTATGGTGTATAAAAAGTTTGTTTTTCCATGTCTCTTGGGGGAAAAAAATGGGTGTCCCACCCTTAGTCTTATACAGGCAATCACATTTTTGTCTACAAAAATAAAAATATGACAAAAAAAAATTAATAGGCTCGTTCAGCATATTTTTTTTATTACATATTCTAAAAGAGCGTATTGAGTTTAGCAGTTGTGCAAAATTTCATAATTTTCCGAGCCCTTGTTCATATTTAAATAAATTATCAAAAAGCTCCAAGTTTGGAAATTTCGAAACACACGGTGACGTCACTGCATCTCTCAAGTTGGTCGTGTGACGGCCTTTAGCCCGTCTTGACTCGAGAGATGACGTCATACCATCTCTAAGCGATGAATTTCTGAGGCATAATGTTTTATTATTCAAAGCCGCATAACTTTTTTAATATTTATCCAATTGCGCTGAATTTTTTTTTGTGTGCTATATGTGAGTAATACTCCATAAAAATATCAAAAAACGTGGTTAATGGAACCTCACTGAACGAGCCTATTTCAAGAATATTAAAAAAATCTTCCCTAACAAACTCATCCCCTAAAAACAACTCTTGCCTTTTTTTTCAAATAGAACCCCATTATTATTTTCATTTTTGATTTTTTTTTCCAACGAAACATGGAAAAACAAACTTTTCATACATCATTGAATTTGCAATTTCATGAAACTATGAAAAATAAAAAAAAAAATTAGGGGTGCCATTTGAAAAAAAAAAGTGAAGGGTTGTAAATAGGGGATGATTTTGTCAGGGGAAGATTTTTTTAAAGGGTACTTGCATGGAAAATTAAATTGATTATTGTTTATTGCAAATTGTAGGAAATCGAAAAAAAAATTGTTACTTTTTTTTTATTTCGCCCAAATATGATTATTCCGGAAGTTATTCAAATATTAAGTTTTGTATATATAGATATACTGCGCATGTAAAACGTCACTTATTCATGTTAATGGAAAAACTTCCAGGATTTGACCAGGGAGACTCGAAATTTTGATAAGTTCTACATGGGATATTGAAAATTAGTAGGATTCATTGTGCCAGCAAGCAGGGGCGGATGGGGCCCATCAGACCGGCGCGGGAAGTCCATCGAAACGGCGCCGCGCCTGTCCAGCAAAAGAATTTGAAAAGCACAAGCGAACGACTTTTACGCATAACCTTCTCTTGAGTTGAATAAAGACAAGACGACGAAATTACTCTAGCCGCCGATAATCGGAGCCGCGCCGCTTGAAGGTCCGTTCTCACAGAAATCACAAACCAGTCAGAGCGTTTTTGATTGGTAAAAATCGCCAGCAACAAGTTTTCTGACTATTTTCAACCAATGAAATTCTCTCCGACTGGTTTCTGATTTCTGTGAGAACAAACCTAGTGTACTAAGACGAGATCTTGTCATCCGTCTTTTTCTACTCCATTATACATGCAATCAATCGGGATAGTAAACAGAGGCAGACGAACGCGAAGATGCCTTAAAACGTAACATAGCAAGCCATGCAACGTGCCATGAAACATTAGGAATGGCATGGGCGCCTACGGCGTGCATACTTACACACAAAAAAAGAATGTCTCATTTTAAAAACACAAAAAGTTTTGGAAAAAAAATCTCAGTCAGAAGAAATATGTTTTTGACTTGAGATCAATTTCTCCTTTCGAGTAAATTCGATATTTTAAAGTAAGAAAATAATTTCATTGAGTTTTGTTCTCAGTTTGAAGAATTTTTCTTAAATTAAACTATTTTTGGTATCATTTAGAGAAAACTAGGTTCTAGAATCAAAATTTCGCAATTTATTAGTCTAAGAGCATGAATTTACTAAGCTGAAGTTTCTTGGTTTTAAGACAATATAATAAATAATTCATTTCAAATAATACCGAATTCAATTCAATTAAACAGAATATTTCAAATCAAAAAAATATTTATTTGTATTAAACTATCAAGAGTTTTCTTTGAGACTCCCGAGTTCTCATTTTAAGTTTATTTTCATGTTTTTCATTGGTTCCCTGTGCACGCATGATTTATCTCCAACAAACTAACAGCAACGATATCGCCTAATTATATGCAGCAGAAAAAGATAGACATATGATGAGAAGTACAATTTATTATTTTTACAACCAAAGTTTTTGCGCCCGAAGCTTCCTTGCCCTTTCCTGTCGGCCGGCGTTGCTTGGCGTAGTCCAGCTTGAAAAAAATTGTTTTATTTCCGTGGAGTGCAGAATGCAGTGATTTTTGTACTTGAAATGTGAAATGTAAGTACCGACCCTTCTTTATCTCTGCGTATCTATTATGTTTTCAATAAATAATGTTTCTTGCGGGAAAATGCTTTGATGTACCTGAAGGTTTATAGCCCTTGGCTTGGGTCGCGATCGCCATTTTTTTTTTCTTCATGCAATAGGTATGCAGAGTGGTTCGAGTTCTCCTAAAACTCTATCCATTATTGTGTTATGTTCTGTGTAATATATACTTAAGTATTAAGTATTATAATGATAAGATGTCCCGAAATTCATATTTTTGAAAATTTGAAATAAAAATTTGAGGGCTCTGTAATTTTTTTACAAAAAACTTAACTTTGATTTTTTTATAGATCAATTAACCACTTTTACCCATGTTTATATAAACTTTTCGGTGTATTTTGGTGCCTAGAATACAGAATTGAACTTGAATTGAAGTATTTACTCCCAATTTGGGACAATAACCTGCATATTATCGTACAATTATGTATTTGACTATTTGGCGCCGACCTAATTTTTATTATAAAATGGGGTCGTTAGTAGTTAGTAGGTATTTTTTCACTAGATTGTTTGTGATACCTTATGTCTTATTACCTAGGTACCTATGGTTGAACCAAATCCAAGCGGCCGTAAATTACATAACTGGTCATTTTCATTAGAACCTATCAAATGTCCTCCGTGCATGCGCACTAGTCCAGGTAGGGCCGCTTGGATTTGGAAATTTGGAAATGGTGTAGGCAGGTGTATATCCTGTTCACAATCCGATGTCCACAGGTGCAGGTAAATTTATCACCTTTCCCTATCAAATAGCATTGAAAGGTGATTTTACCTGTACCTACCTGTGGACATCGGATTGTGAACGGATAATAGGTATATTTGTTTCTGCATAATACATTCCTTGAAACCGACTTGATAATCATGGTGTCTCTGAAAACCTATAGGTACATAAATCCCTTTTGCTTTATTTATTTAATTTAGTCTTTTATAGTACCTACTACCATGGAAGCACTATTAAAATCATGGGAAAGGCCACAAAATGTAATTGATAATTTCATACATCTGTCAAAACTGGTATTCCAATAATGAATTGACATGTTTTGATTGTTGATTTGAACTAATCAGATTGTAATTACGCGATAATTTGCACTAGTGCAAATTATCAGATAATTGCATACTAACTGGTGCGAAAACTGGTGTTTTGACATTTTTTGACAAAAAATTCAAATTTTTGATTTATGAAATTCTCTCATTAATTACAACTCGTGCAATGGAAATATATTTATAATTTTCGAAAAATTTGCACTCATGCGTTTTTAACTGCATTCGGGCAAATTTCCCAAAAATTATCAATAATTTCCATTGCACTAGTTATATTACTATTGATAATTTAGTAGGTAGGTATTCCATTTTATTTTTCACTTTACTTTGAAATTTCTAAATTGTCCATTTAGTGTATTTTCATTTCCCTGCTCCATTTCCCATTCTCGTCCTCATTTTCCATATTCTCATTTCAATGCCAAATTTTTTTTTTCAAGAAAATCTTGGTTTTCTTGTGCTTATAATAATAATAATAATAATAATAAAGTTTATTTACTAAGTTTACAATAGCAAGTTTACAGTGGAAAAAACTTACATCTAGCAAATAAACAATAATCACAGAAGCAGAAATTAATCTGCTTGTACGTGATGTAGCTATCTATTATCTATATTACTTACTTAAACTATACTTAAATATAATATACTCAGCTATCATCTAAATTATTAAACATACCTATCTTAAATTAAGATATCTATCTTATTGATTGAGATTCTTAATCATTTCTTTTTCAAGAATGAAAACACAAATCGGGAAAAATCTGTTTAGCCTGGTTTAACATTGTCAACATTGGGTAAATATGCCAAAATCATGTAAAACAGTCATAATCGGAGGTTTTTTTAAATTTTAGTTCATATATAAATTACATATTAAAAGTAGGTACACATTATTTAATTTTGTTATCTAAGTATTTCGTGAAATGTTTGTCGTCCTGTCTGTTGAATCCATTTTTTTATAAGAACTTTTATTTAATTTTTTTGTTGGAATTTTTGTTTAAGATTTTCAGGTAAAGCATTATATAATTTTGGAGCATAATATGAAAAGCATCTTTGACCAACCGATTTTTGTGTTTTTGTTGGAACTGCCATTCTATTTCGAGCTCGTGTGGTGTAGGAATGTGCAGGGTATTCAATTTTAATTTTTTCTTTATGAATGTTCATTAATATATTTTGAACGTACAATTGTCTAATATCCAATATGCCCGATATTTGATAAAGTTCATCTGAAGGAAACAAACGCTTTTTTTGGTATATTATTTTCAAAATCCACTTTTGAACAATTTCCATAGAGCCAATATAATAGTCCCTAACACCACCCCATCCACAGAGCCCGTATGTTAGTTGCGATTGTATAAATGAAAAATATAG
Organism: Ceutorhynchus assimilis; assembly: GCA_917834065.1. Taxonomy (NCBI): domain Eukaryota; kingdom Metazoa; phylum Arthropoda; class Insecta; order Coleoptera; family Curculionidae; genus Ceutorhynchus; species Ceutorhynchus assimilis. Next base: position 29,558,802 of record OU892278.1, on the reverse strand, counting down.
CGTCCGAAGGTTTTGGATGTCCAAAAAATCTTTCAACCGTCTGAATTTCGAGATGAAGAATCGTAATTTTTTGGTTACCTCGTTGGTATGAAGGTCCCATTTTAGATGCCGATCTAATGTGATTCCTAGATATTTTATTGAATTTACTTCTGGTATCAAAATGTTTTGGTTTATGTTAAGGGAACCAAGGTGTGGCAGACCACTGACATAGGACGCAAAACTCAAATATTTTGTTTTTGCTACGTTTAGCGATAGTTTGTTTGCAGCAAGCCATTTAGCAATTCTTAAAAAATCCATTTCAACAGTCGGTTTAAGGGTTTGCCAAGAGTCACTAGTGTAGAATATGGCAGTGTCGTCAGCGTAACTTACAATTTTTCCTAAAAAGTTCATTTTGAAAAGGCTGTTCACATATATAATGAAAAGTAAAGGGCCAAGTACTGTGCCTTGTGGTACGCCGCACGTGACATTTTGGTAAGAACTTTCGACACCATTTACTGTTACTAATTGCTTTCTGTTTGTTAAGTAGCTTCTGAGTAGACTTAATACGGTACCTCTAATTCCGTAGTAACTAAGCTTTCTGAGTAAAATATTGTGATCAACGGTATCGAAAGCTTTCGAGAGATCAACAAAGATACACAATGACGGTTTCGATTTATCCATAGACTCATACAAATGGGATGTTAATTTTAAAATAGCATCTTGTGGTGATTTTTTCTCTCGAAAGCCATACTGTTCGTCAGAAAGAATAGAAAATCTATTTAAAAATGATGTCAAGCGAGTCTTCAGAATTTTTTCGAAAACTTTGGCAATGTTGGAAATTAATGATATGGGCCTATAATTGCTTGTGTCGACTAATGAACCACTTTTATGTATAGGTGTAATTTGTCCTATTTTTAAAATATCTGGAAAAGTTCCCGAATCAAAACAGAGATTAATAATGTATGCAAGTGTAAAAGATATTTCATTTTTCAATTCTTGTAATGTTTCTGATTTAATCCCGTCAATGCCGGGAGCTTTTCCTTTTTTTAAGTCTGTAATGATATTCCTTACTTCATTTTGTGTTGTGGGGTGCAAATAAATAGAGTGTTCGATGTTTTCAATGATATCGTCATCGCCTGTCAGATTTATTTGACTAGCTAGTTTTTGCCCCAGTTCTGTAAAATATGTGTTAAAATGGTTAGCTATGTCTTTTGAGTTATTTAAGGTTTTTCCGTTTTCTATTTTTATATTTTCTATTTTATTTTTTTCAATCTTCGTTTTGGTACATATATTGTTTACACAATTCCAGAGAGTTTTATTTTTATTTTGATTTTGGTTTATCTGTGTTTGTACATATCTTTTTTTTGTTGTTTTGATAATTTTATTCAATTCCGCTTTGTGATTTTTGTATGTTTCTTTTAATTGTTCATTGTGTGGCGCATTTTGACATTTTATGTACAAATCATTTTTGTATTGTATTTTCTTAAGTAGGCTTTTTGTGATCCAAGTTTTTCTTCCGAAATTCTTATTGTTTAATTTGATTTCTTGGGTGTGTTTTTTGATGAAGTGCGTTAGGACATGAATAAAAGCTTCCATTGCTTTACTAGGATCATTTTCTGTATATACCATGTTCCAGTTTTCTTTGTTTAAATCAGTTTTTAGAGCATTATAATTAATATATTTTTTTGTGTGTCGAATATTTTCATTTATTTTAAGTTCTTTAGTTGGTAAGCTTAAAACAATTGGATAATGATCTGTTAAATCGATTTTCAATACAAAAGATTTTGGCGTTTCCAAAACATCCTGATTACAGACCTTTACGAAATAATGATCAAGACATGATTTTGTTTGAGGCCTAGTTACTGTGTTAATATAAGACGTAAAGAAATAGAAATTTAGAATATTTTTGTATTCTTCGTCTTCAGGTGATAATGATAGTAAATTCATATTGAGGTCTCCAGTAATTATATGGTTTTTTGCATGTTTTTTCATTTCAAGATACTGTGCAAAATCGTTAATAAATTCTGCTTTGGTGATATTAGGGGATTTGTATATACAACTTAATTAAAATTTTATGATTTAGATTCGTATCGAGTTCTAGTTCTATGGCTTTTACTTGACCGATGTATTCGAATTTATAGGTGTGGGGTATTGTATTTTTCAAAAATACAATTGTCCCATCGCACTTGTTATACTGTCCCCTATTGTATATAGTTTTGTATCCGTCCAAATTGAAGACCTGTTCGTCAAAGATGTGGTATGTTTCTGTTAATATAATTAAATCAAAATTGAAGCCTATTTGATTCAACAGACATAGAAGTTTGTCGTAGTTCTGGTGTACACTTCTGATATTTAGGTGGAGTAGTTTTAGATTGTTTTTGATGTCAATGTAGTTCTTTAAACTATTTGGCTTTTCGATATCTACAGCCCTTATGTTTTGAACAGAAAAATCTCTTATGAATGAGTCCATTTGTAAGATTTATTGCAACTCTTTTTATAAATTTTTAATTATATTAGGTAGGTATATATGTTTTTTTTTTTTTTTTTTTTTTTTTTTTTTTTTTAATAAATAAATAAAAATATTGAAAATTTATGAGATATGAGTGAAGAATGTCAGTCTGTATAAATGAGTGTATTCGCCTAAAAGTAATACAGCCTTCAGAATCTTCTTGCAGTTTTCTTCTTTTTATTAGATCTTGTTTTAATTCCTTCTGGGCTAGGGGTTTTCTGTTGTTTTCTCTTTTTGCTTTTCTTGGTTTGCGCGATACTGGGTTCTGACTTTGATTTCACTTTTTCCTTCTCTTCTTCTTCACTTTCTTCTTCGCTCGATTCCTCAAGATCTGAGCTACTGCTTAAGGACACATCCGGATCTGAAAGGTCTTCTAATTCTTTAGCCGTATAAAGTTTACTATCAATTTCCAATTTGAGTCCTTTTATTTTTGCTTGTTTGTTTTCGTTCAACGCTTTTTTTAGGTGCTCTCTTAATACCTTAAGTTCCCTTCTATCCTCCTCACAAAGATCGTTGGAAATTGCATACGGCGTATTCTTTAGTGCTCTAAGCTTTTCGGGGTTCTTAAAGAGCTCCGCTTTTTTCAAGTACGAGAGAAATTCGATTAGAATTGGCGCAGAGTCTGATTTGCCAACCTTGAATATATTATTGATATTGCTTTCTTGTATGTTAACTGAAAAAAGTTCGTTTATTTTTGAAATTGTAAGTTTCACTAATTCTGTTGGATTATCGACTGTGAGTCCAAAAAACAATACGTTATTTCTCCTTATCTTTCTTTCCAACAAGACGTTTCTTTGTTCCAATTTTTCAATTTTAATGTAATTCTTCTTAAGTTGACTAGTAACGTTAGCTTCACTTTGCTTGATTCTTGCTGTTAGTTGTTCGGTCTGTTTCTTATTTTCCGCTGATAGGAGTTGGAACATTTCATTAAAAGTTGTAGGCTCCCCCATTTGAAAGCGAGCGATATTTTACGCTTAAATAATAGGTAATGATAATAAATTAAATCTTTAGAGCAAGGTTGTCGTCTGGAAAATTTGAGGTTATTGATACACAAACCAAGAGAAAAAGCAGATAATTCCAAAAGTCTTAGGCTATTATTTCAAGAAAAATTATCAGAATGGGCAATAGAAAAGGTATTTTACATGTTAATAATTCAAATTTATACAACTTGTAGCTACATTATTAAAGCCTCCATTGATTAAAACATAAATTTCGTTATTTTAAAAAAGGTAGAATTTTTGAAAAGGTGGTCTAAATGCCAATACTTAGCTGTTTTGTTGGATATTTTTTTAAATATTTTTCATCGTATCAAAAATAGTTATGCTGCCAATTTTGATTCTTTGAAGGGAAAACACCCTTTTGTTATACATTAGGTATTAGATTCCGTGTTAAATTTTGTGATTTTTTTATGTTTCATTCCGTTTGTACAAAATCAACTGTTAAATTTGAGTATACAGTGTTCGGCACATGAGTAGACATAAATAAATCTGAGATAGGTGGGGCCGTCTGCTATGCGGTCCACCCACTTATCTTTACCTGGGCCCTAAGAATTTTTTTTTTGGAATTTTCAATTTGCAGATTTTAAACTGAAATAAATTTTTGAAAAATCAGGAAAATGACATTTTCATTTCATTTTAATCTAAAGTAATTCTGGAATCATACAAATTTAATAATTGAGGCCCATGACAGCTACAAAAAAAAATATGGGAGAAAGAAAAATACGGGACCTCAAACCTCTTTTTTGTGGTTTGAGGGCCCGTATTTTTCTTTGTGGCTCTCATTGGCCCCAATAATAATAATTAAATTTGTATGATTCTTGAATTAGTCTAGATTAAAATAAAATAAATATGTTGTCAGTTTCATGATTTATTAAAAAGTTATTTCAGTTTAAAATCTGAAAATTGGAAATTTTGGAAAAAAATTCTAAAAAAAAAATCTTAGGGCCCAGGTCAAAATATCTGGGTGGACCGCATAGCAGACGGCCCCACCTATCTCAGATTTACGTATGTCTACTCATGTGCCGAACACCCTGTATATAGGTTATGTTATATAAAAAAAAGGTTGAAAATAAACAAGATATCCAAATTTACTGAAACCTGAGAGTTTTTATTTAAAAGCAAAAGCAAAGTTGGTATTTGTGCAGCTATTTTTGGGTATTATTAACTTTTCCATAAGTATGTTATATTTTATCATGATATTTTGATTATTTTAGGATATGAGCGAGGCGACAACAGGTTCTGTCCGCTTCTGTACAGAGAGCTTAAATTCGGAAATGTCTAATGAAAATATCAGAATCATAGATCAAGCGGCATTATCGGCCCCAATATTTATTCCCGATGCAAATTCATCATTAAAAATTCTAGGATTTGACACTGTTACAGAAGTCTTATTGGAGAGAAATTCCAGCTTTCCAGATTTTCACCTAAAAACATTGCTTTCTGTTTCACCAATGGGCAAAAGCATACTCAAATACTATGAGACCTACAACAATTTAATAAACACCCATCAGAACCGATTAGTTGATATTATTGTCAATCATATTTATACAAATACAACTATAGTTAAAAGGTAAGTTTACTGAGAGTATCGCATTCATCTATCTACATAATTAATAATATTATTTTATTGTCCAAAGCTTTTTTTACAGAATATAATAGCTTTGTTCCAACCCAGCAGATGAGAACTGTACATTTCACCGTCAGGATTCTGCGCCACCTAAAAATGTGTTCGTAGAATTTGAAATACGTATACAGAAGTGGTTCTGAAACCGTTCAAGATCGATTAGTGGATGAAAATATGTTTGATTTGAAATAATTACTTTTTTATTTAGATATGTAACTTTTATCTTTAATATTGCGGGCTGTCAACAGTCAAGAATTATTTATAGAAGATTATAAGTTGTGTTTTGATTTATTTTTTAATAAACCCAATGTTTATTAAAAAAAAAGATTTTTTTTTGTGTTGTTACTAATTATAAATTTCTATACCCTATACCCACATAATATAAGTACATAATATTACCAAAAATCGTGATAACTTTTATTTGCTTTTATGAATATATAATAGATAATAATATTGTCTATTCACAATCTGTAGTCCAAAGGTACAGGTAAAATTTATCAACTTTCAATGCTATTTGATGGGGAAAGGTGATAAATTTACCTGTACCTTTGGACTACAGATTGTGAATAGGATATACCTACCTACTTTTAATCAGGTAAGATAATAATAAAAAGCGAAACTATTTTCATAAAATGAGGAAATAAAAATGTATAATTGAAGAACTAAATTCCTCATTATGAAATTGAGATAACTTTATTTGAAAATCTCACTATTTTCAAATCAAGAAACCGTTCTCTCAACACAAGAATATTGGTATTTTAAGTTGATAAATGAATTATTTTGTAAAGAGAAATCGACAAATCAATACAAAGTTACTTACTTCAAATCAAGAAACCATTCTCTCAATATGAGATTAGTGTAACCTTAAAGTGATAAATACATTATCTGGAATAGAGAAAATGACAACTCAACATGAAGGTATTTATACTTTCAATTGAGAAAATGGTTTAACGAAATGAGAGTATAAGATCTTTAGATAGAATCTAACGCGAATTCTAAGGGAAAACTGAATATCTTGAAAGAAATTATTCGTTTTTTATATTAAATATATAATAATCTCCGTTAAAAATAGATAGTTACTCAATTCCAAACCACAGAATTTTATATTAATTCCGGCTAGGTGAAGAATTATTTCTCTTCCGTTGACAAAATATTTCTTTGCCACATATGAAAGTCACGATGCTCTTAGATTGATGGCAACAGCTTCAATATGATATATCCTTTTTCTGTGTGTATGATTTATGAATAAAGACAAGACGACAAAATTACTCTATTCGCCAAAAATCTGTACCGCGCCGCTCGAGTACGGAGATGGGACTCTTGTCCACCCGTCTTTTTCTACTGCAATATGCATGAAACCTGGAATAATAAAAACAGGCAGACGAATGTGGAGATACCTCAAAAAGGAACATAGCAAACAATGCAACTTGCCATGAAACATTAGAAATGGCATGGGCGCTTACGGCATGCATACTTATGATTTACAAGTTGCATATAGTTCGCCTTACGAGTCTAGCACTACGACGTCTGAAGGGCAAGGGGAAATAACGCCATTCATTTTGAGCTTTATGCTGCATGTCATAGGCGTGCGGCCAGCGTTTTTCATATAATTTTTTCATTATAAATGTAGGTATGTAACATAGAAAAATATTAAGAGGCCAACAACAAATTCAAGCGCGCGAAATTCATTCTTTGTCGCCGAGTTCAAAGTAGGACCGTGATAGACGACGTTACGGCAAATATTTCCGAGATAACGGAAGGGTGTGATCAAATTGCATGGAAGGTGAATAATAAATCCTATGGGCTTTTGTGGAGGCAAAACTAATACACCTATCATATTTAATCTAAATTAAAAAGTATACAGTTATAATAATAGTTTTATAATTTACATTGTGCTTTTTATTTAACAAATAAGAATGTGGAGAATGAAATGTGCGGAAACACAAAAATATATTACAAAGATAATAAAATTTACCTATACAAATACAGCAAAATAGATACTTGAAATGTTTACACAAAAAAAAAAGTGAGGTGGCGTAGTTACGAGGGTGGGAGAGATGATGTTTATTCGTTTATCACATAAAGAACTTCCAGAAAACCTAGAAAAATAATAAACATTGGTGAGATTGCTCATGAAAACCTCGGACACATCGATTTTTGATTTCAGTTGCCGTTTTTCTGAGGGTAATATCATGTATACAGGGTGACCCAGAAACAAGTTGTGACCGCTAACTTTATTTTTTTAAATCAAAACATTAATTTTGAAGTGAAAACTTCTTTAGAATCGTTAGGAGTGATGTGAGACTCGATGAAACGAAAAAGCGACATGACACTTTTTTAACACGCTTATATTAACACACAACAAGAACCTGGAACAAGCCAAGTGAGCTGGAACAAGTCTGGAAAATGTCTGGATAAATCTGGATGAAGTCTGGAAAAGTCTGGAAATCTCTGGAAACGTCTGGAAAGAGCCTGGAAATTTCAGGAAAGGGTCGGAAAAATTCTGCCAAAGGTCCCAAAAGACCTGGGGATCATTCTCCAGAATCCGGATCAGTCTGTACAAGTCTGGATAAGGTCTGGATAAATCTGGATTAAGTCTGTAAAACTCTGGATAAGTCTGGATATTGTCTGTAAAACTCTGGATAAGTCTGGATATTGTCTGGAAAAGTCTGGAAACGTCTGGAAAAGACGTGGAAATTTCTGGAAAGGGTTGGAAAAATTCTGAAAAAGGTCCCAAAAGACCTGAGGATCATTTACCAGAATCCGTATCAGTCTGAACAAGTCTGAATAAAGTCTGGATTAATCTGGATGAAGTTTGGAAAACTCTGGAAAGCTCTGGATAAGTCTGGATAATGTCTGGAATTCTCTGGAAACGTCTGGAAAGAGCCCGGAAATTTCTGGAAAGGGTCAGAAAAATTCTGCCAAAGGTCCCAAAAGACCTGGGGATCATTTTCCAGAATCTGGATTAGTCTGTACAAGTCTGGATAAGGTCTGGATAAATCTGGATTAAGTCTGTAAAACTCTGGATAAGTCTGGATATTGTCTGGAAAAGTTTGGAAACATCTGGAAAAGACTTGGAAATTTCTGGAAAGGGTTGGAAAAATTCTGAAAAAGGACCCAAAAGACCTGGGGATCATTTTCCAGAATCCGGATCAGTCTGAACAAATCTGGATAAAGTCTGGATTAATCTGGATGAAGTCTGGAAAACTCTGGATAAGTCTGGATAATGTCTGGAAATCTCTGGAAACGTCTGGAAAAGGCCTGGAAATTTCTTGAAGGGGTCGGAAAAATTCTGGAAAAGGTCCCAAAAGACCTGGGGATCATTTTCCAGAATCCGGATCAGTCTGAACAAATCTGGATAAAGTCTGGATTAATCTGGATGAAGTCTGGAAAACTCTGGATAAGTCTGGATAATGTCTGGAAATCTCTGGAAACGTCTGGAAAAGGCCTGGAAATTTCTTGAAGGGGTCGGAAAAATTCTGGAAAAGGTCCCAAAAGATCTGGGGATCATTTTCCAGAATCCGGATCAGTCTGTACAAGTCTGGATAAATCTGGATGGAATCTGGAAAACTCTGGGAAGCTCTGAATAAGTCTGGATAATGTCTCGAAAAGTCTGGAAATCTCTGGGGCTGACACGCTATTATAATACATCGAACTAAAAAGTGAAAAATAAATGTATTTTAAAAAAACTAAAAAACACGCTTTTATAGTAAATTGAACTAAAAAGTGAAAAATAATTTTTAATAGAAACAGAAAATATTAATGAACAAAAAATATTAGAATTATTGTCAAAAAAGCGTGGGGTGCTCAATGTATAAAAAATGTGGAACAAAGCACCCCAGCGTGTATTTTAGTTTTCTCAAACTATATTTATTTGCGTTCTTTCTCAAGTCTTTTGGAGGGGGGGGACGCCACTGTGTATGTTAGTATGTGTGTAATGCATGCAGTTCGATGAAGGTTTCACTTCTACCGGGTGTGAACTGCACAGGATTTTTTTAAATTTCATTTCTTATTTCTACGTTACATTCTGAACTTATTTTATATATCATGTCCTATACCTATCTTCAACTGTTTCGGAAATAATAAGAGTTGAAAATTTACTTTTTTGCAACTTTGACAGGCTGTAAAACCTGAACGGTTGATTTTAGAGCTAAACTGATCATACATTCTTATCTGAGTTTTCCATGAACTATCATTTGACACCAGCTTGGAAATTAATCCAAGATTAAAAATTCCATTGCTTGAGTCGTATTTTAGCTATTTTTGGGTTTGAAAAAAGGACGGTTCTAGAACGGTTCAAAACAATCACACAGTTTATTATTGAAGTTTGTGATAGCTGAACCGTTGTCATTTAGTTGATTGATGAACTGTGCGATTGTTTTGAACCGTTCTAGAACCGTCCTTTTTTCGAACCCGAAAAGAGCTTTTATGAGAGAATTTCATGAATCAAAAATTTAAATTTTTTGTCAAAAAATGTTAAAACACCAGTGTCGCGCCAATTATCGCGTGAAGCCTAATTCTCACTTGCGCGAGATTCGCTCTTTTTTGACATTGATTCAATAATTTGACGTTTGATACACGCATAAAACGTAAATCAACAATCAAAACATGTCAGTTTATTGTTGGAATGTCAGTTTTGACAGATGTATGAAATTCTAAATGTCGAGTGCAATGGAAATTGTCGATAATTTTTGGGAAATTTGCCCGGATGCATTTTTAGTTAAAAAGGAGCACCAGTGCTTTTTCAGTGCCCATTTCTGTCAAAAACGCATGAGTGCAAATTTGTCAAAAATTGAAAATATATTTCCATTGCACGAGTTGTACAGGGTGGCCCGTTTAAGAGGGGCCTATACCTTATCTCGAAATCTACGAGGGCTGCAAAAAAAAATTAAATACAAAAGTTGTTTCTAATAAAATTATCTAAATTTTTTTTGCATTGTTTTTGTTGTTACTCTACTATATACAGGGTGGAGAGATAAAATTTAATTTTTTTTAATGAAACACCCTATATATTTCAAAACACTTTCATATAGCCCTTTGAAAGACAAATCCAACGATATACTTGACATGTGTCTGTGATAAACCGTTTCGAACTTATTAGCGATAATCTTCAGGATCTGGGGTAATTTCAAACAGGCATTATTACGTTACTCATAAACTTTTAAAACTTTTATTGCAATTTTTCATAAAATAATGCTCTTCTTTAGACTATTTTGAAATTTGGAATATTTGTTCAAAAAACGCCGTGTTGCCACGTTTCGCAAAATGTTACGCTTTTCAATTTTTTTAAATGGGACCTCCTGTTTATTTTCGAATTTTTGGATAGCCCTTTAAAATACAAATTCAACGATATACTGGAAATGGGTTTGTGATGCACCGTTTCGGCCTTATTGGCGACGATTATCTTCAGTTCTAGCACCATATTTAATGTCATCCCTGTTGAATAAAGAAAATGTCTAATTTTGCAGTAGATTAGCTGAAATAGTGCTCTTTATTATTATTATTCATTCAGAAGTAGTTAAGAAAAGACGTTTAAGTTTTTGTTTTCATTAGTTTCTCGCCTTAATAATGGGGAGAAACTTTGACTACTCTTTGAACAAATGATAATAAAAAAATATTTCGCAAATTATTTAATAATACCTACTGCAATAAACTATAGTTGCAGTAAACAAGGAAAGCATTGAATTATAAAGTCCAAAATAAAGGTTACTGATTAAGATTATATGAACAAACATTTTGAGAACTTCAACTTCAGGCTAACTATAAAATTAATTTAATTAAATTCTCTGTGTCCGCCATTTTCAACAATACAGGTAATATATCTTACTTGTAAATGTGTTATCGCATTTAACACGTAATTAGGTTGATCTGACAAATATAGCAAAAGAGCGTCACGTTTCATTTTTTGTTTTTATCCAAATTTCTCGCCTTTTTTATTTTAATAATGGGGAGAAACTTTGACTACTTTTTGAATAAATAATAATAATAAAAAGCACTATTTCATCTAATCTAATGCAAAATTGGACATTGTTTTTTATTCATCAGGGATGACATGAAATATTGTGCTAGAACTGAAGAGAATCGCCAATCAGGCCAAAATGGGTGCATCACAGACCCATGTCCAGTATATCGTTGAATTTGTATTTTAAAAGGCTATCCAAAAATTCGAAAATTTACAGGATGTCCCATTTAAAAAAATTGAAAAGCGTAACATTTTGCTAAATTTCAGTATAGTCTAAAAAAGAGCATCATTTTATAAAAAATATCACGCAAAAAAAAAGTTTCAAAAGTTTATGAGTAACGTAACAATGCCTGTTCAAAATTACCCTGAATCCCTGAAGATAATCGCTAATAAGTTCGAAACGGTTTATCACAGACACATGTCCAGTATATCGTTGGATTTGTCTTTCAAAGGGTTATGTAAAAGTGTATTACGATATAGGGTGTTCCATTTAAAAAAATTAAATTTTATCTCTCCACCCTGTATATAGTACAGTAACAACAAAAACAATGAAAAAAAATGTAGATAATTTTATTAGAAACAACTTTTGTATTTAATTTTTTTTTGCAACCCTTGTAGATTTCGAGATAAGGTATAGGCCCCTCTTAAACGGGCCACCCTGTACAGTGTTTCCGCTTCAGTTCGCAACATATGGAAAACTTTTTTATTATCAATTTTACAAAAAAAAGTTATTGTTTATGAAAGTTTCTGCTTCTTGAAAAAATATATAGTATTAAACTATTAAAACTTAGAATAGCATGTACCGTGTGTTCTTTTATCTTTGATATCATTTTGATCACCCTGTAAACTTTTTTGTTTTCAAAGATATCAAGGTAAACAAAAAAACAAAATGTAGGATTAATAGCCAAGTTTTTTTTCAAGTTACACATGAAACAAAACATCAAAACACTATCAATTTTTCGACATATAAGCCTACATTATATTTTTTTTTATTTTTGGTTTCATATCGAAGTCTTTTCGACACTAAAAGTAGTTTCGAAAAGAAGCTCTTTGTGACACTCCTTTTTTCACTTATCGGAAGTTGGTAACACTGGCTGACTGATGGTCATCGCACTGTCATTCTCGATTTTATAGAAGATTTAGGGCGAGTATTATAAAACTGCTTTGACAGTTAACTTAAAGTTAACTTTTTGAATTACATGTAATTTCAAAAATTAACTTTAAGTTAACTCTCAAAGTAGTTTTATAATACCCGCCCTTAATTCTATATTTGGCATGTAATGTTACCAACCTAAACATGAAATCAGGAAATATGAGAATAAAATTTCCAAGAAAAAATTGTTTTTTTTTAATTAAACAATACCAGAATAGAAAAAATAGTATAAAATATTCGTTTCATAAGACATTTTATCGCACTCGTCCTTTAAAAATCTCGCCTCCGGCTCGTTTTCTAATATAGGGCTCATGCGATAAAATCACGTCTTATGAAGCTTGTATTTTAATAAACTATTTTTAAATGGAACACCCGGTATATTATATGTGTGTACGTTAGAGCATATTATTCTGATTACAATGATATAACACACTTCATATTTTGTTCCACTCGTTTTTGACAAATCGGCAAAAATATATGAAATTTTTATATGCTCTCAATAATTTTCGTCCCAAATATCAGACCGCGCCGCCTAATAAGTTTCACTTCGAAAGTTTCATATTTTTGCCGATTTGTCAAAAACGAGTGGACCAAAATATGAAGTGTGCTATATCATTGTAATCAGAATAAGATATTATATCGAACACATATATAATATACAGGGTGTTCCATTTGAAAAAATATAATGTAGGCTTATATGTCAAAAAGTTGATAGTGTTTTGTTTTACGTGTAATTTGAAAAAAAACTTGGCTACTAACCCTACATTTTGTTTTTTTGTTTACCTTGATAACTTCAAAAACAAAAAAGTTACAGGTGATCAGAATGATATCGAAGATAAAAAAACACCCGGTACAGGGGGATTAAAAAATAGGAAAATATGCAGGGTTTTTTGGTAAAAGTAGAAAAAAAATGGCACATCACTATTTTTTTAAACCTTTGATATTTTTTTCAGATTAAGCAAGTCATATTTCAGTCAAAAGAAACCTTTCGTTATCACAAATCAACCTGCCAAATTTAAAAAAAAAAAAAAAAATGGAAAAATTTTTGAGCTGAAAAAACGATTTTTTCTAAAACTTTGACACCCTGTATCTCTGAAACTACGCATTTCTGGTCACATATTTATGGGAACTTTTTTTGTTAAAATATCGTAAGGAATGACATCCTGAAGTTACGGACCGTACTTAGGAAATACCCTGTATATTTTTCTATTTTTTGACCACCCTGTACATGCTATTTCAACTTTTAATACATAGTTTGATATTATTTTTTCAAGAAGCAGAAACTCTTATAAAGGATAACTTTTTTTCGTAAAATTGATAATAAAAAAGTTTCCCATGTGCTGCGAACTTAAGTGGATACACTGTATTTTATGAGAAAATTTCATGAATCAAAAATTCAAATTTTTTGTCAAAACACCAGTTCTCGCATTAGTTACTATGCAATAATTTACACTAATATAAATTATCACGTAATTCCAATCTGATTGGTTCAAATCAACAATCAAAACATGTCAGTTTATTGTTGGTATATCAGTTTTGACAAATGTATGAAATTCTTATCAAAAAAACGGCCACTAAAATCAAAAATCGACGTATCCGAGATTTTTTGAAAAAAAAATCAACCTTGTATTTTTGATGGATTTTATTCCTAACCTTCACGTACTAACTGTATTTAACTATGCTATATGATATCCTCTTTCGTTTATTGAATTCTAGTAAAGTTATCTTTGTTCGTTTTGAGTTCATTATGAAATATATTCACCATAATTATTTACACAAACTAATAACTGGCCTTGCAGTCCTCTCGCGTCGTGTAATTTTTACTTACCCCGGTGCGAAATTAAATCCGCCAGAGGCAGCACGTCGCTGCAGCCAAAATTTTTGAATTTCCGTGTTTGCAGGGCTTACAATTTGAGACGAGATCTCAAAAACTACTTAATATTTTTGAGTGAATCAAGAAGATTCGAAAAGATAATAAAATTTAGAACAATGCTCTTGTTTCATTTTTTTTAAAAAAGCGATGGGTTTGGATGTACCGAGCGATAGAAATGATGCTTTTTTTCGAGTATTTAGGTCGTGATATTTTCAATTTGCAATTTTTTTTTCGAAAAACTAAAACAACAGCATTATTCTTTAGATTTTTATCTTTTATTATTTTCTAATCCGGTCAAAAAATATTACAAAATAAGTGAGTTCTCGTCTCAGGAAATTAACCCTTTTTCTCAATTTTTAACGGCTTGTTGTTGGCCTCTTAAGGTATTTTCTATTGGAAGTCAAATAGGCAATATTGCAATTTTTGTATCCGCATTCTTTCCATAGTGCTAGACTCGTAAGGCAAACTTTAGTTGCAAAGTTTCCTGCCAAATCAATCAATACATTAGCTATCTGGCTTTTTTGTTTTTTCAATCTTTTTCGAACTTCCCGCGGCGGCGCCGATCGGCGCACCGGAAAATCTCCCTGTATCCCGGTGGGCCCATCCGCCCCTGCCAGCAAGTCGTACCACATTCCGAAATGATTTCTCTGAGTAGATAGTATAATTTATAATACAGAAATATAAATAAAATAGTTTGAACACCATTTTTTCTCGCCCCATCTAGGAGAGCGATCCACCTCCGGTGTATTCCCTCCAATTAGGTTGCCAAATTGCTACGGATTGATATTTTATCCTGTTATGACTTTGCTCCAAAAAATTAGAGCTTCCAAGACTGAAAACCACTACTGTCAACGCCACACAGCGGATTTGAATTCTAGCGGGACAAAACCGTATTTTTCAGAAACAAGAAACAAGGCAAAAAAAGTTTGCTCATAAGAATAGATATAGTCTAAGAAAATTGTAGATTTTCAAAAAAAAACCTACCCAAATGAATTTTTCAGGGATGATAGGGGGTGGGTGGGAGATCATAAAATCGAAGATATCACACATTTCCCCCTCTGGCGTTTTGCGCTATAGGGGTTGAAAGTGCGCCATTGGCGATTACTTGGTACTTTGGTACCTATTGATTTTACGAAAAAAAAATTCAAATAAAATATGTGCAACATTATGCGATCTACAATGTTTATCTAAAGAATTTTTTGATTAAGGGCCGTCTGTGGTCATAAGGTCCGTTTGAAATTTACAATGAAAATACAAATTTTTAACATAAGGGAAGTGTCCCCTTGCTGAATAGGGGTGAGTAACAAAAAAAGTTGATAAGGAAAAATTGTAGGAAATGTGATCTTATAAAACCTTTACTAAGAAATTTTTTTTGTAAAAAGATGAAAAAACTCTAAACTACCCCTATTAAAAAACGGCAGGGGGTGAGTAAAAACTTTATGAAGCAAAAACGTTTTATGTGTTATAGAATTTTTTTTCACGTTGGTTAAAAAAAATTATTTTCATTATAAATTTCAAACGGCCCTTATAACCACAAAGGGCCCCTAATCAAAAAAGTATTTAGGTAAACATTGTGTATCAAATAATTTTGCACATCTTTTATTTGAATTTTTTTCTGTTAAATCAATAGGTACCAAGTAATCGCCAATGGCGCACTTTCAACCCCTATAGCGCAAAAGGCCAGAGGTGTGAATGTGTGCTATCTTCGGTTTGATGATCTCCCACCCTTTATCATCCCTGAAAAATTCCTTTGGAGGAATTTTTTTTTTGCAATGCATGTATTTTTCGACAATTTTCCTAGACAATTGATATAAAAATGCAACAATAATTTTTTTGTCATGCGCTCCCAAAAACAGCTATTTTACGGACTCATTCAAGTCCGTAAAATGCTTCTTTTCAGGATTTTTTTTTCTTTCTGGTTGCACCTTTATGATTTCAAAACTTAAGGAAATTTTGCAAATTTTAGCGTTCTGAAAGGACTCATCTGCTATTCCGGACTCGGCTAACGCCTCGTCCGGAAACAGCAATGAATCATCCTGAAAAACTTCATATTAGGTACTTGTGACAAAAATAACTATTTTCTGCGATTGACAAGAAATGTCAGCATTTTTTACCGGTTGACAGGTCGCAAAACTCAAGATTCTGGTATTTTAATTATGTTTCAATAGTTGCTAGGGAATCAATGAATAACAATACGAGAATCACTTTTTCGGCCTAGGCCGGGAAAGTGATTCTCGTACTGCTGAATAATTGGAACAAAAAGACAACCATTTAACAGATATTTAACCGATCGCAGAAAAAATAGTATGTGTATTTCGGTGGAAAAACACATTCTCGGCCTTCGGTGTTTGCCGGCCTCGGCTACGCCTCGCCCGTCAACTTAGACCGTCGGCCGAGAATGTGTCACTTTTCCACCTAAATACACAATATACTATTTCTGTAGTCATACGTATACTGTTTCTTTATTGTATCGTTGGCAACAGTTAAGTGTTTCAGAGGGATGTGAAATTCAATTGCTGGATGGTGAGGGTCCTGAGGTTCGATGTACATATTAGGAACATAAATTTTATATCAAAAAATTCTTATAATAGGTATCAGAATACTTTCGAATAGACTAGATTTGGACATTGTGAGGAGTGTTTACACTGATTGAATCTCCTTTGCAAAACGGTTCTTTTTGGGTTTCATGTACGAAGGGTTTATTTGATAGTGTTTTTGTACTTCAAAAAGGGCAGATTTATATGCAACGTATCGCCAGGTATGGCACCGTGATTCTTGTAGACAACTGTTTGTAATTGTAAGGACGTCAAGTCAGCACTATTTGTACTGGAGTCCGTGTGCCTTATATGAAAGAAGTATAGGGACAATTTATTGGCAAGTCGCCATAACTACAACACACGGAGAACATTGAGTGCGGACCTGCCGATACCTGTCTTTGCAAATGAAAAACTAATATTTGACAGCAGACAACTATTCCATATAAACTGCACCTCGGAATCGGAAATATTTAATTTGACAAAAAAAATAGCTCTACACTGAAGGAGTTACTATTGGAGCGTCCCTGCTATTATGGTGTATCAGAATATATTGTATGTAACCATATATTCCCTACTACCTTCTGGTAAGTTTTGTTATATACATCCTTGCTAATTTCCCCTAACTCCCATAATTTTTGTCTTGTAGAACTTATGCTGATGATGGATCTATGATAGATCCGAAACATGTTCAACCGCTTCTTTTAACCGATATTTGTATAAAATAAAGAGTGAAGATTGACTGTGTGTTTTACTTCTTTAACTATTCTCTTCACTGAGAGATATGGACTACTATTTCAAAACAATCAGTAAGACCTTCAGGCTCAGTGCTCAGTTTTCTTTCTGAGCTCAAAGCCCGTGTGCCGAAAAGTTTAATCTCTTGTCTAAACATTTCTCCAATTAATTTCCACCCTTATCAACATAAAATAGGTGTTCCTACTTGATAAGTACTTGCACAATGTTTACTGTCATAATATAGGTACACTAGAATGGAGTTTCAAAGAGAAAACTTACCCATAATTCATCTAACTTCCGTAATTCATTGAAAAACATATAATATATTCTTCTAAAGTCTGCTCTGTCTTTGAAAACAAATTTAATACAGAGTGATTTCAGTTGGGCTAAATTCTCTCTGTAAACTTCACGTGGAGATGTGAATTGGTTCGCTTCTACAGCAATTGCTAATCTTTTAAGCTAAAATAAGGAAAAGCATAAATATTATATGACTCGCAGAATAGAGGGCTTTTTGATGATATTTTACATAGAAAAACCACAGCTTGAAATACAGTACCTATATGCAGATTTCTTTTTACAAGCCAATTTGATTGGTTTTTGAGGCAAATTGATAAGAATATTGTTATTTGTCATAAATCGTGTACTATACCCGGCGAATAGAATTTTTTTAATTATTTTTATGTATTATAAAAACACATAACATGTTGAGCTAATGTTTTATAAATAAGAATGACTTTGTTAGAATGCAGATTTTTAATTATTCAAACCAATTTTAGTCGTTTTTATTCAGCATATTATCTCTTGCAGACCATATTTATTTATTCTTACCTTTTTGTATAGCACAACATCTTCATCCCTCATACCCAATATCGTGTCCAAAGCACGTAAGTCTTCTAGCCGAGGCAATAATCGAACTATATCCCTTATCTCCTCCAAACTTATCCAATAAATTTTATTTATATTTAAACTCCTTACATGATTATATCCAACATCTGTCTCGATAAATTTATACAAAGGTTCTTTATAAATGTGGTAACATGCACCAAGATCAAAGTTTCTATAAAACAAAATCCATGCTGAGGCAAAAACATGTTTGTTTTAAAACGACAACTGACTTACGTCACGACATTTCTGTTGTGCAAGAAGTGCCCGAATTCGTCCGAAGAGTTACAAAAATTGATAAGATCGTAAGCCCGTAAATGCTTCACTATTTCCTCCCATATTTCACAGGGGAAAATATCCATGGTAAAACCCAAGTGTTGCCTAATGAAAACGTTAAGATGCGGATGCGCTTACTAAAAATTATTCGCTTGGCTATTTTCGTATTGGACGGTTTTAGAATCGGAAGTAGGTATTTCAAGATCTCCTGTGTGTGCCCACGCGAATATAAAATACGTGTGTAGTGTTTTAACATTGATTTTTTTTTTAATCATAATATTTACAAGTTTTCCTGGAGTTTTATTTAGAGAAAATGATGTGTATGTATTCGCCAGACTCCAAAAATAAATTCTTGAATAATATTTGGAGTTAATTTTTGCGGGTGAACAAAACCCGCAAAACTTTCTTTTACTTTGCTTTTAGAATGTTTCAAAAATGTTTTTTCTAGTCCCAACACCGGTCGTGAGATCCTCAAAGAAGATGGAAATAGTACGGGATACGAGGCCTATTTCATCAAATCATTTTACACCGTCTTGCATTGTTATCATCAGTTAGATAACATGATGCTGAAACGCACTTGCGCAGTGAAATATATGGGAGTGGGGAATTTAGCTGATAAAAATGTTTGAGAAAATGTCGTCATAATCCAGGAAAATATACAATTTCACACCGTCTTGCATTTACTTATTAAGTTAATTTGTACACAAACAAAATTAGAATACCCTATGCAAGACATTTTCCTGGGGGTTTTCGGGTTGTAATATTAGATAGAAATTGTCAATTTTTCAGAGGGGTGAAATATCATTTCATACCACTCAATTGTTGATTTAGATTAAAGCTTGAATGTAGAATAGCCATTGGATACTGATGCAAGACGTACTGTGAGGGGATAATGGGCTGCAAGACAGAGGTCAATGTGTTGTCTTATGAGGGAGGGAGAAATCATTTTACACCGTCTTGCACTGGTACTTATGGGAAAAATAGAACACATTGATAACATTTTTAAAAATACAAGACATTCTAAATGGGAAGAAAGGACTGCAACACGATGATGAAGTTGACTAATTTTGACAAGGGTCAATCTATCAGGTACAAAGGTGAATACTACTTCAAATTACAAATTATGCACATTAATTTTAAATAGTTTTGCTCTTCACCACGTATAATAATTCTATTTTGCGAAATTCTCCTAATAATATGTATATATGAATGTTTCTACGGACATCAAATAAAAAAAGATTGAAAATTGTTTTATTTTTGACGGATTTTAATCATTTAGGTTCTCTTTGAGGTGGATATCCCATGACACATAACATGTTTTGTGCACATAACATTGTAAACATTAAATTTGAAGAATTTCATTTTAAAGCAGCAAAAAAATGTGAAAATGACACAACAAATGATCTGTCTGAAATTGTAAACAAAAATTATAATTCCTGTATTCAACAGACTCCCCTGTTGAGCTGCTATGTCAACTGTCCTTTTTCATCTGTATGATTTAAAAAAGAATAAACATTGAACGGTTCAGTAAATAACTCAACAGTTCAGTGAAAAAATTAAAATGGATTTTTTAACTTTTTTCCCAGAAAAAACGTCTTGGACTGATGTAATACCATTTCTTAACATAGATTCTTTCGGCGGACATAAGCATGAAGTGGTGTAAAATAATTTTTCACTCCCTCATGAGACAACACATTGACATCCGTCTTGCAGCCCGTTATCCCTCTACAGGACGTCTTGTATCAGTATCCAGTGGCTATTCTACATTCAAGCTTTGATATAAATCAACAATGGAGTGGTGTTGGAAACATGTTCCAACAATCATGCTATCTCTTTTTGATGGCAAAATATTTTTATACATATAAAGTTTGCAACACTGCAGCGTTGTCGTCATGTCTATTTTGTCATGTCTGTCAATATATTGCGCGCCATTTTTGTCATTGCAGCAGTGTAGCTTGGAGCTTGTCCACGTTAACAAGCATCCAGAAACCTTTTCACATTTTAATAAATTTTATAATCTAGCTCTGCCCTGTTGGGCATCTAAGCAAGCTCTGGCTTCTTGTCATCTTGTAGTAGTAATTGTAAATAGTGTAAATATTGTGTAAATTGTTGTAAATATAGTGTCAGTGAAAAGCGCGTGTGTTTTAGTTCCCTATCCAGTCGATCATCCAGTCCACCTAATTATACAGTCCACTAATTATCAAGTTATTTATCTTCCATTATGTGGTTTTGCACATAATTTTGGCCAGTTCGAGCCGGATACTGGATAGTTCGGAACCTAAAAGTGCTTTAAAAACCCTCAAAAAGTGCCTTTTTAGTGGTTATTGATTGTTCCATCGTGATTTTTGGCGCCATGTGATGCAAAAAATCAATCATCCACTGTGCAGTCTGCACGTGTCTCAAACAACGTTGGGTTCCACGTGCCACCAGCGAAGGTTTCCGCCGGAACCGGAAGTGCGTAAGTAGAGTGGGGCGGAGCAAACAAACTTCACTTGTCAAATTCAAAAGGGTGCTTCTTTTTCTCGTCTGGTTCAACCCAAGTCACCCCGGGTGCAGTATCCTTGCTTGGTGCAATGAAGTACAGCCCCGGAGCAACGAACATGAAAGTGAGAGTTCACCACCCCGACAGCTTAACCTCAAATTAAATGTCAAACATTTGTTTACGTTTTGTTGTTTGTTGTTTGTGTATTTCGGATTTTTGCAGTGAATTTGAGTGAATTTGCATTATTTTTGAAAAACTGAATTTTTCGCATTAATTATTGCTATTTTTTCATTATTTATTTAAAGGATGAACAATTATCCGTTTTTCGTTTTGTTAAGTAGTTTTTAAAAAAAAAAAAAAAAATCTAATTTATTAGGTAATTTTAAATTTTGTTTATAGATTTCTTTTGATATTTTCTTATTTTTTTGATTGTAAACTTTGTAAATATGGCTACCAAAAAGCAAATTGATAAATTATTGTCAAAGAAAAAGCAAGCAATCGACTCCATGGTTAGAATAAGTCGTTATATTTCCGATCACAAATCTGATCCTGACAGTGAGTATAAAACCGACCAATTTTTAGTTCGGAAGGAAATATTGCAGGACAGTTTTCAAAAGCTTAAAGACATTCAAGTTGAAATTCTGTGCCTTGATGGTAACTATGATGATTCAATTGATGATGTAGAAACTCTTTTTTATGATGTCATTGTAAGTATTAAAAATTGTTTACCTAAACCTCAATTATTGGCTCATAAATGGAATAAGATTAATTAAAAAAGAGCTACACAAATGTGTGATTTGCTTTAAATTCAAAGCAAAATGTTCCACTCAATTAATGGGTTCCTTGCCGGAAAAAAGAGTCTGTTCAGCCAGAGTGTTTCAAAATGTCGGGGTAGATTTTTGCGGTCCCTTCCTCGTTAAGCAATCTCGAATTAGAAAATCCGTAAGTTCCAAGGCACACATAGCACTTTTTGTGTGCTTTTCAGTCAAAGCAATTCATATGGAACTGCTTTCAGACCTGACAACCGAAAATTTTCTAGCTGCTCTGAAGCGTTTTATTTCGCGGAGGGGGAAGCCCGCAAATATTTTCTGCGACAATGGTTCCACGTTTAAAGGAGCCGAGAATAAAATCAAAGAGTTTTATAACGAAACAGAAAAAATTGAAAATTATTCCCTTCAGGAAAAAATTACATTTAATTTTATACCGAGCTATTCTCCAGTTTTTGGTGGTTTATGGGAAGCTGGAGTAAAATCGGCAAAATTTCACATCAAGCGAGTCATAGGTAGCAATGAGCTTACCTATGAACAATTTAATACTCTTATTGTCCAAGTAGAAGGAATTTTAAATTCCCGACCACTTGTAGCCTTGTCACAAGATCCTTCAGATTTGGACTATTTGACCCCTGGTCATTTTTTGATAGGTGCGCCTATCACAAGCTTTCCTGACCCTGATTTGACGGAAATTCCCCAAGGTCGACTTAAGTTTTGGAAATTGTGTGTCCAGATGCAGGAGCATTTTTGGAAAAAGTGGTATCACGACTATCTAACGCAACTCCAAAATAGGCCAAAATGGCGTGATGAGATGCCTAACCTTAGGGAGGGCTTGTTAGTCATTTTAAAAGAGGATAATGTACCTTCTTATAAGTGGCCAATGGCAAGAATAGTTAAAGCAATACCTGGAAAGGACGGCAAAGTAAGGGTTGTCGAAGTAAAAACCAAAAAAGGTATTTATCTCAGATCGGTTACCAAGATTGCAGTGTTACCGATTGATGACAATAATTGTTAATAATATTTTTGAAAATTATTCACAAAATTCTGTACATATATTTGTAAAACATTTAGATTTATATTTATATTCAATTAGCTATACTCGTATATACATACATAATGTCATACTATGTGTTCCAGAAATGTTTTTAGCTTTAATTGTTAGTTAAGTTTTCGTTTACTGGATCATCATTGAAATCATACTTTTTTTTAAAAAAAGGGTTGCTTACTTTCTCTTTAATTTTTTTATTTTTTATGCTGGAAAATTTTACCTTGGTTTCATGTGAAACTCTAGGCCCCCCAGCATGTTGGAAACATGTTCCAACAATCATGCTATCTCTTTTTGATGGCAAAATATTTTTATACATATAAAGTTTGCAACACTGCAGCGTTGTCGTCATGTCTATTTTGTCATGTCTGTCAATATATTGCGCGCCATTTTTGTCATTGCAGCAGTGTAGCTTGGAGCTTGTCCACGTTAACAAGCATCCAGAAACCTTTTCACATTTTAATAAATTTTATAATCTAGCTCTGCCCTGTTGGGCATCTAAGCAAGCTCTGGCTTCTTGTCATCTTGTAGTAGTAATTGTAAATAGTGTAAATATTGTGTAAATTGTTGTAAATATAGTGTCAGTGAAAAGCGCGTGTGTTTTAGTTCCCTATCCAGTCGATCATCCAGTCCACCTAATTATACAGTCCACTAATTATCAAGTTATTTATCTTCCATTATGTGGTTTTGCACAAGTGGTGTAAAATGATATTTCACCCCTCTCAAAAATTGACAATTTCCATCTTATATTACAACCCCAAAACCCCCATGAAAATGTCTTGCATGTGTTAATCCAATTTGGTTTATGTACAAATTAACTCAATAAATAAATGCAAGACGGTGTATAATTAAATATTTTCCTCGTTTATGATGACATTTTCTGAAACATTTTTTTCAGCGAAATCCCCACTCCTATCTATTTCCCTGCACAAGTGCGTTTCAGTACCATGTTATCTAACTGATGATAACAATGCAAGACGGTGTAAAATGATTTGATGAAATAGGCCTCGTATCCCGTACTAAAAGTTTCAACCTCTAGGGCCTAAAATAAAGGAGATGGACCTAAAATAACGGAGATAGCCTCTAAATGCGTTTATTGTTCTTATTGTTCAACAACCCAAACTAACCCGTCCGTCTACCACTACTTTAGTCCTCGAAAGTTAGCATTTTATTCCAAAAATAACGGGCGCTTGAGGAACGCTATGCACTAATATAAACTGAACTAACTTTTTTTTAGTCATATAAAATGCCAGTGGCGGATCCAGGATTGTGTTCAGGGGGGGGCGCAGGCTTAGAATTATCAACAATGATTTTTTGAAAATTTATTTTTACTTTACATTTAAAGAATGTAGATGAAGCGTGGTTATCCTAATGATACATGATACATATACGGTTTAATAGGTCTTAAGGTTCCCATAAAGGTTTTTGGGAATTCAGGGCGAAAGAGTCAAGAAATCCGGACAAAATCCGGACTTCGCCGAAAAATAATTTGAAATTTCTATAAAGGATTAAATGGAAATGATGCCTTTTTTGCCTTTGTGAGCAACACTCGAATTTCGAATTTGTATTGCATACGATACAAATGACATTAATGGAAGGGAACGCTTAGAGCATTTCTTCCGTTACTACACACTTCCGTTTTGGCATTATTAAAATATACTCAATTTTATTATTAATATTTAATATTATAACGTTGCGTGCAACAGCGCAGGGCCCACACAAATCACAATTTAAACGGACTTGGGAATCCTCTCTCGATACCGATTAGTACCTGTTTTAGTCATCAGCAGTGTTGACAACGAGAAGTTATCAAAATGCTCCTCATTTGTAGTGAAAACGCTCACATTATGCTCACATGTACTAAAAATAACGTCAATGTCAAAATGTCAATAGTTTTCGAGTTTTCCCAGTGTTAAGTATGACATTCGACATTTGACTACGGGATCACCAGGCTGATGTACATTGTATTTTTTCAATTGTGTTCATTGGAAAAAGATAGATAACAAACAGCTGGTGAATGGCTGTTGCAATCCAAGGAGAATACACAATGCACACTCTAATGCCTCATCCTGACTTGCGCGAAATTCGCTCTTTTTTCACATTCCCTGCGTTTTTATTCTCATCAAATTTTACCGATGGATCCACCATTTTATGTCGGTCATTGTCATTTTCCATTCACTAAACGAAGATACCTAATTCATCGGTGAAGTCACCGGTTAGAATAAAAACGAGGGGATATCTACGACAATTGACCTTTTGTTTGGACGCCATATTGCGGTGCGCGAACATAGTTGCCTAAATTAGAAAAAAAAAAAAAATTACCAGGGTACTGTCAACATTAAAAACAAAAGTTACTGAATAAATTACATTTAAAATTTAAATTTGCCGCCTATTACGAATGTTTTTAAAAAGAAAAGCCATCATTTTTAGCTTGTATTGGGCAGAATAGAAATAATAGTTTACTTTCATCAATCAGAGAGACAAAGTAAACAAACAAACAAACAGGATAGCGAGGATCAATCATTTAGTTACTTTTGTTTTCAATGTTGACAGCCCGCTAGTAGTTTTTGTTTTCTTCTTTTGGCCACTATGTTCGCGCACCGCAATATGGCGTCCAAATAAAAGGTCAATTTGATGTTTTATGCGTGTATCAAACGTCAATTTGTCGATGCAATGTCAAAAAAAGCGAATTTCGCGAAAGTGTGAATGGGGCATAAGGAGTGCTTATCAGCCTCGTTTTTGGTAATCGTCGCCCAATGAACTATAGCCAAAAACTGGAATACGCACACATTATTGCCATATCTGCCAAAAAAATGTAGCGATGAAAGACAGATGCCACAAATAGTCCAAGAGCCCGGAGCCGCCAGACACAACTTATTTTCTAAAGGACAGAATATGTGGGATTGAGTAGCACTTATAGGTACTATGAACGTATGTATACTCGCTAAGTTGGGTAGACGGCCAGTTGACTGTTATTTGTAAATCCCATTTCTACTCTAGCCTGGAGTAGACTGTAAGTTTAGGAGGGAGAAATAGATATCTCGCTCACTCTCAAACGCATGCATAGTACCCTCGCGCTCACACTCACGGAAAAACTATTATTGCGTCTGGGGGGATGTTTGACCGGTGCGATTGGTCTGGCTGAGCACACGTAGTTATGAAATAGTCTCCCCAATAACATGTATAAAAATCAAGCGTTAGAAAAAAAGTTAAAGTACTTTTTAAGATTTCGCACCTGGTGTCGGTAAATTGGCCGTCTACCCAACTTAGCGGGTATACATACGTTCATAGTACATATAAGTGCTACACAATCCCACATATTCTGTCCTTTAGAAAATAAGTTGTGTCTGGCGGCTCTGGGGTCTTGGACTAAAAGGGGAATGTTGTTTTTTTCTGTTGCTCGCTAAGATATGACGTTTTGGAAAGTTTTGTCATATTTACCTTCACAGGTTTCATCAATTGGAAGAATACGTGTTGGAAGCAATTTCCGCCATTTAACATAATGAGTGCGACAAAAATAGTTATCCCCTCCGCAGCAGCGACACTAGGCTTCACGTTCGTTAATATGTTCGCATTCCAGTTTTTGGTTATAGTTCATTGTCGCCGCCATATTGGTGTGATATCATTTCCGACGTCATAACTAAGTCGTCAGCTGTTTAAACAAAGGTGTGGAATAGGCAGGTAGCAGTGAGTGTGTATCATCCTTGGACGGAATCAGCGTTTCTAAAATGGCCTCTTGACAATCTTGACACGTGACGTGAAATACATAATTCTTTTCTAAAAAGTTGGGCGCTTGGTCTTTGCTATGCCACGAGTTATGACATGGCTCTCGTGGACTCGTGCCTCGACGAATTTAATTTAATTTTTTTCGGTTAATAAATACCAAAAATGCCCACAAAATGCTCACATCTTGCCAATGCTCCCATTTTTACCCCCAGATCTATAAAATGCTCACAAATGTGAGCAAATGCTCACACATTGGTAACACTGGTCATCAGTCATCAGTCAATACTTAGACTGTATCAATGAACTATAAACTATACGTATCTGGAATGGCACCGACTGTTATCGGTTATGGCATTTGTATGGCATTTATCATCTTGCTTAGTGCGTCCAAAAAAGCTACATAGTGGGGTATCCCTTACTCTCTCCAGTTCATTGATGCTGTTAGGTTTGGTATATCCCTAACCTGAAATATAATATTTTTTAGACAAGGAAAGGTTTCCATAATTCGCCAATAAGATAAATAGAGATAGGTATCCCCCACATTCTTCATCTCAATCTGCCGCAAATGTATAGATCGGCGGGCCATTCCAGGTACGTGTAGTTTATAGTTCATTGGACTGTATATTTCCATCTCACTCGTCGTAATTATAGCAAAAAAGGACGATTCCATAGTTCGACGATTGAAAATTTGACGTTGGAGTGACACCAGAGTATAGAAATGGGGTACGTTCGAAAATTCTTTTGTCTGTATTGGTAGTGATGAAGTATCGTAACGATTGAAATATTTTATTTAGGTTGTTTTCTCGATCTCCGAGTTTCCGGACATTGTTTTCATTTTCGGCCGGACTTCCTCGGACACCCTAAAAACCCGAATATGTCCGGGTAAATCCGGACGAATGGAGACCCTAGGTCTATCTCTAAACTGTTTTCTAGAAAAAAAATTATATATGTTTCAGTCAAAAGAAACAATGTGTTAGAAGGAGAACTATCCCAATTTGCTTATAGATATAAAGTTATCTTTTAACACATTGTTTCTTATGATAAAAACAGATCTAATTTTTTTTCTGAAAAATTGGAAAAAAAAAGATGAACCTATCGAACTTGATATCATTTTAAGCAGCAAAAGCAGAGCTATCCAATCAGTTATTAACATATAGGGTGTCCGGTGTCCCATCAAAACAATCGGACTCTAGTTAATATCCCGAATTCGGGAACAAATAGGTAGAAAAAAACTGAGAAAGTCACTGGATTCTCTAGCGACAAATCAGTTCAACATATCATAACCCTGCACATATCAAAAAACCGAAAAAAGATAGCACATTTATCTGATAAAAACAAAATGATAAATTGAACAATAGTGTAGCTTGGAAAATTTTTCCAAGAACTTTTATTGGAAAATTCTTTCATAAATTTTTTATATCTATGATTTTTTTTATAAAATTTATTAGTTTTTGAGGCTCTCAGGGGGGAGCGCGCGCCCCCAGCGCCCCCCCCTGTATCCGCCACTGATAAAATGCTACCTAACTTACAGGAACTAGATCGGACTAAGCGGACGGGTTATGGGCCAGCGCAGTTATGAAATTCACAATGTTGAAAATGCAAAAATTTTTATAAAGCTGCGACTATCAAAAATAAGTAGCCCTAGTAACCCTTATTAACATACTAAAAGTCCCCATGCCTCCGAATGTTGCGTCACAAAAAAAAGTCGTCCGCCATCTTGAATTTCAGCACAGTTGGGGAAAAACCGCGAATAACTCGAAAACGGTACATTTTTTTGAAAAAAAATGAAGACATGAAAATTGAAGAGAATTAAAAAATCTATCAGAGTATCAGATACAATGAGAAGTAATTTTGTATCATAGCGATCTGTCAACTTATGAATTTTCAATTCTGTTAATTATTCGGTTTTGATAATTTAATTATTTAAGGCGCGAAAATCGCAGAACAAAATAAAATGTTTGATGATTGATGATTTAGATCAGTTGAGATATTATAAATACAAAACCCTTACATCTCGTCAAGTTCTTAGCAAGAATTTTGAGTTAGCTACTTTGCCTCCAACTTCAGACGGAGCTGATGAGAAATATGAGAATCATTACTATAGGACTTACTTACAAATTCAATATTGGCTTAATAATAAAAAAGAACCAACACATTGGGGTTGGGATGAAAAAAAAAGACATGCTGGTTCCAAAAACTATGTCAAAGGCAGTGGCACTTGATTTTGTTCTGAATATGATATATTGCAACTGCAAGTCAGGATGTAACAAATTATGCACATGTATAAAGTCGAATATTCCGTGTTCAATCCTATGTGGTTATTGTAATGGCATTTCTTGTGACAACAAACAAATTTCCGTAGATGAAGAGCAATTCGAATAAGATGGAATCAATCGTATCCCAGTTTTAGATTGTAGCCACTGTTGAATGGTAACAGAAAGGCCTTGGTTCACTCTCATGATGTTATTTGGTATTAGAAAGTTAATTGTCACTTATAATTAGTTACACTAGAGCCTTTTTTTGTCAAAGTAAACTTGATATTTCAATGAGAATTTTGTTGCCTGGCAATTTGAGTTAAATTACCTAAATACAACAAAACTCGAATTATAAAATAAAGTTTCCTTTTCGACAAAAAAAAGCTTGAGTGTAATTCGGTAAAGACAATTTAATGGATACCTACGTAAATGACAAATTTTGCTGGTCATGTCAAGCTAGGTTCAGTTTTGTCGCTGGAAAAGTTAGGGCAAATTTTTTTCATGTATAATATGACAAGAAAATAGTTATTTATGCAACAAGTATGTAAAGTGAACCTTTTTTCACGAATGTCAAATTTGACAATCACATGAGTGAAAAAAGGTGCTTCACGCACGTATTGCATACAAAATTTTTTCTACTACTTATCAAATATATGTAAAAAAATAAATTTAGACAAATTCTTCACGCACTAGTGCGTAAAGTATTCTCACTTTACGCACTAGTGCGTTAAGTAATTTACCAGAAAAATAGTAATTTGACAGTGTTGACATCTGTCATTGACATTACTTTACGCACTAGTGTGTGAAGTGAATTACTTTACGCACTAGTGTGTGAAAAGAAATTTTACGTCTTCTGAATAGTGCGTAAAGTGAGTACTTTACGCACGGTAGTAGAAAAAAAAAATGGTCGGCAAAATTTTCGAAAGGTATGTATGGAAAGTTTAATGCTTGGCAATTTCGCGAATGACATTTTTGACAAAAACAAATGTCACGAGCGAAATTGCAGAAAAGCAACAAACTTGAATAAAACCTTGAGAACAATTTTGCCTACACAATTTTTTCTCGAGTGGTATTGGTCTTGACTATTTCACGTAAGATTTTGAAAATAAATAGAATACAAAAATATGATAAAAAACTTCAAATTAAAAATATCAGTTTGACAATGTCAAAAAATGGTCTCTGAAATACCATGTTGTTGGTATTGTCCAGGTAGCAATATTGTCAGGTGAATACCGAATTTATTGTCGAATGTGATACCACAAGAGGTTTCAGGATTACTGGATAATACTTTTACCTGTCACGAAACGCGTTACGCAACAACACCACGACTTCGAAGGAGGAGTGGTGTTGCTGGTAACACGTTGAGTGTCGGGTAAAAGTATTAGGTAATCCTGAAACTTCGAGTGGTATTCAAAAGGTTATACAACGAATTAAACTTTGATACTTTATTAATGTTCATTATTATTAATAGTAAATGAACAATATTGCCACCAAGCGCGATAATCCGAAAAGGGTTATCACTTCTTAAGCCTCTCGTGTCATATGGGAATAATGTACAATGAGTTGTATAACCGGTGTAATACACTCTAGTGAAATAGTCGCTGTAATAATGACAAAAACACCAGTCCTTATGGCATTTTTTGTGTATGAATTAAATTGTCAATTTAAATTTGCTTATTACCTATCCTGTCTTTTGGCCAAAACATTGTAAAAATGACCTTGTCAATTTTTTTGCGTTGAATAGTATTATTGTATTGAATCTGCGATTACTCATTATTAGTTCATACGAGGGTAGTTGAATTAAATTAATATATAGGTAACACTTTTACAGTGTTTTTTTATTTAAATAAATGTTAAAAGGTAATTTTATTTGTTTATTGGGATTGAAAAAATGCATTAACTGCATCATGGTCTGGTTCCCTTGATTTTGCTTAAATTTTCAAAAATTCAAAAAATTCTAGATTGTTACTACGTTATGGTACGCATTCAGTTTTTATAATACCTCTTTCATTTTTTCATTCTATTCAATTTTCCTCTCTTGAGTTTTTTCGATAGAATGTACCGTTTTTGACTTATTCACGATTTTTTCCGAAAAGTGCCGAAATTCAAGATGGCGGATTGTTTTTTCTAATGACGCAACAACCGGACGAATGGGGACTTTTGGTATGTTTACTAGGAGTACTAACGCTAACTATTTTTGATAGTTGCAGCTTTATAAAAAATTTTGCAAATTCAAAATTATTTGCACTGGCCTATTAGTTTTGGGTAAGTCTGCATTTTCTTGATTAGGTATTATCAGACGGGTAAAACCTTTGAATATAAAACTACAGGAAGAAGATAACTTCGAATCTGCGCGACCAAAATATGTGGAGGTTGCATATGGCCGGCTAGTATTTCCGGTTTGGCAGTGGCGTATATTTATTTAAATATGATTGTCAATATTATGACTCACTCTTTTCGCACTAATCCCAGTGCTTATTATCACTTAAAACCGCTAAAATCCATTAAACATCCACTTGAATGAGGACACAGCGAACCACCAAAACAAATGATGAGTCCATACTTGGAGGCTCAATATGGCCGTTTCCGTGACCAAACCACTGTCACAGTGGATATTTCAATAAAAGTCAATATTTCAAGGATACTTACTAGTCCACAGTACATCGCCCCTTTTTTTGATGATTAACACTCATCTGAAACTTCGTGAGTGGTTTTATTTTAACGTACCCTACAACTTTTTATCTACTAAACTTTTTGGAACTAGGCCGTTTGTATTCTGGAAAGCATTAAACGTGTCAATTTAATGAGGTATTGAAAAGGTATGAACAACCATTTGCTTTCCTTTTTTCAGACCTACGACTTAAACCTGTAAATTTTACATGTCAATATTACATAAAAATATTAGTGTTATTTATTACTTGTACTGCCAAAAATTGGGATTTAATTATTCAAGTTTAATAAAGTATAATTGTGTAAACCTTAATAGTTGTTTCTCTCATTTGCGAATAGACCCCCTCCACAATTTTATTAGTAGCCGCCCAAGGAAACAAACACCATCAATAAAACCGCTCGCCATTTACCATCGAACTAATTAAAAGAGTACTTGGGCGCATTTTGCTAAAGTCCGTCGTTTTTAATCTGACACTTTCCGTATGAGGAGCGAAGGGGTGTTTCATATGGCAAAAACAGGTGTGACGTTAGGTCAATGGCGTTCTAATGTAGGGAGCCACCAGCTAACATTCCTTTGGAGTACAGATTAAAATCGACAGACATTACATTGGA
The DNA here is from genome assembly GCA_917834065.1 of Ceutorhynchus assimilis. Classification (NCBI taxonomy): domain Eukaryota; kingdom Metazoa; phylum Arthropoda; class Insecta; order Coleoptera; family Curculionidae; genus Ceutorhynchus; species Ceutorhynchus assimilis. The sequence goes on along the minus strand of OU892278.1, from coordinate 29,526,717 downwards.
GTCAGGTGTGGGGTAGATTATCTGTACATTGAGAGCAACTGAGAGGTTATTTTATTTGTATTTTGAGAGCATCGGTAGGGTTAAAAATAGTTTGTGAACTTGGATAAACTGTTATTCTATAAGTTAAACTTAAGTTGAGAACAACCGAGCGACGTAAAACATGTCCAACCCTCCGAGCCCAATATCGCAAACCTAAACCACAATGCCAAACCTTTTTGTAGGATTAGATTCCATTCCTGTCCTACCCATGATGGAACTACTAGTGCCGAAGAATTTTTCAATGTTCTTGAAGAGACCAGTATTTCAGCTGACTTGACAGACACACAGCAGATTTCAGTAGCCCGATTGAAACTGAGATATCGAGCCAAGCAGTACATAGAAGCAGAGCCAACCCTAAAAACCACGACAAGCTGGATTCTGCTGAAGGACAGTCTAAAAACTCAGTTTGGCTTGCATTATGTAAAAGGGACAGCTATGAAACATTTCATTGAGTGCAAGCAACGAACAGGGGAAGCATGTACACAGTAACCGACTAGACTGACGGTATTGGGACATAGGAATGCTACATTGACAGGGAATCCGACCACCGATAAATAATTGTTGATTGAACAGCGATAACTCGCGAACAAGTTTGGATGAAGCATTAGAAATAGTTGAGAGGGAGAAATCAATCGAAAATTTTCTGAAGCCAAACAGTCGAGAATGCCGCGGGATTATGAATCAAAAGAAAAAAGAAAACAGCAGGCCCAAGCCGTCAGAACCGTTGGAGTCAAAAAACGCCGCAATCTAGAAAAATGGTGTGCTACAATTGCAACCAGGAAGGTCACGTGAGACCAAATTATCCAAAACTAAGGGACGGGAACAGACAAGGTAGCAGCGGTGAGCTTATTTGTTTCAGATGTAACAAGGAAGGAGATTTTGCTAAAAATTGCCGCACGAAAGTCAGCGCTTTTACCCAGCAATCGAAAAATAGGCAGACTTTAACTCGGACGCAACCCCAAGACTTGGCTGCTAACGAGGCAAGTTGGGATTAAATGAAGAGAGGTGGGTAGGAATATATACATGCTCCAAGGTTAGAACCCCAGAAAGTTGTAATGTAGTAAGGATTAGGGTTAATGATAAGTCGTACCTAGCCTTAATAGATTCTGGAAGTTTAATATTCCTAGTTAAGCTTGAGATTGCCATGGGGTTCAAGAAAGAAAAGTGTGATGTAAACTTGGTGGATTTACAGGACAATAAAATTCCTGTAAAAGGTATGGCAAAAATACCTGTGATGTTCGACGGAGACATCGTTGTGAGACATAATTTTATTGTGGTTAATACAGAAAATTTGAAGAGGAATGAAAATGGCGTTGAAGTGAAAAATTATCTAGGAGACGTTGAAGCAGAAATTGAAAAAGATAACACATTGCATTAATGAGTAGGACAGATTTCATGATGAAGGATCTTACGTTAGTACCAGTAACGGAGCATCGTGGTTTAGTAGCGGCTGGTACCCACTCGATAACTACAACCAACCAACAATTTGATAAATCAAAGGACAGAAGTCTGACATCATCAAATAGGAACTCGGCCAGTTTCAATGAAATCCATAAAGCCATTCCATTTCGACTTTATGAAGTTATCACAGGTCCAGAGAAGGACGAGATTTTGTTAAGTGAAGTTTTTCCATTAGAGAAAAATTCTAATGAGGGTCCAGTGAAGGACGAGATTCTGATGAATGAAGGTTTTCGGGCATCTCTTGGAGAGAAGGTTAGTATACCGCCGATGATTGATGAAGTGTGCCATGGAACCCTACGCGGAACTTCATAGGTTAAGGCTCAATACATTAAACAATGTGATGAAGTTTTGACAGGTTTGCCAGTAGCACCAGTTTTGCAGAGGAAGGCCAGTGAACTTCCAGGGAAATTCTGAAGGAATTTAAAGGGTCCATTAGAAAGAAATTCTAATGAAGGTCCAGTGAAGGACATGGAATTCAGAAACCAAGATGGTTTTCTGGTTACTCTGAGAGAGGAGGTGATATTAATGAAGAAAAATTCGAGAAGTTATTTAACGAAAACAAAAGACTAAATGAAGTAATAGAGCTCTTGGAGAGTGAACATGAACATTCCGTCGCAAAACTAAAAAGGCAGATTACTGAATTAAACGAAGTTATTATTGCGAAAGATGATATTCTGCAACGAGAGAGAAGGAAAACCATAGACTTTCAGGACGATGTTTTTTCTGTTGAAAATTCACTGGAAGAAAAAATCAAGAGTCAAGAAAAAATTATTAGAACTTTAGAAAGGGAAATTGTTGGCACAAAGAAAGATATTACTATACATCAAAAGAAATATGAAGAAGTTCTAGTGAAAAATAAAAGTCTAGATAAAAAAATCGAAAAGATCAAGCTATCTAGTAAATCTGACACCAAACGTATTGATGAACTGATGCAGAGGAACGAGAATTTGCAGCAGATAATAGTGGAGGAAGATGAGAAACGTGATAAACTGGTAAAAGAGCTAGATGATTTGAAGTCAATGAAAAATCAAATGCTAACAACAATTAGTACACTTGAGAATGATAATGATGTATATGCTAGTGAGAATAAAAAGATCAACAAAGAATTATTCCAGTTCAAGCAGCGTAAAGTTTCTAAAAAGGATTATCAAAAAAGTCAATCAGATGGTAATATTGCTGACATAAGTGCTATAAACTCGCTTGTTAATTTAAGAAAGGTTAAAAATTCTAAGAATAAGATTGTTATTTTAACTGATGACTTGATGACTTTGGAAGAATGTTATATGATGCTATAGAAAAATCCGTGGGGGAACACTATGTAACTCAGCTGGTGACAAAACCTTATACTACAATAAGGGATATTATACATAGTTCAGACTGTTATGTGAAGGATTTGACCGATAAGGACTATGTTGTTTTAATAGCAGGACTTAACGACACTGATATCCGAAAAGATGACATAATATTGCTGTCAAATAAGTGTTTTAGAACGAATTTGTTAGTCTGCAACCTCCCATATAAAAATAAATATGGCAAGAAATGTTTGTATGTTAGGAATGTAAATCAAAAACTTAGGGAAGTTGTTCAAAAACTACAAATTTTCTCTATTAACATAGGTTTTTTGGATTTGGTTGGTAATTTTTCTCATGGAGATTTTTGTATGAATTCTAACTTTTATTTAAATAAGTACGGATTGTTTAAGACTGGAAAATTGATAAAACAGTGTGTTCAGAACTTTAATGTAAAAAGCATAACAAATCTTAAATATGTCCCAATAGATGATAATATCTTTAGTATTAATGACGACACTATTTCAAAGGGTAATAATTTTCCAGAGGTAAATTTTTTAGACCAACCTCTTCCACAAACTGCGCAAGCGCGGCACAAAACATAAAAAATAATAACGCCGCCGTCTCCGTATTTCTAATTAATATACAATCGCTAAGGAACAAACTTGATGATTTATATCTGCTGTTGGAAGATAACAATTTTCCAGCTTTCTTACTTATAACTGAGCATTGGCTAGCAGAAAATGAACCATTTTGTATTGAAAATTATACTCTGGTGTCTCTCTATTGTAGAAATAGTAAAACTCATGGTGGAACTGCTATTCTTGTCAATAAGACATTTTTACAATCTTTTGATGTTACCCCCATAACAAAGTTTAATACCCTTTTAATTGAAAATGTTTTTGAATTCTCCTTGTTATATAACAAAAAAAATAATTTATATATTTTGTGTATATACAGGCCCCCCTATTATTCAAACTTAAAGCAATACTTTGAAAATCTTGAAATTCTTTTATCAAAACTGCCACCCAAGGCAGGTTTGATACTAGGGGGAGACCTTAATATAAATTTTGATGATGACAGATCAGAGGCACAGCAAATTCTGTCTAACTTGTTTTTATCATTTGACCTAGAGATGTATGTTAACGAACCTACTAGAATAACTGTTCATTCTCAAACCAAAATCGATTATCTGTGTTCAAATTTTGTCTTAAAGCAAATGTTTGTTAGCTGTAGTGTAATTCCTGTAGGCATTTCGGATCACGAGGCAGTTTTAGCAAAATTTCAACTTGCGATAAATAAACCACCAAAATATAAAGTTGGTAGACTACTTAGCAGCAACAATTATAAAAAATTTAAAGATATTTGCAAGGAATTAAATTGGCCAGCAGTTTTGAATTGTCAATCACCACTAAACGAATACCAAAAATTAGTAACTGATGCATTTTTAAAATCTTTTCCATTACAAAAAATTAAGCAAAAGAAAAGTAAACTTTGGATTACTCCCGCTATTAAACTTTCATCAAAAAACATGCGTTCGTTACAAAATATTCGCAAATTTACTGATTGTCCTCAGTTCATAAGTTATTTCTGCAGATATAGAAAAATTTACAAAAGTGTTTTAAAAGCAGCTAAGGAAAAGTTTTATCAGAATAGAATAAACTCCTCCAAAAATGCCAGCAAAGAAAACTGGAAAATAATTAATCAGTTAACTGGTAAAAACTCAGTTCTTCAAACAGATGTTAAATTAGATCCCAATATTCTCAACAACTTCTACTGTAGTGTTGCTGATACTTTACAACAAAACTTGAAAAGTAATGTGGATCCTGGTTCTTATTTATTGGATGTTAAAATAAATGACACATTTGTACTGGAAACTACAAACGTATTAGAACTTAATGAAATCTTTAGAGGAATAAAAAACAATAAATCCAGTGGGCACGATAATGTTTCAATAAATTTGCTTAGAAACTTGCCTGATAATGCATTATATGTCTTGTCTGAATGTATTAATATTTCATTTTTAACAGGAGTATTTCCAGACTGCCTGAAAAAAGCTATTGTGTTGCCTCTTTATAAGGGTGGCGAATTGGACAACCCATGTAATTATCGACCAATATCACTTCTCTCGACGTTGTCAAAAATAGTTGAAAAGTTAGTTAAAGAAAGAATGTTAAAATATTTTTCAAAACACAACATAATAAGTGACACTCAATTTGGAATCCAACCATTAAAGGGCACCCATGATGCAATGTTTAATCTTTTGGAACAGGTATTCGTCAGTCTTAATGAAAGTGAGCTTGTCGCCGTTGTGTTTTGTGATTTCTCTAAAGCCTTTGATTGCGTAAATCATAAAATAATGCTTAAAAAACTAGAAATTTATGGCTTCGGAGGAATCTCATACTCATGGTTTGAATCTTATTTCTCGGGAAGAGAACAATTTGTTAAGATTGGTGATACTCAGTCATCAAACTTGGCTGTGACCAATGGTGTTCCACAAGGATCTGTGTTGGGACCAATATTGTTTTTACTTTATTTAAATGATATTAATCACCTCCCCATTAGAGCTAAAATAACATCATTCGCTGATGACATTACTCTGTCCTGGAACGGAAAAAATATTGAAGAGTTGAAAAAGATTATTTCTGAAGACCTAAATCTTGTAAAGAGCTGGTGTGACTCTAACTTGCTTTGTTTTAACTCTAAGAAAACCAACATATTGACATTTAAATTTTTTTTTGATGATTTATTATTAGACACACACACAATTGAAAATAAAACTAGCTGTAAATTTCTTGGTATTCATGTTGTTACTCAACTTAAGTTTAATGAGCACGTTACAAATCTAAACAAACGATTGGCAAGTGGTTGCTATGCTGTAAGAATAGCGTCAAATGAACTTGGTTTGAATACTGCTAAGTTGGTTTATTTCTCGTTGGTTGAATCTCATATCAGGTATGGCATTGCATTTTGAGGTAACTGTTCTAATAAATTGTTTGATTCTGTTTTTGTCATTCAAAAGAGAGCAGTGCGCTATTTGTGTGGGGTTGGATATTGGGAGCCTTGCAAGCCACTATTTTTAAAACATAAAATACTTACAGTATGCTGTATATTTATCATGGAAACTGCTTGCCTTATGCACAAAAAACATTATGATGAGTTAGAATATCCAAGAACTTATCCAACTAGGCAACTTCTTAAAATTCAGCTTCCTATACCCAAGACTGCATTGACGCAAAATTCACTAATTTATAAAAGTAGGCAAATTTTTAATCATCTGCCTGTTAACTTAAGGCAGATAGGTGGTTTTAAAAAGTTTAGACTAGAGCTCAAAACATTTTTACATGGAAAAGCCTACTATCATATTAATGAATTTTTAAATGAAAAATTTTAATTTTGTTTGTTTCATTGTTTTGTTTTGTTCTGACCGCAACCTTTATGTTTTTTCTGTATTGGCTGTATCTTCTATATGACTCTATAGTTTGATGTAGTAAAAATTGTACATGTGTTGCTTAGGATTATGCTTTGACATTTATGTTTATGTTTATTTTTTATTTTATTGATTGTACCTCTTTTTTTTTATAACCCGATAATTTTTAATTACTTGCACATTATTTGAGATCATGCTTTGTCAATGAAATTTATTTTCCGACAATAAAGTATATTTTGATTGATTGATTGATTGATTATTACCGCCGATGAGTCAAGGCTCAGCACATAGTTGTGGAACAATGTGAAGAAGCTTTGTCAGGATTGCTAGTGGCACGTGTTTTGTGTAAGAAGGACAGTGTAGTCCCAGTGAGGTTATTGAATATAACAGAGAAAGAGTTAACTCTAAAGAGTAGATCTGTAATCGCAAGAGCATACGAAGCGGAAATTGAGCATGCCAAAAAGGAAAAGGAAACTATTCAAATAAGAAGTATTGACCAGAAGGCAGTCAAAGAAATGTTGGAGAAGTTAAATTTAGACATTCCCAAATCGCGTGATGAACAAAGACTTAAGCTGCATGATCTTGACTTGTTTCAAGCACCAGAAGACAAACTGAGTTGTACAACAGAGGTCGTACATAGAATTACTACGGAGGATGTGCAGCCAATCATGAAAAGAGAAATGAAACAAGAAATCCAGAAATTACTTGATGACGGAGTGATCGTTGAAAGTGAGTCACCATGGAGTTTTCCTGCAATCCTTATAGAAAAGAAGAGACCCTGGAGAGGACATCCAGTATAGACTTGTCATAGTTATTGGGAATTGAATACCATAACAAAAAGTGACTACTTCCCATTACTCAATATACAAGAGACCATCGAAAAATTAGCGGATTCTCACCTATTTTCTACCATGGATTTGGCATCTGGTTATTTTCAAGTGCCCATACAACCAGAGGACCAGGATAAAACAGCTTTTTCAACTGCTGATAACCATTACCAATTTTTGAGGATGGCAATGGGTTTAAAGTATGTATGCACCGGCTACTTAGAGCCGTATGATGAATCACATCCTAGGAAAATTGACTTATACCGAGTGTATTGTATGTCTAGACGATATAATTGTATTTTCCAAAGACGTAGACTCGCATCTCGAATGGTTGAGGCACATTTTTGAGAAATTACGTGGAACTAATTTAAAGCTGAAACCAACGAAATGTCACTTTATGGAGAAAGAAATTGAGTATCTAGAGCTTAAAACCAGAATAATAGAAAATTATCCGGCATCCAAGAATGTCGAAAAAATAAGAGCTTTTCTTGGACAATGTGGATTCTATGAGAAGTTTGTTCAAAATTTTGCAAAGATTAGCCAGCCGTTAACCTATTTAACCAAGAGAATATTAAATATCATTGGGGACCAGAACAAGAAAGAGCTTTCGAGATCTTGAAGAAACTACTTATAGCACTTCCTATTTTAAAGTACCCAGATTTCAGCAAACAGTTTATGGTCAATACGGATGCTAGTGCGACCGCAATTGTAGCTATTTTAACACAAGAAAATGAAGGGATGCTATACATGTAGAACACTGAATGATGCCGAACGCCGATATAGCACCATAGAAAGAGAAAGTTTAGCTATAGTCTTTGCCGTGAAAGCTTACAGAAACTATTTAACTGGAACTCATTTTATTATTGTGACAGACCATAGGCCTCTCAAGTATTTATTGACAATTAAAGACCCAAGCTCAAGATTAGCCAAGTGAGCTATGTTTGTTATGGAATACAGTTTTACGATTCCGTACAGAAAAGGAAATCTAAACAGCAATGTGGATTAATTAAATCGGTTACGTGAAGAAAATAACAAAAACGAAAAAAAATGAACCACCCGTGATAGCTGTCGTTACTGGAGGACAAGAGCTGAGACCTGGAACATCCTCAATTTTGACAAAAGAAGAAATACAGAAGTGCAACAGGAAGATGAGTCGATAGACCGAATAAAGGAAAATTTGGATAATGAGAATTCCCCGTATTTTATTGTCGACGGACGATGGTATTATTTATGAACAAAGAGAAGAGTGGCAGCGAACTGACAGAATACTAACTCCTAAGAAAATAATTCCAGATATTCTGGGGATTTTTCACAACGCTATTTATTCAGGACACCCTGGTCAGAAAAAGACAAAAGAAATAATGGGAAAGGATTTCTATTGCATTCCTTTGCGGAATGGTGATCGTCACGTTTTACAGATCGCCGGTCAAAAGTACACATGCTCTGGGTGTGACCGTAGCGTTGACAACGATTGCATTGCCACTGCGCGGATCTTTTCTTGATTTCGACTTTGATAGTCAAATCATACAATAGGCTAATATCAAATATAGCTTTGTTCGAGGTTTTCACCAAGAACAAAGGCATTGGCTTGCTCGTCCTCTTTGACGTTAATCTTGAGACTTCTGCGTCTGTTAAATTGTAGCTATCCCTAAGCTCTTCTAAAATATTGGCCATCTCTAAGGGCCGAATTTATAGTCGCTCCTTGAGGTTCCTCAGACCTTAAGGAAGCCTTGAACGTTTAGAATTGACATAACTAACTTGTCAAATGGTAGCGAATGTCCATTCTAAGCTCACGACCTCCGAGGAAGACTCAAGGAACGACTATAAATTCGGCCCTAAGTAAAGACGTTAAGAGTTCATGGAGAAATATATATCATGTAGCTTACACATCACCACCAGTGATATGGCAACACAACTTTGTACCAAAAAGTCCGTGGGGACGCATAAGAATGGATATAGTAGGACCATTAAACAAAATCAATAATGGAAATCGATACATGTTAACGTTAACCTGTAAAGATTACTTGACGAGATATCCAGAATGCATACCGATTGTGGAACCCAATTTCTCAGTAAGCTTTTCACTGAAATTTGCACTATCCCAGGAATTAGGAACTTAAAGACTACACCATACCACCCAAGTGCCAATGGAATAGAACGTTTTCACAAAACCGTAAAAATGATGATAAGTCATTACGTCAATGACCACAATGACAGTTGGGATGAAGTACTACCCTTTTATCTTCTAGCGTATAGGCATTTGCCACATGAGGTAACACAAGAGTCTCCATTTTTTTTAATGTTTGGGAGAGATATGGAACTTCCAGTACACTTAATGTTGCCAAGTGGGCCAGTAAAATATAACATAGAGGAAAACTATGCTACAGAGTTAGTCACCAGAATGCAGAACGCCCACGAGTTAGCTCAGAGGAACATAGAGGTTTCTATTGATAAAAGATGCGATAAACACAATGCAAGACGGTTGGGGATTTAGTTTATGTGAAGAATCCAGTTTTACCAGGGAGGAATTTAGCACCAAAATTCCGTTGTAAATGGTCAGGACCAAGTCGAATTACTCAACAGCTAGGACCGGTTACTTTTAAAATAAAGGAGTTGCACGGAAAGAAAGAACAGATTTTACATGCTGAAAGACTCAATAAACCATGTAAAGGGTTGTAGGATAGAATGATAAATCCTACACCAGATCACGGAGATAGTGAATCCGATAAAGAGGAGGAGAATGAGGTTCTACCCAGAGGAGAAGACATTATAGAATGTCCACTAATCCATAGGGAAATGACAAGAGACGACAATGAAGAAATCGTCGATCGAAATGAAAATACTGGCGTCAATGATGAAATGAGAGAAAGAAAATGGCCGACGATAATGTCGTAGTAATTGACACTCCGCTAAAAAATAAAGAAAATAGTGAAGAAAAAGTTGTCAGTAAGTGCAGACACTGTAAGAAGGACACAAAAAACTTCATACAGTGTGTAAAATGCAAGAAGGATTACCACTCAGCATGCCTAATACAGGCGGCAACCCAGAGAGCAGCCACATGCAGACACATACCCACCAGCTTATGCTGAAGAAGAGTCCTGGAGCTATGAAAGCGACCTCTACAGGTTAGTTCTCAAGCTAATGGAGGAGAAGACCGAATTGTTGCAGGAAAACAATCGCCTTTTGCATGGAAAAGTAAAGGAAACTGAAGAAAAATTGAAAAACAAAGAAAATGAGGTTAGAAAATCCGAGAAAATCTCGCCAGAAACAGCTGATATGCCCCTACATGTCATTGGGAAAAACACAGCGAAGTTAGCGACGACAAAAACAGCTGAATTACTGTTACCTATGTCATTGAAAAAAACAAAGCGAAGTTAGCAGCGCCAGAATCAGCTGATGGACCGTTACCTGTCATTGAAAAAAAGAAAGCGAAGTTAGCAGCGCCAAAAACAGCTGAACCTCAGAAAAAGAAATCAACAAGGCCAAACAACCAGACAACAATAAAAATATTACGTCTTCATCATCAAAGAACCCAAAAAACAAAGAAAAAAACAATGAAAATTATGCAAAAGCAGATGACCCGATGCTGCAAACATTGCAAAAGGAATGGGAAACGGTGAGCTATAGGAGAAAAACCAATACTAGCCGCAGCAACAACCCTATACATGGAGGTTGCAAAAACTTCTCTCTCCAAGTTGCTCCCAGAAAAGAATATATTTTTCTCACAGGGCTCTCGCCTGCAGTAACCGAAGAAGATATACAAAGGTACATAATAGATAGTATTGAAATTGATTGCAAATGCTTTAAAATGAAGACCAGAAATAGTGACTATAAAAGCTCTTTCAAAATAGAGGTTTCTGAAGGAAAAACAAGTAAAATTATGACCCCCGATATTTGGGGACAAGGTGTTCTGGTTGACCATTTTATACACACAAGACGAAGCCCAGCAACGCGGGCGAATCAACCACCAGAAGCAAACACACAAAAAGAGAGAAAACAAGCCTTAATGTGCTCCATTATAACACACAATCTATTAGAGACATTAAAGAAGAGATGGATGCTTTTGTCCATGACAAGAAAATCAGTATTCTGTGTGTAACGGAACATTTTCTGAGGGAAGATGAAGTTGAATTTTTGAAGATAGGAAATCTTGATGTGGCAGCTTCATTCTGTCGAAGAGAAAACACAAGAGGTGGATCAGCTATATTGCTTGAACAAGACTCTGGTTGTAAGGAAATACTTGAGGTGAAGCAACTGAGTGTGGAAAAATGTATAGAGGTATGTGGGGTAAAATGGTCTAAGTATATCACAATAGTTTGCGTGTATAGGACTCCTTCGGGAAGTTTTGACACCTTTCTTGATATTCTTGACAAAATTCTTAGAAATATTGGAATACAAAGTAAATTAATACTTGCCCCACATAACAGTGAAAGAACATTCATATTCTCAGAATATTCCCTCAAAGTGCTTTTTGGAATGTTCTTTTAGGAATGTTCAATGAATATTCTAAGACTGTTACGATTGATATATTCATTTTTGAACATTCTATTTATGTACTAGGAATGTTGCTTCTATGCACCTACCTGAAAGATTGTGCTAAGAACCTACTTTATATAACTTTATTTGAATATTCTCATACGAACATTGTTATAATGTACTCTAAAAAATGTTCTTTCGGCTAATATCTCTATCAAGTATTAAGAATATACCTACCAAGTTGTGCTGAGAAGTTAATGTTAGTAGGTTCCCATGATAAGAATATTTCTATATTGTTCACCTAATTATCTAAAGTACCTACTCAAAAACTTATTTGAACAATTAAACAATAATGCTCTATTTAGAACCTACTAAGAATATTATAGGTATATTCTTTTTCTTTTGCTTTGTAAGACTTCCAAGAGAGGGAGCCACGCGCTATTAAAGATCTACATCTGGCTTCGCGTTTGAATCACCTTGGAACCTGTTTCTCTCAGTTGGCGTGCTTCGACGAGAGCATAACAAGCTCGAAACCGGAGCTTTGGTTAAACACTTGTGTTTTCCAGAGAAATTTTCCAACAATTCTTTCACTGCCTTTAATATAAAAGGACTGGAAGGAGCATTATTTGGAAAAGAAAATTAACATTCCAAGTATATCCTTAGAATCAAATAAGAATGTTATGTCTAGGATACATATTGAGAATTATATATGTAGATATATTCTAAGAATATTTCAAGCATATTGGTATAATATTATTTTGAGAACATAACTATAATGTCATAGAAACATTCTTTGAATATGAGAATATACATTTCGAGCATATTTTTAGAATCAAACAGGAATATTCTTTTTAGGATGTACTGAGACTCTCATAGGTATATTCTAGGAATATCCTAATGGATTTCCCAGGAAGTTCTTGGGTATTGCGAACAGTATTTCTACAATCTTTTTTCAGAACATTCTCAGGACATTCGCAATGGTTTTGGCGAACATTCTAGGCACATTCCTCCTAAACAAAGAGCATTCTTAATACATTCTAAGGATGCAATTTTTTTATGTGGGAGGGGACTTCAATGTTAGATTCTGCTCAAACGAGAAAACCTGTAGGCATCTGGTAGACCTTTTGGGCACGTATGGTCTTGTCCAGACGATTTTCGAACCTACATGGGGTGATAATTGTTTGGACAACATTTTTATTAATTTCTCGGAGACTGAGTTTATTGCGAGTGTTGTTAGACCTAGCAAGTCAGATCATGATGCGCAATTACTTGCAGTCAAATGTCCACAACAGAAAATGAATTGCGTTTTTACTGAAAGATTATGTCAGCCTATAACACAAGCAGGGAAAAACATATTTTATGAAAAAATATCTAAAATAGACTTTAATTTCATTAATAATGACTCTCAAGCTGGGGAAAAGTTTGAAACCCTCATGCATCTCGTTGAATTGGCTTTCAATGAATCGTTTCCTAAAAAAAAATATAAAAAAAGGGAAAACCATACAAATGAAATAAACTGGTTCAACAACGACCTAAAAAACATGCGAGAGCATCTTCAATATCTAAATGATTTATATAGACACCATCCAACTCACCAATTAAAAGACTATATTAAAAAATTTCGCAATGACTATAAAAAAGCAATAAAACAAGCAAAAATAAATTGCAATGAAACAAAAATTAAAAATGCTGCAAATCCAACGAGATGCATGTGGGAGATCGTGAACGATTACCGGAAAAACACAAAAAGTAATAAAACACAATTATCTACAATATCAGCCCAAACATTTAATAACTTTTATTTTCAACCACATATGTAATGTTGACATTGCAGGTTTTTCAAAATCTTGAAAGTGTCACATTTCTGGACTTTGACATTTATCGGGACGGTAATGCATATGCCTGCCTAGGACGGAAAAGCATTTTCCGTCCGGGACGGCAAATGCTTTTCCGTCCCCATTTCCCTGCTCGTTCCAAATTGATAATTTTCATACAGCTCTCACATATAATAATAAAACCACATGTATTACATGGAACTAATTAAATCTATTCACTTATTTACATTAATTGTTAAATTAGCATTGTTGTTTATAATGGAAATCTTGAGACCATCCTGTTGGAATTGTGTTTCGTTTGGAACTATTATCTCTTGCGCTTGCGGATGAGTTTCCGCATGTGATGTACTTGTGGATGCACTGGACAACTGAATACCTTTGGAAGTAGAGGATAGCATCAGAGCAGTCTTACTTTTGTTCTCCAAAGATGCCTCTATGTAGCCTTCAGCAACCGTGCTCGATTTCCACCCTCCCAGTCTTTTGAGTTGCAATAGATCGGCCCCGTTGTCAACCAATAAGGTTGCGGAAGTACGACGAAAAGCATGCCCTGTAAAAGTTTCAATTTTTGGAAGCTTCAAAAAAGCAGCTATTTTATGTGGAAATTTTGAGATTGAATGATAGCCAATTGCTTGGTTATGTAATTTCCCATTTCGCCATTGAACAAATAACCTGTCATTTTTCAAATTTTTCCGCAAAGTGAGGTATTTGTGGAAAATAGCAACCCAATCTGGATCGCTTATGATAAACGATCGACTTGTGTAAGTTTTTGTGTGTGGAATTTCTATAGCGATCTTTCCTTCCAAAACGTTGACGTGCTCCATTTTCATCTTGACTAGTTCATCGCTCCTACATGCACCCGACACACCAACAATTAGCGCTACCTGAAACCAGATAAAAATAAAATGGGTAACCTAGCTATAGCATACAGAAAATCATTTTGATTTTCGCATTTTTATCTTCTTTGTATATTTTTTGAAAACCTACCTTGATGCTAATGAATTCTTCAGCTGCCTTCGTGAGGAACTCGTTAATGTTTTCTCTGGAAAAAACGCTCGACTTTTTCGGCTGAAAGCCCAGATTTTGCCGCTTCAAAAAAGCTATAAGTTTTGCGTAATTGGAGATATCAACTTTCTCTTTCAATTTAATCATGGTTTTCAACATACTGTAAGTCGACCATAAAGTCGAAGGCTTCTTTTCCTTAGATAATTCGCCAAAATACGCCAACAAAACGGTCTCCGAGGCAGTATTTCTCGTTCCTTTCTGGCTACACCATGCTTCGAATATTTGAAAAGCCTTTTCGTACCGAAATTTGCTTTTTGCTGGAAGCAAACTCTCTCCAATCCTGTCTGCTGCTTCTTTTAATTCAGGTGGGGTACAATCCATCGCTTCATCTTCACTTTCCGAAATCATTTCTTTGGGGAGAACGGGGAGAAATCTAGTGAAAATCTATTATTTCCGCAAAAATACTGAGCGAAAACTACCGTCACAAAACATCCCCCCTTAGAAAGGTAAGTGCCGTGTTGAGAACCTGTCTATAAGTTTTCAACGCCTCTAGTGACTGGGGGGGTAAGCTTTTGTAATTCTGGATTTATTGGCGAATGCAAAACGCAATTAGGGTTCGTTCGGTATCTTATTTGTTCCGGTGGATCGTTTGCACCATTGTTTGATTCTAGCGATTCAACACCACCACTTTAAAGTTTCTACCATTTTTTGGCATAAAATAATTGTGCCAAAAAGAAGAAACTCATAAAATCGGTAGTGTTGAAGCGCCTTCAAGGTAAAATTGACTAAAAATTAAGATGACAAATTTAGATATTTATTAAAGTTTGAAACAGAAAATATTAAAGAATATGGAATTAATTACAATTATTGCGAAACAGTTTTTTTTCATGTAAGTATACATACATAG
The DNA here is from genome assembly GCA_917834065.1 of Ceutorhynchus assimilis. NCBI lineage: Eukaryota > Metazoa > Arthropoda > Insecta > Coleoptera > Curculionidae > Ceutorhynchus > Ceutorhynchus assimilis. Next base: position 29,511,451 of record OU892278.1, on the reverse strand, counting down.
GTAGGTAATGCTAGTTAAGTTAAAGATAATAAGGACAGTTACAAGAAGTAATGACGTACATTTAACAATAGCTTGATGAAAAACTTAAATCGTAAATAAAATGACAAAAGAGGTCCTTTTCTCACAATCCAAAATCGTTGTTAACCTAAAAAGTGAGGAAAGTGATACCTATTTTTCTGCACGTGATGGAAGTTGCACAAATGACAACAAAAAGCAGAGTTCAAACAAGCCTTTAAGTCCAGAAAATACACTTTCCGCATGTGTTAGGTAGAAAGTTTATGTAGTTATACATAATATAAAGCTCATTCAAGAAAATGATTTCGCCTGGATGATAGAATAAATATTTTTGATAATAGTCTATACCCTTTACCACTAGCTTTAAGCAAAGACAACGCCAACAACTTCTCGTCCAATGTAAATCGTCTAGCTTTAGGCTTTTGGTTTTGAGTACGGACTTGGCTTAAAATAAAGCTGTATATCAATGGATTGACGTGGTCTACGAGCCTTTGAAATTTGGTTTATGATGCAAGTTATTCAGCAGTAGAAACTTTGGATTTAAATGACGACAACCTTCTACTGATTCTTCTTAACTTATTGCTGGATTCTATAACTTTGGAATAAAGATATTTTTGCCCTTGGGGATAGGAATTTTTTGCCTAGTGACGTTAATGTTCTTTAAAATTTGGCATCGTCTCTCATGACCTGCAAAAAAAAAATAGATCAAGATTGGAGACGAGCTTTTCGCACATTTAGCTTCTAATTTTTCTAGCATTCGACTGCAAGTTTTAGTAATTAGTAGTCTTTTATAGTAGTAGTCCTACTTGAGTTAGGATGTTTTAAAATTCACCTACTCCCAACTGGGTGGTTATTCATTAAGCAATAACAGTTAGGTACCTACCAATAAAAGTTTTAAGAGACAAAGTGGGTTGGTGACTTTTTCATGTTTGCAGATGTGATGGTTCCACTTGGTGTAGCAATGTCTGCCCGAATTGCAGAAGTTTCAGTAGATAAAAATTGACGACATGAAGGGCCTGGTTGATCTAAAACACAAATTTCGTTACCAACGATTCTACCAAAAAAGTTTGGATACATGCATATTAGAATATGGTGTACCTGTATGTAACTAGGAATATTTTAATTATTGTGTCTCCTGATAAAGGAATAAACATTTAAAAAAAAGAAATGAATAATATTAGCTTTGTTCAAACACAGCAGAAAACCGTACAATGTACCGTCACGATTCTGCGCAGAAACTAAAATTGTTATACTGAGTGGTTTCGAAACCGTTCATGGGACGATTTTTTGACGTGTTGGAACAGAGTTATTATGTTTACCTACCTATGTCAATCATAGTTGCGAAACTAATTTCTGAAGGCGTCTTAGGACTCTTCGACGAGTTTCAACTGTGTCGATCTCCACTTTTTGCCATTTTGGTGATTGTGGTTTATCAATTAACGACTCCTCACTGTTTTTGATAATTGGGGCTAAAATTAAAATTAATTTTAATGTTTCTGACCTATGCTCCTTTAAACCCGAATTCTAACACGTTGTCGTTAATCAGAACTATGGGGAGGAGTAAGTGAAAATGTAAGTACGTCTTTCTCACATATATCTAGTATTAACTTACCTTCAGGGAGATACAGCAAAAGCGCAGCATTCCATGTGAGTCCTCGTCTGGCTTTTGGATCGCCAATGATAAATTCTCGAGGAAAATGTCTTGTTCACGCTCTATAATTATTATAAGCCTTCTCGACACTGAGGCTATTTAGTAAAGGATTGCGAACTTTTTCTAGCCATTGTTTCATTTTTTCGGCATCTTTTGGAAACCGGAAATAGCTGCTGTAGCATTTCTGATGCTTTTCAATTAACAAACTGGGAGAAGACATTTTGAGATAATAATTATTGTTAATTGATAGGTAATTGATAATTCTAAATGTTGGGAGAAATTCAAAATTTAAATTTTGACGACTGGAAATGACAAAATAAACTTCAAATCTTGGCGCACGGTCCGGCAGGAAAAAGAAAACTTTAATAGGTTGATTGAAGCGCCTCTAGTGATTGGAGGGGAAAGCTGAAACGACTAGACTGACGTCTCTCATAAGACTTACATTTCTAAGGGGGGATGTTTTGTGACTACCGTCGTTAAGGCGTTGTTGATCTTATCTATGGTTGTTGATTTTGCGGTTTCCTGTGGTTTCGTCTTTTGTTTTGGCCTTTACAGGGCCTTTGAGATCGTCAAAATTGATGACATTGACAAAAAAAGTGAAATATTTTTTTCTAAGGCCAGTTTTACACTATATGAAAATTTCGTATAACAGAATCTTTAGTTTTTGCATCAGAAAATTAAGGGTTGAAAATAAAAAAGTATACAAACCTCGACGGAAAACTTCATTTCTGTCTCGAGGTTGAGTTTATCTCGACGCTTCGCGTCTCGATAAACTATAATAACCTCTCGACCAGCAATGAAGTATTTTCCGTCTCGGATTGTAATATACTATTTTGTAAACGTCGCGGTTGACATACAGGCACAAATCCAGAACACGGACATTATTCCAATTGCAAACATGAATAATATTACTCAAGGTGGTCAATCTTTCTCCTTTACGGAGTTGTCCTTCAATGAAGTACGGGATATAATTGACCAACTGAAAAACAAGGTGAGCAAAGACTACTATAATTTAAATATTACTATAATAAAAGGGGTCAAGAATTTATTGTTGATACCACTAACTAAATTGATAAATATCTGTATCAGAGAAGGGGTTTTTCCGGACTGTCTGAAAATTGCCAAGGTAACCCCAATATATAAAAAAGGGGATCTTAATGACCCAGGCAATTATAGGCCAATATCAATACTGCCTGTCCTGTCAAATATCTTTGAAAAATGCCTAGCAAATCAAATTACAAATTATTTAGAAAAAAATGACATACTTAGTTCTGGACAGTATGGTTTTAGGAGAGAGAAAAACACCACCTTGGCAATTTTGAGGGTTGTTGAGAGGATCATGGAGGGATTTGAAAAGTCAGAGCATACTGACTGTGTTTCGCACGAGATATTGCTACACAAACTACCCTCTTACAATTTCACGTTAGACAGCATCCACCTTATCAAATCTTACCTTGTTAAGCGACAGCAAATTGTTAATTATCATAATGTATGCTCCAGTAAAAAGGAGCTCAGTATTGGCGTCCCGCAAGGGTCCATCTTAGGTCCAATTTTATTTTTAATCTATATAAATGATCTTCCAAATATTGCCAAAAATGAAATTCTGACAAATTTTGCAGATGACACGACAGACCAAGTACAAGACAAAGACCTACAGACAGCACTAGAAATGTCGAGCGAAGCACAGTCAAGAGGCAGCCAATGGTTTGCATCAAACAAATTGTACCTAAATGAATCCAAAACACAAAATGTAGTATTTTCACTAAAAAAAATCGAACCTGCGAATGACAGTCCTAAATTTTTGGGGGTAGTTGTAGACCAGAAACTGCTGTGGGATGCGCACAACGAAATGATCTCAAACAAGATGAGTAAAAACGGTTTTTTACTGCGAAACTTATCTATGTGTGTTTCTCCCCAAGTGTTAAGGCAGACATACTTTTCGCTCGTGCATTCCCATCTAGGATATGCTCTCCTAGTATGGGGCCATGCAACGGGGGCGCAGAGGGTGTTTGCAATGCATAGAAGGGCTGTCCGCATTGTCTCGGGTCTTGGGTACAGGGAAGACTGTAAAAAAGCCTTTATCACCAGCGGGATTTTGACTCTGCCTAGCGAGTTTATCTTGCAGAATTTGCTTTACGTGAAGGACAACTTTTTTCTCCAATACAATTGTAACAGTGGTATCCACAGCCATAACACTAGAACTAGGAATAACTTAAGACCAAATTTCTGTAGACTTCACAGGTGCCAGAATGGACCTGGATACCATGCCGCAAAATTATTGTTTAATAAGCTTCCAGAACAGACCATTAACCTCAATAGATCTCTTTTCAAAAAAAAAGGTAAAAGAATATCTGATAAGAAAGGATTTTTATTCACTCGAAGAATTCTACAACTCCACACTCATTTGGTCAAATAATAAGATTGAATAGTGCTGTTTTTTTTTATACCCAAGTTTATTTCTATGTTCTACATTGTGTATTTTTTGAATTTTGTATTTTATATTTTGTGTCTCTATGTCACTTTTTTAAAAAGAAAAATTATGTACCTATGTCTTTTATAAAATGTTTTTTAGTAATTTACATTGTAATCTTAAGTAATGTTGTAACAAAATTAATATGAGCTGTGTAAACACTATGTGTATCTAACACCAATAAACGATTATTATTATTATTATTTATCATTATTATTATTATTATTATTATTATTATTATTATTATTATTATTATTATTATTATTATTATTATTATTATTATTATTATTATTATTATTATTATTATTATTATTATTATTATTATTATTATTATTATTATTATTATTATTATTATTATTATTATTATTATTATTATTATTATTATTATTATTATTATTAAATAAGGGCGCCAGAAGAAGATGAATTTTTAGCACGGGGACAAGAATTACCAGTCAGGCATAGAGAAATGGAAGAAGATATAATTCCAGAAAAAGAGGAAAATCCGGAACGAGAAGAAATAGAAGAAGAGGTCGATGAACGCGATCCTGAAGTACCAAGGAGTACGAGGACACGGGACATGAAATGGCCTGCTAGATTTAAGGAAGCTGTAAATTGTAGAAAAATCAGAGTATGTCTAGTCTATGTATATCTAACTAGAAATTAAGTGGAATGCATAAGGAAGGATGTTAGTTATAAAATTTGAGAATAAGAAAAAATAAAGTAGAATGTAAGGATACGAAAATTTGAAGGCCGTAACTTAGGTAAATTAAGGAACTAAATGTATAGAAATTGTTTAGATACTTAGAAACATTCCATTAGAAAATAATAGGTACCAAGAAAACGACGAACTCGTTCCCCTACCACGTATCCATGTTGAAATGGAAAGTTTGGACAATGCTGTCCTAGTAATGAAACTCCGACGAGCCAGTAGGAGCAATCCCGAAAACCATGGTAGCAGTAGTCAACCAGAGCCAGTAGCCACGAGGGTAGTGTTGTGTAGAAGTGAAAAGTCGAAAGGGTGTAAGTGTAACGTGTAACTAGCAAACTAGCGAGACCACCCATGAACAGCATCAGCCATCCAGATCGTAACTATCCTAGCTACGATACCCGCTTCTGTGAGATTGACAGTGAAACTACAGGCAACCAACCACTGACTCGTAGTGGAAAGCCGCAATATAGGCCCACTCAATATAGGCCTAACGAACAACCAGCGCTACAAATAAACTTTGCTACAAGTAGGTAAGGGTAATTACTTGGTAAGATTGAAATTTGTTTTTTCTGCAATTGACAAGAAATGTCATAATTTTTTACCGGTTGACAGGTCGCAAAACTCAATATTCTGGTATTTCAATTATGTTTCAATAGTTGCTAAGGAATCAATGAATAACAATACGGGAAAGAGTTTTCCGGCCTATAGGCCGGCAAAGTGATTCTCGTACTGCTGAATAATTGGAACCAAAAGACAATAGTATATTACAATCCGAGACGGAAAATACTTCATTGCTGGTCGAGAGGTTATTATAGTTTATCGAGACGCGAAGCGTCGAGATAAACTCAACCTCGAGACAGAAATGAAGTTTTCCGTCGAGGTTTGTATACTTTTTTATTTTCAACCCTTAATTTTCTGATGCAAAAACTAAAGATTCTGTTATACGAAATTTTCATATAGTGTAAAACTGGCCTTAGAAAAAAATATTTCACTTTTTTTGTCAATGTCATCAATTTTGACGATCTCAAAGGCCCTGTAAAGGCCAAAACAAAAGACGAAACCACAGGAAACCGCAAAATCAACAACCATAGATAAGATCAACAACGCCTTAACGACGGTAGTTTTCGCTCAGTATTTTTGCGGAAATAATAGATTTTCACTAGATTTCTCCCGTTCTCCCCAAAGAAATGATTTCGGAAAGTGAAGATGAAGCGATGATTGTACCCCACCTGAATTAAAAGAAGCAGCAGACAGGATTGGAGAGAGTTTGCTTCCAGCAAAAAGCAAATTTCGGTACGAAAAGGCTTTTCAAATATTCGAAGCATGGTGTAGCCAGAAAGGAACGAGAAATACTGCCTCGGAGACCGTTTTGTTGCGGTATTTTGGCGAATTATCTAAGGAAAAGAAGCCTTCGACTTTATGGTCGACTTACAGTATGTTGAAAACCATGATTAAATTGAAAGAGAAAGTTGATATCTCCAATTACGCAAAACTTATAGCTTTTTTGAAGCGGCAAAATCTGGGCTTTCAGCCGAAAAAGTCGAGCGTTTTTTCCAGAGAAAACATTAACGAGTTCCTCACGAAGGCAGCTGAAGAATTCATTAGCATCAAGGTAGGTTTTCAAAAAATATACAAAGAAGATAAAAATGCGAAAATCAAAATGATTTTCTGTATGCTATAGCTAGGTTACCCATTTTATTTTTATCTGGTTTCAGGTAGCGCTAATTGTTGGTGTGTCGGGTGCATGTAGGAGCGATGAACTAGTCAAGATGAAAATGGAGCACGTCAACGTTTTGGAAGGAAAGATCGCTATAGAAATTCCACACACAAAAACTTACACAAGTCGATCGTTTATCATAAGCGATCCAGATTGGGTTGCTATTTTCCACAAATACCTCACTTTGCGGAAAAATTTGAAAAATGACAGGTTATTTGTTCAATGGCGAAATGGGAAATTACATAACCAAGCAATTGGCTATCATTCAATCTCAAAATTTCCACATAAAATAGCTGCTTTTTTGAAGCTTCCAAAAATTGAAACTTTTACAGGGCATGCTTTTCGTCGTACTTCCGCAACCTTATTGGTTGACAACGGGGCCGATCTATTGCAACTCAAAAGACTGGGAGGGTGGAAATCGAGCACGGTTGCTGAAGGCTACATAGAGGCATCTTTGGAGAACAAAAGTAAGACTGCTCTGATGCTATCCTCTACTTCCAAAGGTATTCAGTTGTCCAGTGCATCCACAAGTACATCACATGCGGAAACTCATCCGCAAGCGCAAGAGATAATAGTTCCAAACGAAACACAATTCCAACAGGATGGTCTCAAGATTTCCATTATAAACAACAATGCTAATTTAACAATTAATGTAAATAAGTGAATAGATTTAATTAGTTCCATGTAATACATGTGGTTTTATTATTATATGTGAGAGCTGTATGAAAATTATCAATTTGGAACGAGCAGGGAAATGGGGACGGAAAAGCATTTGCCGTCCCGGACGGAAAATGCTTTTCCGTCCTAGGCAGGCATATGCATTACCGTCCCGATAAATGTCAAAGTCCAGAAATGTGACACTTTCAAGATTTTGAAAAACCTGCAATGTCAACATTACATATGTGGTTGAAAATAAACATTTTAACAGCTATTCAACCGATCGCAGAAAAAATAGTATGTGTATTTCGGTGGAAAAGCACATTCTCGGCCTTCAGTGTTTGTAAACTTACACCGTCGGCCGAGAATGTGTCGCTTTTCCACCTAAATACACAATATACTATTCTGTCGTTCTAGCATCAACAATTTTGGAGGAAAATATTGAATGAAAATTGTATTAATGAAGAAAATTAACAAAAATTTTGATGCCAGGATAAAATCTAGTGTTGTGAAAAGATTCATAATTAATCTTTAATATTTATTATTGTAAATGAAGTTGCGAAATTACACGGGAAAAGTTTAATTTCGTAGGTATTACTTTTGTTTTTTTTTTTTGAAAAATAAAAATATAACAGATATTTTTAAGAAATGAAAAGTTAAGGTAGGAAAAGCTGACACATAATTAGGTTGAACGAACTGATAAATACTCGGATAATATTATCGTCAAATTTTTAAAATTGATAAAAGTAACCCACTAAGCAAGAAACATCTTTGCCGCGTTTAGTAACGTTAATTTAATGGAACTTAAATAACGATTTTTCTTTACATTTTAGGGCTGTAACAATTACGACTTTTTTTAACGTTGGAATAATTAACGTCTCTGTGAAGATATTTTCATGCGTGGCTTTGTTACGTTGTAAAGGAAACATGCTAGTAACGGAGCAGTCGTGTCAATATAGAAACGTTTCATTTTTAACATCAAAACTATGTTCTTACATGAACATATTTGTTACATTTACAGTGAACGTTTTAAAAACGGAAAAATCTTGTGGTTAAAAAATAACGTTGCCTTGTAAATATTTTTGAAACGTTTTACTGTGATAAAATGATGACGTTAGTTAAGGGTAGAAAGAGTTTCGAATCAGCGATGTTTATTTGAAATATCGCAACGACTGGAACAGACGTGGAAACAGAGCTGTTTATGTGCCATCGCATCGGTGATAAATAATGAGAAAAAAAATGCGGGGTAGGTACCTATTGGCTAAAAAAGAGAGGTTAAAGTTAACTAGTAAAAGTCGAAAGGAAAAAGCCACGCCGCACGCCTGTACTGTCCTAATACCTTAGACAAAATTGAACTTTTGTGTTTTGTGTCTTTAAAAGTGTCTCGAGTGATAATAATTATAAGGGAAAGCTGCTAGAAATCATGGAAAAGGTAAGCACTTTTTTACTTATTATTTTTGATCCCTAAGTCCTAGGATTATTTGTAAATGTGTATTCTACAATGTATTCTGTTAATCAAATAACTATTGGGCTTGTACTTTTGCTGTTGCTTTAACAAAACGCGCATAAGGGTCTAAGTACTAGCAGGAGGTGATGCTGAGTGATGTATGTGTATTTCATTTATATTAGATAAAATCAGTTAAAGCTCACGCCCTGTGTTACTGTACATCGTTCAGGGAATAGGAATAAGGAAATCTCAAGTAAATTTTGAATGGATAATTAAAATAGGCTCCTCTAAAATATTTTGTCACAAATACATACAGCAAATACATCAACACACAATAATATGAACAATTGATGTCACTAATAATTTTCCCAAGAGGTCTCGGTTCCTCAAACGCAAACCATTAGGTGGTATGAGGGTGTCCAGAAATAAATGCAACAAAATTTGTTCAAAGATTCTTTAAAAATTTTGATTTTTTCAAAGATTCTTTAAAAATATTGGTATTTTTTATTGCTAGGAGCAGTTCAGAAAACTTTCAAATCTACTGATGAACAGTTCGAAGCTACCATGATGGACTGGTTTCGCCACGCTTCTCAGCGTTTGAAAAGGGAGCCCAATAATGAATAGAATACCTACTATATTATTACTTCTAATTATAAATCAGAAATAAAATGATTTGTCACAAAGATTATTATAGCTGTGTCTTACTTTTTATTTATATTTACAGGTCATTACCAATAAGTTGTAGTAGAAAAAGATTTTCGCCAAAAGGATAAGTACGGAAACAAATTCCTTTATCGAAGAACGTTGCCTAACTCAAAAATTGGAATTTTTGAGTTAACATAAAAACAGTTCAAACATATATTTTTATGTGGCTAAAACGTCACTAAAACGCTGTCGTGTTAATAGACAAATAGTACTGATGACGATTTTCCACATGGAATTATAAATAATGTTTGGAATGTTTTTATGTTAACTAAAAAATTCAAATTTTTGACCTAGGAGGTTCTTCCTAAATTGAACGACATATCAAAAACGTCCTAAGAACGTTATTTTCATAACGTTAATGTTCCGTTTAATGGTGTCGTTTTTATCAGCTAATTTAAAAACGTCGCAATAATGTTATTATTGAACGTTAATGTTACGTTTAGTGGCGACGTTTCTGTTACGAAAATGTTACGTTTTTGAGATGTTTTTTTGAACAGAACAGCAACGTCAGTTTTTTTAACGTACCTACTATAAAGTCCCGTTGCAGGACTTATAACGACTATGTGATGCAACTAGAACGCAAATGTTTCAGCTTGTATAACGTAACAATGAAACAGACAAACATGATTTTAACGAAATTGGGATGTTTTTTTGCTTAGTGGGAAACCATAAATCACAGAGGGTTCACCGACCGAACCAGGGTTGGATGAACCGACCGGGATACCGGGAAATTCCCGGTGGTCCGATCGGAGTGTGGGCTGATTTTTAGAACAACAGGATCTTTACCAAAATACCTTCAAACCAAAATCTAAGATCAAACCATTGGATCAAACGGCTGCAGCACAAAGAATATAATGGTCAATTCAACTTGTGATGCACTAAGTATGTGAAGTATGAAATGCTAAAAATATTTCACAATTGGGCAAATACAGGACTAGGAGCAAATGAAAGTGATGTAATAATTCAAGTCTCATTATCCACAATTTGTTCTCGTAAAAAAAAGAAGATGCCAAGGGTGTAAGCGGATGATACTCCTTCAGCTACTAATTACTATTTTTAAATTTGAAGTGGAAGTACACAATGTAACCATGAATAACAAAAATAGAGGCATCTTGTTCTAGGCATATAGAGATATTTGTGCTGATTTTTCATATTTGGATTCAAATAATTTTTCGGAACTTTTTTTTACTAGGAAATGATTACGGGGCTATTTTTCGCGAAGAATTGAAGGATTTTGGAAGAGAGTGGCCTGACTCGAAAAGGACGGAGTTGTAGGATCTGTATTGTATGTATGTAGGTATGTTGTATGAATCCAACGATGGACACGAAGATGCTGCGATTGCTGTGAATGACACAGGGATGGATACAGGGAATGAATTAGAACTTTCTGAAAAAAGTGTTCATCGCATTCACGTGGCAAACAATGTTTGGTTTGATGTTTTAATGTTTTGTATAAATACACATTAGATTATACATCCGTGATTGCAGTCATCTTTCAGGCCTATGAATTTGAATAAAGTCTCAAGAAGATTCTCATAGAAATGTTTAACCTAGGGCCCCAGAAGAGCCTTGAATGGATTTTCACACTTTGAAGGCTCATATCTCAAGAACTGTTCGAAATATTGAAATCAAACCTGTTTTGTATTGTGAAGCATTTAATTCTGATTCAGAATAATTATCAACATCAAATTCAAATTTATAGAATATAATAACTTCTCCCAATCAAGTTTCAACTTTAGGAGAGCCTGGAATGGGATTCTTACACTTTGGCAGGTCATATCTCAAGAACTTTTCGGAATATTGAAATTAAACCTGTTTCATCTTGTGAAGTATTCAATTCTAATTCAGAAACTTCAAATTCAAATTTATAAAGTAATAACTTTTCCCAATCAAATTTCAACTTTAGGAGAGTCTGGAATGGGATTTTCACACTTTGGAGGCTCATATCTCAAGAACTGTTCGAAATATTGAAATCAAACCTGTTTTGTTTTGTGAAGCATCAAATTTTGATTCAGTATCATCAATTTTAAATTTGTAGAGTAATCACTTCTGTCAATCAAATTTCAATCCTAGTAGTGCCTGGAATGGGATTTTCACACTTTGGAGGGTTCCCCAAAGAAAATATTATTTTGATTGTTTGAAATAAATAAACCTCGAAATAAACCAAAGATTTTAAATATAAGAGTTATTTTTAAATTTCTTATTCTACGTTTTCATTCAGCATTTATTGTTTCATCACGGTTGTTATTAGATGACATCTAAATGTGGGGATGTGCGCCACAAATACATCAATGCAAGGGCCACTAGACTGAAATTTCCCGGACCACTTCCAAAAGTTCGTCCACCCCTGGACCGAACCATATTTTACGAGGTAGGTATGGTGAAATTCTATACTTTAATGGGACATTGAATAAGATTTGACCGAAATTATCTTATTCAATATAATTTCGGTTTTAAAGGGCGATGAAATGTTCGGCTCCGGCGATTGCTGATCTATTCATTTGTCCCTGCTGACAGTTTCTTTTGTGCTCTTTGACCCTGGTGTTGATAGAGCGTTTGGTTGTTCCTACATAGATAGATCCACAAGAACAGGGAATTCTATAGACGCCAGCCATTTCAAGAGGTGCCCTAGGATCCTTGGCCGATCTTAGACTTTGCTGAATTGTTCTTGTGGGCTTGTAGATGGGCTTAATGTTGTGTTTTTCTAGAGTTCATCCTATGCTATCTGTGATATTTTTGATGTAGCAAACAGCGAACAAAGGCTCTCCCTGCCACCTGTGCTGGTTCCTTATCATTTGTGCACTGTTGCTTTGAACTTATAGCTCTATTTATCTCCTGCTTGGAGTAGCCATTTCCTTCAGGTGCTGATTTTAGGTGTTGCATCTCGTCCTGAAGGTATCTGGGTTCACAAATCCGGATTGCCCTGTCAGATAGAGTTTTAATGAATCCCCTCTTTTGCCTAGGATGGTGATTGGATTCCTTATTGCGGTATCTGCGTATGCGTCGGTTTCCTATACTCGGTGTCCCAGTTTCCCTGAGGGTAATCTTTCTAAGAGGATGCCGAGGAATGCAATTTTGTTGTCCTTCTCAACTTCCATCGTAAACTGTATCCTGGGTTCTATTGAGTTTAGATGATCAAGGAAGTTTTCGAGCTCTGCCTGTCCATGGTTCCAAACAACGAAAGTGTCATCTACATATCGAAACCAACAAGTAGGTTCCTTTGTGACCGTTCGCAGTGCCATTTGTTCAAAGTTTTCCATGTAGAAGTTGGCGATAACCGGGCTGAGTGGACTCCCCATTGCGACTCCATCTATCTGCTCAAAGAATTCATTTTGCCATTGGAAGTACGTAGTCGTCAGACGGTGGTGAAATAAGTTGTTGATTTCCTCCGGAAAAACATCTTCCAGATACTCTAAAGCCTGATTCACTGGTATACCTTGGTAAACAACGAGACGACATCCAAACTAACCAGAATGTCATTTAGTAGTAGAATGATACCACAGATCTTTTTGATAAAATGAGTGGAGTCTTTAACATGAGAACTGGATTGGCCAATCCGTGGCTGAAGGAGAGTGGTGAGGTATTTGGCTATGCTGTATGTGGGCGAATCTATTGCACTTACAATGGGTCTGAGTGGGTTACCTGTTTTGTGAATCTTCGGCAGCCTATATATTCTAGGTGGTAAGGTCTCAGATTTGATAAGTTTACTTACGTTTTCCGGGTTCAATGGTATAATGCTCGGATGAGTTGAATGGTGTTTCGCAATATAGAAGCAGTGCGGGATTGCGCTTCAGCTTTCTGTAGGTGGAGGGGTCTAGGAGTTCGGAAATTTTTGATTCATAGTCAGTCACGTTCATAATTACCGTTGCGTTTCTTTTATCTGCAGGCTGCCAGGCAGGACTAGTATGTTCTTGTCTGTATTCAGGCTGCGAATAGCTCTCCTTTCCTCGTATGTCTGGTTGCACTTTGGAGGTTTTGCTTGTCGTAGAATCCTAGATGTTTAATTACGTATTTCCTCCGCAGTGGCTTGAGGAAATGTGCGTACCTATGCTGGCTTCCACATTTGCTATGATGTCTTCGAATGGCAGGTCTTCCGGTGTTATTGCAAAATTGCCCCCTTTCTTGGTTTCCGAATCAGTCAGAACGCGTTGGGTCAGGTTGACAACTGTGCGATCATTGCCTGTGGGTTTCGCAGTGTTCAATGGTTTCAAGGACTCAAACTTTCTTGGTTGGTTTTGCTAGTGTAGCTTCCATCACGTCATACGACGAATCCTCAGGAATTTTGGAACGACTTTCGAGTCTCTGCATCTTTGGAGAAAAGCAAGGGAGCCTAGAGAATGGGCACTTTTCACACTAGGTAGGAAATATACTACTGCGTAATTTTCCAAATAGTCCTTGAACGCTTTGTTTGTTACGTGTGACGTCGGCGAGTGCCTTTAGTGCCTAGTCAGGCACAATTTTTCTAAAAAGTTTTGGGATGGAGCTAAGGTCACATATTGGTCTAGTCTATGGTTGCGAATATCTGCTCTATTTCTTGATTCACAAATGGGTTCAAGGTAGCTTACTTTTCAGAAATCTTGAAATATGCATGAGACAAAACTGCAAGATTTCAAAACTATAGGTACCTAGAATTCCGTCATTATTTGAATTTGCTATAGAATGTGCTTTATTTTTAAGCAAAATATTTCGTTAAATATGAAAAAAATTTACTTACAAAGTATACGTCAAAAAATCGTGAATAAAGTCGACAATAAGCTTTGTTGTTTAAAACGGCTTTATAGTAACAATAGGCTTTTGATTTTGTATTTCTATTGGGTTTCTGATGAATAAATGATGATATGTCTGTTCTCACAGAAATCACAAACCACTCAGAGCGTTTTTGATTGGTGCAAATCGCCAACAACCAGTTTTCTGACTATTTTCAACCAATGAAATACATTCTGACTGGTTTGTGATTTCTGTGAGAACAGACCTTTGGCGAACTTATCAGGTATGGATTTTAATGATAACAACATAATTTCATTACAAAAACAAAATATATATTTGTCGACTTAAAAACAGGAACACCTAAAAGTTAATTTATCTTGTTTAAATCTTTCAATTAGATGAATAATGTATATACGTTATCTTCAATAACTAAAAAAAAATCTAACAATAGGGATTAGTAACAATAACTTTAAAAAAAAAACAACAATCTAATAATACGGATTAGTAAAAATTTACAATAGAAAAATATCTCTAAATAAATGAATACATGTAATAATTCCAACCAAGCTAATCTTCATAGACTATCACTTCTCAAAAATCCATATAGTACGCGTTTCGCACAAGTGTGGAAAAATTGTTCCGCACGCTCGTAGGAAAAATTGTGTTCCTAACACTTGCAGAAAAAGGGAATTTTCTTTCTATTTCAAGTTCATAATAGTTATAGCGACCATATGAAGATTATAATTTCCGGGAAATAGAGTTTCCAGATTCTATCATAAGTAGCTTTGGATGTCAATCTTTGGGAAATATATTACTTCTAACAAGGATTTATTTTGAAATTTACTGACCGATCCTACTTTATTAGAATACAGGTAGAATAAAATAGTTTTCTAAACGTTCTTTTTCCTCTAATAAACAAATAATGGCACACTTTGCATTGTTTGTGAGGTGAAAATTTTTAAGGCGCATTCAGCCAAAGCCAAATAAAAATGGTGTAAGCTCAAGACCACACGACAGAAGTGAAAACTTCAATTAGGACGAGATAGGTATTCTATAGGGCGTCTCTCTAACTTCATATTTGTTTTGTTGACAGAAAACTTGTTCATTTGAATAAAAACAAATGAATTGAACAGAAAATGCATAACGTCCATGAAAAAGAGATGACGCCAGATTTGTCATTTTTATATTACTTTTTATGGAAATACTTTAAAAGCTCTTATTTGAAGTACAAGCAAATACTTTTTTTAATCATAGTGGCCCACATTATGTCATCATATCTGGCAAATAGAAAAAGCAAGTCTCTGACTCTAGATGAATGAACTGTTTGCCAAATGATAACTGATATGTACCAGCAATAATTACATCTCAGGCCAAATAGGTCTGCCAAAGGTTGACAATAATTGTACTTAGGAATTAAAAATATGGCTTTCAAAGTAGCACTGCTAATTCCTAGGAGTTTAAAATCGTTTTAAATCCTAAAATACATAAAATAGTATATAAACCTCGGGATTAAAGTATCTTTTTATCCCTTGACGAATTGTATCCCTCCAGTCAGGCTACAGACTTTTCGCCTCGGCGCCTAGGGATAAAAAGAGTGACTTTAGTCCCTAGGTATATAATATACTATTATTGCTCACAAAATCTATATTATCGATAAACAATCATAAAAACTTTTTTTCTTCAAGAAAACATCACCTATGTAGGTGGAAATTAAACCAGCAAATCCTAAACTATCTAAATTCATAAAAATCAACACCGGAAACTTCAGTGTCGTAATTGAAAAGTTCCCGATGCACCTCAGGTACTTGATAAAATTTTGTAAGCCTGCTATTTTTAGCAAAAAAAAACTTATGACTCGAGCGTGTTTTATGTGGACTTCTCGTTGGACTCAAGTCTTCTGTATTTTTTTCTATATAATTGTTCATCGCCATTTGCATACGATTTATGTAACTTCTCGATTTTTCGTACAAAACTATGCATAAAAATAAAAGCTGACGATTGATCAATAGAAAATCTTCCATGGGCCTCAGTTGTTCAGCATCACTATTGTCACAACAAATATATATACGGCGTAATTTGAAGCTTTGGTTCTCGAGTAAACTGTAGAAAAGAGCTGGCAGGTTGATGTGTTTGTTTTCAAAGCTAAAAATTAAGAGAACAATGATCAATATCCGACAAAAAAAAAAAAGAATTTAAATCAAATTGAAAACTCACCTAAAATCTTCCAAATTACTGGCATATCTTAAACCTTGATAAAGATATCTGTTCAATTGTTCATTAGTGTTATGGCTGATTATTCTTAAAAATTTCAGTCTTTTACAGGTCTGAAGGAGCTAAAAATAGAAAATAGAATTATCAATAATTGATAAAAACTTAAAGATTCACAAGCTCCAATAACTTGATGTCTTTAGCATAATATCGGCTCCATACTGAGCATGCATACTCTAATTTTAACTACTGACAAATTAGCAAATGTGATAGGCTTGACATGGGCATAGATTCCGCAATATAACAAATGTAAATTGTCATTCACTTACATCAACTAAAAACTTTCCATGCAAGTGTGATGGTACTTCAATTGTGAATCGTTCCAGATTTTTCCAGCCGCATAGAAGAGGGTATCCGTCCAGAATTGTTATGTTACAACTAAAAATAATAAAAAACAATAATTTTACATCATAATAGAAGTTTCAAAAACAGTTATAGAAACCTGACATACTAAATCTGTGCGACGCACAGTGTTGCACTCAATGGACAAAGACAAAATTCGAAAATGTTTGTATTTATTTTTGGATAATTAAATATGGGGATCTTCAAAGGAATGCCTGTTGATAATAAGTATATTTTTGTTAGCTTTTTTTGTTCACGAGTTTCCAAAAAACAGAGATGAACATAACGAAAAAGAATTTTGTGCTTCTGTTGGAAGGTTAGTATAAAATAAAATTTTTAAAGGGCATTATATTGTTTTGCGGTGATTATTTTTTAAATATATTAGGACGGTTATGGACAACAATGTAGAGGGTAAGCACTCAAGTATCTAGTATCTTTTGCGAATTTTTTCGATTTTTTTTTTATTTTTAGAAGAAACCGTTGCTATTTTTAATAGCATTTTATGCCAACAATAGGTAACTTGCGACAAGAATCAAAAGCCTTTAATGGTAATGGACACAATTCAAGTTTACTTAAAATTAGAAAATGGTTCTGGTAACATAATAAAAAAAAAATTGCTGGAGTGCAGCAACGAGTGGGACCCTGGAAATAACGTCTTGACGCACAAACATCCAATGTCTAGTTATTCGTTCTAAATTTTCGTATGTTTGAAAATTTTAACATTTTCAATGCCAAATGTACCATCTTTATGATTTATTTATTTACAAGGATATTGCTTTTTTTGACAAATAAATTCACCCTAGGTTTTTTAATTATATATTATAATTTTTTTTTTTGTGTTTCACACTGTATAATAGGAACTATTTTCTTTCGTTCAAATATTTTACATTTAGGTTGTCGACTAAAATGTATATTGCCACAACCCCTATACGTTTCGTCCTGGGACGTCACAACAGGAGCGTTTCCCATTAAAGGTAGTTTGCACTGGGAGGAGACTTAGCTAGAGGGGCTTTTCCCATTAGAGGTACTTTGCACTAGCCTTAATCTGCCGGTAATGGATTTCGGTGCAGTATTTATACCAAATTAATGCTGACTCGACACACTTTAGTAAAATTGATGTACAGAGTGGTATTTACTTGAGTAGTTGACAATATGTATAAATAAAAAGAGTCTCAATAATCAATTCAACTTTGTATTCAAGATATGAATTTTGTCCCAATTCCCCTATGAGACTCAACACTGTGCGACGTTGCCGCTTGTACCAAAAAGTAATATAAATACTAAATAAATTGGCATAAAAAAGGCAACGGAATAACACCTTTATTATTTTCTCAAGACAATAACATGAGTACATTTAATTCAAATTTTTCCGGAGGTATAAATAGTCCCCCAATCGGATCTCCAGCGGGGGGGGACGGCTTTAAATGTAACAAATATGAGAACAAATCTAAGAAAACCACTGAAGATCGGAACACGGAACATGGAATATAAGAAACCTATTCGAAGCTGGGAAACTGGCAAACCTCACACGAGACATGGGCAGACTCAATTGACTCAAACTGGATATCCTATGTGTCGCGGAAACCTGGCAGCCTGGTGTGGGAAGTTGCAATGTGGATAACGGAGTATTCTTCTACTCTGGTAATAACGATAGCCAAACCAAGTGCTCTCAATATAATGCAGGTATACGCACTAACTGCAGACTCGTTGTACCATGATATGGATAAATTTTATGATGAAGTCAAGGAATTGCTAAAATTGACTAAAAAACATGACATCAACATAATTATGGGTAACTTCAATGCCAAAATAAGAAAGGGTAAATTTGAGGAGTTAGTTGGATCGTATGGTCTTGGAGAAAGGAACGAGAGGGGTGATCGACTCTTACAATTCTGCCAGGAGGAAAGCATGAAAGTGACAAATACATGGTATCAACTTCACCCTCGCCGACTCTATACCTGGAAGTCCCCAGTGGACCGTCCACATAATGTAGTGCGAAACCAAATAGATTTCATCTTGATCAACCAAAGATTCAGCTCATCTTGTGGCCAGTGTTGCCAGTCTATTACAATTGTAACAGATCTGTTACTTTTTAGAGGAGTTTATTACCTTTTTACCTTTTTAAAAATTCTATTACCTTTTTTTTATATGTTCCGTTATGCAGTTTCTGCTCGTATCATTAAAGATATCTATTTTTTATATCCTAAAAGAAGTTCTAAGTTCATTTTCTTAGTTTTAAGATGAGAATTGTAGGATTTGTAGGGTCTGTCAAAATCAAAATCCAAATATATCTTAAGTTTATGGCCGTTTGCACCAACCATATCCATATTAAGGGAGGTTTAACGATAACTATGGCTTAAAATGACATTTTTACATGTAAAAATGTCATTTTAAGCTATGCTCAATAATTTTTTTTACAAAATACGAGTTTTATTTTTTATAGAAGAATAACATTATTAAAAGTTAATCTCAAATATTATTTATTTATGATCAGAAAAAAAAAAAAAGTCCTATATATGTCGCCAGCTGTAAAAAAATCTAAGTATTACCATTTTTTAAAATCTATTACCATTTTCAAGACGAGCCTGTTACTCTTTATGAAAGAAACCTGGCAACACTGCTTGTGGCTCAACCATCAAGAGAGCCGTCACATATCCTGGGGCAGATGTGCCTTCTGACCATGTACTATTGGTGGGCATCTTGAAAATCTCTCTGTCAAGTCAAAGAGAGCCAACCACACAGCGACAGGTAGCATTAGAAAAAATGAGGGACCCAATAATGAAATCTGAGATGTGTATTGATGATGACACTAATACAAACAATAACATCGAATATTGGAGAAGAGCCAACACAAACCTGGACAAAGATAATGGACATTGCAATAAACTCAATGCAAAACA
This sequence comes from Ceutorhynchus assimilis, assembly GCA_917834065.1. Classification (NCBI taxonomy): domain Eukaryota; kingdom Metazoa; phylum Arthropoda; class Insecta; order Coleoptera; family Curculionidae; genus Ceutorhynchus; species Ceutorhynchus assimilis. Next base: position 29,491,863 of record OU892278.1, on the reverse strand, counting down.
GATTAGGATATAAGGCAAAGAACAAAAAACAAAACTGGATGACGGATGAGATTGATGAGATTTTGTTGTTAATGGATGAACGTCGAAAGCACAACAACAAAACAGACAGCAACATGTATGTACAGGGCGGGCCAATTTTAAAAGGTTAAGTTAACCAGCTGACGGTTAGGTTGTTTACATTCGGAAATTGACTAAAATTTCGAAAAATCTTGGTCATCATATATCTAAAATTATTAATTCTGATAAATAGCAGCACGGTTGTTACCGTTTTAGTGTATTTTGCAAGTATTTTCTGCTTGAAATGTTTATTTCTGCAAGAAATCAAATAAATCAAATGTGAGGTTATATTATGGACGAGAAAATTTGCAAACATTGCAAAAAAGGCGTAAAAACCTCGCTTGACTGTGAAAACTGTTGCTCGGCGTTCCATCCCAGCTGTGCAAGACAAGCTAAGGCTACTTACCTCCAGGAAAATCAACAGGAAAGCGTTAACTGTTGTCGACCGAAAATGGCCAATAACTTAGATGAAAAGAAAATTAGAGCAATCTTCAAGGATATATTAACTGAGTTCCTAGGCCCCTTCAAGAAAGGGATCGAGAAGGACATGGCTGAGATCAAGAAATCTTCTCAAACGGTCGCTGAGTGTATCAAAGAACAAAAAAAGGCAATCCAGAGCTTAGCAACTGATGTGAAACAGCTACTTGAAGATAATACTTCATTGAATACAGAAGTAGAGGCTCTTAAGTTAAGAATGAGTACTTATGAGGCAAATGTGCAATCCCCAACCCAAGATATAGAGTATCTCACAAATGAGGTTAACGAGCGTGCTAGAATAGCCAATATTATAATTTCCAATATACCGCAGTGTAAGTCCGCAGTTCTTCAGGAACGAATTGAAAATGACAGTGAGCATGTCCAGAATCTTCTGTCATATTTGGGTTTAGCTGAAGAAAATCAAAAAATATGGAAGATGGTGCGTATTGGCAGATGATAAAATAAGGCCTCTAAAAGTTGTCTTTACCTGTCCAGAAGTTGTGTACAGCATTCTCAAAAATGGCAACAAGCCTGGTTCGACCAAGATCAGGACTTCTAAGGATTTGACAAAATTGCAACAGGAGACTCATAAGAAGATTAGGTATGAATACCAGGATCTTGTAAAAAAAGGCGAATCAGTCGCTCTGAAATACAGAAATGGGTTTCCTATTATTGAAATTAAAGCCCAAACAACAGGTACTGGACCTGATCCAAAAAACACCCCTGCACCCCATTAACTGTATTCTATATGAACATAGGAGGTCTTCGCACAAAGATTGAAGACCTCACTAATATGTTGAACTGTTCGGATTACGATATATTGGTAATAATAGAAAGTAATCTCTGTGATAGTATTACTGATGGTGAAATACAATGTGATAAATATAATAGCTTCCGTTTTGATAGATCTAGTGAAACCAGCATGAAAAGTAGGGGTGGGGGAGTCCTCATATATGCTAGAATTAGTTATTTTCCTAACAAGTGCGCAAAGTGCTACTTTTCCGCACGCAAACACAGTTATAGAGTGTTTGCATGCGGAAAAGACACTTTGCGCACGTGTTAGGAACAAAATTTTTCCTACGAGCTACATATCAGGTAGTTAACAACATACATTTAAAAAAAAAAAACGATATTTTGTTCAATTATTTTCAATTAACTGTAGCAAACCTATTCATTCATCAAAAAATTACATAACAAAAAAACAGGAAATTTAAATCCTGGTCAGAGCTGTTCATCTTAAAGCGTTTAAATTTGATGGGAAAGAAGTTTGTAGATTCTTGCATGTGAATGGAGTACACAAATCTGACAATGTGTCAAAGTTAATTATATTCAGTGTTTGTATAGATGTTGGCTGATATAGAAACAGAGGAAAAATTTGTCATCATGTGTCAAAGTCGACAGGTGCACTTATTGTTGCTTAACAATTATTTTTACTTTTCGGCACTCAGTGCGGATAAGGCCCGTATCCGCACTGAGTGCGGAAAAGTGTAACTTTGAGAACGGTACTGCGTGCGGAAAAGTACTATTTTGCGCACAAAAAAAAACGATAATGTTCAATTATTTTCAATTAACCTGAAGCGAACCTATTCATTCATCAAAAAATTACATAACAGAAAATTGAGTTCCTCGTCAGATCTGTCCATCTTAAAGCGTTTAAATTTGATGCGAAAGAAGTTTGTAATTCATGCTTGTAAATAGAGAACACAAATCTGACAATGTATCAAAGTTAATTATATTCAGTGTTTGTATAGATGTTGGCTGATATAGAAACAGAGGAAAAATTTGTCATCATGTGTCAAAGTCGACAGGTGCACTTATTGTTGCTTGACAATTATTTTTACTTTTCGGCACTCAGTGCGGATAAGGCCCGTATCCGCACTGAGTTCGGAAAAGTGTAACTTTGAGAATGGTAATGCGTGCGGAAAAGTACTACTTTGCGCACGCTCGTAGGAAATAGTTATTTTCCTAACAAGTGCGCAAAGTGTTACTTTTCCGCACGCAAACACAGTTATACGAACGACGCGAAGCGGAGTTCGGATACGTGTTTGCGTGCGGAAAAGACACTTTGCGCACGTGTTAGGAACAAAATTTTTCCTACGAGCTTCATATCAGGTAGGTAATAACAAAAATTTGAAAAAAAAACCGATAATTTGTTTAATTATTTTTAATTAACTTGAAGGGAACCTATGCATTTATCAAAAAATTACATAACAAAAAAAAATAACAGAAAATCCTCGTCAGAGCTGTTCATCTTAAAGCGTTTAAATTTGATGAGAAAGTTTGTAGATTTTTGCATATAAATAGAGAACAAATCTGATGTGTCAAAGTTAATTTATAATTGGTGTTTGTATAGATGTTGGCTGATATAGAAATAGAGGAAAAATTTGTCATCATGTGTCAAAGTCGACAGGTGCACTTATTGTTGCTTGACAATTATAATTACTTTTCGGCACTCAGTGCGGATAAGGCCTGTATCCGCACTGAGTGCGGAAAAGTGTAACTTTGAGCCCGGAAATGCGTGCGGAAAAGTACTACTTTGCGCACGCTCGTAGGAAAAATTAATATCTGCTCTGAGTGCCAAAGAGTGAAATGTCAAGCAACAATAAATGCACCTGTCGACTTTGACGCATGATGACAGACATGACAGATGTATGCTCAGGCCCTGCGATCTCTTATTGCCAGTAATAAACCACATAAAAACTCTTTTCCGTTTTTCTAGATGTCGCTGACAACAACAGAATTGTAAAATACCAGCACATCAAGAACACGTCCGATGTCGATAACATTGACATGTCAACATATGACAATATGCCAAAATATTCATTTGATCATAACTTAATAATTCATAATGTTTTTGGTTCGCCGGTCTTGCATTTCGTCTTTTTTTTGTTGTCAAGTGTTTCTAAGTGATTTCAAAGTGGTTTTGTGTGTTTCCCGAAGACCTTCGAACTTTATAGATTGGAAGATCTATTTTTATCTTTGTTGATTAGATTAATGACAGGTTCAATTAAACATCAATCAGAACTTTGAATAAATATGTTAAGGATATCCTTAAAGATCGATAAAGGAACAGTCTTTTGATCTAATTAACAAAACATCAATTAATTTAAGCAAACATTAATGTCCTAAAGTCTAGAATAAACAAATTTGAACAGACCGACTGTAATGCGAACAGGGCGCCATCTATCATAAAAATGTCTTGAAGCCCTATGTAAAGTAGGTGCCTGTAGCGTCGATGCAAAACCAGTAAATAGTGAGTTTCCAATATGGTAGATGGTGCTGGCTTGGCTCAATTTTGTTGACAAGAAAATTTACACTGAGATTCCATTCTCGACAGTTTATATAGTATTTATCTCTGTGTATGCTCCATTTCAATGTCAGCCAACATCTATACAAACACCGGATATATTTTATCTACAAGCGTGCGATAACTAAGGTATATCATTCGATTTTGCTTGCGGTAAGTAGAATATTACCGCGTGCGATAATATACAGGCTTGTCGTTATGTATGGAAACGGCCTAATATTTCTGAACGCGCTTAAGAACAATGTACCATATTTCCTATCTGGGGTTATTGATGGGAATGCCCGATTCAATGGTGGTATTTGCAATGTTGCCAACTTTACCGTTTCTAAGATATCCTATGTAACTTGATTTTTTTAAACGAAAGTCCCTCTTTTTTATTATACAATGTGACGCACTTAAGGATCCGCCAGATAAACAGTACCGAACATATAAATTATCTCATTTAATTATTTGTATCATGCGTTTATGTTAAAAAAATGCATCACAGCAAGGCTACATTACGATTCTGCAAATCATTGAAAATATTTTTTCACCAAACGTCAGAAAAACGTCACTTTGTTAACCCCTGTCAAAATGTCAGAAATTTGATTTCTATGCTGCTAGGCAAATCCAGCGGGTTAACACCTGTCGAGGTGGTAGAAATTTAATTTATTTCCTACTGAACTATTATAACATTTATAACCATATAATACTTGGTTACAATAATCATAAACAGGGTCTTAACTCCCAAGTGTGGGGATGGTACTAAAGTTCGTTTCACCAAGGTTCATACTTGACCTTGAAACTTGACAAAAAAGGGTTGTCGTAAATTAATTTATATGACACATTCAATTTTTTTGACAAATTAAAATGAATGACGTCTGGTTCAAGAACCGACGAACGTTTTTGACGTCATTGATTTGTTTCAGTCAATTTTCATGTGTTAAACAAGGAAGACAAATGCTGGTGGCAAGTACAGGGTGTCCGAATTTGGATGGTTTTAATAGGAAACGTCAATTTCTGAGCGAGATACAAAAAAATGAACCCCCCACTCCGAGGCTCAAATTTCATGAATTTTGATTGGTGCGAACCGCATTTTGATATCTTCAACTGCTTAGCCGCTAGAGGGCGATTCTCGATTTTGAGCAATACTGTGAAATCTTCATAACTTTTTTGTTTATAAAAATAACTGATTTCTGTAAAAACTTCCTAGAAGCACTTTTTCAAGCAGAATTCAGTGACGTTTTCAGTTTTTTTCTATTAGGCCTCGATTTCAAGATTTTGACCAAAATCCGATTTTTTCCAATGGGACACCCTATATATTAATAGCTCATTAGAAAGCTCTGCTTTTGCAGATTTCAATGATAAAAATTTCGATAGGTTTATCTCTAACAGTTTTTGAGAAAAAAAAATATTTCGGCTTTTGTCATAGGAAACAATGAGTTAGAAAGAGACCTTTCTCAGTTTCCTTACAGATATAAAGTCCTTTTCTTACACATTACTTCTTATGACAAAAACCGAAATAATTTTTTTCTACTGACGTTTCATAATAGCGACTTTTCGATTGTCATTTTAGTTTTTAAATGGCATTCTTTTAAGCACTAGTGCGTAAAAGTGACACTTTTAAGCACTAGTGCCTAAAAGTGTCACTCATTGTTCAGAAATAAAAAACACAGATTTGAATTTTGTCTATTTTTTCATAAATGTTGTAAATGCAATTATTTGAACTACTAAAGTGAACGTTTGGGTTACTCAAAACAGAACTTTCTGTTGTTTTTTCAAAAGGATTTCAATTTTCAATCAAAAAAACCTCATGAAAGGTGTCAATCAAAAGCAGGTGCCAAACTTTTTTGGCGTGATCGGCTCTTATTTACGAGGAATAAAATTATGTTTTTTTCAGTATGAAACGCCAGTAGAAAAAATCTTGTATACAACACGTAACGAAACGATGTCTTTTAGTCACTCGACGTGTTGTCCAACTCGGCTACGCCTCGTTGGATAATTTTCACGTCGCGTGCCTAAAAGACACTCATTTCGTAACTTGTTGTATAAATAGCTATTTTCTACTTGCGTGCGCAAAGTAATCACTTTGCGCACTCATTTGCAAAGTTGAACTTTGCGCACGGAAACTCTTTGCGCACTCATTTTTGTTACGCATAATTACCATAGTTATACTTGATTTTTCAATGTTTTGATGGTTTCTGAATAAGCTAATATTCATAATGAAGGGTTTTAGTTGAAATTAGCACTTAGTTAACATGATGTTTCCTATCAAAGGTGTCCAAATTGGACCAGCCTGTACTGCTGGGAATTTGTACAATTTTTGATATTTGAGAGACTCTCATGAAAATATTTTAGCTGATATTCTAGAAATTCCAGAAGATGTTAAAAGATTTTTGGGAATTTAATTTAAAAGACATTCTAAGGAATTCCAATAGATTTTAAACGATTTTTGAAGATTTTGATTTGATTGATTTTTCTAATATTGTAATAATTCAAAGTCTACTTTTTTAAGATACTCGTAGAAAAAATATTGTTCCTAACACTTGCGCAAAGTGTCTTTCCCGCACTCAAAGCTTATCCGAACTCCGCTTCGCGTCGTTCGTGTAACTGCTTTTTCGTGCGGGAAAGTATCACTTTGCGCACTTGTTAGGAAAATAACTATTTTTCTCGAAAACTCTCAGAGATAAACCTATCGAACTTTATATCATTGAAATCAGAAAAAGCCGAGCTTTCTAATGAGCTATTAATATATAGAGTGACCTATTGAAAAAAAACAGACTTTGGTCAATATCTCGGAGTTGGGACCACCTAGAAAAAAACTGAGAACGTCACTGAATTCTGCTTGAAAAAGTGCTTTCAGAAAGTTTTTGCGGAAATCAATAATTTTCATAAACAAAAAAGTTATGATCGGTTATGATGGTTTCACATTATTGCTCAAAATCGAGAATCGCCCTCTAGCGGCTAAACGGTTGAAGATATCAAAATGCGGTTTGCACCAATCAAAAATTCATTAAATCTGAGCCTCGGAGTGGGGGGTTCATTTTTTTGTATCTTGCTCAGAAATTGATGTTTCCTATTAAAACCATCCAAATTCGGACACCCTGTACAAACCCTGGTGGAACAAACTTTACCTACTTATTTAATTTGAAAAATTTTGTGATTGGTGTGCAAGCGGGAATAATGACTATTAATCCCTGCGGGAATAATAGATGGCATTAAACTGCCAAAATCACAAATATAATACTTACATTATATGTCAGTCGTAAATAATAGTAGATTATACCACGAGTCAATAATGATAGCTATTATTCCCGAGGATTATTACGAACTGAGCCGCGTTAGCAGCGAGGGAGTAACATTCCGAGGGAATAATAGCCATTATTGCGAGTAGTATACTCTACTTTATTTACGACAAATTAATTTATTTGAGATTTTCAATGAACAAATTTCATCCGTCTCATAATTTTCAATACAAATCCACAAGCACTACACGTCTGACACTGACACTTTTGTGGAATAATGACCATTAATCCCTGGAGGAATAACATATGTCATTATACTGCCAAAATCACAAATATAATACGCATATTATACATTAGTCGTAAATAAATAACTATTATATGCTGCTTGGCAACCCCAGCGACAGCAAGAGTACTTTTAGTGCCGCTGGAGCAGCAGTAGAAGTACTTAGTATCGCTCGTACTTTTACTGCCGCTCAACCTTTCACTTGCCCCGGAGCTTACCCCATTCGTTTGGAGAAAAAATAGCGTGTTGCATACGGAGGAGATTGGAGAAGCACTTTTTTGTGCTTCAGCAGTATTGCAAAACTACCGCTTCAGCACAAAAAAGTAAAGCTTCTACTCCTTATACAACAATATACTATATTAAGAGTGGTTGCTGAAATTTTTCTGAGACTTGTTTCAAACTTGAGCCTTTATTCCTTCCAAATCCGTATGACCGGAAATAGTGCTCTACTAAAAAAACTGTTTCTTAATTTGAAAGATACATAATAACGAAGATTTTAGCCTTAACTCAATGTCAACCTCATAACTAATCCCAAGTAAGCGAAATATGATAAATGTAACTTGCGTGCGCAATTACTCAGAGCTATAGATTTCGGTACTGTTTATTTTGGCGGATACCGTATATCTACTCGAATTTGGCACTTATTGTTATTAGGCTCACAATTTTATTTTTAAAAATTTTAAAAGGATGGTCAGTCCTTAAAGGAGACACACTGTAGCAATTAATTCAGCGTCCCAACATTACTAAGACAATAGTTTTTTGTTTCTGATTTTGACGATGGATTCTAAAAATTTAGCTAAAACTACACAACTTTTGTATTTACACCTATCTTTAAAGGTAAATGCTGCAGGGGGTCAAAATATAGTGATTAGCCCGGTAAATAGTTTGTTGCTAAAATAGATTCTCCCTGTATAAAAAAACAAACAAAGAGAAAAAGTGAATTAATATGAAAACAGTAAACACAAGTTAGTAGTCAAGAAAAAGTATATTAATTATTACGTTAAGTTTCCATCTATGTCTTTGACGTTTTCAACTCTACAAAAAGAAAAAAATATAGAAAGGAAACTTTACGTAAATTAAAAGTCGTTTTTTACCTGGCACATTGCATTAGCTCCAAAGTGGTGAGACTTTGGCAGTTTTTTATCACTTCAGAGATTGGATATTTGCGTGTCAAGTTGGATAAGTCATGCTGGCCTTTAGGTATAGGGTATCCTGAATTTAAAAAAAATTGTTTGATAAAAATTTATAAAGGTATAATTATTGTTACTTACGTTGCAATACACAAGATTTAACACTCAATTTTTTGAGATCCCGACTATTTGGTGCCCTTAGAAAGTCAAATGTAGCCTTTATATAATCTTGTGTACAAAAACATTTGTGATGGTAAAAGTTTAATTCTCTAAACTTGGCAGTTTTTATTTGTTTGGTGAAGTAAACTTGCTAAAATTACATTAAATTTAAAATTTAATTAAACATACTCTCAATTGAATTTTTTACATAATTACCCTGTGGATATCAGGATCATATGGCATTTCAGATTTATAGGTATGCAATACCTGCCAGGCTGCTTCAAGATCAGTTTCAAAAGGTTGAAATATTGAAACATATTTTAGCGGAATAATTTTATCCATGTCAAGATGTTCTAAATATTATTTGAATTTTAAAAAAATCTGAGTTACTCTTATAAGCAATAATTACCATATTTCATAATAATAGACCTAAACCGTCTGGATTCAAAATATTTAGCAAGACCAAAAGGTTTGTAGTCCAAAAAGGGTATATTTACACTGGATTTTATGACAAGCTTTTCGAGAAATTTCATCTGGGCAACAATAATATCATATTTTAAGGCGTGGTCTGAGTCATCTAAATCACATATCTAAAAATCATTAATTTAGCTTTTATTTTCAATAAATGTCTCGCTTCTTACCCATAGTTCTTTAAGGGCATATAGCTCAGAAAAAAGCCTATGAAATATTGGATTTCCTTTCAGGTTTTTATGTGTAAAGTTAATACAAAGTTTTCTCAATAAATATAAATTATTTTTGTAGATTGTTGGATCAACATTTTGAATGAACTGATTTCCATCAATGGTTATAGCCAATGTCTTTAGCTGAAATTTGAAATCGCATTAATTAAAAAACCTTATTACCTACTGATTACCTTAGAGTATACAACCACATCTTTTGCTCTAAGACTTAGTTTTGTATTGAGAGCATACAACTCTTCCAAGTTTTTCAGGCTCTTAACGATTTTCCTTAAGTCATCCAAAGGAATCCAATATAGTTTGTTGATGTTGAGTGCCTTAATGTATTCAAAGGATACATTTAGTTCAATAAAGTCGCCTAGATCATTATCAATAAAGTAATAGTCTTCACTGACATCAAAAGTTCTTTAGAAAAATAATGATTATAAACTATTTTTAACTTAATTATCTGCTTACTTGACAATATTTCTCTGCTTTAGAAAATACATAAATTCTGGTGATGCTCTGCAAAAATTGATTACATCTGATGACGATATGTAGCTGAATATATTCTCCCATATTTCCAGAGGCATATAAATACCGTTGATAGCGGCCATTGTGTTAATAATGTTGATATTGACCTAGAAATAGTTATTTTTCTAAAAATAGCAGAATGTGATACTTTCTAACACAACTTTCATTGTGAGCTGATTAATTCAGTAAAGCAGTTGAGTAAAAGGCAAAATGTCCGCAAGCCTGAGAAAATAAAATCTAAAATTTAAACTATGGCTCATTGAGGCAATAATAAACTTGCCCACTTTGTGCAAGTGTTGGGAACGGTATTTTTTCTATGAGCGAAAACAATTAAGTACAAAAATGAAAAATGAGAGAATTTTAAAAAAACAAGAAAAAACAAGACAAAATACTAAGAAACAACCGAGCAAACAACTAAGTAAAAATTGCCGTTAAAGTTATCGGAAAATAAGTATAAAAAAAATAATGCAAAGCATGATGCAATGTTAAGGCTAAGAGATTTCATGAAATTTGAGCCTCAGGGTGGGGGTTCATTTTTTTTGTATCTCGCTCAGAAATTGACGGTTCCTATTAAAATTTGAAAGTGTCCAAATTGGCGCACCCTGTATGTAATACAGGGTCATTTTTATATTTTCCCGCCCCTTAACTTTTTTGTGCCACTGTGTAAAAAAAAATATAGACAGGAAAGATGTAGTGCTTGAAAAATAGTTCTCAGAAAACATAGTTTTGTCCAAGCAGGGTGTTGCAGAAAGTTCAAAAAACAATGGGACACCCTGTATATTATGACATTTATGGATTCTACGGCAAATTCTAGACTTATTTCATGTACCTATAATGTCCTATACCTAACCTATCTGCAACTGTTTTGGAAATATTGTTATTATAGAGTCCCCGGAGAATACCAACATTGACCCAATGACCCCACCTAGAGTGCGTATGTCGCGAGACTCTAATGCGGCAAATGGATGGTATCTGTTGGCTAGATTGAGAGACCCTTCCATCTTAAAAGCTCTCCGGCTTTACCTTGCTTACCTCCACGACCAACCTCCCAATGTGTGTTTCGAAGGTTACACCAACACCAGCATTAAATTGGCGCTAGCATCAGAGGGCCTTCCTAGTGACGTGGATTCTTTACGTAAGCTATACTATCGTTTCCACAACGCCTATGGCATCGGCTTGACGGAAGTTGAAGCGGATCTCTCTGCTTTTAGATCATTTTTTTCTTCGGAGAAAATCCAACAGCTTCAAAAAGTGAGGGAGACTCATTCCAAGTATTTTTCTGGTAGTTCTCCAAATAAAAATAATTTTTTTTAGATAAGTGGACGCGAACAGAGGAACAAGCACCCTCTGAAAAAATGAACGATAGCAAGCTAGTGTTTTCTCCTCAATATTCAGTCCATAAGACACAAAACTGACGAATTACATTTATTACTAGAACAGCTCAATTTTCCAGAAATTATTGCCATAACTGAACATTGGCTAAATATCAATGAGCCTGTATTTGTCAAAAAGTACACAACAATATCTAGGTATACTAGAAGTATATTATCCCACGGAGGTACAGTAATAATGTCTACTAATAACAACTTTTCGGCAGTGACTAAGTTCGACAATTTATTAATTGAGAAATTATTTGAATTTTCTATCGTCTACAACAATATTTACGATCTCTACATTGTTTGCATTTACAGAACACCTGACGCCGACTTGGTTACATTCTTTCAAAATTTACTAAGCTTGCTTGAGTCCCTCCCTCTTAATAGTAATTAATTTTTATGTGGCGACTTAAACATAGATTTTTCCAGTGTGTGTCCAAGAATCTCTTGACTATATTTGAATCTTTTGGTATAGTCAAGCATGTTCAATCTCCGACACGAATAACTGAAAACAGATCTAGCACTATCGACTACGTCGTGTCATCTTTTGATCCAAATTTCGTTGACTGTTCTGTTTTAAGTTCAGGTTTTTCAGATCATGAAGCAGTACTCACAAACTTTTCTGTGATGACGATTGGCAGGGACGCTCCACATAAGTTACGCCGAATTTTCTCGGAAAATTTTTTTCGAAATTTTGGGCGCCTATGTCAATCAATTGCTTGGGATTGCCTCTCTGATGACATTGATAGTGCATTTCCTACATTTGCAAATACATTTTCTGGTTTGGCTTCCAAGGCATTTCCTCTTAGGCCTATCAAAAAAAATCAACATAAACCTTGGACTACTAAAGGCTTGCGCGTATCGGCAAAGAACATGCGCTCGTTGGCACACCTTAGAAAAATTTCGGACAATCCCTTCTTCCAAAATCACGTTAAATGTTATAGAAAAACTTATCATAATAGCTATTTATATAACAAGTACATAAAGTGAGGCTTTATTGTACGAATAATTTTATGGCCTAGCGAGCTTGCGAGCGAGGCTATTAAATAATGAGTCAATAAAGCCTGTTTATGTAAGCGTTATACACATGGTTTTATGTACGATTGCGACTGGTTTTTATCAAAAATAAAAAACATTGTATGAAAAAATTAAAATTAGAGTATACCAGTTTCACCTTGGCAGGTTGTCAGGTAGTCCAGGTAGGCAATAAAGTAGCATTTTATTTTACTAGTAAAATAAAGTAACACTTTATTTTACAGTAAAATAAAGTGCTACTTTATTGACGCAAAACTGTTCAATAAATAGCACTTTATTGGTCAATCGGACATAAAGCAATAAAAGCCGTCAAAAACCTCTATTATGACAACCGGTTCGCTCAAACCGAAAATATTGCCAAGGAAACGTGGTCTATTGTCAACGACTTGAGAAATAAGGCTTCTTCATCCAGTATAACCTCTACCTCACCTGAGAACCTGAACGATTACTTCGTTAATGTCGCAAAAAATTTAATGACTACTATAGTTCCGTCCCGCGATCCACTTTCGTATCTTTCGAATACCAATATGAATTTACACAGTTTTTTTCGAGGTTTTTTTCTAACACCCGTGGAAACATCAGAGCTTTGCAGTACTATTGAAGACATCAAAAACAAATTGTCATCTGGGACTGATGGACTCACTTTAAAAATGTTTCTCAATTTACCAGAATGTACATTGAATCTCCTCACCACTTTTAAAAATAAATCATTCCAACAGGGTGTTTTCCCGAATTGCCTTAAGACGGCTATAATTATTCCTCTGCATAAGGGTGGGGATAAAAATCTAGCTTCGAACTATCGTCCAATTGCACTTCTTCCCACTTTATCAAAAAACATTCAAAGATTGGTTAAGAAAAGGCTCCTATCATTTTTGCATAAATATAAGATACTAACTACTCACCAATTTGGATTTCTAACCAACAGATGTACTATTGATGCTATGTACTCGGTCTTCAATAATGTCTACTCTAGCCTGAACAATTTGCACTCTTCAGCATCAATTTTCTGTGATTTTTCTAAAGCATTCGACTGTGTAAGTCATAATATCCTAATCAACAAATTGCAGTACTACGGAATTCGAGGCTTTCCTCTGGAATGGTTCAAGTCGTATCTTAACAACAGAAAACAACTTGTGAGGGTTGATACATCGATGTCTTCATGAAGGCCAATGGAATGTGGAGTTCCGCAGGGTTCCGTGTTGGGTCCAATATTATTTTTGCTGTTCATCAACGACAATGCTAGTCTAGACATCAGCGGTAAAATCTGCCTCTTTGCTGATGATACTTGTTTCACTTGGAGCAATCCGGATATTGTGGCACTCCATAGAACCATGTCCAGTGATTTGTTTACCATTAAATCATGGTGCGACTCTAACCTTCTCTGTTTCAACGCCGCGAAAACCAAAGTTCTGTCATACATAAGTACGTTGCAACCTATTGCACTTAATAACACCACTATTATTGACGTCGTTGATTCTGTGAAGTTTTTGGGCCTTATTATAGACAAGTCCCTGAAATGGAGCTTGCACATCGATGCTTTGTCCAAAAAATTGAGCTCCGCTTGTTTCGCAATAAGATCTGTTTCCAAGGAACTTAACTTTTCAACCTCTAGATCAGTCTACTTTGCCCTCTTCGAATCACATCTTCGATACGCCCTTCCATTCTGGGGTACATGCGGTGCGACTCAATTTGAGCGTATCTTTAAATTGCAAAAAAGGGCTATTCGCTATTCTCTTAGGCTAAAGAATAGAGCCCTTTGCCAAGTTTTTTTTCAAAAAATATAAAATATTAACACTACCTTCCTTATTCATACTAGAGTCAGTCTGTTAAACACGTTGAGTGCCACGTGTATCCAACATGGATACATACATCACCATGTTTCAGGGGCCACATGTATCCACTTTGGATAGGATACAAACTGTTTTTTTTTATTTCTGGGCGTGTGTATCCACGTTAGATGCAGGCTTTGCATGTATAGTAGAGTTTCAATGCTCGCAGAAGTCGCTTAAAACAGATTTTCGTTTGCACTTTATTGCTAAAATTTAAGGACTACTTTTTATCATTTCTAATACCCTAACAATGCAAAATCAACATGTCAAAAAATCGTACGGTCCAGGAAGTGGTGGGGGTGGATTTTGCAAAAAATGCCCAAAATTTTTTTTTATGATTTTTACATCTAACACACACGACCATTAAACTGACAAAATCAGATTTCAATATTTTCATTAGCAACAATTTTTTTTTAAATTTCCAAAACACCCTTCATAATGCTTTCTTATGGAGTTCCTTAACGAATAAACGCTTGTCCTGAAAATTGATTTCTATGTTATCGTTCACCTCGTTGTTAGTTGAAAACCATTTGGTTTATCAAAAAATCGTCTTCTATAAACGTTATGCATTGAAGATCAGGGACTCTATGATCAGGGAATACATTAGTTTTTTTAAAATTCTAATCCGATGGATATCAAATCAAATCAAATCAAAATATGCTTTATTGTTTAAAGATACAAATCTTGATAACAAAGCTTCCAAATATAATATAATTAAAATTGAAATCATCAACAAAGTAGGTACGTAAAAATAAAGATAATAAGCAGCAATAAAATAGGAATAAAAACAACTGGATAAAATAGATCGAAAGACTGCTCAACATTAAAATTAAAAACAAACTTAAAATTAAAACTTAAAATTATTGACCATTAAACAGATGAGATGAGAAGTATTCCTCTACAGAGTAAAAACCCTTAGCCAGAAGTAATTTTTTGACTTGTCTCTTGAAACATCTACTCTCCTTTATTGTTCTTATGCTATGAGGTAGGTGATTAAACATTTTCTTACTCCTATAGTGAATAGATTTTTGTGTTAGCGAGGATGTGGGAATTGGTAGATCAATTACATGTGAACTTCTGGTATTGACCAAGGAGGGAGCATGAATATTACAGTAGTACTTCTTCTGCATGAGACACACCGATTCTAAAATCAAGATACAAGGCAAGGTAAAAATACGTCTGTCTATAAAGAATGGTCTGCAAGAGTTCCGTGGACTAAGACCACATAACGACCTTATAGCACGCTTCTGGAGAAGAAATATGACGTTGAACAATGTTAATGAGCAAGAACCCCAGAAGCAAATGCCATAACTAAGATGTGACTCGATCAAAGAAAAATACACCCGTCTAGCAACCGATTCGCCCAGCTCAGCCTTGACAGTTCTAACAGCAAAGCATGCTGATGATATTTTTTTACATAAATGCAGTACCAAGATATTTGGTCTCCATGCTTCTGCCTATAACAGTATCATCTAGAAAAACATTACCAAGATTACATTTAAAATTCATGATGGATGTCTTTTGAATATTAAATGACAGCCGATTGGAGTCACACCACATTTTGATTCTCGCTAAGTCATCGTTCACCATAGCATTCAGCATGACAGTGTCTTTATGATGCCAAACTATTGTGGTATCATCAGCAAAGGAAGTGCATAGACCACTCTTCACAGCTGCAGGAAGATCATTAACATATAGTAAAAACAACAATGGCCCCAAAACAGACCCTTGCGGAACGCCGGAGCTAACACTTAGGCTACCGGAAACGCTACCCCGAGAGACAACACTCTGACTTCTCTGAGACAAATAAGAACCAAACCACCTCAGGACAACACCCCTAAAACCACAGAGTTCGAGCTTGCGCAGCAGTATATCGTGACTGACGCAGTCAAAAGCCTTTGTCAAGTCACAAAACACCGCCGCAGCCTTCTCACCATCATTAAGTCTGAGGTATACCTGCTCCAGGACGTTGAAAATGGCATCACTCGTACTTTTCGAAGATTGAAATCCAAACTGATTGCAAGATAATAGCCCATTCTGCTCCAGGAAAACCACCATCCGCTCCTTCATGAGCTTTTCAACTATCTTGCTTAGCGTAGGCAGCAATGATATTGGGCGATAGTTAGAAGGTAACTCCTTCTCTCCTCCCTTGAAAATTGGAATCACCCTGGCTTTTTTTAAAAAGGTTGGGAAATCACCTGAATTATTAATGGCATTTGCCAAAACATTTAGGACAGGGTCCGGAAGGGCAAGAAAGATTTTAATAGAAATATTATCCCAACCAGATGAGGTTTTATTTTTGATACTCAAAAATATTTTTTTCAATTCTTCTGCCGTAACTGGGTTGAAAAAGAAAGAGTTAGGAACCAAAAAACTGCTCAAGGAGGACAATGATAAAGGATCAGGGACTGTTTGTTCAGGGATGTTGCCCCACAGGTGCCCTGCAATATTGCAGTAATAGGATAGTTTTTTTTTTTAATTAGCAAATTGTGGAGTCATGTCGTGAATACCGCTGTCGTCAGCGAAGCTGCGAGGAAGGTTTATATTTGCGAGGGCCGGCAGGCAATAAACGACCTAGTGGTTCGGAGGTGCGGTTAGGATCGTTTTCGCGCGACATGGGATGTAGGGTCGCTAAAAAACATTGTTTTAGTGTTTTAATGTAATGTTTTTTTCTATGTCCGGATTTTAAAGTGTCTTAGTACCAATTATTGATAGTTCTGTTTAAGTTTATGGTGAAGTTGAATAGTTTTTATCCCTGATTGCTTTTTTGTGTGTTTCACTAATAGTTTGTGTGGCTTTTGACAAATATCGAGACAAATATATTATAAATTTTGGGGTAAAAAAGTTTGATAATATTGTTATGTTTTTATTTAAATGTTTTTTTATAGATTTACTTGAATGCAGTACCAGTACCGAAAGCGAAGTATAGTCGACCATCAAAAATCCTTTACGAAAGTAGCTGCAAAAAATAAGGGGAAAGTTTCAAATTTTCAATTATATGTTATTTGTGAAGAATGCGGAACGTTATTAACGTCAAAACAAAATATCCAAGCAAAACTTGATTCAATCTACAAAAATCCGCATGGATATACCTATATGTAAAGGCAAGGATGCTATATACTTCCATGCATATTTTTTCGAACTTTGTTGACATTAAATAACAATTTTTAATCGCATAAAAACTGCTACAAAACGTATGCCTGTTCCAAAAATATCACTTCCTACAAAGCAAAATACTCGAAAATTGGTCCTGGTGTTCTTCTGCCGAATTCAACTCAAAAACGGCCATTACGAACAATAATTCCATTCGAGGTTCAAAAATGCGTATTTTGCCAAAAATATCTCACTCCAGAATAGGCGAACAAATTATTTAGTGAATTGGAGAAGGGTTTCCAAAAAGGAGAAGGTTATTCCACATCAGTAGGTATGTAAAAGATATCGCAAAATTAGCCGAGAAGTAGATTCAAGCGACCTACTTTTAGTTAAAAAAGTTAAAGATAAGTTTGGCGACGATATTGAATTAATAGAAACTTCAAGGCAAAACAAACCAAGAATTTTTTAAAAACATTTTTCTAAGGAGGAAGCGATTCAAACAGTAGTGCGCACACTGAAACTGAAATTCCCAATTTGTCCTTTGGTCCGTCAGAACTAGAAATTTTGATAAAGATTTGCCTAAATCTCACAATGGAAATAAATGAAGTGCAAAATAATGCTGAATTGAAAATTTTGAATATAGTATGTAATTGATTACAAAAAGTATATTCCAAATATTTATTATTATTTTTTGATGTCTCCTCATAATAATAAGCGACTCATGTTATGACAAAAAAGAATCTGAAGTACTCAATATTGGCCAAGATATCATTTTTGCATGTTCAATTGGAAAAAAGTATACCCTTTTGGGCCCTTTAGGTTTGGAACTATTGGTCCATCAGGAAACCAGGTCAAAAAAAGCAGTTCACGCTTGTGGTCACTCGATATCTTACACTGATACTCAAGATTACTTAATAGCATTGCCCAAGAAGAAATTCAACTTTACTTAGAAAATACTCATGTAACAATCCCTAGCCAATTATGGTATCCAATAGATTTGTTCAGTTTACTGCAGATAATATTGATGGAAGAAACTTTAGACAAAGTACCTACATTTCACGGAACCCAAATGGCAGCAATTCAAAGAGTCCAATAAATGAAACCAAACCTGGAAACTTCAAATTTCTGACCTATAATTTAAAATTCACTATTCTCGATGAGTTTCATTCAATTGAAAAAATATACTATACCAAGTCTAATAGAGTAGCAGGAGAAAATCGGAATATTATTACAGAAGAAGGTCAAAGTCTTAGTTATGACCTCGGTTATGACGTTACATATCAAAATAGGGCTTGGATAATTTTGCATTGGTTAGGATTTCACAAGTTTTTTGAACATAATTTCATGTATCAACATACAAACCTATATGGATATTTATCTTGGTTACCTCATATGTCTCAGATAATTATACAGTTTGAACCGTCATCATGAGATGTTATTATGAACTTTTTAGAAATCATTGGACAATTTATGGCAAGTTCAGGCATTTCCGATGGAGAGTGGGCTCTATATGGGCAATCTACCGTTGATAGGGTTTTAGGATAAAAAAAAAATACAGCAATACGAGCTCCTATATTAACGTATGAAAGCTTCATGAGAACATTGATTCCTACAATAAATGGCTAATTGAGTGCAAAAGTCCCTCTAAATACACATAATTATTAGGAAAAAACTGATCTATAAAAAGGCCAATAGGTTTAAAGTAGTTTAGTTTTTGATCTTAATAATATTATAACATAATACGCATTCAAGATTCCCTAATTTACACTTTATAATCGCAGCAGAAGAGGACTGCAAGCGAAAATAGTCCTAAGCGCACCTCGGAACCACTAGGTCGTTTATTGCCTGACAGCCCACGCAAATATAAACCTTCCTCGCAGCTTCGCTGGTGGCAGCGGTATTCGCGACATGACTTCACAATTTGCTAATTTAAAAAAAAAAAAAAACTATCCATCGGATTAGGATTTTGAAAAAACTAATGTATCCCCTGATCTTCAATGCATAACGTTTATAGAAGACGATTTTTTGATAAACCAAATGGTTTTCAACTAACAACGAGGTGAACGATAACATAAAAATGAGTTTTCAGGACAAGCGTTTATTCGTTAAGGAACTCCATAAGAAAGCATTATGAAGGGTGTTTTGAAAATTAAAAAAAAAATAGTTGCTAATGAAAATATTGAAATCTGATTTTGTCAGTTTAATGGTCGTGTATGTTAGATGTAAAAATCATAAAAAAAAATTTTGGGCATTTTTTGCAAAATCCACCCCCACCACTTCCTGGACCGTACGATTTTTGGACGACATGTTGATTTTGCATTGTTAGGGTATCAGAAATGATAAAAAGTGGTCCTTACATTTTAGCAAAAAAGTGCAAACGGGATGACACGATAGAAGCAGCTTTGAACCCTACTAGTATTGTTATGGGAGCTTTTATATAGCGGCCTGGGGTACCCCAAAAACGGTTTGGCCTGCGGATTTTATTTCCGGTTTTTGTTTTACCGGCAGATTTATAAATGAGGACATTTTAAAATTGGTTTATTAGAAAAATAGTATATTGCACAAACATACTGTGGAATGAAAACGTATACACGTATTTTTTTATAATTTCAACCCATAAAACCCACTTATTTATGCATTGTTTCCAATGATGCACCATGTATCTGCGTTGGATACATATCCATGGTATAATATCCAAAAAATTATAAACTGGCCACGTGTATCCAACGTGGATACATTTTCAGAACCATGTTTTTTCGAGCCTAAAGTTTTTTTACATAATTTTTGTTGCATTTTACTTCAAAATAATATTCTTCTACGAGCGTGCGGGAAATGGCTCTTCCCGCACGATTTGCTGGGCAGGAAGACTTTTTTCCCGCACCGGTGCGGGAAGAGATTTCTTCCCGCACTCAGTGCGGGAAGAGTTTGAAATAATCATTGTGACATGGAATTGTTTGTATTGTTGATACACCTATAACTGTACCTTTACCTTTTTATAAATACCTTTCAATACATTTTTAATTCTACCTTCTGCATAATCCCATTTTATTTAATTTAAACTCTTCGTAACATCAGCTTTGGTATGCTCGTAGAAAAAATATAGTTCCCAATTCCTGCGGGAAGAAATTTCCGGCACTCGGGTGCTTCGCATCCTCGTGCCAGAAATTTCTCTTCCCGCACTCGTTAGGAAAATAGCTATTTTACAGCAAAGGCGGGGAAAAAAAAACGTGGCCATAGGACCCTAATTTTTTGTTACCATTGTGGCACTCAACGTGTTAATCCGCAAACACCTATCAAGTATTTCAGAAAGGCCATTCCATCATTATCCACTTAGAAACGCGGAGCATGATCTTTACCTGCCAACCCCATCCTCAGAATTAGTTAAGAGCTCTATTCTGTACAACGCAAAAAAAAATGCACAACCAACTGCCAATAGAAATCAAGTCCATATCTTCTCTTTTTAAATTCCGCATAGCTCTCAAATCATATTTGTTGGACAGACCCTTTTATAAGGTAAATGATTTTTTTGCGGACACATAATTTTGAGCATTCCACACACTGGAGCATTGTTTATAGGTAATTTGTTTTGTTAATAATTTATTAGATCTATTTAATTTATTTTATACTTTGAACTCGATGTACTTATGTATTTTGTTTGTTTTGTTTTGACTTTGTATACAGATAGATGTATATTATTTTTTAAGGCTTTGTCAACAAATTTTGTTAAATTTTTTTCTGACAATAAAGCATTATTATTATTATTATCGACAGTAGAAAATTGACTTTTTTTACAACTTTCAAGGCTGTGAAACCTTAACGGTTAATTTTACAGCAAAACCGATTTTACATTCTCGTCTGCAGCTTTTCGTAAGCTAGCATTTGACATCAACTTCAAAATCAACCGGAGATTAAATTTAATCGGAATTTTTAATCATGGATTAAATTCAAAGTTGGTGTCAAATCATATACCTATTATACTAACAGTATATTGTGTCTTCCCCGTTTACCCAATGTGCGGTTTTTGAAGCAAACAAAGAGAGATAAAGATATATGATCTGGCATAAGTCTATCTAAAGTAGAACAAGATCACCAACCACGCTTCCGTTAAACTCTAGATTCTTATTGGCCGGCGGTTGCCATTTTGCAACAAGCTTTTCGTGCCATGTTGTCATGTCAAGCTAAAAAGTACAATGAATTACGATCATGCACAGTGGCACAAAAAAGTAAGGGGAGTGGAATATAAAATTGAACCTCTACAGGGTGTCCCAAATTCGAGGGTGACCAGTGAGATATCGGAAACTATTAGAGATACGAGGTTGGTTAAATTATGGCAAAGTTGCGTAATTTTTTGACCAATAAAATGCTGTTTTGAAATTTGAAAAATTTCCAATACTTCCAAAGTTATTTGGAAAAAACCGAAATTTTGCAAAATCATTTTTATTTTTTCCTGAATCTATTTGAAGAGCAATTTTAAAATAAATGTGACTTCATCATTGTCACTTTTTGCCCTTTACAAGATGTTGCTGCCAAATTTCAGATTCGACGTATTGTATTTATTCGGAATTTTTTTTCTGATTTTCACAAATGTGATGACTATTAGTTATTGTAATGTTTTAGATACCCCTAGAATAACTGACCATTATATACTCCTGGACAAAATTATCGCACCACTGCTTATGGTGTTTATGTGCAGTGGTGGTGCGATAATTTTGTCCAGGAGTATATTTTGTCTGTTGGTAAATGCCTCGGTAGATGCTTGGGGCAAAAAAAAACAAAAGTCCTTTTTTGTTGCAACTCGTGGGAGAAATATTGATTATAGGGGTGTGCAGAAAAAACTCTTGGGTGTTGATTGGATGTTTGGTATTCTTGATATAAATGTTAAGTGTTATATGTTCCTCACAAATATGCTGGCTGCTGTGGAAAATATTCTTGAAAGGGTGGTATATGTGCAATTAATTGATTTTGTGGAAAGTAATAATTTGATAACAGGTAACCAGTCCGGATTCAGAAAAAAGCACATTAGCGGAGTGAAAACGGCCGCGAAATCTTTCAAAAAACAAATTGAGCGTAGAACCAATCGAGACCTATATAGTATTATTCAGAATTTTACTGGCCATCTGAAATGCAAATTCACGACATCCTCAGTTGGGGCTGACTCATTTTATAGCAAAAAATGTATGAAAAATGACAAAATTATGAAAACTTACTTTTTGACATATAACTCGCGATATCTTCAAAAGTATTCAAACTATGGAAATGATTTTTTTTTTGTTGAAAAGAGGAAACTTTAGCGGTTGTAACAGTGTATGACAAGTATTCATTGTGATTTCTATTTTTTTTTAAATAAATAGTAATATTGACAATCATCTTTTCTGCATTGCTTTTTTCAGCAATCGAAAAACTTTTTTATTTTTGAAGATTTTACCATATATCCTGCGAGTGAATTGAAGTAAAAAGTATATAGAAGTTTCTAAAAAAAAATGAGTCAGTTATGTGTTATACTTTTTGAGATATTTGAATTTGAAATTTCAGAAGTGAAGCGGCCGGCCAGCCAGTTGACTCGAAAATCAAGCGCGACTGCGTTCCGGGGCGGGGATCAATGGAGCGAAAGGCGTGGAATTTATTTTTTGAATTTGTTTTTAGTTTTCGTGAAACAACATACATATTGTTCAATAATAACTACGATTTTTGTGTCATATGAATCTTGCATCAATTTTTTTTATTGCTGATTTCGTTTGTCAATGAAAAATACTTCAATACGAGTTTTTCCTTTTTCTTGTTAGACAAAAATTGACGGAGATCCAACGCTTTAAAATGTGCTTATTTTTGATATCCTATGACGTCACTACATGCTGAGTATATCTATATATACAAAACTTAATCTTTGTTTAACTTTCGGAATATTCATATTTGGACAAAATAAAAAAATACTTCTAGATTTTTTTCCGATTTCCTACAGTTTGCAATAAACTGTTATCAATTCAATTTTTCATGCGAGGTGTCTATTTTGCATTTGCACTCAGAACAGCATTTTAATCCCTGAGTCACACAAATGTATCTGCTGATATTGCAGGCACAGAGTCTTGCTTGGGTTGATAAAACAGGCACCCATAAATTTTCCTCTAATATTCAAAGGTACCTACTGGGATCTTCAAAATTATTTTCCACTTGATGGCTAGAGTACCAAATTTTTAATTGATATAAACATCTAAAATATAACTTTCTGCTGTCGTGCGGTTGGTTGTTGACGTAAAAAAAAAACACCTCATTTCATTAAGATTAATAATGTCCCTATTTTTATTTTTATATAAAGTATACACATATCTATATCTAGTACTCAGTTCGATGGCTTCTTCTTCGTTCAAATAAGGAAGATTTCCTATTTCTGCTAGTAGATTAATATTCCTTGACAACATATCAAAAGCTGCCCTCTTTCCTATTTTATAAAACGCGCTGGTAGTATCCACAGCCAGGGTTGGACGAACTTCTGCCAGTGGTCCGGGAAATTTCAGTCTAGCGGCCCATACATTGATAGATTTATGGGGCACATCCCCACATTTAGATGTAACCTAATAACAACCGTGATGAAACAATAAATGCTGAATGAAAACGCAGAATAAAAAATTAAATTATAACTCTCATATCACACCTTTGGTTTCAATCAATCAAAATAATATTTTCATTTTCTTTAACATGGGACTAAGTTAAACATTTCCATGAGAATCTTCTTGGAAGTCAACAATCCTAAGATGTCTTTATTGAAGTTCATAGGCCTTAAAGATGACTGTAAGCACGGATGTTTAATTTGTATTTATACAAAACAATAAAACAGCAAACCAAACATGAATGTGATGAACACTTTTTTTAGAAAGTTCTAATTCATTCCCTGCATCCAACCCTGTGTCATTTACATCATCTTCATCTCCATCGTTGGATTCGGAGAGATCAGATCATACAATTCCGTCCTTTTCGAAGCAGGCCTATTCTCTTCCAGAATCCTTTAAATTCATCCTGCAAAACAGCCCCGTCATCATATCCTAGTAATTTACCTAGCTTATTTAAAGCATCGTCTAGCACTAGTTCTGAAAAATTGTTTGGATCGATATGAAAAATCAGCACAAATATAGAAATATTTGTGCTCCGAATAAGATGCCTCTATTTTTGTTATTCATGGTTACATCGTATACTTCCACCTCAAATTTGAAAATAGTAGTAGCTAAAGGAGTACCTATAACATCTGCTTACACCCCTGGCATCTTCTTTTTTCTACGTGAAAAAATTGCGGATAATGAGTCCTGAATTATTACATCACTTTCATTTGCTACTTGCTTCCAGTCCTGTATTTTCCCAATTGTAATATATTTTTAGCACTTCATGCTTCTTTCAGGTTGCCTTGTTCTTGAGTGCGTCATAAGTTCAATTGACCATCATATTCTTTGTGCTTTCATAATATTGAGGCCGTCCGTTTGATCTTAGACTTTGGTTCGAAGGTATCTTGATAAAGATCCTGTTTTTCTAAAGATCGGCCCATACTCTGATCGGCCCACCGGGAATTTCCCGGTATCCCGGTGGGTTCATCCAACCCTGTCCACAGCCTGTTAAACAATGAAAATTGCTAGAAGATTTTTACAAATTAGGGGCCCCAATTTCGTTGCAATATCATGCATGGCAATATACCTAACGTTTATTTTTACTATATCCTAATTGTATATATCGGGTCTTCAAAAAAAAAGCCAATCAAAGATTGCTATGGTTTTTTAAACATATGTTTTAGCAATATTTTTCTTTAATTTTGCAATGAGCTTTAATGTCAAAACGTCATGTCAAAAATCTTGACCAATAAAAAAACAATAATGCGACGTACGTTTTCGTAATCGAAATACTCTTTGATTGTTTTTTTTTTAAGACCATATACAAACAACATTCCGACAATTTTCAGTGGTACTGTAGTAATGTAGAAATAATAGAAAAACGACTGTGTCCACGGATTTCAGAATGATTCAAATACTGTACTCAACCTCTGCTAACACGTGAAAAATTATCCGGGTGTCGGCTTCCTGTTGATTGCTGTTTAACGAAGATACATTTTTTGGTATTTTCTTTTAAAATTTTACCAAGAAATATTCGTCCAAAGTCATTGAATGTTTTAATCGAAGATAAATTTACTCTCGAGTTAAAACCATTCCATCAATAACATGGGAGTTGACATTGGCGGTGATAATAAACCGAAAAATCGTAGTTATTATTCAATAATATGTATGTTGTTCCACAAAAACTAAAAACAAATTCAAAAAATTGGTCGCGCTTGATTTTCGAGTCATCTGGCCGGCCGGCCGCGTCACTTCTGAAATTTCAAATTCAAATATCTCGAAAAGTATAACACATAACTGACTCATTTTTTTTTTAAAAACTTCTATATACTTTTCCTTCAATTCACTCGCAGGATATATGGTAAAATTTTCAAAAATAAAAAAGTTTTTCGATTGCTGGAAAAAGCATTGCAGAAAAGATGATTGTCAATATTACTATTTATTTAAAAAAAAAAATAGATGTCACAATGAATACTTGTCTTACACTGTTACAACCGCTAAAGTGTCCTCTTTTCAACAAAAAAAAAATCATTTCCATAGTTTGGATACTTTTGAAGATATCGTGAGTTATATGTCAAAAAGTAAGTTTTCAAAATTTTGTCATTTTTCATACATTTTTTGCTATAAAATGAGTCAGCCCCAACTGAGGATGTCGTGAATTTGCATTTCAGATGGCCAGTAAAATTCTGAATAATGCTACATAAGTCTCGTTTGGTTCTACCTTGAAAAAAAAAATCCAGAAAGAAGCGTCTTTCGCCGGCGTTTTTACTCCGCTACATAGTCCAGGAGGTGGCGCCAAAAACATGCAAGAGTTTTCGCAAGGCGGATATTTTCAAAATAGGTCGTACTTTAGTGCTAGAATGCTAGTGTACAGTCAGCACTCACAGTTCCGGGACAGCTGGCTCTGGGACGCGGGCAAAGTTGTAATTTTAAGAAGCATCTAAACTGTTTTCTCAAAGCTCAAAATTTATAGAAATTTTGCACATTATCTGTTTGAACACAGATAACGTATGTAAATCGTCAAACGTCTAGTTCGTTGCAAAAAGGGGGTCAGACGTCCTCAAAGTTTTTATTTTATGGCATTTTCTTCAAATATTTGTCAAATACCTGCAAAAATATATTTTGACAGGACACCGAAGAAAAAGCCATAAAATAAAAACTTTGAGGACGTCTGACCCCCTTTTTGCAACGAACTAGACGTCTGACGATTTACAAACGTTATCTGTAACCTTCAAACAGATAATGTGCAAAATTTCTATAAATTTTGAGCTTTGAGAAAACAGTTTAGATGCTTCTTAAAATTACAACTTTGCCCGCGTCCCAGAGCCAGCTGTCCCGGAACTGTGAGTGCTGACTGTACACTAGCATTCTAGCACTAAAGTACGACCTATTTTGAAAATATCCGCCTTGCGAAAACTCTTGCATGTTTTTGACGCCAGCTCCCCAACTAACAGTTGTGAAACAGCCATACAATGTGTGATCGATGAGTGGAAAAATGACTTAGACAACAACTATGGTATAGTTGCAGTTTTCTTGGATCTTCAGAGAGCATTTGAAACTATCGATAGACAGAGACTGGTTGAGAAATTGCATAAACTGGGATTGCGTGGAAGAGTATTGAAATGGATTGATAGTTACCTGGTGGATCGTAGGCAAGTAGTTAGGTTGGGTAGGGAGATATCAACTGAGAGAACTAATAACTATGGTGTACCTCAGGGCAGTATACTGGGGCCGGGGCCTTTATTGTTCGTCCTATATATCAATGATATCGTAAATGCGGTGCATCCTCCGGTTAATGTTCATCTGTTTGCAGATGACACTCTAGTATACTCTGTATCTAAGAATGTGAATGAATTGGTTGAAAGTACTAATAATGCTCTGGATAATCTGTACAATTATATGTGTGTGAATAAGTTCAAGATAAATGCATCAAAACCAAATCTATGGTTGTCATACCAGAAAAAATGAGAATAGGTAGAGTAGAAATCAATCGAGAAGAAGCCACACGCGTTATCGTTTATCTCACTTTAAATGGGACGGACCCGGAGAAAAGGAAATCTGCTTTCTTTGTCAGCTCTAACGACAGTGGCTTCTTCTCGTTTGATTTTTACTCTATAGGTATCCTATTGAGATTGTTAAAAAAATTAAGTATCTGGGAGTAATAATTGATGATCAGCTGACATTTGGGGAGCATGCTAAATCAATTATAGGCAAATTAAGCTACAATATTAATCATCTAACAACTTGAGTTTCTGGACTAAAGTTGTTATACATAAAATACTCGTACTACATACCACATATTAATTATTGTGAAAGTGTTTTGTTTTTGTTAAACCAGAATACATTAGGAAGAATACAAAAAATGCAGAATCGTACAATGAGGGTGATTTTGGGATGTAACAGATACACTTCAATCCGTTCTATGCAAGAACGTTTGCAATGGTTGCCGGTTTCTGAATATGTTAAGTACAGTGTTATGCAGAGCTGGGAGTAAGGACAAAAAATAGTTACTTTACTTTAACGAGTTACTGAAAGTAACGCGTTAGTTGGTAACTTCGTTACTTTTCAGATTGATTGATAAGTAACTGTAATGGCGTTACTTTCCTGAAGTCACTGCAGATCGTTATTTTGTTAAAGTAACGAGTTTCTATGATAGTAGCGCGTTACTATGAAAATAACGCGTTTATATGGAAGTAACGCGTTACTAGTTACTATGAAAGTAACGCGTTCTCTCAATTTGTTTATCTTCTTTACAAATAATTGACGATTGAGGAAAAGGAAAATAAGTAATCCAAAAACTTTCTATGTCAAAGAAAATGTGGGTAGTACAGAAAATTTGTTTTGAAAGCTCAAAATAATCGTTTTTGGGCGTAGCACGCGCCGCCTCTGCTCTAAAGACACTATATGCAGACTGGGACGTTTCAAGAAGCAGGTTTGTCCGAAACCAATTTCTCTATTTAGTTGCTTAATCCTTAATCCGTTTGCAACAAAACTCTTCCACATAGTCGGACTCACAAACTAAAAACATATTGGCATTTCGTATAGGTCTTATTTGATTCTTTGGACTGCTGTGTTGGTGAGACAAATTAAGGAATAACGTAATTTTCGACGTAAATAGTTATTTTTGAAGTAACGCGTTACTTTAAAAGTAACGATTTTTTCATTATAGCACCAAAAAATAAAAGTCTGGTCAAAATACGTTATTTTTGAGGGGAGTCGAGATTTATACAATAAATTGCCCGCTGTGATAGAAACATGTGATTCAATGTATAGTTTTAAGAAACAGCTGAAAGTTCATTTGCTAAGTGAAAATAATTTCTATGTAGATGGTTAATTGTTCTGATTTGAATTGATTTTTTTTTTAAATTGTTAACTTTATTGTAAGGATGACTGGATTTGTAGTCTACCTATAGTCTATGATTGTTAGTTTTAATAAGTAATGTGATTTTGATATTTTGTTTTAGATTTTAGAATAAGACGGAACCGGTATATTGTAACATAGAATTAGTATATTGTGCTAAATAAATGACTAAATAAAAATTTATATTATTGTTTTGTAGCAACATCTTTTATTTATTTATTTATTTTTAACTTTATTTCAGATTACAGTAACATACATAAAAATATACACATAAACTATGAAATGAAATAGCGTCACAAAAAAGACCATACACCTAATGATACTCAGAACAATTACATTATCTTATATCCAGTTATATATAATTATTCAAATATTCTTGTATACTATATGGTTCCAACTCAATGAGTATTTTTTTCAGTTTACTTTTAAACATTTTTTCTTGTGTCATTATTTTTAATTCATTGTTTAGTTTATTGAAAAGTTTTATTCCCATGTAACATGGACTTTTTTCCAATAATGTTAACCTGTGCCTCGGAAAACAAATATTATTTGCTCTAGTGTTATAATTATGACTAGCATCAATAGCATTAAACAATTGCATATTCTTGAAAGTAAATAAAATTGTCTCATAGATATATAGAGCGTAAATTGTCATTATCCCTTTTTCCCTAAATATTCCCCTGCACGATTGTAGGGGGGACATTTTATACATTGTTCGTATTGTTCGCTTTTGAATAACAAATATATTTTGTGCCCTAGAGTTGGATGCCCAAAAAATTATACCGTATCTAACAGTACCTCCAAAATTTGCAAAATACAGTGTTCTACGCGATGTCTCATTCATATACCCTAAAACAGTGCGAATGCAAAAGCAAATGCTATTCAACTTATTTTCTAGGCGCCCAATATGGAAAGACCAGTCTAAATGTTCATCCACATGTACGCCCAAAAATTTGGTATCGTTTTTTAATGTAAGTTGATTTCCGTTGACTGAAATATATTCAGGTTTCTCTGTTCTGTTTAACTTGGTTCTGAATAGAATAGCATTTGTGTTCCCTGTGTTTAGGCATAATTTATTTTTCTTGAACCAATTTTCAGTTTCTGGGAATAAAAGAGAAGTTTTTTCAACAATTTTCTGCAAATTTGAGTCACTGACCAGAACATTTGTGTCATCAATATCTGAGCATTCTGTGTTGATGTCATTCATAAAAATTATAAATAAAATCGGTCCCAGTATACTGCCTTGGGGAACCCCTACTGTATTTTGCATAATCTCTGATTTATATGAAATTCCGTTTTTATGAAGTATTACTCTTTGTGTTCTTTTATTTAAATATGAAGCAAGCCATTCAAGTGCACGTCCCCTTATACCATTTATTTCCATTTTTTTTAGCAAAAGATCTCGATCTAAGATATCAAAAGCTTTTGACAGATCCAAGAAAATACCCAGGGCCAAATTTCCCTCCTCCAAGTCTCTCAAAATTGCCCGAGTAAATTGAAATATTGCAGTTTGTGTTGACTTTCCTTCAATATATCTATGTTGGTTTTCTGATAGAATATCACTTTTGAAAAATTTACAATTCTTTTACACATCACAACTTCAAACAACTTGTAAATGGGAAAAAGTGACAATGATGAAGTGACATTGATTTTGAAATAGCTCTTCAAATAGACTCAGAAAAATAGCTATTTATACAATAAGTTACGAAATGAGCGTCTTTTAGGCACGCGACGTGAAAATTGTCCAACGAGGCAAAGCCGAGTTGGACAACACGTCGAGTGACTAAAAGACATCGTTTCGTAACGTATTGTATACAAGATTTTTTCTACTGGCATTTTATAATAAAAAAACATAATTTTATTTCATGTGGATAAGTCGATTACGCCCAAAATCTTTGTTACTTGACACCTGACACTTTTCATGCAATTTTTTTTTCAAGATTCGACATCAATAATTAAAATCCTAGAAAGTAGGTAACAACACAAAGTTCTGTTTTGAGTAACCCAAACGTTCAATTCAGTAATTCCATTTTCAATATTCATAATAAATACAAAACAAAATTCAAATACGTGTTAAGTGTGTTTTTTATTTCTAAATAATGAATGACACTTTTAGGCACTAGTGCTTAAAAATTAGTTTTACGCACTCAAAAGTCACTTTTACGCATTCAAAAGTCACTTTTACGCACTGAGTGCCTAAAAGTAACTTTCACGCACTCAGTGCTTAAAAGAATGTCGTTTCAAAACTAAAATGACAATCGAAAAGTTGCTATTACGAAACGTCAGTAGAAAAAATAAATTTCGGTTTTTCCCGAATATCTTCGGAAGTATTTGGCATTTATCAAATTTCAAAACGGCATTTTATTATTCATAAAATTGCGCAACTTTGCCATAATTTAACCGACCTCGTTTCTCTTATAGGTTCCGATATCCCAATGGTCACTCTCGAATTTGGGACACCCTGTACATGATGGCCTACTAGATCAGATTATCTGATAATTTTGGTGTCAAATTTACGCTTTATATGCTAAAAACTGGTAGAAAAATGCCAAAATCTCAGAGCCATTTTGGTTATAAATAAATGTATGCCCTCCGAGTCGAGTAATCCAGAGCTTTCTCATCCTCTCTACTGGAGAATGACTAGTGACTGGGAAATTGGGAATGGTCAATATTGGTGATATTTTTTGTTGACAACCATAAAATCAAAATCAAAATTGCATAAATTTATGTGGAACACTTACCAACCTTCAATTCACTGTTTGAGATGTTTAAATTATGAAAAATAATCCATTCTACTGAAAGAAAAAAGAGCAAAAATAATCTCCATCATAAACCATCCATAGCAAATCTCAGCGGGAGTCTCATGTTCTTTGTTTTTTTTTTGACATTCCGTTCGTTTTGTTGTTTTCCTGCCTCCTTTTGATCAATGTTCAATTTCCCGTGTAGCGTAATGCTTTCCTTGTCTAGTAATAGGTTTGTTCACACAGAAAACACAAACCAGTTAGAGTGAATTTCATTAGTTCTTTTCACGTGGCTCCGGTTTAACTAACCGAAACCGGGTTACAAAACGGTTAGAGAAATGACATACCGTTTGCTAACCCGGTTACAAAGTGACGTGATGGATACCTACCACTCGAATTTGAGCGGTATGTTGCGGTTTGTTAAACCGGAGCCACGTGAAAAGGGTTATTGGTTGAAAACAGTATAAGGGCGGGTATTATGAAACTGCTTTGACAGTTAACTTGAAGTTAACTTTTTGAATTACATGTAATTCCGGAAGTTAACTTAAAGTTAACGCTCAAAGTAGTTTTAGAATACCCGCCCTAAGGGCGGGTAATATAAAACTGCTTTGACAGTTAACTTGAAGTTAACTTTTTGATTTACATGTAATTCCAGAAGTTAACTTTAAGTTAACTCTCAAAATAGTTTTATAATACCCACCCGAAACTGTCAGAGAACGTTTCAATCATTCTTGGTTTCAACCAATGAAATTCACTCTGACTGGTTTGTTATTTAAAGTTTGTTTTTTATTTAAAGATAATTCCCCAAGTCAAAAATTTAGTAACTATGTTGGCAACACAAGCCTTTTCTACATAAAAAATTTGAAAGCATTGACAATTTTACATTGTATTGCCAACATAATATCATTTTGACTTTTATCTTTAAAAAAAAAACAAATTTTATTTTCATTTGCCTTCACTTTTATAGCACTTTCGACTTTTGCTTCAAAACTGCACCCGATCCGATCCGATTGATCAAAAAGCGATGAGAACTGGATTCACATGCTCGGCTTAAAACGAATCGTTCTTCTCGGGAGATTCCCGTATTCGACTTGAGCAATGGAGCGCTCTTCAGAGCGATCTTTCTTGCTCCGTCAAATTCGATGGATCTAAAGTCTTAGGCTTAATTCTCACTTGCGCGAAATTCGCTCTTTTTTGACATTACTTCGAAAATTTGACGTTTGATACACGCATTAAACGCCAAATTGTCGAAGCAATGTCAAAAAAATAGCGAATTCCGCTTAAAAACAGCGAATTTAGCGTACTCGATTCAAAAGTTGTGCATTAGTACGTAAAACGATCTGTAGAATCCGAAAAACAAAAAATATACAGGGTGTGCCATTTAAACCGGAAGTCAGGAAAACTTGTCAAAAATGTATAAAAATGGCGTTTGGTTAGAATATCATTCCTACCAAGTTTCGTTGATATTGATAGGCAAATAAAAAAATGGCAGCCGGAATGTGATCTCGTGGGCACCCGGTATAATATGATGAGTCAGAAGTGGCGTGATGATTTGTCAGGGTGAATAATGTAAATGTAAACAGGGGATTGAGTTTAGTGGATGTTTAGCTTAGCAAGAAAGCGGTCGAATTAATTTTCAGTGATGTCATCACTTATTGACATACCGCCCCCTAACCGTTTTGTTACCCAGTTAGCTTAAACCGGAGCGACGTGAAAAGGCGTATTGCCTTGTATCGCGATAAATGTGAAAGAAGAGCTTATTCATCTTCCAGACCTCAATGATCCAAATACTTCAAACAGCTGTTCTTAATAGTCGTCAAAGTGCAGAGAGAGATGCAAAGCCCTTTTGCTTGTTGGTCCTTCCTGGCACAAACTCTAGCGTAGAAACAATTATGCAGCCACCGTTCCAGTGTGTTTGTTTAGTTCATTGAACCAAGCATAATCTTTTTCCGGATTATGTGATGTGTCATTGTGTCATACTCCCCTAACTTCCCCACCATTAAATTCTGGGATACTCGAGGATCAAGAACACCTAATTTCTTCTATTAGAACAGACCGAAAATCGACTTTTCTACATTTAAAATCGACGAAAAAATTAACTTACTAGCAAAGCCTGAATAGCAAGCATTCCATCGAGGGCTGCGGGTGACGTCATCACTATAAGCTGCTGATAGTGACGTCACCCGCAGGCCCAGAATTTGATGGAGAGGGAGTTAGGGGAATATGACACAATTGACACATCACATAACCCAGCATAATCAGATTATCCCTGCCTGATTATCCTCGCCAAAAATTGTCTTTATTCATTGTGAATCACAGTCACTCTGTGCTGCTGCTGGTTAAAATGGTTTAAATAGTGTTAATAATTTCCCACGAATCGGGAAATTTTCCACGTGATGCAAAATCAAAACATAAAAGATATGGAGATAACAAATGTCACAATACTCACAATTCGCCTTGGTTGAGGCGTTTCTTAACCCAGTAAAGTCACTCCAACTACCCGAGTAAGATTTACCAGGTAGAGTGAAAATCAAAGGAGAAGCCAGTGACGGAATCAAAACCTCGGTCCTCTTGCTCTCTTCCCTTTCTCTTGAGACTGACATCTAACATCACTAAAAGCCAGTGGAGGGGTGTCGGTTATTTTCATATTCTATAACAAGTGCCACAACGCCAAGGCCAGCGATAAGATTTATAAATGAGTCCCTGCGCATTTTTCGTCACTGGCTTCTTCTCCTTTGATTATTACTCTAGAATATAACCCAGGTTGTCTAATCGTGAATGCTTCCCAGGGTACCTGCACGGTTGTAACCCGAACGCAAAAGGGAGCACGGGGGGAACACTCTGAGAGCTAAACCGAACAGAATCTTATCGTTTCGAGCGCGCTCGGAGTTCACCCAGTGTTTTTATATTTGACGTTTGTTTTGGGTGAGTTTGGCAACATGGTATGTAGTCCCCGATTTTTCTTTGGGTGTTTGCACAAGTTTGTTTGTAGAAGTGATCCTGTGGTGTAGTTCTCTGACTTTACTGTGATTTTTTCGGAAAATCTGGCTTTTCTGGACGATCCAGGAATTTTGGTAAGTTTGCTTATCAAATGTATAGTCTGCTACACTTATTTGAAGAAGTTGGAAGCTTTGAACGGTTACAGAATCATGAATGTGTAGAATGATATTTTGCAATAGCAATGGCGCCATTGCTTTGATTTCTTGCATTGTAATGGGGCTGAGTCAGCAATTTATAGGACTCTTGATGGTTTTGTATACATATACATATACCACATATGCCTACCAATGCACCAAGCGTGATGAATCACTGGTTTTCATGTGTTAAAACGATAACTTCAATATTTTTATATTTTTCTCGAGATTTCTGTCAAAGGTGGCTTGGGGAAAAAGAAAAACAAAAAACAACAAGCAATATCTTTAGCCCTGAGCCTTGTTGGCAAAATTCAACCTCATTCTACCTTTTAGTAGGTGCCCAGCTTGGCGCCTACCCAAAATTCTATTTTGACTGCTTCAATCTTTCCAATTTTTTTTTTAAATAATTTTTGCTTTGGTCACTGTTCCACTCGGTCTACAGGTTTTAAAAATGTCAACAAACAACTTCCAGTTAGCTGAGAGAAGTGATTAGACTTGTGATTAGAATATTGGAAATATTGCTGAATTTAAGAATTATCATGAAACGAGTCATGAAACATGCATTATTGAAAAATGTATAAAAGTCTCAATGAAAGTAGGTATAAGTTGAGATTGTTAAAAAAAAAAACAAATTGCCAAACCTTTAAAAAACGCTTGAAAAATCAAAAAGCGTTCACCCATGTAGGTAGGGTTGCCACCTTTTGATTTCCGAAAACCAGTACATAATCGAAGCTAACTTTTTTTTGTAGCATAATTTACACTCATCTGTAGAATGAATTTTTAGAAAAAAATTTAAAAAAGGTATCTTCTCAATTTCAAACGTCACCCCTCGTAGTTACGGTCTATTTTAAAATTAAAAAAAAAAAAACCAGAGACACTTGTAAGTGAACAGGGAGAACGACACAATACATACATAATTATTTATTTTATTAGGCAGAAAAGCACGATATTTAATGCCGCGACTAGTTTTTCATAGCCGAAAGCGAAGCGAGGAAACCAACCAAGGCATTAAATCTGATCTTTTGCCGTGTGAAACATATAGGTAGTACATTTCATTTTTTCTCCGAATTTGTTAAACTTTCACGCATAATCTACTTTTTTATGTTTATCAATAGGGTCATTCAATGAAATTTCATTATCACTGTTTTTCACATTTTCAAGGAGTATTACTCACATATAGCACGTAGAAAAAATTTCAGCTTAATTGGATAAATATTGAAAGAGTTACGCGCTTTTTAATATTAAAACACTTTTGCCTCGGAAATTCATTGCTATGACGTCATAGCATCTCTCCAGTCGAGACCGGCTAAAGGCCGTCACACACGGTTTTGCATAACGCAATTTCAACTGATTTTCCACTGACAGTTTGGCACACAGTTTGCGGAACTATGCAATATTTTTAACTTTCCGTTTTGCATGCTACTTCCATAATTGTGCTCATAAAATATTGAAACTCAGAGAATTATTCAAATATACGAAATGTGATTCAAAAGAAAAACATCGAGTTTTACCAGAAACATGAAATGCCAAACTGAAACTTGTCTAAACGATGCTAAACCAAAACTTGACGTCAGCGCGTGTTTCAAATTTGGAGTATTTTGATAATTTATTTAAATATGAACAAGGGCTCAGAAAACTATGAAATTTTGCATAACTGCTAAACTCAACACGCTCTTTTAGAATATGTAATAAAAAAATATGCTGTACGAGCCTATTGCGCTGATAACGTTTGTTGAATGGGAAGCAACGAACATTTCTGCCTAGGAAGAAAAAGTCCATTTTTCTGTCGCTAACTGGAAACCGGAGACGTTTGTGATACACCCGTTATTCAAGAAGTAGGAACGTTCAGAAATTAGTTAGGTATATCCTAAGGCGTTCGGCAATCGCCTTTATAAATTTTATATTAAGTATTAATTATTATTAATTATATAGTTAACCAGATATTCCCGGACATTTTCATCATGCGTCCGGACACCGGACAAACCTTTGAAAACCCGGACAGTCCGGGTGAAAACCGGACAGGTGGCAACCCTACATGTAGGTAGCCAACAAGTGTTAATTTTTTGATTTCACATTTTGTGTAAACCCCTTTTAGCAGTTTTGTTATTTTATGCTTATGTTTATAGGGGTGCATATTGGGATGTGTATGTCCTGGGGTATGTGGTATGAATTATTGAACTAAGTATTATTTCATGAAGTTCAAAAGGGAAAAGGTAGAGTGCTGTGAACTTAGATTAAGTCCGATTTTCATAGTGCCTACTTGAGTGCTGAGTATTCCTTAAAGGAGACCTTGGCAGTAAATTGTCTTGCTTAGTCAAAATTGTCAAGGCGTCGTTATCGCCGTTCCTGCGTATTTTAGCACATTTCCTCCCTTGACTTGAGGAATGTCCAGAGGTCCCTTCAGACTGGCTTTCTAACCTATTTCTATAAAAAATTTCATGTAATTGGTGACAGAACGTGAACTGTATTTCATAGATATGCAAAGTTTATTATAAGTACCTATTGTAATTAGTATGAATGAGCTGGGAAATTTATTTGTAGAGATAATGTTGCTGATGATGATAACTGGGTGTGGCTAAATTCAGCTGGTATAAATACCATTGTACTTGCACGCAAAAGATGTGGCAAACACAGCTTGTATTTTTTTAAATGGAACATCCTGTATATTTTTGGCTAGAATGATAGATTTTTTTCTTCTAATTCTAAATATACCATACTTACATGTTAATATTTGGTTCAGCTGTTCTTACACTGTTGTTTTTAAATAAAACGACTCGTAAATAAATTATTTTAAACTGCCGTGTTTATTTTGTTGTTAAAAAATCAGAAGTAGTTATCAATCATAATTCGAACGACAGACATGACAGACAGACTCGTCCTCTCCTTGTTCATTTAGGCGATTTCTTTTTTCCTGTCCGCTGCGTTCCGTCGTACAATATAAAAACAACAGATTACTCTAAAGGTGCGTACATGTGATCAAATATATAACAAAAATTGAATTCAAAGAAAAATAATAAACAAATTAACCAAACATGCCCCCCGCCTTGAAAGGATCCCTTTCAAAATACATTAGGCTTTTTTTTTTACATATTTAAAGGGGCAAAATGATTCATTTATCAACAACCTATATCTAACACGACACAATTTTTATTTTTCACTTGACTGAACTGCTGACACACACAAATTGTCCTTTTCTTCAGGATCGATGGGAAGAGGGCACAGTTTAGAAAACGCTCTCTTAATAAGTCCACCTGCTGTGCGTATTGTCGCTACTCTAGCGACATTATCGGGTCCAGGATGAATAATAGCAATTCGACCTAACTTCCAAGCTAATGGAGGAGCTTGATCGTCCTTAACCAATACCAACGTATTCACCTTCAATGTCTGATGGTTAGTTTTCCACTTAACGCGGTGCTGTAATTCTTGCAAATATTCTGTGGACCAGCGTTGCCAGAAAAGTTGCTGTATTTGTTGCACCTTTTGGTATCTAGAAAGTCTATTTTCATTTATATCCATTACATTCGCATCTGGTAAAGACGTCAATCTTCGGCCAATCAAGAAGTGTGCGGGTGTTAGGGCATCATAATCAGAGGGGTCAGAGGATAATGGGACCAGTGGGCGAGAATTGAGGATTGCTTCAATCTGTGTTAGCACTGTCATCATCTCTTCAAAGGTTAATTTTAAGTTTACCGGTAAAATGCGCTTCAGATGAAACTTGAAAGCTCTTACCCCTGCTTCCCAAAGTCCACCGAAGTGTGGAGCGTGAACAGGTATAAAAGACCATTGAACGCCTTCATTCGAAAATGATTCTATAAGATCGGACTCATTGCTTTCTAAAAACTGTCCTAGCTCAGCCAGCTCAGACTGTGCTCCGACGAAATTTTTGCAGTTGTCCGAATAAACTCTCTGAGGCTTACCCCGACGTGAGGTAAAGCGTCTAAACATCGATACAAAAGCTTGAGATGTTAAGCTTGTAACCAATTCAAGGTGTATGGCACGTGTTGTGAAACAAACAAAAACTGACACGTAAGCCTTTATTTCTATGCCTCCCCTACTTTGCTTTTGCTTTAGTAATATTGGCCTGGCATAGTCGCAACCAGTTGTAAAAAATGGTGGTTGAGGAATAACCCGATCTGCCGGTAATTGGCCCATTATAGGAGTGATAAATGCAGGCTTGGCTCTAAAACACTTAATGCACGAACGTACTGTTTGTTTGCTTAAATTGGTGCCGGAAATTGGCCAAAAAGATTCTCTTATTGACGAAAGTAACAACTTAGGACCAGCATGACCTAATTGCAAATGTTCTTCCCGAAACAGTATTCGTGTAATAAAATGGTTCGAGGAAAGAAGCATTGGGTGCTTCTGATTATAAGGAATGTTCGATAAATGCAAACGACCTCCAACCCTTAGTATCCCTTTCAAATCTAAAAACGGATTAAGTTTTTGAAGACTACTGTTTTTGGGTAACATTTTTCCTTGTTTTAAAAGTGTTAATTCGGTTAAAAAGGATTCGCGTTGAATAATTTTAACTAAACAACTTGTGGCTTGCTCTAACTCGTTAGGTAATAAAGGACCTTTAAAATAATCATTCTTGTTCCTTGTATTATGCAGAAACCTGAGGCAATAAGCACACACGCGTTTCAGCTTCTTAAACCGGGAAAACTTTTGAAACTCCGTGAAAGGTTCTAAATATGTGGATACATATGCAACAGTTGTTTTCCTCTTTTCGGGAAGGGGATCTTGCAATGATAGCTGTTCTTCTGGCCAGGACTCTTGGGTTTCACCCAACCAATTTGGACCTCGAAACCACAAACTATTTTTAATCAATTTACTAGGAAAAACACCTCGAGAAACCAAGTCGGCAGGATTTTCATTAGTTTTGATGTAATGCCACTGATCAGGAACCGTCAAGGATTGAATTTGTGAAATTCGGTTAGCAACAAATATTTGATACTGATTCGCCGGGGATCGAATCCAGCTGAGGGCTACCGTTGAATCTGACCAAAGAAATACTTTGTCAAATTTAAATTCGAAGCTTGATTGAACCTTGTTGACTAATTGTGACAAAATAAGAGCCCCACATAACTCAAGTTTTGGAACCGTTAAGGCTTTAATAGGAGCAACCTTGCTCTTCGAACATAGAAGATTAACGTCAATTTGTCCGTTTTGACTTACACTACGGATATAGATGGCACCCCCATATGCTTTCAGTGAAGCGTCGGCAAATCCATGCAGCTCTCGGAGTACAGGATCTTTACAAAGAACATGACGTGGAATCTTCAAGGAGTTTAAAAGTGGTAATTACTCTCGAAAGTGCAGCCAAAGTGTTTTTAAAACTGGAGGAATCTCATCATCCCAGGATAACTTTTCCAACCATAGGCCCTGAAGCAAAGATTTCGCAATAATTATACACGGACTTGCAAGCCCCAAGGGGTCAAATATCTGCGCTATATCTGAAAGAATACTTCTCTTACTGACAGGTCTGGGTTCAAGACTACCTACCTTAAACATTAGCATATCTTCTCTACTATCCCAATACAAACCAAGAGTTTTGGACTGATTTTGTTCACCAAATTCCTTAATATTCGAGCTATCACCTGAATTTAAATTTTTCATGAAATTTAAGACACTTCCGGAGTTAGAATTCCATTTCCTTAACTCAAAACCTGCTGATTTCAAGATGTTAGAAATGTCACGACATATTTCCTGCGCTTCAGTTTCAGTACTAGCCCCTGAGAGTAGGTCGTCCATGTAAAACCCATTGGAAATGATCTGCGAAGCCCTTGGATGTGTCTCAGCACTCTCAAGTGCAAGCTGTTTCAAGCACCTAACTGCTAAAAAAGGACTTGAGGTCAAACCGAAAGTTACAGTATTCAACGTATACGTAACTAGCTCGTCAGAAGGGCTATACCTCCAAAAAATACGCAAGAGATTTCGTTGATTTTCCTTGACAAATATTTGGAGAAACATTTTGGAAATATCAGCAGAAATGACAACCCTGTAAGCCCTAAAACGAATCAAAATTGACCACAGGTCATCTTGCAACTGTGGACCAACAAATTGCAAGTGATTTAGAGAAAAACCACTGTCCGAAGGACACGAACCATCGAAAAAAACTACTCTCAGTCGCGTGGTAGTACTATTGGTATTGATGACACCATGATGACATAGGTAGTATGATATAACATTATCAGTATTTTTTAATGGTGACATATATCCTGCTCTTTCGAAATCTGACATGAATTTGTGATATTCTTGTTTTAACTGCGTATTTTTTTCGAGCTTACTTTCTAATAAATAAAATCTTTTCAATGCAACTTGTTTAGAATCACCTAGCTTGTCAATAGGTTCTTTAAAGGGTATTGCAACCACAAACCGACCACTGGCATCACGCTGCACATTTTCCACAAATTGAGTTTCGCACGCCTTGTCCTCCTCAGACTCGGGCGATTTATTTGAAATAGGCTCTTCTAATAACCAAAATTTGGCTAGTTGGTCCTGAATTCCTGTTGTCGACAAATTACATACGGTTCTTTGTTCAGATACATTTATTGGTGCTAGGCCAGATATTATCCACCCCAAGAGAGTATTTTGCAAAATTGGCATTGTTTTACCTAACTTTATCTGGCCTGTAGACATCAGCGTCCAAAAAATGCTAGCTCCCAACAAAATATCAATCGAACTAGGTTTAAAATATTCAGGATCTGCTAGTTTAATATTAGAAGGAACCCTAAAACTTTTTATATCTATGGGCTGCATGGGAATGTTATCACCTATAGTAGGAATCACCAAGCATGAAGCCGACGTCTGAAAATTGTCATAACATGACACCTTAGAAGAACTTTGACCTATACCTACAATAGATATATTGAATTTTTGTTTTTCAATACCCAATTTATCACAGGCAGAGGCTGAAATAAAATTAGACATTGAACCCGAATCCAACAGAGCACGACAAGCCTGATAGTTGCCCAAAAAATCCCTTACATAAACAACTGCAGTCGAAAGTAAAACTTCACAAGGGTTTGTGTTGTGGGTTGATCGGCTTGCTAGAACCACTGTTGTTTCAGAATCATTTATTGTTTCAATTTTATTCACATCACTAGGGGCATTTTGCTTGCAAGAGTCTGACGCAGTTGTCGAAATAATATGCAAAAGTGTGTTGTGTCTTTTCCCACAAGTTCTACATGAACTTGATGTACAGTTAAAACTAGAATGATTAGGCTTTAAGCAATTTAAACAGTGACGTAGGGATTTCATTTTCGCAATTCTGTCAGAAATCGAAAGTGCCAAGAATTTTCCACATTTTGAAATGGTATGTGTGCCTCGACAAAGTTCACACTTTAAAGAAGCATTGGTGGTAGTAAAAGATTTACTTTTAGGTTGAAAATGATCCTTACCTTTTGGTTTCGAAACAGTTTGATTCAAGGTTTGATTTAAATCGAGGGTTTCAAGAAGGTCAGCCTTGCCTCTCAAAAATTCCTTAAAATCCTCCAAGGTAGGCAGTTCATTCTTCCCTTTATAATTTTCCCACTCTCTCACTGTGACCTTATCTAGCTTACCTGACAAGTTATACAAAAGCAAAGTGTCCCAGTGATCCACTGGTTGCTTCAGAGCATCAAGTGCCCTCAAATGTTTACCAACAGTATCTATGAGCTTTCTCAACTCAGAAGCAGATTCATAGGCTATCGGTGTAATGTCATTAATAGCCCTAATGTGGTTGTGTACCAACAACCTTGTATTATTGAACCTTTGACATAAAAGGTCCCAGGCTATGGGGTAATTTATTGCTGAAAATTCCAGGGATTCAATAATTTGTTTAGCAGAGCTTTCCAAAGCTGCCCATAAATAGTGAAATTTTTGAATTTGTGGAATACGGCTGTCATTATGCACTAATGATTGAAACGTATCCCTGAATTCCATCCACGTTTGATAATCCCCAGAGAATTTAGGCAACGGTATTTGAGGCAAACGAACATTAAAATTCATATTAACCGAATTTTGTGTATTATTGGAGCCGCCTGTTGAACCGCCTGAGCCGGCCCTGGACGCTCCATCTCCATTTATAATTTCAGAATCATTTTGATTATTATTATTTAATAATGTTTGAGCCCTGGATGTCACCTCGTAAAATTCATCTTCGAATTGCTGACGCTCTATTAACTCCCTATCAAAATCATTAACAAAATTCTCAATTTCATTTTGAATCTGCTCAAACTCTTCTAAAATGGTATGAATTTTTTCAAGACGCAATTGTAGCTGTACAAAATTTTGATCAGATTTGTCTTTATCAATAGAACCCTCAGAATTGAAATGTTTTGCAATAAATTTACCAAAAAACGTTAAACGGGCTTTCAAGTTTCCTCGTTGTTTA
The DNA here is from genome assembly GCA_917834065.1 of Ceutorhynchus assimilis. NCBI lineage: Eukaryota > Metazoa > Arthropoda > Insecta > Coleoptera > Curculionidae > Ceutorhynchus > Ceutorhynchus assimilis. The sequence continues at coordinate 29,448,982 of OU892278.1, read as the reverse complement.
TTTAGTTTGATTATTTCCTCTGAGGACATTTTGTACAAATTTTTTATCAAATACAAAGAAATGCCTTTATTTTTCTCTTCACAAGAAAAGGAATAACAAAGTAGGTAGTTCAACACAAATGGAAGCAATCTACAATATACCCATACATAGGATACCAGAAAAAAAGGATACACACTTACAGAAATTTCCAGTGGCTTGATAATTGACTAATATTCCATATGTTTACTTCTTATTAACAGTCAAACAGCGAAATTGAAGCACCACTGCAGCACCCTAGCAATTTTATCCTTGCTTGTAGGTATACATTAATTCAATGTGGTCCACTGTGAAGTATAACTTTTTTGAACATGCTCGTTGCTCACTTACAATGTAGGCCTAGGGCTCCAGCCCCCGTCATGGGACTTTCTAGGTTATGGCGTAATTTTTAGTTTTACCACAGTTTACAAATTAAAACAGTCGAAGGACCGTAGTTTTCACTTTTTTCCACTAGATCCGGCTCGAAGGACCATAATGTTTTTAAATAAAACGACTCGTAAATAAATTATTTTAAACTGCCGTGTTTATTTTGTTGTTAAAAAATCAGAAGTAGTTATCAATCATAATTCGAACGACAGACATGACAGACTGACTCGTCCTCTCCTTGTTCATTTAGGCGATTTCTTTTTTCCTGTCCGCTGCGTTCCGTCGTACAATATAAAAACAACAGATTACTCTAAAGGTGCGTACATGTGATCAAATATATAACAAAAATTGAATTCAAAGAAAAATAATAAACAAATTAACCAAACAACTGTTTAAGTTTAAAAATGCATCAACATTACCCTAAATTAGGTCTGTTCTGGGTACTTTATATATTAATGGTGTGGCTACTTAATGCAATTTTAAACTTAAATAGCGCAAAAACAGCTGAACCAAATATATATGATGTATTTGGAATCAGAAGAAAAAAAATCTATAATTCTAGCCAAAACTATAAAAGGTGTTCTATTTAAAAAAATACAAGTTGTATCTGCCAGATCTTTTGTGTGCACCCTGTATATATAAAAGTAAAATTTTCTAGCGGTTCTTGAAAATACCTATTTACTTCTTATTTACATTTTTTTTTCTATCTTGCTTCATATTCAAGCTATATGCTTTCTAAATATACGGAACAGCCCTGTACATTCGCGACATGCGGAATTCATTGAAATTCTAAATTGAAGAAGAAGTAGTCCATCTCTCAAAATAAAGCTGAAATTTAATTCCAAAAGAATACACAAGGTCTTCCTCCACAAAATACTTTGATGAAGTTAAAGCGCCCTACATGTTTCGAGCGAGGCTAGAAGATCTCTTCATCATGGGCAAGTTCGCTCATATCTTACAAAAGGTTCGTTCCAACCCAGCCAAAAACCGTTCAATGTACGGTCACGGTCATGCGCCATAGGTTAAACGCGTTCCAACCGAGAGACGATCGTTTACTGTACAGTTTCGTTGGCGTTCCAACCAAACTTGGGATCGTTCGAGAACTGGTTTCAGCACCGTCATTTCGATCCCGAGTGGAAAGCAAGAACCGCATGGACTGATCCATGACTGACATGCGTAATTCAATTTTTGTCACCTGTTGTTGTTGTTCATGTTGCTGTTAAACAACCAATTTCCAATCTAACCTATAAAACTGTAGCATTTTTATTTTTTCAAGTGAAAAAAAGTACAAAATTTATTATCAGCTATTTGCTGGTCCTTGGTATCATCAGCTTGCAAGGATTCAGTTTCAGATTCTTGAAAATGCATCAGCGTTGGTGTTCGATTTTCCTTTTTTATATTATATTATTTTGTAATCGTATATTCCTCTATTTTAATTTGCAAACAAACAAATTTAGGGTTAAAGTTATTTGAACCGTCGAACGTCATTACGAAAACGGTCATGAAACCGTTCCAACTACCCGTTGTTTCTGTACCAAGATAAAACCGTGCAAGGTCAACGCATGCGCCTGCAATCGATCCTAACAGTTCCGAAACCGTTTCATGACGATACAAAAACGGGGGGTTGGAACGAACCTAAAGTATTTTAGGTCCCGCTAGACTATGCATTTGGCAGAGGAAGAGAAACATCGAAAAGTTAGGACATTAAAAAAGACAAAGATAAAAAAAAAAACATCAAAAATTCGATAGATCAATTCAATCAATCAATCTTATATCGCGAAGCAACTTCATGGTTGTGGGTTATCTACAAAATGGTCAAGGAACTACAAATTTCATCCCAGGCAGCCTGCTTTTCTTCCAATAATATGGCGTTTATTTTTACATTTTCAACTATGACTCTGTGCTGAGCTACCATCTGGAACAGGAACATTTTCTCAGGCCCGTATTCTCAGTCACACCTCAAATTAAGGACCCCTTGCGACTTGAAGGTCGCCTTGAATAAGGACGCCTTCGTGGTTTGCGACTTTGGCGTTTCATAGTTGCGAGTTAAAGAATTCTTATTGAAGGAAGCCTCGTCTTAAGTTTTGCAACTGACAACACCGCTTTCTACGGAATGTCTATTGTTATTGTCATTAGGTTGTCATTGTTGATATATGGTTCTATGCTTTTTCGCATAGACATACATTAACAATCAGATATAGCTGTAGAAATAGTGACTTTTTTTGGTGAAATTTAAGCGAAAGTAATTATGACCAAGTTCACCGAGAGAAAATGTTCCTGTTCCCGATGGTAGTTCAGCACAGAGTCATAGTTGAAAATAAACAAATAGACGCCGTATTATTGGAGAAAAAACAGGCTGCCTGGGGATGAAATTTGTAGTTCCTTGACCATTTTCTAGATAATCCACAACCAGGGATTTGCTTCGCGATATAAAAATAATTGACACTGTTTCAACTTTCTGTTCCTTTTTCTCTGCCAAATGCGGAGTCTAGCGACCTAAAATACTTTGTAATATCTGACTTATCTGAGCGATAGCCCTTGATGGAGAGGTCCTCTAGCCTCGAAACATGTAGGGCGCTTTAACTTAATCAAAGTATTTTGTGGAGGAAGACTTTGTATGCATTCTTTTGGAATCAAACTTCAACTCCACTTTGAGAGATGGACTACTTCTTCAATTAAGAACTCTAATGGATTCTGCATGTCTCGAATAAACCTTCTTGGCCTCCGCAGCACAACCCTCGTGTGGCTGAATTCACCAAAATGTTGCAATGCCAGGGATGCGGTGATTTATCGACTCACTAATGCATGCTAATGCTTGTTTAATTTAATACTGCTTTTTCTACCATTCCACCACGGGCCTGCACCAGCTGAATTTAGCCATACGCGGTTATCTTCATCAGCGGCACTTATCTCTACAAAAAAAATTTCCAGCTCATCCAAATTAATTAGGTACCCATAATCAATGCCTATAATAAATACATCGATAAAATACAATTCACGTACTGTCATCAATTAGGTTCACGTACTGTCACCAATAGGTTAGAAAACCAGTCTTAAGGGACCTCTGGACATTCCTCAAGTCAAGGAAGGAAATGTGACAAAATACGCATGAGCTGCGATAAGGACGCCTTGACAATTTTGACTCTGAAAGACAATTTACTGCCAAGGTTACCTTCAAGGAATCCTCAGCACTCAAGTAGGCACTATGAATACCGGGCTCAGTCTTGGTGTACTTGGTCGTCATAATCACTTGCGCATACATTTTACAAACGAATCACTATTTCTACAGCTATCTGACCTCAATATTCGCATCAACCACATACAGAACCAACGACATTAACCATTCGGCATACATTAACAATGACCTGTTAATGACAATAACAATAGACAGAAAGCGGTGTTGTCAGTTGCAAAACTTAAGACGAGGCTTCCTCCAATAAGGATCCTTTAACTCGCTACTATGAAACGCCAAAGTCGCAAACCACGAAGGCATCCTTATTCAAGGCGACCTTCAAGTCGCAAGGGGTCCTTAATTTAAGGTGTGACTGAGAATACGGGCCTAAGTTAATGATTCAATAAGTCAACTAATGGGCCATATCGGAAACTAGCAGAAATATCAAAAATCAGGGAGCACATTCTTGTGCCCTTTTTAGAAAATTACTTGGAAAATTACCATGGAGAAAAAAAAAACATCTTGATGGATTTAGGAAATAGGAACTTCAGAATATAGGTACTGGACGATTTTCAAAGACCTTCTAATTTTTCTGTTACCATTTCAACTGGCTATTGAAGTAATAAAAAAGAAATTTTTTCAATAATTAGAATCGAGTGGCATGATAATCGATTTTTATTTTTTTTTTTAATGGGAAACACTTTCTATATTTCTAATTTGGATTTCATCGAGGGGTGTTTCACTGGTGCAGTAGGTGTACAAATATCATACATTCATTATATGCAGTCCATACACAACCGTTATAAACTCTGTGCAGTCCGAGGTGCAGTCACATGCAATAGCGTAGGTCCCATATACACTCACGAAAAATCATAAGCAGTCACTGCAAGTGGAGCCTGCAATCTTGTTAGAAATTGCTCAAAAGTCAATGCAGTCAACTATCTTCTTTGATGCAATCAATGCAGTTGAATACAGTAGGTGTACAAAATTTAGTGGGTGAAACACCCCTCAGATTTCATCAAACTGCTCTCTTTGAGCTGATTTCATGTATTTAACCGCAATAGTTCAAATCAAATCAAATAAGCTTTATTGTCCAAAAAAAACAGATACTTACATTTTTATTGACAAAGCCAATAATAGTTCTTGGCTTTTGCAATCCAGAGAGAGAAAGAGAGCATTGAAAGCATTGACAATTTTTCATTATATTGCCAACATAATGTCACTTTGACTTTTATCTTTAAAAAAAAAAAAACACACTTTAGCTTTTATTTTTTTCCTCAGAATCTGAAATTAAAGAAAAATTTGCAAAACCTCCAATTATCAGGGTTGGCAAATATCATGATATTTATCAGGGCCGTTCATAGGACCGGTGTGAAACTAGCAGCCGCATTACAGCAGCCAAAGTGTGAAGTTGGCAGCCAGTTACAGCAGCCAAAATGTGAAGTTAGCAGCCTGTTTTAGCAGCCATTTTTAAGACAACATGGATAATGTCATAACTAAATTTTAAACTTTTGTTTCGAAAAATATAAATTTTTCTCCATTCGCCTGCGTGATTGTAAAGACGCAGAAGAATCGAAAAAAAAAATGTAGGTCGTGAAAAATGGAGTTCCGCGATTAAACTTGGTAGTATCATTGACGATGTCCTAAAGAACTCCTATACCGAGTCTCATCTCCTTAGGCCCCGTCTGACATGGAGAAAACGGGACATAATGGAAAAATCGATAAAAAATCAAGTCACTTTCAAAAATGGTGTTCCGCGATTAAACTTGGCAGTATCATTGATGATGTCCTAAAGAACTCCTATACCGAGTCTCATCTCCTTAGGCCCCGTCTGACATGGAGAAAACGGGACATAATGGAAAAATCGATAAAAAATCAAAAGTCACTTTCAAAAATGGTGTTCCGCGATTAAACTTGGCAGTATCATTGATGATGTCCTAAAGAACTCCTATACCGAGTCTTATCTCCTTAGGCCCCGTCTGACATGGAGAAAACGGGACATAATGGAAAAATCGATAAAAAATCAAAAGTCACTTTCAAAAATGGTGTTCCGCGATTAAACTTGGCAGTATCATTGATGATGTCCTAAAGAACTCCTATACCGAGTCTCATCTCCTTAGGCCCCGTCTAACATGGACAAAACGGGACATAATGGAAATATCGATAAAAAATCAAAAGTCACTTTCAAAAATGGTGTTCCGCGATTGAACTTGGTAGTATCATTGATGGTGTCCTAAAGAACAGCCATACCGAGTCTCATCTCCTTAGGCCCCGTCTAACATGGAGAAAACGGGACATAATGGAAAAATCGATAAAAAATCAAAAGTCACTTTCAAAAATGGTGTTCCGCGATTAAACTTGGCAGTATCATTGACGATGTCCTAAAGAACTCCTATACCGAGTCTCATCTCCTTAGGCCCCGTCTGACATGGAGAAAACGGGACATAATGGAAAAATCGATAAAAAATCAAAAGTCACTTTCAAAAATGGAGTTCCGCGATTAAACTTGGTAGTATCATTGACGATGTCCTAAAGAACTCCTATACCGAGTCTCATCTCCTTAGGCCCCGTCTGACATGGAGAAAACGGGACATAATGGAAAAATCGATAAAAAATCAAAAGTCACTTTCAAAAATGGTGTTCCGCGATTAAACTTGGCAGTATCATTGATGATGTCCTAAAGAACTCCTATACCGAGTCTCATCTCCTTAGGCCCCGTCTAACATGGACAAAACGGGACATAATGGAAATATCGATAAAAAATCAAAAGTCACTTTCAAAAATGGTGTTCCGCGATTGAACTTGGTAGTATCATTGATGGTGTCCTAAAGAACAGCCATACCGAGTCTCATCTCCTTAGGCCCCGTCTAACATGGAGAAAACGGGACATAATGGAAAAATCGATAAAAAATCAAAAGTCACTTTCAAAAATGGTGTTCCGCGATTAAACTTGGCAGTATCATTGACGATGTCCTAAAGAACTCCTATACCGAGTCTCATCTCCTTAGGCCCCGTCTGACATGGAGAAAACGGGACATAATGGAAAAATCGATAAAAAATCAAAAGTCACTTTCAAAAATGGAGTTCCGCGATTAAACTTGGTAGTATCATTGACGATGTCCTAAAGAACTCCTATACCGAGTCTCATCTCCTTAGGCCCCGTCTAACATGGACAAAACGGGACATAATGGAAAAATCGATAAAGAATCAAAGGTCACTTTCAAAAATGGAGTTCCGTGATTAAACTTGGCAATATCATTGTCGATGTCCTAAAGAACTCTTACACAGAGTCGCAACTACTTATGACCCGTTTTCTCCATGTTAGACGGAGCCTAAGGAGATGGGACTCTGTATAGAAGTTCTTTAAGACATCATCAGGGATACTGCCAAGTTTAATCGCGGAACACCATTTTTGAAAGTGACTTGATTTTTTATCGATTTTTCCATTATGTCCCGTTTTGTCCATGTTAGACGGGGCCTAAGGAGATGAGCCTCGGTATAGGAGTTCTTCAGGACATCATCAATGATACTGCCAAGTTTAATCGCGGAACACCATTTTTGAAAGTGACTTTTGATTTTTTATCGATTTTTCCATTATGTCCAGTTTTCTCCCTGTCAGACGGGGCATAAGGAGATAAGACTCGGTATAGGAGTTCTTTAGGACATCATCAATGATACTGCCAAGTTTAATCGCGGAACACCATTTTTGAAAGTGACTTTTGATTTTTTATCGATTTTTCCATTATGTCCTGTTTTCTCCATGTTAGACGGGGCCTAAGGAGATGAGACTCGGTATAGATGTTCTTTAGGACATCATCAATGATACTACCAAGTTTAATCGCGGAACACCATTTTTGAAAGTGACTTTTGATTTTTTATCGATTTTTCCATTATGTCCCGTTTTGTCCATGTTAGACGGGGCCTAAGGATATGAGACTCGGTATAGGAGTTCTCTAGGACATCATCAATGATACTGCCAAGTTTAATCGCGGAACACCATTTTTGAAAGTGACTTTTGATTTTTTATCGATTTTTCCGTTATGTCCCGTTTTGTCCATGTTAGACGGGGCCTAAGGAGATGAGACTCGGTATGGATGTTCTTTAGGACATCATCAATGATACTACCAAGTTTAATCGCGGAACACCATTTTTTATAGTGACTTTTGATTTTTTATCGATTTTTCCATTATGTCCCGTTTTCTCCATGTCAGACGGGGCCTAAGGAGATGAGACTCGGTATAGGAGTTCTTTAGGACATCATCAATGATACTGCCAAGTTTAATCGCGGAACACCATTTTTGAAAATTACTTTTGATTTTTTATCGATTTTTCCATTATGTCCCGTTTTGTCCATGTTAGTCGGGGCCTAAGGAGATGAGACTCGGTATAGGAGTTCTTTAGGACATCTTCAATGATACTGCCAAGTTTAATCGCGGAACACCATTTTTGAAAGTGACTTTTGATTTTTTATCGATTTTTCCATTATGTCCCGTTTTCTCCATGTCAGACTAAGGAGATGAGACTCGGTACAGGAGTTCTTTAGGACATCATCAATGATACTGCCAAGTTTAATCGCGGAACACCATTTTTGAAAGTGACTTTTGATTTTTTATCGATTTTTCCATTATGTCCCGTTTTGTCCATGTTAGACGGGGCCTAAGGAGATGAGACTCGGTATAGGAGTTCTTTAGGACATCATCAATGATACTACCAAGTTTAATCGCGGAACACCATTTTTGAAAGTGACTTTTGATTTTTTATCGATTTTTCCATTATGTCCCGTTTTGTCCATGTTAGACGGGGCCTAAGGATATGAGACTCGGTATAGGAGTTCTTTAGGACTTCATCAATGATACTGCCACGTTTAATCGCGGAACGCCATTTTTGAAAGTGACTTTTGATTTTTTATCGATTTTTCCATCATGTCCCGTTTTGTCCATGTTAGACGGGGCCTAAGGATATGAGACTCGGTATAGGAGTTCTTCAGGACATCATCAATGATACTGCCAAGTTTAATCGCGGAACACCATTTTTGAAAGTGACTTTTGATTTTTTATCGATTTTTCCATTATGTCCCGTTTTCTCCATGTCAGACTAAGGAGATGAGACTCGGTACAGGAGTTCTTTAGGACATCATCAATGATACTGCCAAGTTTAATCGCGGAACACCATTTTTGAAAATGACTTTTGATTTTTTATCGATTTTTCCATTACGTCCCGTTTTGTCCATGTTAGTCGGGGCCTAAGGAGATGAGACTCGGTATAGGAGTTCTTTAGGACATCATCAATGATACTGCCAAGTTTAATCGCGGAACACCATTTTTGAAAGTGACTTTTGATTTTTTATCGATTTTTCCATTATGTCCCGTTTTCTCCATGTCAGACTAAGGAGATGAGACTCGGTATAGGAGTTCTTTAGGACATCATCAATGACACTGCCAAGTTTAATCGCGGAACACCATTTTTGAAAGTGACTTTTGATTTTTTATCGATTTTTCCATTATGTCCCGTTTTCTCCATGTCAGACGGGGCCTAAGGAGATGAGACTCGGTATAGAAGTTCTTTAGGACGTCATCAATGATACTGCCAAGTTTAATCGCGGAACACCATTTTTGAAAGTGACTTTTGATTTTTTATCGATTTTTCCATTATGTCCCGTTTTCTCCATGTCAGACGGGGCCTAAGGAGATGAGACTCGGTATAGGAGTTCTTTAGGACATCGTCAATGATACTACCAAGTTTAATCGCGGAACTCCATTTTTCACGACCTACATTTTTTTTTTCGATTCTTCTGCGTCTTTATAATCACGCAGGCGAATGGAGAAAAATTTATATTTTTCGAAACAAAAGTTTAAAATTTAGTTATGACATTATCCATGTTGTCTTAAAAATTGCTGCTAAAACAGGCTGCTAACTTCACATTTTGGCTGCTGTAACTGGCTGCCAACTTCACACTTTGGCTGCTGTAATGCGGCTGCTAGTTTCACACCGATGTGCATAGGGGGGTGCGGCCGGTATAAATTACCGGGGCCCGGGTTCCAAAGGGGCCCGGCCCGTCAAATATATTCTTATGGTACAGGATTATTGGTTATAAATGGCACCCACTATACCTTTTTTATTTGACATTTTAGGAAAAAGTGTCTCAAATAGAAGTTTTATGGTTGAAGTTAATATTTTTCTAAAACTCACTTTCGCATACTTTTACAGTGTTTCAGAAAAACTGGTCGTGATCAAGGTTGTTTGGGAGAGGTAGATTGCCTGATACCTCCATGATGTCATCTGTGTGGGTGTCTCAACATTTTTAGTTTTCGATAGATTTTTCAACTACTTGATGTGCCGGAACTTGAATGGGTTTTCGAGAATTTTATCGGAGAACTCACCTCATCATCTATGTTGAATCTCTACTTAAGAGTTCCTGAAAATGCTCCTTCCATTAGAAGTTACAATAGGCGAGATCTTTAAGTAGCTGGGTCCCAAGGTTGTTTGAAAGAGGTAGGTTGCCTGATAACATTATGACGTCATCTGGGTGCCTCAACATAATGCAAATCTCCATAAGGCACCCGAGATGCGTCATCAAGTTATATCCGTTACCAGACAATCTTTTAACTTTAGGAACCTTGGTCGTGGTCCAACTCTTCCAGCACAGGTTTCACTTCAAAAATACCTAAAAAAATTATACCCGAGGCGTGCTTTTTTAACGACTCTTGGGTAAGAGTTTGGGCAGACGTGACACTCAAAAATGTTTGGAGTCGCTTTAGGGGGGCCCGTCGAAATGGCTGTACTGGAGCCCGCGCGTGCTTTGCCCGGCCCTGATATTTATATAAATATCCAATTATCCGATATATATCGGATATATACAGGGTGACACAAGGAATTGGGAACAACCTATAACTTTTTTAATATATAAGTTGAAAATTTGAAATTTGAGGAGCTTAAACGAGACAAATTTTTGAGTTTTTTAGAAGTAAATTGCGTTACCAGTTACTTCCGGTTAAACCGAAAGTGGCCATAACTTTTAATTTTCAAATGAAATACCCCGTATTTTTTGAGTTTTCTGGTATCAGCAGATCATTTTACGTATGATAGAAACATTTTTGAGAGATTTATAACAAAACTAAAAAAAAAAATTGCAGTAAAAATAAAGATTTTTCAAAAGTCGTTGGGTTATTTCTCAGCGGATTTTAAAAATGTTGGTATCAAAAAATAGGGGAAAAAATCTAGTTTCAGAAAATTGATAGGTCCCGGCATGGCTACATTTGAAAAATATGGAATACTTTGAACACACCTCTTTTTTTAATTTTGATTTGAAATTATGGCGTTCAGTTAGGAAAAAATTGAAGTTACAGATTTCCCTGACATTGAGAATATCCAACTAAATCAATTTACACCCGTGGCAGCGCCGAATTTTTTTTTTCTAAAAATTAATTCAATTTGTTTTCTTGTTAAAAATTAATTCAATTTTTTTTTTTTGTTAAAAACTTTCCAAAAATGCTCCTATCATACTTAAAACGATCTGCTGATGCCAGAAAACTTGAAAAATACCGGGTGTCCTATTTGAAAATCAAAAGTTGTGGTCAGTTCCAGTTAAACTGGAAGTGACTGGTAACGCAATTTACTTCTAAAAAACTCAAAAAGTTGCTTCTTTTAAGCTCCCCAAATTTCAAATTTTCAACCTATGTATTAAAAAAGTTATAGGCTGTTCCTTATTCCTTGTGTCACCCTGTATATCAAAATTTGGATATTTATTTATATTTTTAATTACTTGAATTAGTTCATCTGTTTTCTGTTATCTATATTATTAAAATTCAAAATAACTTTATGGTAAATTTAATAAAATGTTAAAAACATATAAAGTTGGTAAGGCGATAACAAGTTTGATGGCCATTTGCACCGCTATAACTTAAGGGCTATTTAATCCAAGTGAACCTTTGAATGTGACTTTTGTAGAAACAAAATTCACATTCAAAGCTCCACTTAGATTAAATATCCCTTAAGTGATAGCTGTGCAATGGCCATTTAGTGATCTAAGGTTTTAGTGCTCCTATCTCTTATACATATGTGTAGGAATGTAAAGTGTAGTAGGTAAATAAAAATTCGAGTTTAAGAATATGAAAACATAACTCTGAACTCAACAACGAACAGAAAACTACAACTTAGGGTGGGTATTATAAAACTATTTTGACAGAATAACTAGAAGTTACTTCTGAAACGACGTTATTTTTCATAGTAATTCCAGAAGTTAACATTTAGTTATCTGTCAAAATAGTTTCATATACCCTAAAAAACCTGATATTTCTTATACACAAATGAAAATAAATAAAATAATAATTGATAATTGACATAATATAGATTGTTTTGGCCGAGATCCCTGTGATTTCCTTCTCATAAATATACTACGGCCATTAAACTTCACAACATAAAATAATAAAACTTATATAAAATAAGAGAAGAAGGCATTACGAATAATATTGATATATATCATGATATTTATAGCATAAATATCATGATATTTATCAAGATATATATCAGGATATTTATCGGTGATATATATCCTGCCAACCCTGCCAATTATTATTAAAATCAAACATATGTACAGGGTGTTAATAAATACTGGGATCAAAGTTCTAGGATAAATAGTATTTATTAAAATAAGAAAAAAATTAATAGAAACATGGGTCTGCGAATGCTTAGTTTCCAAGATACAGGGTGTCAAAGTTTGAAAAAAAATCGTTTTTTTTAGCTCAAAAATCCCTTTTCCAATTTTCTCTTTCAAATTTGGCAGGTTTGTTTATGATAACAAAAGATATCTTTTGAGTTTTGACTGTAATATGACTTAATCTTCAAAAATATCAAAGTGTTAAAAAAATAGTGACGTCCTGTTTGTTTCCTTTTTTCCAACGTAGTTGTCCTCTGGGGCGCCACTAGAATAATTTTGGTAAATCTAGTTGAATCAAAAGATTATACCTTTTGTTATTATTACAAACAAATCTGCCAAATTTAAAGAAATTCGAGAAACGGATTTTGAAAAAACGATTTTTTCAAACTTTGACACCCTGTATCTCGACAACTAAGCATTTGCGGACCTATGTTTCTATCAACTTTTTTCTTATTTTAATGAGTACTATATATCCTAGAAGTTTGATCCCACTATTTATCAACACCCTGTATAAAGAGAGCTATGCAATGCCAATAAAATACAAATATGGGGGGTGTCCCATTCAAAGAACACAACTTTGGTTGATATTCCAAAGTCAAAGGCATTTTATAAATAAATAAATAATAAAATCTGAATTATTCTTCTATTGGACAAAGATCTCCAAAAATAGCTGAGAGCCAAGTTTGAAGTTGTTCGAGAGCTAGGATCAGTTTGATGCTCATTGCCTAAATTTGTTAACTTACTCCTTTGCAGTTCTGTTTCTGAGCAGTCCACAATTTGTAGATGACGAATGTCAAATAACATTTTGTTAACCCAAGTTTCACCCTGTAAAAATTGAAACAAAAAATTAAAAATATTATTGATACGAGACGAGTAGTGATGGCAAATTACCAGTAATTTATAATTTGGTAAGAACATTAGGTAAATTACGGTAAATTTCAAAATACAGCAAAGCAAAAGTGGAAGTGACAGATTAATATCCCTTAGGGCCGGTTTATTCACCTTCTGATAAACTGTCAGGTATGCAATCTGACGGATAATAATGCAATTTGTAATCCCATTGGTCAGCCAGTTATCCGCCGACCAATAGAATTATAGAACGGTATATTTACTCGTATATTTATCTTGCAGATAGTAACCAGCAACTTTAACTGAAGATGAATAAACCGAAACTGGGCCTTCCACAAGAGTAGTAATTGTTCATAGCTTGAAAAAAAAAACAAATTCTACAAAACGATAGTCATATGAAGTAATTGTTCATTTAGTTTAGAAAAACATATTTTTTCCGCAAACGTCAAAAAATGACGACTTTATAACCTCAATTCTTAATGTTGAAGTTTGACTTCACAGACGTCATTTTTTTGGTTACTTTTTTGTCCGCGCGTTCCGTGAGCGTACAAAAATAGCTATTTATACAACAAGTTACGAAATGAGTGTCTTTTAGGCACGCGACGTGAAAATTGTCCAACGAGGCGTAGCCGAGTTGGACAACACGTCGAGTGACTAAAAGACATCGTTTCGTTACGTGTTGTATACAAGATTTTTTCTACTGGCGTTTTATACTGAAAAAAAAAACATAATTTTATTCCTCGTAAATAAGAGCCGATCACGCCAAAAAAGTTTGGCACCTGCTTTTGATTGACACCTTTCATGAGGTTTTATTGATTGAAAATTGAAATCTTATTAAAAAAAACAACAGAAAGTTCTGTTTTGAGTAACCCAAACGTTTACTTTAGTAGTTCAAATAATTGCATTTACAACATTTATGAAAAAATAGACAAAATTCAAATCTGTGTTTTTTATTTCTGAACAATGAGTGACACTTTTAGGCACTAGTGCTTAAAAGTGTCACTTTTACGCACTAGTGCTTAAAAGTATCACTTTTACGCACTAGTGCTTAAAAGAATGCCATTTAAAAACTAAAATGACAATCGAAAAGTCGCTATTATGAAACGTCAGTAGAAAAAGTACTTTTTTGTACGCTCACGGCCGGACAAAAAAGTGACGTCACAGAAATTTCCTAGATTCCATCGCTTTAAACACCGTTTGCGGAAAAAATCGTATGTTTTATTCGGAGAAAAGACTTTTTTGTGGCTCGTCTAAAATTGTCGGCCTCACTACGTTCGGCAGTCAAACATTTAGTCTCGCCACAAAAAGTATCACTTTTACTCCTAATAAAACAATATACTATTACAAAACAGCAGCTATATAAAGTTCATATAGCTTTGAAAAAATTACTATAGGTCTGTTCCAACACGTCAAAAATCATCCTATGAACTATTGGGACCTATTTTGTATACAAATTCCGGATCCTATGCATAAATTTTAGGCTTTGCGCAAAATCGTGACTGTATGTACATTGTAAGGTTTCCTCTCGGCTTTCCTGCTGTGTTGGAACAAAGCTTATAACTATATCAAACTATGCCTCCATCCCAGTCTGCTTCTTCCAAGTCAATAAACGTTTCGGATTCTGCACAGCATATTTTATGGCATAATATTCCTGAGAATATTTCATGGAAACTTACTGAGAAAATTACTGTAACTTACCAGTTTAAAATTCTCATTTTGGTAATATTACCCCAAGGGTGAGGTAATATTATCGTAATTTAAGTAATATTACCGAATTTCTTTCGGAGAATATGCTCTCTCGCTTGTCTTATCCAAGAGAAAATGAGTCTTTCATCTTAACAAGAGACCCTCTATACAAGACAAGAGACCTTTTCTCTCGTCAGTTTTGGTGCATAGTAGGATAATTTTGACTCCGAGGTCAAGAAAATGCCAAAATGTATTATTGCTCCTTAACTAAGATAAAGATGTCATATTACCCATAATACTATAATACCCAAGGTTCTGGAGAATATTGGACATTTACACATACTTTTTTTTATCTTAACAAAGGTTCGGGACGCGGGACGCCACTGGAATAATGAAGCCAATTTTAATTACTTGAAAATGGTTTCAATGAATTAAACTTTTTTTTGTGATATAAATAGATTTTGTTTTCCAAAATTAAATAATGTTTGAAGAAAGGAGCCATTTCCGTACACATATTTATGGGATTTTTTCTATAAGGAATGGCACTTGATGTTAGGGAACCAACTATGGAAATACCCTGTGGGTATATTTAAATAAATATTTTTTTTTTTTTTTAGAAATAAGTATGTTAGAGTCACTAATAACATTTAAACTCGCCTACTTTTTGAAATTGTCAGAGAGCTACTGAGAACATTTTGCATACAATTCAGATTTTAGATAAAAAGTTATAAGGTCTGTTTGCACAGAAATCACAAACCAGTCAGAGTGAGTTTCATCGGTTGAAAACAGTCAGAAAACTAGTTTCCGTTTCCACCAATGAAATTCACTCTGACTGGTTTGTAATTTCTGTGCAAACAGGCCTATTGAAATATATGAAATAAAACAATTTCTATTTAGTTATTTTAAGCATTTATAAGCACATAACAATGAATATATATTGCTTGAGAGAACTCGAGAAATGCTAAGTGAGAGGCAGCATTCTCTCGTCTCGTCTTAAAGTTTCTTTTTGAGAGAAAATTTTTCTTTCGTCCCGTCTTGACAAGAATTGTCTCGTCTCAGCGGCATGACTTAAAAATATCACTTATAAAATACCATTAACTACTAGCGCAAGAATTAGTGCCTAAATTACCAATTACCTATATCATATCTGATTGGAAATTTTTTCAAACTCACAAATATTTTGAAAGTTATCCCTAGTCGAAGATTGAATAATAATAATCTCAAATTATTCATTAGCGAGAAAAAAGTTGACCATAATGATTTAGGAACAGCAACTATAAAAACAAAAACAATTAGGATAAAGTTTTTCTATACCAAAAATATATATTCCAAATATAAAACAAATAATGCCAATACTTGTTAAATGTAAGAAAAACTAGTCTGCAACCAGCAGGTGTCGCGATTGCGGCACCGATGTTCCACTAACTATAGAAAACAAAAAAAAGTGGCGACGATGAGGTAACTAATTTTCGATTTTTAGCCTGAACATAGGTGCTGTCTATTTGGTTTGTACGAAAATGTTTGTCCAAATACCATTATCATTTTTTAGGCATTTGAAACTCCCGCAAAATACTTCTTGCAAAATCATGTGAATGACAGTTGAGTGAGTTTATGAATTTCATAGATTACACTGATTACAGTGATTACAGCACTATCAGAAATCTTTTAGAACTTTCTCGGGCTAGTGTGTGTTTTTCGTTTATTGTCAATGCCGTTTTGCTTTGTTCATACTAAAGAAGATCAAAATTAAGTAAAGTTTTTTGAATATCATTGCAGCCCAAAAAAACAAAAATAGAAATCCTCACAGACAAAAGCCTTTGTAGATGGAGAAGGCAAACTAAGCAATTGGCAACAGGTACAAGAAAAGTAAAATTAAATTTAGGAAGGACATGGAAATACAAAACAAAGGCGGTTATTTTGGGCTGACTGAACTCCCTGAAGCTGATGCAGACAATAAAAACCGGACGACTTCCCGGTTCAGTAGACTGTGGCCATCAAGGACGTTTAAAGGCTTGTCAGAAATAATAAGGACGATGACTTGAGTGGAACCGGTCAAAGGAATATGCACCGATCTTTGTTGAATGCTATTGTAGATTCATAAGCATGCCAAAGCTATACTGATGGAAAAAACTTGCTCTACTTTCTGCTTACACAATAGGCAGTAATTTATTATCTACAATAAAAAAAAATCTGAACAGGGAAGCAATTGATTTATTAATATAGGCTAATAGCCCTGGAATGTTTACCAAATGTCAAATAAACATGTTGCAACATTGAGAATTTACCTTGCTAGGTGAATATATTATATCAGTAAAAACAAAAGTAGAGAATGAAAATTAAGCTGGAACTTATGGGCGCATATTTACACTTAAAAGCATCGTTATCGAAATTAAGAATAGTCATTACTTATACACACATATGTTTATTGTTAAAATACTGAAAAATAAACTAAGACAAAAGACAAAGACCTAAACATCATTTATTATCAACGTGATACTTTGTCTTGCCAGTTATCTTTTTTCACTTAATTTTCTTTATTATAATCTTTGAAGGCCGTCCACCTAGAATGCGTAAAAGCAGTATAATTTAGGCGCTGCCAAGGAGAGTACTATTATAGGTCTACACTACACTGCGACATTCTCAAGGCAACTAGTTACGCGTGTTAATACTTAAATGGTTTTCTGAATTTAGATTTTATTGATGTGTATGTGTTTATGAAAAATATTTAAATATTCGATGAACTTTTTCTGGTCCACATGCAAAAACACCTTAATATCGGTTTTTTAAACTTTCATTGTTTGATAATGAGCCAAGGTCAAGCACTCACTCATTTGATTGTAAAGTCTACAAAAATTTTTTGGCAAAATATTATTTTTAAAAAGGCATTTATTTGATTTAGAATAAAAATAATTTAGTGTAAACTTTCTTAGGCGAGAGTATCTCTATTGGTTCGGCTTCATTAGTTTTTGGTGGGTTTTGAAATTATAATATTTTGTTGAATTTTGCAATCAATGAGGTGAAAGTGAATGGTGTTTATAACTTGGGGGCTGAAAGAGAATAATTTGCTTGATAATTTGTCTATGCTTCTTGAACCAATAAATAATATATTTTTGACAACTATAATCTAACAGAGGAAACTATTTTGACTGAAGGCCATGAATTTTTAGCTTCCTCAATTATATTCCTATCCAAAACATATTTGAATGATTTGCTAGATTGAAACTTGCAAGAATATATATTTGTTGGACTCTACCTCTTTGGGATATTTTACTTTTGAGAGGTATTTCCAAATACTTGTCGAACTTGTCCAGCAGTTATTATAATAGTAAACCATATGCCAATTATGTTTTTTTAACATGCCTACCCAAAATAATTTAGACCCCAAACTAGAAAATATTGATGAGGGAACCAGAGGAGGACTAATGTTATGAAATCCTAATTTACTGTGGATTCGTCAATATTGATTTATTCAAGGATTTATTGGTGAAAAATTCATTGTGTAAAATCTCCAGCAGAATTTTTTTGCTGTTGCAAATAATATCAGAAATGAATGCTATCTGTTCAGGGTCTATTATTTAAATTCCCAAATAAATCTGATCATTAACCTTGAGAATTTGCTTGGAACGGAACCTTTTATTAGTTTCGATAAGATTGAAAATATACATGGCTGATTCAAGGTCTATGACATCTGTAAAATTGAGACGCAGTAACATTACGAATAAATGGTGATAAAATGGGAATATGCATATACCATATACATAATCGAATGTTAAGTTGACCAGATAATACTTACAAACATTACTACGGGACTTTTGTGACATTGCAACCTGAGTCTTTTACTGAGTATTGATTTTAAAACATTTTCTTAGTTCCAATAAGTACTAATTGATAAATACTAATTAGCTACCCTGAACTGTGGAGATTTCTCGTATAGGTGAATTATCTCGTGAATATTGAAAAATGTTTATGCAACAAAGTTTCAAAAAAATACGTTGACGTCGATATCTACCTCACCCCACAACCGCTTTAATTACCTTGTCAATGATATAGGAGACATGCGGACATAAAGTGCTAATAACCAACCCGCATAATGAATGATAGCACAAAATACATGAAGGACTGAAAGCCCACATTTGTTTTCTTGTTATAAATGCAAACCAGATCAGGTGGTGGTACACAGTTAATAATTAAAAAAAAAAAGAAGCATCAAGGATCTATAAGCAAAGATATGTTTATTCCAATTTCCAATACAGATAGTCTGTAGTCTGTACCTATAAGAATTAATTATTTTCCATGTGCAATAATGTGCAATATCCTTATGGTATTGTGGTTTTCTTATTCCCAAAAACAAAACATTCTGCATACACCAGAAATAACCGAAATTAAATCAATCAAATTCTTCAGCACGTTAATTTTTCCTTATCAATTAAGATTGTGCGCCAAAGCATCTAGCAAAGGTTGAAGTTGAATCGAATTTATTATTCAGGTTGAAAAAAATTGGGCCAGTATCAGCTGTGCCGCGCGTGCGACAAACCCAGACGAGCCATGCATGCTACATAATAATAGCAGGAATGTGTTTTTTGAAGGTCGATTATCGCCGAATTAGTTTTTGAAGGCTGGCGAAATATCTGCTAGATCAACATTTATTCAGTAGTACCAAATTTAAAATACGATGGTTAGTCTTTGACTGCCCATCATGAACTTTATTATTCACCTGAATTTTTCGATTTTTTGGAGCCTGGGGATGAAGTCCCAATAATTAATACAAGGCAAAAAAATTAAAAACATAAATAAATGTTGTAAGGATACAAATTACTGGCCATTGTGGCCAATGGGTTCCATATTTTGTATCTTGTTTTTTGTATCTGAGAATCAGCTTTATTTTCCGACAATAAAGTATATTTTGATTGATTGATTGAAACGAAACCACCTTCGAGATTTTTTCAATATTACAAAGGAAACATAAATAGATAAATAAATATCGTCTTTATTAATCGAATGCCATACATTACATTATTTGAGATGTCTGATGTGTAATGTGCACACCTAGGGTGTGGATGGCAAAGTTTAACCATTGGCCATTTTCCCACTTAACCATCGACACCCCTAGTGATGTGAACAAGGGAACGTTCTGATTGTGCTTTCGAGAACGTTCGCGCACGGAAAAAAGGTTCGTGCTGAATATTACCTTCGGAGCACGATAGAGAATATTCAGCACGTTTTCAAGCATGATTTTAACCAATAAAATCGCATGACGCCAACCCCCAGCCAATAAGATGTTTACAAAAGTGACGTGACTCTTGCACCCAATAAAATCACTCTAAGGCTAAGCACATAGTGGAGCGGTGAGCAGAGCAGCGAGCAGGGCGGAGAGCAGAGCATCAATTGATCAGAGAGTAGATGAAAGAATTGTATGCACATAGTGGCGAGTTAATACTCGAGTGAAAAAGATAAAAATTAATAATTTGCTTTTAACTGAAACGTCGTATTTAAGAATTTGGTATTTGATGAGAAGACACAGAAAAAAAAGGAGGTGTGTGCACACCATATAAACAGAAGCAGACTTTGATTAGGCGAATATCACCATTTATTTATATGAGGAATTACGGCAACATCTAGAAAAATTTCACTCTTATCTTCGAATCAATATTAAAACTTTTGATTACATTTTGGAGAAAATAGAATAAAGATTGGTAAAAAAATGGACTAACTTTAACATAAACCCAATTGGCCAGCAACAATTAATAATATAATACATTTTTCATTACTCGTTGACTTCATTTCCCCTGCTTCATCATCCCACAACTTATCTAATATGTATCGGTTATGATGTTGGGGATCTTTTTGGTCTCACAATGGATTTTTAAGAAAAATACTACTTATTATAATTGTTCAAAGTCCATTTTTACAACACAGACACAAACGAGCAAAGTAGAAAAATCAAACTTGCTTGAACGCGTCGCTTTGCTCGATATTTACAGCGCTGCTAAATCTCCGCACTGCTCTTCTCTATGTATCAAACAATTCAATCTCGTATGTTAGTTTTCGCTGCTTTGATCTCCTCACTGCTCACTACTTTGCTCGTCGCTCCACTATGTGCTTACCCTAATGCCGTAAATCGCTGACGTGTTGACACAGGTTGATGCGCTCCGCGAAAAACAGTTGTTTATTTTTTGTTGTGGTGTGGGGTTTGATAGTGTGTAAATTAAATAATACAGGTAAAGTCCGTCGATTTTAATCTGATACTCGGAAGGAATGTGAGCTGGTGCCTGGTAGCACCCTACACTAGAACGCCAATAGTCACCTGACGTCATACCTGTTTTTGCCATATACTTCACCCCCTTGCTCATTATACGGAAAGTGTCAGATTAAAAACGACGGACAATACCTAACCTGTGCTGCGCGTGCCTTCTGTGTGTTAAATTATAAAGAATGCCTAGAGGAAAGTGTAATGCCTTTAACTTTTATACCATTAAAAAACGAAATGGAAACAACATTTATGCATGCAAATTTTGCCAGGTAGAATATACCCTACAAATTAGAATAATTATTGTTGTCAAAAAAACATGACACGAATTATGAGATTAACTATTATATTTTCCTAAGAAGTTTGAGAATTTTCAGCATATTTATGAAGAATTTCCAGAATATTCAGAACTTTCACGAGAAATTTGGGAATTTTCGGAAATTTGAAAAAAATCAGAACTTATTTAGAAAAATGTTTTCTTTTATTCAGCTGCTGATAAGAAGCGCAAATTCTCGGGTCCTGCTCGTTTTTGCTCGATTATTCTCGTTAATTCTCGATCGTGCTCGGAGAACGTTCTCCTAAAATACTTGCTCGAGCATTTTACATCACTAGACACCCCACAGTATATCACCATAAAGATATACCCAACTTACATCCCACACACCACCACCATACCCCTACAATATACAGAAATAAAGCACAAAACGGTTTAGATGAACCTAATTTTATTTTTATTTTTTCAAATTTCCAGTAAATGTGCCCTGTATTTTGTTTTAAACATCCTTAAATTACATAACATAACATTTGTGTTGCTTGACCATACTATAAGTAAAACTTCTTCAAAACAATGTAGTTCTGTGCCTTGGTATTGTAAAGCAATTTCGATCTCTTGAATTAACATTATGTACATTAGCCCTAAGCTCCAACAGTTTGTTCATATCATCATCACATCTCAGCCAACCAAGTTTCCTAATGTTGTTTGACACCGAATCATACTTCCTTAGACCAAATATAAATCTACAACATGTGTTCTGTATAAACTGCACTCTCTTCCTTGTTACAACATCTAAAAAGGGATAATAAACAATATAACAGTAACTATAAATAGACATGATAAGGGTCTCACACAATTTCTTTCTCATTTTATAATTCAATATATACCTATTTGAATGTAAGAGTTTCATTTTAACATAACTCTACTGCAGTAGACTCCGAACCTGTTTATGAAACCTCAAATCAACATCTAAATGAAGTCCAAGATTTTTGGCACAGGCAGAGAAGGTCAAAACTTCCCCTTCAATTTGAAGTTGCAACCGATCTGGAACCCAGCTTCGCTGATTCCTATTACAAAATACAAGAACTTCAGTTTTATTTGAGTTAATTTTCAAATTGTACTCCCTAGAATACTGCAAGATAGCGTCCAAGTCATCATTCACCACACCTGCAGCTCCCTCAAGGTCAGAGGGATCGAACCTAAACAGTAGCTGAGTCTCATCTGCATAAGCCTGCAAATGTGAATTTGAAACTACTGAAATAATATCAGATGTATATACCACAAACAAAAGAGGGCCAAGAATCGACCCTTGAGGCACCCCCGACACCACATCTGCGGCCTGTGACACCCTATCTCCAATTCTCACAATCTGGGATCTACTAGCTAAGTAGGAATTGAAAAAGAATATCGGGATTTTATCAAAACCATAAAATAACAGCTTAGCACAAATTGAATGATGGTCAATGACTTTGAATAATCAAGAGGGACCAAAATGGCTGCCAGTTTTCTATTTAGGGCTCTAAGAATGTCATCAGTAATATTTAGAAGAGCTGAAGTTGTACTATGGTCAATCAACCCATTATTTCTCAGATAATCTGAGAGGTGTTGAAAGAATTTATTTCCTACTGAACTATTGTAACCATGTAATACCTTGGTTACGATAATCATAAACAGGGTCTCTCGCGCGGAAGTTAAGGATTTCATAACTCCCGCGTGGGAGTTAAGGATATCATAACTCTCAAGGGAGTTAAGGATTTCCATAACTCCCGCTTTTACCTTGAATGGGTGAATTTTTGACAAAAAATAGAAATTTTGGTTTATGGTTTATTCCCTTATAAAAATGGACAAAATACAGTAAATTCAGTAGGAAATAAAATTATCTATGTACCACAGGAACTATCAGGTGTTAATAGCCACAGGCAATTGGTGTCCCTCGGGCCGAAGGCTCTCGGGACACAAACTTTGCCCTGGGGTATTAACACGCTCATAATTCCCTTGATACATAAATAACTATTATTGCTTTTCGAACTGGAGTGATCAACGATCTTTTCCAACACTGTGGAAAATATCCCCTTTCTAAGCAGCTGTTTATTATGTGGGTTATATGTTTGAGAACAAAAGGCAGGCATAGCTTAATCATGTGAAGTGTCAAGCCATCACATCCTTCTGCATTAGATTTTACCATAAATGCATTTGATCTTACTAGCCTAAAAGAAAACCTAATGTTTTCATTGTACTTATTATTATTATACCTAATACGATATTCCATTATCACAATTGTTTGTCTTTTGGAAAATGCTACAAAAATATTGATTTAGGGAATCTGCATTGATGGATGCTGGCATATTTATATCTCCCTTAGGAGCATGAACATTAAAATCTTGAAGTGTTTTCCATATTTTACGTACATCTTTTCCACTTTCTACATAGGTCAAATTTGCAGCCTTTTCACGACGTATAGCTGATTTCGTCTAATTTTTAAGACTTATAATGTTGACAATTTTCCACTGTATTTCTTAACCTTGCCTGAACTCTAGCATTATCCCTTTGTCTCATTAGACATTTTATAGATTCCGTTAGCCATGGAGCGTGAGGCTTACTCACCCTTACAGTTCTAAGTGGAGCATGTTTTGCGAACAAGCCCTCTAAGTTCTCATTCATAAACCGATCTTTATCTTCCATATCATAAAAATAAAATAAACTATCCCACTGGACATGTGTTAAGTCTGCTAAGATGGCCTGTTCGTCAAAATTTTCAAAATCTCTAAAAGTGACTCGGTTTAACAATTTTTGTGTTCAATGGTATTTCTGTAATACAAAAAGCCAGCATATGATCACTTATTTTACTTGCATCAAGTGCACCACTTCCAATCATCATCTCTTTATTCAATACAAAAATTGGATCTAACAAGGTGCCAGAATTATTGGCAATTTTATTTGGTTCATCTATCACCTGTTAAAAGCCATAGCTATCAAATAATTGACTCATAGGATTCATAATATTCATCATATTAATATTTAAATCGCCAAAAACTACGAGATAATTATCAACTGGCATAATTTCAGGCAAAAAAGTATCCAACACATTTTCACATTCTAAAATGTTATATCCTGTATGATACAATATACCCCAATTGCCATTATTGTTTTCCTATACAATCTTACCCTAATCCAAAAATATTCAAAACCTGCTTCAACAGGTGAATCAGTAAACTGTATACACTCACACTGCAGTTCAGATGTTACATAAATAAATGCCAATGCCTCCCCCTCTTCCTGCCCCTTGGTCCTTCCTGAAGAAGTTATAACCCAGTAGTGCCACAACATCAGACGACGTGTTACTATTTAACCAGGTTTCAGTCACCCCCATAATGTCATATTAATTTGTTTGAACCCGATTTTTAAATTCAGCAAGCCCGGTGAAAATTGCCTTAACTTCAAATTGGCCAAACGTAAAACGGTATTTTTTATATTGTTTTTTACCATCACAATTGCTACAATTACAAATAGGTTCCTAGTCTGCACTGTCTGTATAAAAATAGTTCACTTTTTTGCTTATCCCTTGAATAATACCAACCCTATTGAGAACAGGTATTCTTGACCAATCAAGTCTCACCCTTTCCCGGCCAATCAAAACACTATGTG
The DNA here is from genome assembly GCA_917834065.1 of Ceutorhynchus assimilis. NCBI lineage: Eukaryota > Metazoa > Arthropoda > Insecta > Coleoptera > Curculionidae > Ceutorhynchus > Ceutorhynchus assimilis. The sequence goes on along the minus strand of OU892278.1, from coordinate 29,424,051 downwards.
TTCGTTGATCGGTTTCGACTATTGAATCAACTTTTTTAAACTGATTTTCTGCGTTTTTCAGTATCTTCATGTAAAACTTCTTGTCCACATTAAGCTCATTGTATTTTACAATCTCCCTTACAATGGCTTCATCATCTTCTTCAAAATTAACATCTGAGCTGCTTAGATTTATAATCTTTAACTTTGGTTTTCTTTTGCTCGGAATTTCAACATGACCATCCTCGACGTTTTGAACCTAACTTATTTATAATTTTCTAAAATAAACAAAACTCAGTTATGTTTTCCTCTGTATTTTCTTTTTGGTGTTGTGAAAAGTGAAAATCAGTTATGTTATCGCATTTACTCAACTTTATACAGCTAAGTACATAGGGATGACCATGCGCTTTATATACAAAACTATTCAATTGAGAAATTTATGGAATCACGCAAATTATGTGACGTCGGCTTTTCCGCACCAATGTAATTTTGAAACACTGTCTCCATCTCAAATCAGATCATTTCTATTTCTTCTCGTGGTAAGCCTCCAGACCATTGCACAAAATCAGGCCCAATGTGACGTCATCGTTACTGACGTCATAAAAAATAATCCCTATATCAGATAGATTCATCTCTGTTCATATGTTGATCGATGTCAAAAATGTCGAACTATATTTGTGCCAATTCAGGACATACTTAAAGGTAAGGTTTGTTAGGGCAGCACACGACGCAAAACTCACAATCTGTCGAACGCCACTCACGTCTGCTTAAATCAACCAAGTGTTAATTATGTAGACCGGTTTGTTGGGTTTGTGCAGATAAGCGCAACGTACAGCGTCAGAGGTGTATCAAAATCGTGCTAAACAGATTCTGCTAACGTTTACGTTGTGAGTTGTGCGTCGCGCACTGTCCTAATAAACCGTACCTTTACAATCATGGCATAAAGAAAGATGACATGATACGACGTCACATTGCAATAGCGTTGGACAGCTTTACAAGCCATGTCATCAGAGCTCCAACCAAGCCATTGCCACAATCTCAAATTGACGTCTGTAGCCTGTATACCGCCCATGATTTCTGACCATCATAATATGGTAGTGATTTAACTTCAATATCGATTGTAAGCGAAGCTTTAATGGTCTCAAGGTCTCAAGTAACATTCCAACTTTTTAATTTTGTTCTGGAGACTTTCTATTGGCAGAAGGTTCCAAATCTCTGACGAAAGTGTCACGGTTCCTGACGAACATTCCTAACTTTTGACATACTTCTTCCATTGCATTTTTGAATTTAGTTTAGTTTCCTTTCAGGATTTTCTCGAGTCCAGTTTGCGACTCAGAAATTGTGTGAAACGGTTCTCGCTGAAATTTAAAATTTTCCTGAAGCCATTCCTGTTTTTCTTGTTATTTTTGTTGTCTTCAGGATTTCTTTCCTTGTTTTTTATTTGATCTCCGACACTCCATGTTCTTATTGTTGTATTCGAGCTTTTTCCTCTTGCATTTCTTTCTTACTTCGATCTTGCACTTCTTCTTTTCCTTTCTGTGCACTTCTTGTTTTTCGGTATGTCTTAGGTCTTTCTCTTGTTGTTTTTCTTTGTTTTTCTGGGCTTCCTCTTCTTGTATCTTATCTTCGATATGTTTCATGATGTCCAGCAACATTCTGATTAACTTACTCCATTTTGACGGTTTGCTATCCATATTCACCATAGAATTTTTTGCGCATCCTTCTTGGAACTTGATCGCACTGGACTTGTTTTTCGATATCAGAACCAGTCACACCACGATAAATTTGGCTTCAGGGAGAGTCTGAGTACTGAAAATGCTCTGTGTCGAGTTTCAGAGAAGATTTTAAGAAATTTGGACAGTGGGAAGAAAGTTATAGGTATTTACCTAGATCTGCAAAAATCATTCGACACTGTGGCACATCATATTCTACTCAGTAGACTAGATTGCATATGAATCAGAGGATGCCAAATACTTTAATAAAATCATATCTGACAAATAGATATCAAAAGGTTATCATTTCTGGGGAACTGAGTGACAAGCTGCAGGTGGAGTATGAAGTGCCGCAGGGGACAGTGCTTTCACCACTGCTTTTTATTATCTATATAGATGGGATTATGTCTGCTACTTCAGAGGGTGACGTCCATTGTTTCGTGGATGACACAGGAGTAATAGATAGTGGGAAAAATTGTGAATCAACAAGAATGATAGCTGAAAGGGCAATACAGGAAATGAAATACTGGCTTGATGGTAGTTTGCTCTCATTAAATGTTAATAAAACGAAATTTGTTGCTTTTTCATTCTCAGTTCGTCATTCACCAACTTTTCAAAATTGGAAAATTCATGAGTCAGAATGTTATAATTTTTCCCTCAATTGTAAATATACGTAAAATATAGAGAGAAAAGCCAGTCTAAAATACCTTGGTATTTTGATTGATGAAAACTTAACATGGAAGGAACAAATAATTGCTGTAACTGACAAAATTAGGAAATTAATATTTAAATTTTATGAGATAAGGAATCTAGTAAATCTAAAAATTTTGAAAACAATCTACTATGCACTGGTGGATTCTCTTATAAATTATGGAATTCTAGTTTGGGGTGGTGCAGGAGTGACATTTAAAAAAAAAAAAAAATTGCTCAAAAATGGCTGATAAAAGTAATGTTATTTAAAAGTAAATATTATCCGTCGTTTCTGGTTTACAAAGATAGAAATTTACTATCAATAAAATGTCAGCCTTCAAAACTCCAAGCATACCATGTGTCTGAATCATATCCATATCTATTATGTGGGAACAAAAATTTTCAACTCACTACCACAAAAATTTAAAGACGAGGCTTATTTTGAAATAAAGAAGGATATCACTAAATGGATTGTAGAGAGCAAGTTTCAGATCACATATGTGTGTGTGATCAATCAATTTTGGGTTCTTGAAATGTACTTTTGTTTTTATTGTCTTTGACCATTTTTGATTCTTTGTGAACAGAAGTCTTCAACATTATTATATTTTTTACCATAGTGCGCCAAACTTTAGCAGTAGGATTAGTAGCTAGTAGGAAAATAAGGTGTCATAGTTTATTATATTGTTAATGCATAGAATATATCATCTTGTTATCTGTAATTTAACTTGTGATACTATTGCTGAATTAATAGTTAGCTGAAATCAATCCACTAATTATCCCCCTAAGTGCGGCTATATAAGTCGTTTGATAAATCCTTGTTGGCCAACGATAATCTTAGATTTTGTCAATGTCAATTATGAAATTATTTTTGTATGGCTAGTATGGCATAATCTGAGGTTATTGTTGGGCTAACAAGGACTTAAAACGATTGATCTCGCCAATTATTTCACTATTTAACTCACATTAATACATACACCAATAAATGCCGAGAAATAACCAGACAAATGATCGACAACGCTGTAAACTCTCTAAAAAATAACAGAGCCTACGAACCCGAAGGTATCCCAGCTGAAACACTGAAATACAGCTTCTCAAAACTGAAAAACTTTTCTATCAGTGCTTATGACTAGATACATAAATGGGGAAGCCTCTATACCTGAAGATTGGAAAATCGAATGGATAACTCCATTCCATAAAAAAGGGCCGAAAAACGTGTGTTCCAATTACCGATGCATATCAATGACAAGCACCTTCAACAGACTTTACGGAAAACTACTAACAAGGAGGTTTCAGAACAGGTCGCTTATGCATTGACAACCCTTTTCCCCTAACATAGATTATAGAGAAAAAACGAGCAACTACCAATAAAAAAACGCACCTTCTGTTTGTCAATCTGACTAAATCCTATGACACGGTACCCATTAAAAAGTTGTGGGAAGTAATAGCAAGAACTAGTTTAAATTGTACAGCCATAGAAGCCATTAAATAACTATTTTCGGGGGCGAAATCTCAGATTAAGGTTGGCCAAACATTATCAGAAGAATTTCCAGTGACCAAGGGCCTACGGCAAGGATGCTGCCTTTCGCCGACTCTGTTTAAAATGTATCTTGATCAAGCACTGCTTGAATGGCGCAGAAAATGTAATAAAATGGGAATCCCATTTTCTGATGACTACACACTATACACGCTGACGATCAAGTTGTTATAGCTCAAATAAAGAAGATCTGGAATATATGACTAGAAAGTTAATCGAACAATACCAGCAATGGGGATTACAGATCAACATAAGCAAAAAAAATATGTGTGTGGGAGGAGACCCAGAAGATCTCACACTAGACAACAATTCAGCTATACAAGGTTGCGAGGAATATACATGTCTTGGAGTAAAGATTGATAGCATGGAAAGAAGCAGGGAGAATAACAAAAGGCAAGAAAGCAATTGGGGCATTAAACTCTGTACGGTGGTCGAAAAATATCACGCCAAACTTTAAATCCCTAATATATAATGCTATTGTGGAAAGCATAATGTTATACGGATGCGAAGTGTGGCAATTTAACGAACAAGAACAGCACAGACTGCTATCCACCGATATGGATTTTTTGCTTAGGTCAGCAAGAATATCTCGAGTGGAACATGTGAGAAATGATAGAGTTCACCAGATAATGAAAGTTAAGAAAAATATTACGCAAAACCCTGAAGACAGACAGTTGAAATGGTACGGTCACGTCCAAAGAATGTCACCAGAAAGAATTCCCAAGTTGGTAATGGCATGAACTCCCCAAGAAATACGAGAAAGAGGACGACCTAAATCCTCTTGAATGCAAGGAATATCAAGGGCAATGTCCGAACGCAAGCTTAATGTAGGAGATTGGAATGACCAAGAGATATGGAGAATGGAAACCTGAAGGCGTAGAAGAACGCTATAAGCCGGAAATATATATACCTATACCAATAACTGTCTCTAATTATCCAACTTCTGACATAAAATTGTTAGAAGATTCTGCAGACCCACTAAAAACTCTCCTATCGCTTCTACATATCTTTACCCAACTTACAAACTATGCTCTTTATATACAAAACCATTTAATCAAGAAATCTCCAGAATGCACAAGCTTGTTTCCAATTATGTTAACATGAAGTTTATGTATTTCATAAATACTTTGAAGGTCTTCATCTGAGCCTTTATCAAATACTCGGCAAAACTTTATTCAATTTTTGTTATACCCTAGTTTTTACCTTATGTATTGCAATGTACTTAAGTAATTATCAGTTCTTTTGCTTTTCTGCTTCATTCATTATTCAGCTATAGTTTTATTGTCTTACTAAAACTCAATAATTTTATTATGATTTTTTTCCAGACTAGCTGGGATTGCTTACTCATTCTTTCTACTAGTGCATAGAAAGTTTTGATCATCTATTTTTATAGTTAATGAATTCTAAACTTTTTTATGACAACCAGCAATTTTGTCAGAAACTGTTCTCTTGCGTGGGTAACCTAAGTGTTGCTAGATCAATCCTTTGTTAAGTCCTTGTCAGTTAACAAATACCTAAGATTGTGTCATTGTCAATATGATATTAGATAATTTAGACACGAGTGGGTATTATAGTGCGAATATTCCTTATGCGAATTCCAGTGGAAATTTGACATGGCAATGGTAAAAGATTCATAGTAGACCGTCAGATAGTGACATATTTAGGTGCCCCAAAATCGCCCAAAATCTCGATTTTTCCTTACAAGATTTCGCCCTTATTTCAAACCTTTAGCCACCTGCAACACCCCCTTCTTTGTTTTCACAAAGCCAGGTTTTATTAATTAATCCTTCGGTGAACACAAGTTGCGAGAAAATATGGGCTAGTGCCCATATTTTCTCCTAGTGGACGTCTTTCATTTCTGTTACAGAAAATCGAATTTTCCATATGTTATCCCCAGGAGCCATTTGTAACTAAAAATACCGTCATCCTACTCAAAATGAATGTACTTTTCAACCCTCTTCGAGGCTTGTATGCGAAAATGGGGCACCTAAATATGTCACTATCTGACGGTCTATAGAGGGAATTGTGATTTTTTCTTCTAATATACACTCACCCAAACTTATATGGAATCGCGCATATTCGTAAAATTGGCCTTTTAATTAATCCATATTATAATAAAATTAGGTTCATGGATTTTCATTGATTTTTCCAATAAAAATGGATTAAAGAAACTATTTTGATTCCCAGCAACTAATTTTTTAGCAAAAAATTCTTCAACGAAAATATTCAGTGATTCCATATAAATTTGGGTGAGTGTAATATGCATTTATGCAAAATTTTCAAAAAGATCCAGAAATTTCTATGCGCTTATTATATTATTACTGCTGATATCTACTGTACCTAAGTACTAAATTTAGCTTTCCATGAAACCTAAGTACTCAAGGCTAACAAAATAAAAAAGTGCAGTTTTAAGAGCCAAACTATCATTTTAAGCAGTAGGTATACTAATTCCGATATTTCAGAATTATTCCTCATTTTATGCAGCATCTCAACATTCGACATGCGCAAAAGGTTTCGGATGCTAAGTTTTCACTAATTTTACACAGACGCATTTAATTTTGGATTGCGTCTTGCTTTTTTTAAAATCCGTGACCTCCTTCTTTTAAAAATCTACATTTCTAACTGTTGTTCCTGAAAGATTTTTCCGCCTTGGCCGCGCATCAACTAAAAGTTAATCGTACCACATGCTGGCACAGGAACAAATTAACATTCGTTTTAAGGAGCCCACGTGTACTCAACCGTTGTCACGCCGAGGTCACCAACAAGGATTATCATGCGCCAAGTGATAAGATAAGACACCATTTGAACTAATTCTGGACGTATTTATTAAATTTTAGTTGCGACGCCAAACAACATCATTTCCATCTTTTAAGAACTTTTTTAAATATGTCATCATAATATTTAAAATAGTTTCGATATTTCAATAATTTGATGAGTCAAAAGAAATCAACCGAAAAAGGACCGTCTCGGAGCGAGAAAAAAACTTTAGGTATTTTGACATGTGGAGTTCAAAGCTCTTGGCCTGAGACACCCTTCCGATCCCAAAACGCCGCCCAGAGAATATTCCGGTCGGCGACCCTATCGTGAGGCCCGCGTGGGGCCCCCGCGCTTCTCAGGAGCGGTGATGAATAGACCCCTGAAGGGGGACAGACTGATGGATTGTTACCCTGGGAGAGGATTCCCGAATTTTAAAAGGATAAGGGACCATTGTCCAATTGATTTGATTTATAGTCGGAACTAATACAGTCAGATAATTCCTCTTAATCAGACCCAATATAATATTGTTGGTAGATTGTAGTGTGGTTTGGGAGAGTTGAGAATTCAATCTACTGAAGAAGGCTACTACGGAACATAAAACTCTCTTCAAATTACATTCATATTTTAAAGTATCTAAAAACTCGCTTCACTGATTTTTTCGAACTTTATGAATTTGTAAAATTCACTTATCTCTTTACTTATTTATACACCGATTCTCTTATTTACACTGACTTCTTAACTTACAAACTGCGCGGTTAATATACTAAAATCATTCAACTAGAAAGTATTGTATATTATCAGTTGTTTACTTGATACTACACAATACAATTCCTGAATACTCGCGCTCAGTCGTAGAACTTGCAGAACAATCTGAACAATTTCAGTTTGGAAACAATCTGATCGTAGACGTAAACAATCTCATCTACGTCTATACTATAGTTACCATCTCGCTAATAACAGCAGTATATACTATGTCAAATAAATCCCCTCTAGGATGCCCTTCCAAATATCATATTTTTGATTAAAAAAAGTGAACATTTTACGCTTTTAATAGTCCTACCCATACCCTATGGGTTTGGTGGACTGAATAATGCTTGTTTATCAGTCCTTTGGCCTTTGGCGCCTCGTGAAAACACTGTAACACTAAATATATTCCGAGGTCAAGAATAGAACCCCTAGATTTATGTGGTCAGGCCCAGGCTAGGCCAGCTTTATAGTCATCTGCCATAAGTATCTGGCGGAGGGTTGGACCTGGACCTGACAGTAATTTACAGGTTGAACAAAAGTTACGATCAGTTAGCCCGACGGGTTCTCTACCATGCAGGAAATTACATACAATCATAGTAGTTTTTTTTTTTTTTGGTTAGTTATGGAATTCTACTCGTCTCTCTAAAATTAGACCTGTTATTTATGATTTTGGGGTTCTTATTCCTTTAAAAAATGTTCCAGCATTCAGCATGCACATGAAGGTACTAAAAATTATGAGGGAGATACTTGGGGAAATACCTTTATACATACACAGGGTGTTCCTAAATATCATGTACAAATGGAAGGGGATGATTCTTTTTTTTTTATGACTGAAATAACAACTTAACATAGATCTGCAAACGCTTCTTTATGGATCTACAGTGTGTTAAAATTTCAATATTTTTTTAGTTTTTTCTTTATAGCTCCTGAAATTTTCGAGGGATTTAGCTCAAATTAGGAATATAGGCTACGCAATAGGAGCTGAATGATTGCACATGTCAAACCGAGGAGTGGTTAACTGCTTAAAATATGTACACAGAAATCTTCATTGATTTTGTAGGATTTCGAAGATTTTGAAAATCTTCATAGGATTTTACAAGATTTTAAGAGATTTCAGGTGATTTTAAAGCATTCATTTTAGGGAAGTTAGAAAGGTTTTTAGAGATCCTAAAAGAATTTTTGAAAATGTTAAAGGAATTTTATAGGATTTTGCCGGATTTTTTTTTGTTCTAATAAAATTTTGTTAGATTTTTAAAGATTTTATAGATTTTCAGGGTTTTTAAGTAGATCTTACGAGTTTTTCTAGGATTTTGACCAACTTGTATACAAATTTTCATCAATTACTTAACTGCTCAAAGTTTAGTTAACTCCATAAAATGTGTACAGGGTCATTTTTTATATTTTCCCACCCCCTTAACTTTTTTGTGCCACCGTGTATAAAAAAAATGTAAATGAGAAAGGTGTAGTGCTTGAAAAATAGTTCTCAGAAAACATAGTTTTGTTCATACAGGTTGTTGTAAAAAGTTTAAAAAACAATTTTTTTTTTTTAATGGGACACCCTGTATATTATGACATTTCTGGATTTTGCGAGACATATTTCATGTATAACGTCATATACCTATCGTCAACTGTTTCGGAAATAATGACAGTAGAAAATTGACTTTTTTGCTACTTTGAGAAGCTGTAAAACCTAAACTGTTAATTTTACAGCAAAACCGATTTTACATTCTTGACTGCAGCTTTCCATAAGCTAGCATTTGAAACCAACTTTGAATTTAACCAGAGATTAAATTTAATTGGAATTTCCAATCATGGAACACCAAATTCGGATTTAAATTTGGTGTCAAATGCTAGCTTATGAAAAGCTGTAAAATGTAAAATCGGTTTTGCTGTAAAATTAGGAGTTTAGGTTTTACAGCCTCTCAAAGTTGCAAAAAAGTCAATTTTCTACTGTCATTATTTCCGAAACAGTTGAAGATAGGTATATGACATTATGTATGAAATATGTCTAGAATTTTCCGCATAATCCAGAAATGTCATGATATACAGGGTGTCCCATTACAAAAAAAATTTTTTTTTTTGTTTTCTAAACTCTTGGCAACACCCTGTATGAACAAAACTTTGTTTCCTGAGAACTATTTTTCAAGCACTACAACTTTGCTATCTAATTTTTTTTTATACACAGTGGCACAAAAAAGTTAAGGGGCGTGGGAAAATATAAAAAATGACCCTCTACATAATTAAATCTTGATTTGAAGGATTTTGAGGATTTTAGAAAACTTCACGTGATTTTGCAGGATTTTAAAAGATTTTAGATTTATGAGATTTTAGATTTATGAGATTTTAGGTGATTTTGGATCATTTTAGAAAATTTACGAAGGGTTTTTATGGCGTTTTTCCAACTAATTTAGGGAAGCCTCAACGATAAGTATTTTTTAAACTGACATTTCTCCATAGAAGACTTGTCATTTTAAGGAATACTTATTGTTGAAGCTCCCCTAAAATAGTTGGTGGAAACGCTCATTAGAGATCCTAAAGGATTTTTAGAAATTTTAACGTATTTTTGAGGATTCCAAAGGGTTTTTGGAAATTTTGAAGGATTTTTTTTAGGAATACATATTAATGATTTTATAAGATTTTGCCGGATTTTTTTTGTTCTTATATAATTTTGTGAAATTTTATGCGATTTGAAGTGATTTTCAAGGCATTTTGCGAGGTTTTGTTAAATTTTAAAAGATTTTCAGGGATTTTAAATATATCTTACAAGTTTTTCTGGACTTGTACACTTTGACCAATCAACCGCTCCGAGGTTTAGTTAACTCTATAAAATAATGAACACATTTTAAATCTTAATTGATTTTGTAGGATTTTGGAAATTTTGAAAATCTTCACACGATTTTACAGGAGTTCATAAGATTTTAGATTTTCAAAATTTTAGATGATTCAGGACCATTTTAGGGGTTTTTGAAAAGTTTTTAGAAACTCCAAATTCAAGTGACAAATTTGAATGGAAAAACGGAAATTCCTAGACATTTTACTATAGGATTTCATAATACTTTTCCAAATTTCATCATATGATTCTATGGAATTCCACCATCAAATTCAATGGAATTCTTGAACAAAAATTCTTCGGCATTCCACTAAAATTTCAAGTTATTCCATGGGAATTCTGCGAAAATTTTTGTTAATTCCATAGAAATTCCTAGGAATTTCACTAGAAGATTTTATGAAATTCCTCGAAATTCCATTCAAATGACAAATTTGAATAGAAAAACAGAAACTCCTAGAAATTTTACCATAAGATTTCATGATACTTTCCGAATTTCACGATAAGAAACTCATCAAATTCAATGGAATTCTTGTACGAAAATTCCTTGGAAAGATTTCATGAAATTTCTCGGAATTCCACTAGAATTTGATGTAATTCGACAGAAATTACTCAGAATTTTACTAAAATTTAATTCAATTCTTCGAAATTCCGCCGAAAATTTTCGTGGTTCCATGGAAATTCCACGGAAATTCTGTTTAATTCCAAAGAAATTCTTCGGATTCGATGTAATTTCACTTTCACTGGAATTCCACAATAAGATTTCAAGGAATTCTATGTATGTAATTCGACGAGAATTCCTTGAAATTTTACTCGATATTTCATCTAAATTTTATGTAAGTCGACACAAAGTGAAATTATATATAAATTGATGGAAATTCTGCGAATATTTCATTTTTTTTTTTTTTTTTTTTCGAAATATGTACCACGGAAATTCTCCAAAATTCTATGGAAATTCTAAATTCCATAATTTTTTTGAAACTTAACTGAAATTCGCCAAAACTTCACCACTGAAATATCCTGGAATTCCACAAAATTTCGGAATTTCACTGACATTTCCTATAATTTCTTGGAAATTCCTCGGAATTTTACTAAAATTTTATGAACTTTTTCTGAAATTTCACTGAAATTCCACGTTATTAGCCGAAAATTTCTCGAAATTTCAATGAAACTTAAAATCTTTTTTCAAAATTACATTTATTTCCATAAGAATTTTCCGGAATTTCGCTGAAATTCCCTTTCAATAGTCAGGAATTTCTGGGAATATTAATGAAAGTTCAAGTAATTTCTTGAAAATTCACCGAAATTCCTCCGAAATATATTCAAAATTTCATGTCATTACAAATTTCACCGAAATTCTGAGTTTTTAGCCGGAAATTCCTCGAAATTCCACTTGTGAAATTTTCTCTAATTTTACTAAAATTCAGTAATTCGATGGGAATTTTTCGGAATTTCAATTTCACCAAAATGCCATGTTTTTAATTGAGAATTCCTTGGAATAAAAATAAAACTTCATGTAATTATATTAGAATTTTTCGGAATTTCACTGGAATTCCTTATGAAACGATAAGAGTTGTTCAAAATTCCACTTAAATTTCATGTAATTCCCTGACAATTCCCTCCATGCAATTAACATCGGAGCTCCATATAATTCGATGAAAATTCCTCGGAATACATGTAATTTTTTGAAACTTTTTTAAAATTCTTTATGTAATTTAACGAGCACTGAAATTTCATGTTGGGAATTTCGGTGTAATTCCATGTAATTATTTAGAATTCCTCCATGCAACTCATTCAGGCTTTCATGTAATTCGATCGAAATTCCAATGAAATTTCATGTAATTCGAGAGGAACTAAAATTTAATGTGAATTCTATGGAAACTCCGCAAAAATTGCACATTTCACAGCATAAAACTCAATGGGATTCTTGGAATTTTTTTTTCTTCGGAATTACTATATAAGATTTCATGAAATTCTTCGGAATTCCACTAAAATTTCAAGTTATTCCGTAGAAATTCCTTAGAATTTCACCAGAAGATTTTATGGAATTCCTCGAAATTCCATTCAAGTGATAGATCTGAATGGAAAAACGTAAGTTCCTAGAAATTTTACTATAAGATTTCATAATACTTTTCCCAATTTCATCATAAGATTCTATGGAATTCCACCATAAAATTTAATGGAATTCTTGCACAAAAATTCCTCGGAAAAGAATAACAAAACGTGTCGAACCTTCCTATTCTCTGTAATTAGATAAAACTATGTATGTACTTTTTTTGAAATGTTCTAGTAGGCTATGACTTTATTTTGATTATCTTTTGTTTCTGGCAAATGTTTGACATGTGCCTCTATTGCCTAGCTTATATTATATAAATTTGAGCTAAATTCCTCAAAAAATGCAGAAGCTGTAAAGAAAAAACCACACACTCTGTAAATCCGTAACAAAGCATTTGCTATGCTGTTTATTAGAAAATTATTATTATTATAAAATAAACCAAAGAATCACCTCCTTCCGTTTGCATTGTTCATGATATGCAGGAACACCCAAGAGAACACCCTGTATAATTGATAATTTATCAGAAGCAGTGATTAGGAAAAATATAAGACAAACTATTTCTAATACAAGGCTTTATAGAGGTGTAAGATTTTCATATAATTTCTGAATTCCAGAATACATTGGCTCTTTCAAAATTCTGTTTTTGTCTCGGTAGATGCGTTAATTCAGCCCAGTGGATGCCGACCTTGCCTGTCCGCCCCAATTCCTCGCTATCTATCTTGCGTTGCTATTGAAAATCGATTATGAAGAAGGCAGGATGCTATAGAAGGAAAATATGATAATGGGCTCTAATACTAGGAGGCTCTTAAACACAGACTATCTGCATGTCAATAAAACTAAAAAAAAATTAAGATGAAATTTATCTTATCCCTTATATATGTGTTCACAAATGAGCTACATACATATACCAAAGTTTCTTATACCTACCTAGGACAAGGTAAGTCAATAATAATCTCAAGGCCTATTAACAGAAGCTATAGACAGACAGATGTTGCCTTGCTGAAGGGTCGGGAAGGAAAAAGGGCAGGTTGTTTACCAATGCTTTGCCTTTGTGTAGGTTGACATCCAGAATTAATTTATTGTCTTATTTTCTTACGAGGAAATCCTATTCGCCCACACTTATTATATAAAGAGGCTGTGCATGGGTGTGAAATTTTTCTTACATGATTGATGCTTCAGTTCATATGTATAATTGAAAACAATGTGCAAGGATTTTAATTGTAAGCTAATTTTTTAAGTAAATAATAATATATTTCAAGTCGGATAATAAACTGTGATAAAATCTCGAAAGGCTTTGTTATAGCTTTATCGTCACAAGTTTCTCGAATCGATACGCAATTAGCAATTACAATGAAAATGTGATTCACGCAATGATAATTGAAATTGTTGTTTTCTTTATTTTCCATGAAGCACATTTGATAGTTTAAAAATTGCTAATATAGCGAACTTGACTTGATTTTTGATTTCATTAATTAAATTTAAGGTCAGTTTTGCATCTTCCTGTCATGAAAAATAGAAAGGGTATAATGATAAAATAAAATAGTTAGGTAACATAAGGAGTGAACATAGTCGAAAGGTTTGTTTGTGAAAAACCCAAGTGGTTTGGTCCTCCTTTTCATATTTCCCAAAAACTTCCTGATAATACTGTGTTTATGATATAACACTTCCATATTATATTATACACTTTTATCTGGGATTATTACCAGACCCCATTTGCTCTGAGAGCTTAAGGGAAAATGAAATGTTTCCCAATTAGGGTTTAGGGCAGTTTATATTTAAATTCCATATCAAGTGGACGCCCCCTAACGCACTAGCATATTTGCAATCCCGCTGAAGGGTGGAACATTGATTATTTTTAGAACTCCTCAAAAGTCTACACTGACACAACTGATTTGTTTCTCATTTTCATCATATTTCCTATTAATCAATAGCATGATAATTGATGCTAATTTTTGTTTTCAGTAGAACATGTTTTTTTTTTTCAATTCCTAAGAAAACAATAATATTTTGCCCACCTTTAGTTTCAAAGTTGTCCAGCTGTGTGTGTGACGGGGGCGAGGCTGCCCTCCAAACCACCACACCAGCCTTTGTTTGGTCGATGAGCCCGGACTTCGCGCGTTTCAACTGGAATGTCGTCATTCGCCGACTAACCTTGTATGACGAAATTGCAAGATAAATGGTGACGTAGGCTGAATAAACAATACGTGTGGATCACGACTTGTTAATGTTTTACAGAAATCGACTGTTGCATATTTACATAAATAAATAGGTGGCAACTAGGTATATAGGAACAATATAAAAGGGTTTATTTGAATTTTAGATTTACGTAGATTTTAGTACCTACATATAAGTTGCATTTACCAACCCATTGTGTATGGTGCCAAAATAATCTGAATTTCAAGTTAAAAACAGTAAACTATACATTTTAATGCAACAATATTATCTATTTTGGGAAACGGAAACCAACCCATAGCCAGGTGATGTATTTTCAAAAAAATGCAAATTATATTAATTAAATATGAATTTGTTTTTGTCCTTTCCATGGTAATTTATTTTCCTAAAGCGATAATAACGGTAATTCAGGTAAAATCAATGAGAAGAAAGCTCTTTGAGGATATGGAAATGAGTTCTTTCTCCTAAGAATTATTTGCAAGACAATTAATAAATCCTATGGGATTATTTAAAATATATTTTGATATTACGTTGATGTAAAACCGATAATCCATTGCTGATTTTTAATCTTTTGTGGGTCTTATCGGATAAGCCTGAAGAATGATCAAACAATCAATAATTATTTAAATTAACTTGTGAATACATCTTACAAATACAAAACATGAGCTTTGCTGCAAATAATTGACAGTTTTATTTTACTTTTCGACTGGCTGATCATGGATAAAAAAAGCTGCAAATTTCTAGAAAACAAAGATTTTTTGTTTTTTTTCTAATTCCTGGTTTCCTCTAAATGTCGATAAACCTCGTGACTGGCACATTGTCAAGTTTATTTTCACCTTGCTACAGTTCGTTGGCTCATTAAAGTTTGCAGTTTCTACCTTTTTTATCAAAAACGCGAGATATTTTTGGGAGTACTTGAATATGTATACAAATTAAAACGATAAGTTGAATTTTTTGTCTAGTATAATCTATTTATGATTTTTATTTTTCAGGACGGAGATCACTTCAATTTTGTCCGGAGAGTGGAGTTGTCATTCTAAATCTTATGGCAAACCATTTCGATTCCCAAACATCGGTTTCTCCTTCACTCTGACGCGAGATGGTAAGTTACAATTTTATCAAGTTGGTTAGTTTTAACAATTTAACGAGCAAACTCGGTCTAAATATGTCTGGTTCTAGTAATCTGTATTTAATGGGGTTCTAATGATCAATCTAACTATCACAAGGATATTCCAATATATGTAATACTTAGTAGTAAAATCTCTTAGCTGGTAAGTGCATTATCGGTAAAACAGATAAGCATCACTTTTTCTAATTATTGTAATTGCATTTTGGGTCAGATGCCATCACTGAATTATTAAAAATGTAATATCGATGCCATGTGTAAATCGCGAGGTAAATCAAGTATTTTATTGTTTTTTTTTTCAATTAGGCAATTCAAACCACGTGACATTCAAGATGGCGTGGCGGCCACACATGGGCCAAAAAACACAAACAAATATCTAATTTCTGCCCAAATTAATAGTTTAGGTACCTAATCAACAAATATTTTATTAAATAATGAAAATCAAGGTTGTAAGCAAAACTGTATGCATAATAATTTAAAATACGCATAAAATCATATTCAAAACAAACTTGCTTGGCCGCCACGCCACATTGAATTTTCCTTTTTGACAGATGGATTGAATTGCCTAATAAGGTAGTGTCATTGTGATGTTCAAATGTTGGTTGATATAAATATTTCAATTTTATTTAAATCCTGTGTGAAACCTCTTAGTCCAAGAAACGGAGATCTGAAAAGAGGGGTTACCTCAACATAATTAGAAGTTGAAATTTTTTTGGAGGGATCGGTTGATTCTAATATGCTAAACAACATATTAAGTTTGCGACCTTGTACTTCCATAGGGTTTTCAGTTAGGGGTGGTTTTTAGGGGTAATTTGAGGTTTATGGAGAACGCTGCTCAAAAGGATGGTCCAATAGCAAAAAGTTTCAAATTAATGTTGTAGCTGAAGCTTTTTGCTATAAAAAACTCAGCGACAGCATCCCTCTATCTTCTATAGTTTTTTTTCTGCAGCGTCTTGAATAGTAGCATGTTTTTGTTCAAGGTCACTGAATCAACATTTTGCCATTTTGCGCGCATTTGATGCAGCAGCGGCCGAATGCATAATCCGATTTCAATTTTTCAAACACCACATTATTGCTAATGAAATGCACTCTCCAATGCTTTTTTGTTCGAATTTTTTGCTTGAAAATTAAGCGAGCACGGACTTGTCTAATGTGCGAGGAAGTTGTAAATTGCATCGAAAACTACCCCTTTCTTGCATTCACTCTAATTTCTTAACGGGGCCAAATATTTGGTGACAGTTTTCGACAATCGGCAGCCCATTTATTCTTCTCATAATGCCCCAGCGGATTTTTTTTTTCGTCAATTATTCAATGACTTATTGGCCTGAAAACGTCGCGCGGGATTTTTCAAAAAGTAAAAAAAAAATAAAATTGTCGCATAGCGCTGAAATTTGGTACGATGGCCTTATTTATTGTTTTTACGAATATAATGCAATTTTAATTGCTTCACATGATATAAAATTGCAGTATATTCATGAGAACAATAAATAAAGGCATCGTACCAAGTTTCAGCGCTATGCGACAATTTTAATTTTTTTTTACTTTTTGAAAAATCCCGCGCGACGTTTTCAGGCCAATAAGTCATTAAGTGATTAACGAAAAAAAAAATCCGCTGGGGCATTATGAGAGGAATAAATGGGCTGCCGATTGTCGAAAACTGTCACCAAATATTTGGCCCCGTTTAGAAATTAGAGTGAATGCAAGAAAGGGGTAGTTTTCGATGCAATTTACAACTTCCTTGCACATTAGACAAGTCGGTGCTCGCTTAATTTTCAAGCAAAAAATTCGAACAAAAAAGCATTGGAGAGTGGATTTCTTTAGAAATAATGTGGTGTTTGAAAAATTGAAATCGGATTATGCATTCGGCCGCTGCTGCAACAAATGCGCGCAAAATGGCAAAACGTTGATTCAGTAACCTTGAACAAAAACATGCTACTATTCAAGACGCTGCAGAAAAAAAACTATAGAAGATAGAGGGGTGCTGTCGCTGAGTTTTTTATAGCAAAAAGCTTCAGCTAAAACATTAATTTGAAACTTTTTGCTATTGGACCATCCTTTTGAGCAGCGTTCTCCATAAACTGCAAATTACCCCTAAAAACCACCCCTAACTGAAAACCCTATGGAAGTACAAGGTCGCAAACTTAATATGTTATTAAGCACATGAAAATGAACCGATCCCCCCCAAAAAATGTTAACTTCTAATTATGTTGAGGTAAACTTCCTTCATTGCTTGGACTATCTGTTTTGTGTTTGATTTTTCTATATTGCTGTAAATTGTTGACTCATGAAAATTATTTGTGATCATTGATAAATATTCGTCAGAGTCAGAACTTAGACTAATTTAAAAACAGATAAATAAAACTGATGTTTTCTGATTTTTTTTTTTAAATTTTCCAAGCCGATCCTGTTTGTTTTGTTATCAAGCTTCTTCTTTTTCTCCTTGCCTTTTTTTCTGTCTTCTGGCTTCCTCTTTTTTGTCCTTTTTGCTGTCTTCGGTCTTAGAATAGAATAGAATAGAATTTTATTTACGGACAAGCCATTTCACAGTAGATACAATAATTCTTAATCTATATATTTAGGTAGGTATGTGTTAAACCAATAAATCATATTGTGTCGCTGTCTAGACAGGGCACCTAATGAACAAAAAATTAAGTATTGAAAAAAAGAAAAGAAAAAACAACACATGTTAAAATTTGTAGGGAAGGCGACTAATAATAAAAAAAAAAAGATAACAATATGTAATAAAAAGTTTAAAATGACCCGAACAATAAATATATATAACATATGGTGATTTTTACAAACAAGAATAAAACCACTGATAGAAACAATCGTTAAATCGATTTGATTTGTCTTTTGAAACCTTCCAGTCCAATATTGAAAAGATCCACATTAAATTTATTTATCACAGCAGTTGCCAGTCTTAAAAATCTAGTTATAGGAGAATTGTACCCATAATTAGTACGATGATGTACATAAAATAGTCTATTGTTTCTTATGTTATGTGGTACATTAAAACCAACCAAAGATAAGAGCTGAGGTGACTAGATTATATTATTCACCAGTTCGAACAAAATATACAGGTCCTGATGATCTCTCCTTTGGGTTAGAGTTTGAATGTTTGAAAGTTTTAAGATATCATAATGGAGTCATGACTCATATTAAGTTTCTGTGCAATATGTTTTCAGAATCTTCGTTGTACCCTCTTCAGTTGGTACTTATGTTTACCATAAAAGGAGGACCAAACAGGACCTGCATACTCCAGAATTTGGCGAACTATAGCTGAATAAGCATTCCTCAAGGCTCAAAGTGTAAATGCTATTAAAATCTCTCAAATTACGCGTTTTAAATTCCACTAATCGCATGGCTTTATTGGATATGTTTCCAATATGTTCAGAAAAATTCAATTCAAATCAACGCTTAGTGCCAAATGATTGTCTTCACACCAGCTGAAAAAATTGTTGAGTTTTCCTTGCAAGATTTCACAGTCATGGATATTTTTTATAGTGACAAAGCAAAATTGAGAAATTTACAGTGTTAAAAAACATTCTTAACGTTATTCAAGAAAAGATTAAAAAGGAGAGGGGACAGATGCTCACCCTGCAAAACACCAGGGTCCTTTTTCTTGAAACAGGGGAGCAGCGTTCCCAAGAGAACGAGTGTTCTGTCCTTGTTACTTATATTGTCATTTGCATATCATTGAGAAAGACGGAACACTCGTTCTCCTGGGAACGATGCTCCCCTGTTTCAAGAATAAGGACCCAGAAGTGACGTTAATCTCTGATGAGACTGAGTTTTCTATCTTCACTCTCTGTTCGCTTCCCGAAAGATGGTCAATCCCCACCTCAAAAATGATCCATGAAATCCCATGCTTTCCAGAATTTAATGGTCGATCGTGTCAAACGCCTTAGAGAAGTCGGTATATATCACGTCCACCTGATACCCCCCTCCAATGGATGGAACAGAGCTTGCTCAAACTCCAACACTGTGGATTTGCCTTTCATGAACCCATGTTATTCTGGTATAATTATATTTTTGAATAGAGGTGTTAATTTATCTGTAACTATTGACTCAAAAGTCTAAGAAAATATAGAAATTTTTGAAATTGGCCTGTAATTCTCAATGCTGTAATTGCCACCACTCTTAAAAATTGGAGTTACAAAACTAGTCTTCCAAACCGTTGGAAAAATTCCCGTGGACAATGATCTGTTGTAGATTTCACACAGGGTATAAGAGAAGAAGTATATATGCTTTTTAATGACAGAAACAGGGATACCATCTGGACCTGTCCCTAAGTTATCCTTCAGCTGGTAAATTTTATTATGCATATCCATGACATTAATGGACAAAAAACCCAAATTAACAGTAACATCACATCACATACTAAAATTGTTTGAATCATCATATACGGACCAAAAATGATCTTTAAACAGCTCTACAATTTCCACAGGTGAATCTGCTTTCTTATCTTTCAAAGTCATACAGCAGGGAAAACCTCTGAAATCTTTTTTTAGATCTTATGTAACTCCAAAACCCATTTTTATCTTGAACCCTATTCTGGCTGATGGGGGCATATTGTTTGCACTGCAGACGTAGCTATGAGAATCTATGGTAATCTGCCAAGGAGGATGTTTGCCTAAAGTTTTTGTGTGCGGCTTTTTTGTTTAAGATAACTTCCTTCAAAGTATCATCCATCCACTTTGGAAAAATAGGATTCTTATTCCTGTTTAAAGGAGTTGTGTATTTAATAGCATTATTAAGTATGTACAGGGTGATCCAGTATAAAGTGAACACCCCCTACCTTTTCGCTAAAAAAATTTTTTTTTGAAAAAATCAAGATAGCCATTTGGTGTATTTTGTTTCTACGAATTTGAAATTGTTATTCGAAATTTAATTAGATTTTTCGTTAAAGCGCTGTGACGACAAAAGTAGTTTTTTTAAATGGAATAACCTATATTTTAATCCATTTTTTAAACGCCCTTATTTTTCTCATTTCAAATATATATAGTTTGTTTATCTTTATATTAGTAATTTGCGATATATTCTCACTCAAGATTCAAATAAAAATAGCCGAAAAGGTATCAAGGTAAATCTAAATAATGTTACCTTTAATAACATTACTGGTTATTATGTTTCATGATACCTTTTCGGCAATTTTTATATGACTTTAAAAGTGAGAATATATTGCAAATTACTAAAATAAAGACAAACAAACTCTATATTTGAAATGAGAAAAATAGGGGTGTTTCAAAAATTGATTTAACTATAGGTTATTCCATTTAAAACAAATACTTTTTTAATCAGAGGGCTTTAATGAAAAATCTAATTGAATTTCGAAAAACGTTTTCAAATTCCTAGCAACAAAATACACCAAATGGCTATCTTGATTTTTTCAAAAAAAAATTTTTTAGCGAAAAGGTAGGGGGTGTTCACTTTATACTGGATCACCCTGTACATATATTATAAAATGATTGACCTTATTTCTCCAAGTCATTAATTGAAAAGAACTTCCTCGTCTTGCCTTTTTTTTGTCTTTGTCTTGTTTATTATTTTTCTTCCTACCTCCGATAATCTCTAAGTGCTGCATGCGGATCCTTTTCTTCTCTTCTTCAGGCTTCCTCTTATTGCAGTGGTTCCCAACCTTTTTTTAGTCACGACCTTTTTACAGATTTGTTCATAAGGTCGCGACCCCCCTACCCATTAATAAATAAAAAACAAAATTTCATTTATTCGAGAAATCTAAATATAAAAATTGAATTTTTATTTTGTTAATGTGATGACTGACCTTGCATCCCCGTAACAAGTCTCGAAATTCTTGGTTGAGTTTTTGTTAAAGCCAATCTTATCATCTTGAACACCCAATCTATTTCTGGTCTTTGTTCTAATTCACAAAAGGGTTGAAAACCCCACTTTCACGAAGGTAGGTAGAGGCAAATGGTATTAGTATCCGAAAAGAAAGCTCAAGGAGGTCGACATAAGGATATGAACTATGCATGGCACATTAAAATTAAGTCAAGAATTTCTGCTGAAATAGGGCCGGTGCTGTGGGATCATTTCTCAGCTCTAAAAATTGATCCTGTACTTCATCAGGAACGTCGGCAACATCTAACGAGGCTAAGGTTCCTTACTACTGCAGCGCCCAGCGCCCAAGCAACGCCACACGCCACGCGGCTTTTGAGGCGAAGGCCAAGGCGTGTTGCCAAATGCAGAAAAATATACACGGTGGTCCATTTAACTTGCGTTTTTGAAAAAAAAAAAACAAATAGAAGCTATGGTGTCACGGGCAAAAGAAAATGATAGCAATGATTTTTGACTCTTTCAACTTTTATTTGAACTCTTTTTTTTAAACGCGCCGTTTTGGACATATTAGACTGTCTCGAGCTAAATGGACCACCCTGTATATTAATATTGGTATTGCGACCCCTCCGAAAACCCTATGCGACCCCCTTAGGGGTCGCGACCCACCGGTTGGGAACCGCTGTCTTATTGTCTTTTCATCAGTTTTCCCACTGTTCTTTTTCTTCCCGTCTCCGATCTTCTGGTTTTTGTAAAACTGCTGCAAGCTGTTGAGCACTTGGGAGATTAAAGAACTTTGGTTCCTGAAAACAGGGATTGGAAGTGCCACCCAAACGCACACCTGTCACCTTGTAAAATAGCAAGAAATTTCCTGATTCGTCTCAACTAGTTGTTGAAACAGATTACATTGACAGCCAGGATAAGCAAAAACCCAGATTTTTTAAAATGCCTATTGGGTTTTTGGGCTTTTGCGGGTATTTAACTAGACAAAATTTCATATTTGTTCCAATAGTTTTGCACCTGAGAAGCTTCAAAATTGAAATTATCGAACATTGAAAATTTGCCAAAAATTACAGTGAGACAGCTTTTGCCTCACAGCTCCGTTAATTTTCATCCGATTTCCAAGTAATTGAGCTCGAATTAAAGCCAATTAAATTCTGTACAAACCTATTAAGATTTTAATTTGGTTTCAACAGTTTTGCTCCTGAGAAACTTCAAAATTGAAATTATCAAACAAAAATTAGTCAAAAATGACATTGAGACAATTTTTTTTTTCACAGCTCCGTTAATTTTCATCCGATTTGAATGCAATTAGGCTCTAATTAAATTATTATTATTATTATTTAAACATCAGCAAGCGGTAAAACCGATGGAGCTGCTGTATACTCTCGATTCGAGGTGTGTTGGATAATAAACCGAGGTCGCCATCCAGTCTGTTCTCGGATGAGTTGGTATTGGCTGCTGCGACTGTTTCTTCGCTCAACGAATTCCACGTAGAGACTATTCTGTTGCACAAGAAATTTCTTCTGAGGAGTTTAGAACATCTCTCTTTCTCAAATCTCTTGGAGTGTCTTCGAAGCGAAGGTTGTGGTTGTCACTTGAGTATATTCATGTTGACAGAATAGTAATTAGGATTTTATAGGCTGTAATTAAATCGCCTCTTGACCTCCTGTCACGTAAGGTTGTTAGGTTGAACCGCTTCAAACGGTCTTTGTATTTGAGGTATCGAATTTCTGATGGAATTTTAGTGATTCTTCATTGAACTCTTTTCAATGCTTCAATGTCCTTGACATAGTAGGGATTCCAAACTGACTGAGCATACTCTAGCATGGGTCTGATGAATGACTAATATATTTGTAAGGTTGTAGTGACTGAGTGGTCCTTGAATGCTTTTTCCGTTAGGTAGGCCACTGAGTTAGCTTTTTTGATGCATTTTGAGATATGTGCTTCTCAGCAACGCCTAGATCTCTCTGTTCAACAGTAGATACCAAAGTTATGCCGTTAAGTTTGTAATCATATAAAGGATGGTTGGTGCTAATGTGAAGTAAAGTACAGGGTGGCCCGTTTAAGAGGGGCCTATACCCACACTGTTCCGGAACAAAGTATAGGATTTTCTAAAACCACAAAAAAAACTGAAAGCAGTGTTTTGTAGTGTGAGGCTAGTAGATCATGCAACACTGTGTCTTAAAATCGCCGCTGATCCTTCAGGCGAGTTATGGTCATTTTGGTCAAACTCAACGCCACACTGGCGAGTTGCGTGGAGGCAGCCTAGAGACAACTTATTTTTTTTTACTCAAATTTTGCAGGTGTGTTATTAAAGTGTCCTGAAATATTTTTGCAAAGTTTCATTGGAGTTCGTCAAACGGAATGTGCTGTATATTTTTTTGAATTAGTAAGAATGACAAATCCAGCAAAGCTAATTTTAAACTTTTTACTAATTTTCCATCATATAAATCAAAATTAATGGGTGTTCCTACAAAGCCTTAAACAGAAATAAAAAACCAAGTACACGTATTTTAAAAGCAAGTAATTAGTACCCTAACATAACCGTTTTTATAACAAATCAATATTAATAAAATAAATATAACTCTGATGATAATGCTACAAATTTTTACAAATTAGTTAAAATTTAAAGTCGGTTCGAGGAAAACTCTACCACTGCCTTAAGCAGCTGATTTCCATAACGAGGATCCGTAATAGAATTAAGTTTATAATTATTCCAAGTTTTGATAAACTCCCTATGTATCGATTCCCCTGCTTGCTCCGACCATGTGCCAAGACCAGATTTAAGAAAAGAAACGGTTTCAGTTAAATGGTCAAAAATACAATGAACTTTTATTGTTGTTGAGACTCCTGCATCACGATAAACTTTTTTTAAATGTCCGATTTCCTTATCTAGTTCTTTGAAGTCTATATCTTGGTTACACCCAAAACAATAATCTACAATTTTATTCATTGATTTAAAACATTCAATAAAGGGCATCACATATATGTCACTTGTATCTGCTAAAATTTGGGGATCTTTAAGGTGATCGGCATTTTTCAGCAATTTCCGACAGGCATTTCCCTCGAAAATATCTCCATGATAATTCTTTGCTACAATATTAAGTTTTATGGGCCATTTCAATGCATTATCTTTGCCAAGCAGAGGAACAACGCCCTTCCAGAATAAATGATTTACAATTCCTTGTAGGAGATGCAGCTCAGGCAGAACGCATTTTTCCAAAACCGTGACTTCTTCATCTTCGGCGAATAATGCTTCATGTATCGTGCTATAGGAATACTTCGCATTTTTTATATTTTTGTCAAGAATGGTTGTATATTTGACAAAACTTTCCTTTAATCCACCATAAGTTCTTAGTTCATGTGAGTAACTGTCGTTTCCGTTTCTTAGATCAGTTATTGAAATCAAACAATAAGGACATGGATAAGTTGATGTAGATGTTTGTAAGCCATTGGCTATCAACATTAATTTAAAATCGGAAACAAATTTGAAAGACAAATTGTTTAGTTTGGTTATTTCGAACAATAATGAAAGATTTCTATATGTTTCCTTTATGTCCGGAACAATACACAAAATAATAATTTTTTTTACGCCACTTAAGGAGGTTTCCTTCACGGTTGATCCACTGTTCTTGTAACTGGAAGTGGAACGTCTGATGGACAGGTCATGGATATAACCTTCAGGAAATATTGATATGCATATTTTGAAAAAGTTTTGACCGCCGTCAGCTAATACTTTCACGTCCATTTTTCCAATAGATTCTCTGTCTTCGGTCACCTGAAAAGAAATAAAAACAATTCTGCTGTAGTAACTACTAACCAAGTAACTTTAACAAAAAAGTATGTAGAACAGCAACATAGTAATATAGAATACAATTCAATATACCTTTTCGATTAACTGCTGAGCGTCAGCAAAAACTACAGGTCTAGAGCACAATTCATCTTTCTGCGAAACTTCAAATTCATGGTTTTCCAATTTGTAAATATCAGCTAGAACAGTAGACCTTTCCTTGCAGTGTTTGACATAGTTTTTTGGGACAGCTTTTCGTCCTGCTGATGATCTAATAAAATTAGAAAGTTTTTTCATATGCCTTGTCGAAGCACCCGTAGATACTTTGAAGTTATCTAACGCATCATCCGAAAATTTGGTGTTTCATCTTTAGGATTTAGCACCACTCTGGAAACTGCTCCCCTCGTGCATAATTCTGTCTTGACATTTTGGTAATTAAATTTGGAAGTTGATGGTCGCTCCCCGTCTATTTTTTCCTTAATGATTGACACTGCTAATTGCTCTTTTACCTTCGTATCTGCTGGTAGTATTTCATTTACTAAATCAATACAATTCTTTTTTTTTCTTTGGCAGGATATATGTTGTATGCCTCTTCCTACAAGCTGCATGCATTTTGAGCATATTTTTTTTTGTTCCCTTGTCTTCTTTTTGTATTTCTTTAAATGACCTTTGAACCTGGCGGTTTTGCAAATGGAGCAGTTACAAATAGTAAAAATGTTGCCTCTAGTTTCTTTCAGTACAACATTTTTTTCAAAATTTGGCATGGTGTGCAACAAAATTCTCTTATTGGGGTTCTTTTCCATTTCCGATAAAGTCAGCCTGCAACTTGTACAAATAGAGG
This sequence comes from Ceutorhynchus assimilis, assembly GCA_917834065.1. Lineage (NCBI taxonomy): Eukaryota > Metazoa > Arthropoda > Insecta > Coleoptera > Curculionidae > Ceutorhynchus > Ceutorhynchus assimilis. Next base: position 29,398,027 of record OU892278.1, on the reverse strand, counting down.
AAGGAAATCGTACGTCCATAACAGAATATTTTTTGTTAAAGTGCTCACATATTAAAGACTCGATGCGCGCCGTGACTTTGAAAACTTGGGGAAAAGTTTTCCCAAAAATGATTTTTTTCCCACATCCTGCGCAAACTTTTCTTCTATTGGTCTCGTGATCACACTTCACCTTCGGATGTGAATTTGAACTCATATTGAAGGCGCACTACCACTTTACTAAATTAACATACAACTGCTTGTATATCACTAAGAGCAAATTAAGTTTACTAAAAATATAATGCCGAAAAAGAAACATAAACATACCTACAGTTCTTTAACAAAAATGCGATAAAGAAATAAATACTCTGACAAAAAATTGTAAGGAAGGTTTTTTAGTAATATGTTATGTATATATTTTTTACTCTACTCACCAGTATTAAAGGATTTTATTTAATAGACGAAATTGAAATATACTGGGTGAAGAAAAATACGCAAATAAAACAAGTGTTGTGTATTTCCGATTTGGTCAGTGATAACTTAAGAACGCTTTGATGAAATTTAACAAAAATTGGAACGAAGGTTCTTCAATAACAGCAGAATAAACTACTGGAGTTTCGTTTACATGGGTTCAGCAGTAATCGGATAATCTTCATGCAACTCGCCAGTATGGCGTTGAGTTTGACCAAAATTACCATAACTGGCCTGAAGGATCAGCTGCGATTTTAAGACACAGTGTGGCATGATCTACTAGCCTCACACTACAAAACACTGCTTTCAGTTTTTTTTGTGGTTTTAGAAAATCCTATACTTGGTTCCGGAACAGTGTGTACCTTATTTCGAAATTTACAAGGGCTGTAAAAAAAATTTAAATACAAAAGTTGTTTCTAATAAAATTATCTACAACTTTTTTGTATTTTTTTTGGTGTCACTCTACTATATACAGGGTGAACAAATGAAAATTAATTTTTTTAAATGGAACACCCTATATTTTAATACATTTTTAAATAGCTCTTTGAAAGACAAATTCAACAGTATACTGGTCATGTGTCTGTGATATACCGTTTCGAACTTATTAGCGACTATCTTCAGGATTTAGCGTAATTTTCAACAGTCATTGTTACGTTACTCATAAACTTTTTAAACTTTTTTTGCATGATATTTTCTATAAAATAATCCTCTTCTTCAGATTATAGTCAAATTTGAAATATTTGTTCAAAAAACCCGGTGTTGCCACGTTTTTCAGGCCGAAACGGTGCATCACAGACCCATTTCTAGTATATCGTTGAATTTGTCTTTTAAAGGGCTATCCAAAAACTAGGAGGTCCCATTTGAAAAAATTGAAAAACTTAACATTTTGCAAAACGTGGCAACACCACGTTTTTTAAACAAATATTTCAAATTTGACCATAGTCTAAAGATACTATAGATTTTATAGAAAATATCATGCAAAAAAAGTTTTAAAAGTTTATGAGTAACGCAATAATGACTGTTTAAAATTACGCCAAATCCTGAAGATAGTCGCTAATAAGTTCGAAACGGTATATCACAGAAACATGACCAGTATACCGTTGAATTTGTCTTTCAAAGAGCTATTTAAAAATGTATCGAAATATAGGGTGTTCCATTTAAAAAAATGAAATTTCATTTGTTCACCCTGTATATAGTAGAGTGACACCAAAAAAAATACAAAAGAGTTGTAGATAATTTTATTTGAAAAAACTTTCGTATTTACATTTTTTTCACAGCCCTTGTAGATTTCGAGATAAGGTATAGGCCCCTCTTAAACGGGCCACCCTGTACATTTGTTTTCGTTGAGGGTCATCAACCAGCTCTTACACAACTGGGATATCGTCAGTAAGTCAGATTTTAGGTCTTCTCTGCTGGTGGTGGGATTGCAAAATAGCTTGGTGTCATCTGCAAAAGAACTAACATTGGTTCTCAGATTCATTGGCAGGTCGCTTAAGAAAGAGTACAGAGCCTTGCGGTACTCCACTATAAACTTTATGTCGGGTCGAATAAGCCCCTAACCTGATTCGTTCGTTTAGGAAGTCTCGGATTCAATTCAATACGTTATTACGTATTCCATAGTGCTGAAGTTTGTATAATATACGATTGATTGGAACCTTATCGAAAGCCTTCTCAAAGTCCAGGTATATGACGTCAATAGGTTGTCTCTCGTCGTTCATATTTGTCCATGTATCAAAGGATGGTAGTAGGTTGGTTTCAGTCGATTTTTTAGGCAAAAATCCATGCTGTGAAGACGGAAGGATGTTTTTTTCCATTATAAAGTTTGTCAGTTGGATGTTTACAACCTTTTCCATGGATTTACAAGTGTTACAAGTAAGACTAGGACGATACTTTTTTGGGTATAGCTTGTCGCCTTTTTCATTAATTGCAATGATGTAGGCTTCTTTCCATTTTTTCTGTACTGTCTCACTACTCATTAGGTTAGTCATTGCGTGTGCGAGGGGCGAGCTGATAGATTTTGCACATTTTTGTAAAAATATGGTTGGAATGTTGACGGGACCTGGACTAGAATCTTTCTTGAGGCCCTCAAGAGCCCTTAAGTTAAGGGCTCTTCGACGATGTCGGGGAAAAAAAAAGTTTTGTCATGTTGTCCGGAGGTTCTCGGGTAAACGCTTTTTCAAAGTGATCCGCAAACGCCTCTGTAGTAATGAAATTGTCAGTAATTAATTCTTCAGTGTTTTCGTCTCTTAGAGTTATTGCGGGTATGTTCGAGTTGAGATTTCGTCTGATATATGCTTTTCTTGCCTCTGCTAAATCGGTTTTTAAACTGTTATTTGCTCTTCGGTATGATTCGTAATAGTTTTGATTGCTGTTTTTTTTTGTACCTATCCCATATTGTTTGCCCAGCGGATCTGAGTCTACGGAAGGAATTCGGAAGTAAATGTGCCATGTTGCCACGTTTATTTATAAAAAAGCGAAAATACTAGGGATGAAGTATAGTTAATTTGAAAATCCATTTTTTAATAACAAAATATTGATACAATAATAAAACGCTAAATATTTTAACGTGGTTGTTAGATCTATCCTTATTTTAATCCTGATTTCTTCAATTTGGTCTATTGTAAAAAATAAACATTTTCTAAAAATACCATCAGCATTTGACAATTTGGCAAGCATCCGTCCTGGATGAACCTGATTGGTGGAGTTTTTGGCAGGATCGCCGTTGTCATGGGGAACCATAGGGTTGTCAATGAGCTAACGTCACCTTACGTCTCGCTATTGGCCAGGGCTCACGTCATTTTATCCTCCCATCTTGGAATATCGATTTATATTGAAATATCCAGTGGCGGAGATTTGGTAATTGCTGATTTTCGTGTACGAGTTGCAATACGATAACACTTCCAAAAAGTTCCGCACGCAGCTGGATATTTTATGAATGAAATCAGCCATTTTTTTTGACAACTGCATTCCCCTTACCGTTTCCCCGTAGACACAGATTCGCTGTTAGATAATGTTATGCTTCGCTCACTTTCAAAGATACTCTTTCCTGGCGCTTTTCAAAGTCATCTTTGAATTTTGTGTTTTCTGCCTCAATGTCGATCTTGAGTTCGTATTGTAAATTTGACTTTAATTCTTCAGTTTTTTCTTTCACCTTTGATAATATTTCAACGTAGGTTGTCTTATGGTTATCATTGATGTTGTTTTTAATATTAGCAATCATTTCACTGGTATCCACCACTTCCTTTCTCACACCTTGGATGTCGCTTGCTAGGGAATTTGTAAACTTTTTGATTTCCTTGGATTTTTCTTGCTTAATTATGGTTTCCTTCAATGATCTTGACAAATCTTTGACATCCCGGGTTAGTTTTTCCTTTGATTCTATGTTCTCACTTTCGATTTTTTTGACCTTTACAAACCTATTAATTAGAATTTTAATTTAGTTCCAATTATTTATTTACTAGTTCATTAGTACAAAAAGAGTTTGTTTTTTTAATAAAAATTTCTCGAAAAATTGATTATCATGTCTGCGAGCTTTCTGACACAAAAAGCCCACTGCGTTTTTGTCAATATTGATGGTGGGTTTCTGTGTCAAAATCCCACTGGGTTTTTGTGTTTGCCAACATTGCCAACCCTGTTTAATTTAGGATTTAATGTAATTTAATTTAAAAAGTCTGTCATATGGTATTTCATTGTTAACTTTTTTATACTAAATTAGGTATATTAAATCCTAAATTGAGTTAAATGGATGTTAGAACCAAAACTGGGCAGAAAACCGTTAATCCGTTATCCGTTAATTAACGAATTTAAAAAAATTGCTTATATTTAACTTTTAAGTTAACCTAAAAAATATTAACGGTTTTCTTAACTTCCGTTACGTTCGTAAATGACGTTATTTTGTTTGCTTGAATTGCACGTCAAGGTCAATCGGGAAAGTTAGCACAGGCGTAGAAAGATTTCAGTCCGCTACACTACGCAGTTTGGAACTGTTCTGGAATGACTCCAAACTCGATTCCGTACAGTGAGATCGATGCGCAAGCCCCTAGTTCTGTATCGCTGGGCTGTGGCGTTGTTTGCATTGTTCTATACGCTCCTTTTTCTAGCAGAGCTTAATGGTAAATAAATCAGCTCTAAACTGGAAATAGTGCCGCTTTTTAGATCTAGATACTTTTTGATTTATTCACATTCACCTGTGTAGGAGTGTAGGTAATAGTTATTTATTATACAAGACGGTAAAAAGATGCTTTACCTGTGAGTGGAAAATGTTGATTCACGAGCGACGAAGGAGCGAGTGGATTAATTCCACGAACGGGTAATGCTTTTTTACCATCGTGTGTAATATTCTATCTTGAGCAACTTTTTATTTATCACAATTACTAAAATCATAAACTAAAATGTGCTAAAATTTTACATAGATTATGACAAGTTGACAAAGTACCTAACAAACTGACACATTTCTGGTGTTGTCAATCATGCAACATAACCAGATTTCTGTCAAAAACACTATAATTATTTTAAAAGATTTGAACAAGCGGGTAAAATTGACGTATGAGTAGGTAAAATTGACGTCTGAGTGGGTAAAATTGACAAATGAGTGGGTAAAAATTGTTCGATTTCACTACTTCGAATAAAGTGTTACTTTAACAACGAGTTTTGAGTCGATTAAATGATAGTTTACCATTTGCGATAGAATATAGCTATTTATACAATAAGTTACGAAATGAGCGTCTTTTAGGCACGCGACGTGAAAATTGTCCAACGAGGCAAAGCCGAGTTGGACAACACGTCGAGTGACTAAAAGACACCGTTTCGTAACGTATTGTATACAAGATTTTTTCTACTGGCATTTTATAATAAAAAAACACAATTTTATTTCATGTGAATAAGTCGATTACACCCAAAATCTGTGTTACCTGCTTTTACTTGACACCTGACACTTTTCATGCGATTTTCTTTTCAAAATTCGACATCAATAATTAAAATCCTAGAAAGTAGGTAATAACACAAACTTCTGTTTTGAGTAACCCAAACGTTCAATTCAGTAATTCCATTTTCAATATTCATAATAAATACAAAACAAAATTCAAATATGTGTTTAGTGTGTTTTTTATTTCTGAATAATGAATGACACTTTTAGGCACTAGTGCTTAAAAATTACTTTTACGCACTCATAAGTCACTTTTACGCATTCAAAAGTCACTTTTACGCACTGAGTGCCTAAAAGTAACTTTCACGCACTCAGTGCCTAAAAGAATGTCGTTTCAAAACTGAAATGACAATCGAAAAGTTGCTATTATGAAACGTCAGTAGAAAAAAGTATTTTTAATACCCATTTGGAATAACACCATCCTTGTTCATCAATCATGAATCAGATGAAACAAAAAACTACCAACCAACCACAAATCACTAAAATGACTGGTACTTCCACATAGATATTAAAAATACTATACCCTTGCCCAGCCCATTCTATTTCAATTATACTTACTTATATTTAGCTTCAAACATTAGTATAACTTTTCGATGATTAACTCTTAACGGATAACTTTAACTTGCGTTATATTCTCAAAAATTTAACGATTAACGGTTATCGAAGTTAACTTTTCAAGTAGCGAATTAACGATTAACGAAGTTAACTTTTCGATTAACTGTGCCCACCTTTGGTTAGAACCCACCTTAACTTCAAAATATAAGGCACTTATACGACGAAAATTACAATCACCAATTGTATTATTTGAAAGTACGCTTCAAACTAACAAATTACGTACTTTTTAGCAGATGAAAGTTTGGTTTTTCCAAATTATAATTCCTTGCTTTTTATTCCTGCTTCAAAGTTATGTTGTTGCCCAGATTACATGTCGGAGCTCTTATTCTAAACCAGATAAATCCACAAATTTGGTGTCCAATTTACACCCGCCAAATCTCCTATTTAAAAATGCAATGTTGTTCTAATCAATAAATCCAACCTTCTAAATTAGGTTTCTCCTATTTTCGTAAATTTTTGTTATCAGTTGTATTCCATAAACCTACATTTTTGTGTCGCGCCCATGGTTATTAATTTCATCATGACTATAATAGTGTTAGAGAAAGGTTGCAAACAAAGCAGTGGAGATGACGGAATACCCACAAGTGTCATTCGACAGGTGGTTCCCGCACTCATAAATATAATGTGTTATATGAATAATAACTCACTTAGGGCGGGTACCTTTCCTGAAACTTTGAAACGTCGGCAATAAAACCGTGCTTTAAAAATAAAGGAGACAGTAATCAGATGGATAACTACAGTACAGGCCGATTAGCCTGCTTCCAAGTTTCTCAAAGTTGTTTGAAGTCTTGATGTGTGAAAGAATTAGGTATAAGTTTTCTAAAAGATTGTGATATTATTGGAAAATCAACATGGATTTATTGTAGGAAAGTCAACTCAAACGGCAATATTTCAATTTACTCGGGCAATTTTGAGAACTTCTTCTTCTTCGTCATCCCTTGTCCATTCATTGTCGGCTATAGGCCTCTTCCAGGTTTTTCCATGTCCAAATCTCTCGGTAATCTCATCCTTGGTCTCCAGAATGTCGTTTTCTGGGCCCATCTATCTTGGTCCTGTCTCGCCACATGTCTGATCCATTGCTTGCTACCCTTTTCACAACATCCGTCACTTTGGTTCTATCACGTAACTGTTCATTTCGTATTTTATCCCTTAAGAAGATTCTCCATGGCTCTCTGTGCAACTCTCAGTTGCTCAGCTGCTCTTCGGGTTATTGCCATAGTTTCCAAATGATAGTTTAAAAAATCTAAGATAGGAATGTAACATCGGTTTTCCTCTAAAATTAACCGTTCAGGTTCTACAGCCTGTCAAAGTTGCAAAAAGTCAATTTTCAACTGTCAATATTTCCAAAACAGTTGAACTTAGGTATAGGGTATATCACATGAAATCTGCTCAGAATTTTACGTAGAATCTAAATATGCAATTTAATACGGGGTGTTCCATTTAAAATAGTGATGTTGCCACTAGTTTAGAGTAGAAGCGGCAACACCGCATGGTCAAAAATATTTTTAAAGTGTAGATCATGGTCGTTTATCCCGGATACCAAATTTTCAAAATGATCCTCTTTTTAGTTCTCCATAAACCTCTAATACGCCATCCACCGTGGGACACCCTGTATGTATGAAACGTTACCAAGTGAAAATTGAGTTTTTCTTTGTGCCAAGTCCTATAACTCACGTCAAATCTAGAAAGTAATTTATCAGCACATAAAATCAACATGAATAAGAACAATGTATAAAATGTCCCCCCCTACAACCGTGTAGGGCAACAAAAGAGATCATAGGCGATTTTCAGCCTGGAATGATTATTATTTGGTTATAACCAATGCATTTCCGCCGTCACGGTTTTAACCAAAGTAGGGGAAGTTGTTACGTCACATATCAGCTGATTTGCTTTTGGTATTTACCACTTATAACCGATTATAACCCAGCTTTGGACTTGGGTTAATCTTTTGGTTACAGCTTTTTGATTATTATTTTTGGAATTTGTATTGGTGTTTTGTGATTTTGCAGTTGCGTTGTAGCTTGGCACAATGAAAGAAGTATACATTCACTCACTCACTGCAATTCACCATGTTTAGATCGAGGTTTAGATCATCCCCAAAGAAAATCTGTTCGATAAACGAGGCTAACGAGAGATTCCGCTCCATTTTTTGTACCTAAACAACAAACCATTGTTGAAACGAAAAAACAAATAGGAATAATAAACATAATCCTACACTGCTATAACCAAATCATTTCAGCGGTCAGTTCCTTGGGTTATGATTCTTGAGTGGTGGGGGGCTGTGACGTCACACTTGGCTGTCAACGTTGTTAACCAAAAGAATAACCACGGTATTTACCGATAAATAATCATTCCAGGCTGAAAATCGCCTTATGACAAATTACGCTCTTGTTTTCCGAGGCACAGGTTAACATGATTGGAAAAAAGTCCATGTTACACGGGAACAAAATTTTTCAATAAACTACACAATGATTTGAAAATAATGACGCAAGAAAAAATGATTAAAAGTAAACTTAAAAAGGTACTTATTGAGTTGGAACCATAAAGTATCAATCAATCAATCAATCAATCAATATATTACAGAATTTTTTCTAATTTACATTGTTTAACAAAGTATACTTATTGCTATGTGTAGTCTTAATTTGCTATTTTAACACCTAGGCGATTTGATCCCCTGTATGTGTTACCTAAATATTTTCAATTTGTTTGAAAATCAATATATTGTATTTTTTCTGAATCTATTAATCTTAACCTAATATTACATACATATTTGCAGTGTAAGGCAGCTAAGCATTTTTTTAAAAACAATTGAATTTATCCTTATTTATTAATTTCTCTCTAATAACTTCATTTCAGAAGTTTAACAAATTCCTCATTTCTGTTAAATATAAGATATCTACAGTTTTTGATAAATTTTTTCAAATTTGATGTTTTCCTTAATTCTACTGGTAATAAGTTGAAAAACTTTGGGCCTAAATAATTTAAGAATCTCAAGTTCATGGTTGACTTACTTTGTGGTATCTGTAGGTTCATTTGAGTATTAGTTCGAGTTTGGTAATCATGATTCACATATTTCTTAAAATTACTTTGTTTGTATACAAAAATGCATGTTTCTAAGATGTATATGGATCTTACATTAAAAATCTGATCACTGTATAGTTGCTGGGTTGGGAAAAGTTTATTCTTCTTATATATAATTTTGAATATATAATTTTGTGCCACATTGAGCTGTTCCAGAACATTATTATACAGACCACCCCAAACTATAATACCATATCTTAGTAGAGACTCTACCAAAGCCTTATATATTGATATTAATAACTTTCGGCCCATTGATTCTCTCAGTTGATAAAATTTGTGGATAAGCTTCCTGACATTATTTTTCAGCTTCAAAACCTGCTCTTCCCATTTCAAGTGCTTATCAATGATTACCCCAAGGTACCTTATGTGAGGGACCTCCTTGATTTCACTCTGGAAATTCTCCACGTAAATGCCAGAGTAATCCGGTCGATTTGCCATAGTGAGTGAAAATGCTACATATTTGGTCTTTTCAATGTTTAACGTAAGTTTTTTATTGTCTAGCCAGTTTTTCACTTTAATTAATTCACTACTGGCCGTCCTTCTCACATCACCCCAAGTGTCTCCTGAGAAAAGTAGAACGATGTCGTCGGCGTAAGATGTTACAGAGCCCTGTATTTGCATGTTAGTTAAAGAGTTTATATATGCGATAAACAGTATAGGGCCCAGAACTGTACCTTGTGGAATACCTATTTTAATGTTTAACATATCACTATAGGTGTCTCTGATTTTTACTCTTTGTTCCCTGTCAGAAAGATAGGAACGAAACACCTCCAACACAACACCCCTGACACCATAACTTTCCAAAGTGTTGAGAAGCTGGCCATGTGGTACCATGTCAAAGGCCTTCGCCAAATCCAGAAAGACTGCAATTGTTTTTTTATTATGGTCTAGGTTTTGAGATATTTGCCCAATAAGTTGATACATGGCATCACATGTGCTGACTTTCTCCATGAAACCAAATTGATTTGTTGATAGCACTTTGTTTTTTCTAAGAAATGACAATAATCGGTCTTTAAGACATTTTTCAAACAGCTTTCCGAAATTGTTCATTACGCTTATTGGACGATAGTTACTTATATTGTTTTGACTTCCGGACTTGTGGATTGGACTGACAACTGTTGATTTGAAGTGGCTGGGAACTATACTGGTCTCAAAGCTCAAGTTAATTATATAAGTTATGGGCCGTAGAAGGCTTTGGTGAATATTCTTTATGAGTCTGGCAGAAAGACCATCAATTCCGGGGGCGCTATCATTTTTCAGTGAACTGATGTGTTTAATGAGTTCGTTATGGTCAACTGGATACAGAAACATGGTGGCGTCATTGACATAATCGTCTTCAATATTATTTGCTGCGGGCTCTATTTGGCTTGCCATGTTTATTCCAACATTTATATAGTAATCGTTAACATAATCAGCCATGTCTTTATCATTTTCAAATTTTTGGTCATTGTTTGTTATGTTCATATTTTTATTTTTGGTAGTATTTTCATTGGTCGCTTCTGATATGATTTGATATATTTTTTTCAAGTTGCCCTTATTGTTATTTATTTCGGTTTTATAGTATTCATTTTTGCATTTAATAATCAATTTGTTTAGATGGTTTCGATACGCTTTATACTCATTTTCAAGCTCGGCATCATAGGATCGAAGTAGTCTTTTTTTTAATTTATCTCGGTGTTTGATTGCTGTAATAATGCCATTTGTGATCCATGGTTTAATCTTTTTGTGTTCACATATTTTTACTACATTAATTGTTTTTGTTTTTTCGATGTTATTCAGAACTATTTTGTAGAAATTATCAGTTGCTTTTTGTGGATCCTTGCAACTTGTAACACTGTCCCACTCTTCCTCGTCCAACAAAGCTCTAAGCCTTTTATAATTAGTTTTAATTATTTCTTTTCTAATAGGTTTGTTTTTATTAGAGCTATTTATTGCCTGATTTGGCGAATCACTATATAAATTCAACATGATAGGGTAGTGATCTGTCAAACCATTATTCAACACAAAAGATTGGTACTTTAGAGAATTAGTTTTCAGTTTTTTTCTCATAAATAGATGATCGATGCAAGTAGCTGATGTGCTTGTTTCCCTAGTGGCGCAGTTTACAAGCGAAACAAAACCATGATGACTCAAAGTCGACAGGTACAAGTTTATTACACGGTCATCTCTATTGTTTATATTTAAATTTAGGTCCCCAACAAATATTTCTATTTGGTGCTTCAAAAGTTCCTCAAAATAGCCATCAATGTCCTGAATAAATTGGAGTGCACTCGTTGGAGTAGTTGGTCTATATAAACAGTTTACACCAACATTTAGCGCCTCAATGTTAAACTCCAATCGACTCACTGTCACCAGTGAGCTAAGCTTATAGTCCTTTATTTGAACATTCAAATGCTCTTTAGTTAAAATTAGGGTGCCATCATTTTTATTGAAATCTGCATGATTGTAATGTGAGTTATAGCCAGGAAAGCAAAATGTATTGCAATCCATTTTATAACATTCTGTTAGAATCATTATGTCACAATAATCCAACTCGAAAGTTTGCACAAATGCCAGCAACTCATCACCATTTTTTCTAATACTTCTTATATTCAGGTGAACTAAATTGATTACCTTTTGTTTGATGTTAATCCTAGTTTTCAACATGTCACAGTCTGTTATGTCCTTTGCCGATTGCACATTTTCATCCAGGTCCTCGAGTACATCAAGAACTTCTATTTCCTGTTTTGACGCCATTATACGTGGCCATAATCGATTTTACTTCTTAAAACTTCTATGTAATAGCAATATGTTGGACATTCTGGATTATTGGCCTCATGGCTCGTTTCATATTTTGTGTTAAATTGACGGTTAGCATTAACACAGTTTATACACCTTTTAGTTATTTTGGGACATTCGCGCGCATCATGATTTTCTGCACATAGTTCGCAGTTTGTTTCTTGTCTACATTCATTGCTTTTATGATAGTATGCTTGACATTTAAAGCATCTTGGTATACTTAAGTCCTCAAAGATTTGACAGCGTTCCCATCCCAGAAACACTTTTTTACCAGTTATAAACCTATGAAAGAGTGCCGGCGAACATTCTCCATATATTGTTCTTGTTTGTTTATTTGGATGAGTTTTTATATAGGTTATCTTAAGATATTGCTTTCCTATAAACTGGTTCTGCTCCCTTAAATCCTCTTCAATTTGATTTTTGGTGAGGTCTTTGGTAGATCCCACAATTTTAATCCGCGGAGTTTTCAGTGTTGCGACCTGCACTTCATAATCTGCACTTAGTTTTTTTTCAGCTTCTTGTTTCAGTTTTTCTATTTCTTCCCTTTTTTCACATTTAATAATCATATTGCCATTTTTTGCCTCTCTCACACTTCTGACCCCAATCTTCAGTTGCGCAGGATTTATATTCTTGCACAAGTCAGTTCTGGTTTTTTCTACATTTTGCCTCTGTTTAGGTTTTATAATTAATCCTGGTACATTTGTTTTATTTGGTGTTTTTGTTGCTTGAGCATATGTAGAGGGAGTAGGGCTCAGAGTAGGATTAGCAAAATTGTTTTCATCTTGTGCGGTGCTCTTGAGTTCTTTGATGGTATTTTGGAGTAGGCTCATTTCGTTCTTCGATTCACTCCTTAATTCTTCAACAATTTTTGTCAAATTTTCAAGCATGTCTATAAATTTTGGAAATTTTTTCATTGATTTTTTGCATCCATTACAAAAAAGCTGTAATGTACGTTTTTGCAGCACGATAACTCGAAACTCAGAAGTGGACATCCCAACGCATTGTTTATGCAGCATTCCCTGGCAGCAGTCGCACTGGAGAAGTTCCATATCGTCACCGACCTCCATCAAATTTTCGCAATTTGTACAGTGTACTTCACTCTCCTCCATTTCGTCCCCTTCAGCCAAAACAGGTAGAAACACTTAATTTGAGTTAGAACGTTTGAAAATTTTCTACCTAATTAGTTCAGCAGAAAAATGTCCACCTCAATCCCTGAGTTCAGAGAAACTCAATAGTATGATCATCGGCACCCGGACTATTATCCGTTTTAAATGTATGGCTTTCTTTAATAGGAGAAAAAAAAATTAATAAAGCACTTGCAATAATAAAACAGGTACTTCCGATAAAAAGATGTTTAGACTATCTGTAGGAATGTCAGTAAGCCAAAAAAAGGAGGCAAGAAATGAGAATTTATACTGGTGTCGCGATCGGATTAATGGAAAGTTTTTTCAATTTTACGGGAGTTTTGTTCGAGTTACTCATAGGGGCCCTTCACAAAACAATTGTCCGCACTATAACCATCACAATGAAACCACAAACATATAAATAACGTATACAGGAATATTTGAATTATGCAGGGTGTCCCGGATAAGAATGTACTCTACAGGGATCTCCGTAATCATAAGAGATACAGGGTTGGTTGAATTTGGAAAAAGTTGCGCATTACTGAGTTTAGTGGCGTCATGTTTTGATATTTCGGAAATTCCGAATGATTTCGAACATATCTATAGAAAACCGATTTTGCTGAAATCGTTTTTATTTTTTTCTGACTCTATTTGAAATGATATCGCAAAGTAAATATCACTTCATCGTTGCCATTTTTTCTCCTCTATACAAGATGCTACCATCAAATTTAAAATCTGGACTCAAAGACTTTTTTCTTGAAATTTGAAATAGAAGCGTCGTATTTAAAAAAATGAAGTTAATGATGGTGTTCCAAAGACGAAACGTCATATTTTAAATTTGATGGTAGCATCTTCTAGAGAAGAAAAAATGGCAACGATGAAGTGAAATTTATTTTGCGATATCATTTAAAATAGAGTCAGAAAAATATAAAAACGATTTTTATCTTCGGAATCATTCGGAATTTCCGAAATATCAAAACATGACGCCACTGGGCTCAGTAATGCGTCACTTTTTCCAAATTTAACCAACTCTGTATCTCTTATGGGTACGGAGATCCCTGTAGAGGGCATCCTTATCCGGAACACCCTGTATATAACTGGATATAAAATAGTAGTACAATTGTTCTGAGTAGCATTAGGTGTAAGGTCTTTTTTGTGACGGTGACGCTATTTTATCTCATGTTTCATGTGAATACTTATATGTATGTTACTGTAACCTGAGGTAAAGTTAAAAATAAATAAATTACTGTAGGTGTTTTCATAACGTAAACGTTATCGACTATAATAAATTATTGATATTGGTAGACATCAGAAAACAATGTTTGCATCATTTCAAGTTAACGAGATGAATTGTACATTTATTGCATCCACGCCCTTGTTTCGGTACCAAATATGTTGCTAATACATTTGTGAGATAATGACTTTATTTGTCTAGCAACGTTTTGCTCTTATGAGATTCTTTTCTTTGAAGCTTCTAACTACGACATCCTATAATGTGAATTCCTCACCGAAATTTGTAATAATTATTATTGAGACCTTGAATTTTGGAGCGATCTATGAAAAACAATAATGATAGTAATGCCTACTAATAATCTTTAACTTAGCTTCAATAATAAATTATACGAAAGTAAATAGTTTTCAGTTCAAGAATCAGTACTCTAATCCAAGGATTAATAAAATTGTTCTAGTTGTTGTAACATGGGGGAATGGAAATTTGTTCCTCAACTAAAGAAAACTTTTTCAAAATAATATTTTTTGTGAATTCCCAATTCTTCTCCGCCACCTACGCACTACGCTACTGAGAGCCCAGCCAAGGTAACTTTCTAACTTCAACATCATCACAGCTCCGACGCCATGTTGATTACTGTACAGTTTTAGCGCTTGGCTTTGTCTGTCACGTGTACAGTCCGCTCCCTACAATTTCCTATCTCTTTGTTCGGCGTCGATACGCAGCCGCAACGTGCATCTTCGAGCAGCCTCGGCTGCTCGACCCAACCCGAAATTACATTACAATTTTAAACGTCAGTTTTATTTGTGGAGCTCGCGGGTACGGGCTGCCTTGCCGTACCTATTTTATTGCCAATTTTTTATTTTCTTCAACTTGTTTTCAGTTTTATTGTTATTTTTTTTGTTTAGCTTCAGTTCGAGTACTGACGGAACGGGTTTGGATTAACAGTGATCAGTTTCTCAGTGGTTTTGTACCCCGAACCAGAACACATTAATCACTTGTGGGCTGAATTGACTGACGTCCACCACTGGCGTAGGTAGTTTGAGTGTAGTAACACTTGCTACCCTTTCGTAGTGTTTTACGTGCGAGAAAAATATTTTGGATAGTGTTCTAGAAAAATCTTTAGTGTCGTGCAATAATAAAGAACCAGAAATAAGTTACCATCTGTCGCGCAATAATTGTTCAATTTAGACGGACGGACTTTACCATTATCTACCAATCGTAGCGCACACAAAAAAAAAGTAAGTGGCACTTAATTCCTTAGATTTGCTTTGGATTATAATTGCGTTTTGGCTTTTGTACCGTCATTCTCGTGCCTGGCAATGACTCGTGGAACAACGCAACAATCAACGTCATACTACGTCGTAATCAAAGCTCAAACGGAAATACCAATGTTATCAATTGTTTTTCGTGGAATATAGACTGAGATATTGGTTTCATATTTTTATCCAACGGGTGAACAAATGATATCTAATAATTGGATATAGTAATGTTGGGTCGAAAAGGCACAGAATCAGAAAAAGCTTTATTATCAAAGATAGAAATCTTATTGACAAAGCACATAATGAAACCTCGGATATGACTCTGACATAAGGGGAGGGTCTTAACTGGAATTTGAGAGGCCAACTGTTGTGATTAAAATTCGAACTAAAATAACACTGAAATATAAGGAAGAAATCACTTTGTCGCATCAGCTCAGAAAAATAATTATTAATATAATCTCAAAAATTCAATACCTAACTCGAGACCTAACTGTTTTTACAGTTTACCAGTGCAAGGGTTAATTTGTCGTCCTTGGGTGGGTGTGAATCAAACCAACTTAATAACCAACTAGCTGATCTAAGGATAGATTTAACTCTAAATTGATAAACTTTTGTAAAATCAATTTGAATCTCAATATTGCGTCATCCATCAAGAAATTTGAAAAAGTGTGCCCTTCAAGAAAACCTCTACATCCTGACCTAACTAAAGGGTACTTTCACTTGTTATCACTTGGACTTTGAGTCTTTTGTAGGGACCTAATTATGGAAAAACAAAATTTTCTAGAACTTCTCATCTGATGGCTAATTCCGAGGCCAATCCTGATTCGCTTTTCTTATTTGTTCCATGACAACCATTCTCAAATTCAAAAATGTACTCGAATATGGTTTTCCCTCGAGTTTTCCTAGACAAAAATGCTGCATTTATTTTTGGGACTGTTATAGCATTATCTTGGACTGAGAATATGAAGATCCCTAAAAACCCGATTTTAATCATCATTTCTCGAAAGTCACATCGGCCATATAGGTAGACGTGAAATCTAAAACGGTACCTGACTGGCGTGACTTCCTGCCGCTGAAAACATTGACCCTGATATCGAATTGACTGACGCCAAAGGAGGTATCGAAATTCATAAGGCCATATTATTACCTATAATACTCATTGCCTGCATTGGGGCAAAAGTGTAAGAATAGGTTCTGGTTTAATCTAGATTGAAATGTTAAAAACAGTATTTTCAAACAGAGTACCTGTAGATAATGATACAGTTTTTTCCTCTGACCTTGTGACTGAAGCAAGGAGGATAACCCCGCCAAGGTCGCCCGCAGGGCGCTGCGTGTTTACTCTAAGCGTCCTGTTGCGGACATTGAACCAGGATCGATGTTCTCTTGAGAACGGCATTCATGGGTGGATTTTTAATATATTTGTTCAAGGTGGGGATGCAGAAAACTGGGTATAATGCCTAACCCTAAAAATCGAGACATTTAGGGTTACTCTCTTTTGTCCTTTGTTCACACCCTCATTAGTAATCAAAAGTGCATATAGAAGTGAATTAAACAAAAATAAAAAACATTTTTTATTTTGCACTAACTTCAATCACACATTTGTTCAGTCTCCCGGTGAAATACAAACTATTTGGAATATCAAATGACAAAAATAAATAACATTCAAATTTTGGGTATTTGCACCACAACCTTGTTTGGAAAAAGCTTCAAATCAATAGTTTAATTCAATTGTCTTGACACACATGCTGATATTCAACGGTACGAATCGCAAAAGATTTTACAAAAGGCATGCCCAGTTACAGCCTTTATAACCAAATATTTGTACCTACGCATTTTCCAAAAATCTGTTACCTTGTTACACCTGTGGGCAATATAATTTACAAAAATATCCCTCATGAAACCCAAAATCTCATTGTTTGGCTTTTTTCTTGGGGACAGCTGATACCAGGTAGATCAGGCACTTCAGGTGGGTGTTCTCGAAAATAATTGTATATGTATGTTGGGTCACTCTTTAAGGGATTGAAATAGGGTGGGTTTGTTTTATTATAACCAGATATTGGAATACAGACTATACTTATTTGTTTTTTTTTTTTCTCTTGTAACTAAATACTTGGGTTGGGACAGTGAGGATTTTTGCTCGGATTTCTGATAAAAATATTATAAAATACACATGTACTAATTTCACAATAAAGTACACAAAAACAAAAAATAATTTCTCTCAGTTATATTAGAATGGTTCAATACAACCGCACAGTTTATCAATCAACAAAATGACAATGGCCTGGCTATCACAAATTTCAATAATAATCTGTGTGATTGATTTTGAATCGTTCTAGAACCGTCCTTTTTTTGAACCCTAAGATAATATAATTTTGGTGAAATATTTATTCCTACCCACTGCACTGAGTGGCAGTTCACTCCAGAATTTGTACAGGGTGTATGTTTATAACTGGAACATTGAGTAACTTTTTTATTATTGAAAATAAAGGGCATGTTTAAATTGGGAAATTTCTTGATAAACTGCAACGATTTAAAGTGCTATAAAAACTTTTTTTTGTTGCCTTTGGTATACAGGGTGTGGCAATAAAGACAATTTTTTTAAATAAAACACCCTGTATATTCTTGCATTTTGGATTTTTTTCGAAAGTTAGCTCTACAACAACACCAAACATTATTTGAATATCTTTTGTAGTTCCTGAGCGACACCAAACACCTTCACATGTGTATAAATGTTTTGTTTACAGGCGAATGTTTCCAAACATTTGTTTGTGGGTAGTGTGTGCAGGTCTGGACTAAGCTTTGATGTCTTTTTTGGCGCACCATGTATACCTATGGCAACAAAAATATATCGTTGTAGCACTCAAGATTGTTAAACTTACCAAGAAATTTTCCAATTTTAATACGCCATTTATTTATTTATTCAGCATGTACAATTACAGGTGATGGTCTTACCTAAATAGCACAATTTGCATAGGTATACCTAAATAAACTTGAAATTAATGTTAATTGAAACAGATTATTTTAATTCTAGAAAAACCTCAACATTTTCACATGACACAGATATAGGTAACAAAAAAACGTAATAAGTATTATACATATTACATAGGAACTATTGACTAGAGTGATGATTCTTCATTTAGAAATTTTTTAACTCTAAATTTAAAAGTAGTCAATGTGCAGTTTAGCTGAAAGTCTAGTGGAATATGAGCATCGTACAGTCTCATTAAACGATTTTTGACATTTTTTCTGCCTATATTGGTACGACATTTATTTGTTTAATAGTATATTACAATCCGAGACGGGAAATGCTTCATTACTGGTCGAGAGGTTTTATAGTTTATCGAGACGCGTAGCGTCGAACCTCAAGACAGCAATGAAGTTTCCCGTCGAGGGTTGTATACTATTTTATTTTTAACCATAATTTCTTGAAAATAAAAAAATCGGGGCAACCAAATGAGGTCGGCAAATGAAGAGGAAAATGAGAACGGGAAATATTTCCCTGCTCCATTTTCCGTCCGTGGGCGGGAAATGAGGACGGAAAACATTTCCCGTCCTCACTTCCCGTCCTGGGACAGGTAATGGAGCAGGAAAATGAAAAGACAGAAATGTGACATTTTCAAATTTTTGAAAAGTCAGTAATGACAACATTTCATATATGGTTAAAAATAAAAAACATTGTCAGATTTTGTTTGATATGTTGGTATTCTAAAATTGAACATACCAATTAGAGCACAGCAGTCGATGTTATTGGTCAAAATATTATGAATAAAACTCAGCGAAAGCAATTCTCTTCTAGACTTCAAACTTTCCATGCCGAGAGTTTTTATTCTTTTGTGATATGTTAGACAATTTTTATCAATTTTTAATTTAGAGAATAAAAATCTGACAAACTTTTGTTGAATTTGTTCTATTTTATTAATGTATTCACTATCAAAAGGAGACCATACAACACTATGCTCCAGTCGACTCCTCACCAATGCATAATATAAACTTTTTATCGCCTCCACATCAGTAAACTCCCAGCACTGTCTCAACACAAATCCGAGCATACCATGAGCCCTAGTGACAGGGTCATTTATATGATCATTAAAGGACAGTTTGTAGTCAAATAGAACTCCCAGATCGCGAACATTCGGAACCCTAGTTATGCATTTCCCATTTATTCTATAATTACAATCGACAGTTTTTAACTTTCCAGAAAACGTGATAACTTGGCATTTATCAATATTTAGTTCCAATTTATTGATCTCACACCAGTTAACTAAGTTATTTATGTCGTTTTGCAATAATTCATCACAGTCATCTATGGTAAGAACAATATTGAATATCTTCATGTCATCAGCAAAATTCAACGAATTAAATCTTTTAATTTCGTACTTGACATTAATAAAGATCAAAAACAAAATAGGACCCAAATGGGACCTTTGGAGGCACTCCTGAGTGCACTTGTACTACATCAGAAAGTATGTTGTTTATTTTAACCCTTTTTGAGTTCGATCTGTAAGGTATGAATCAATGCTTGAAAGGAGGGGAGCCCCAATACCATAGGCAAGGAGCTTATTGATCAACAGCGCATGGTCTACCCGATCGAAAGCCTTTTTGGAGTCAAAATAAACACAATCAACCTGGCCACCTCTGTCAATTGTCGTAGCCAGATGATCTACAAACACTAAATGATTTGTTTGGCATGAATCCATGTTGATCTGCAGAAATAATATTTTTAAAATGAATCTTTAACTCATCTGCCACAATGGATTCGAAGACCTTAGATATGCAGTCAATGCCAGAAATGGGCCGATAATTTTTCACGTCACTCCTATCACCTCCCTAAAAATAGGGGTAATGTAGGCTGTTTTCCAGATGACAGGGAACTATTCCTTGTCATGAGACAGCTGAAATATCTTACTGATTGGAAGCTACAACGATGGACTACAGCACATATAAAACAAGAGCGGAATGCCATCTGGCCCCGGTTCTTTCCTACAGTCCAAATTAACTAGCTTTTCAAACACTCTATCACTAATAAAACCTATTTTACATAAATTTACATCACTATCAACATACAATCCATCAACATGAAATCTATCAATTCTACATCCACTTTCCCTGACTGCATACACCGATTGGAAATACTCTGCAAAAAACGATACTATCACCTTTGCACTATCTTAGGATTCTATTCTTTAGAAAACCCTGTAAAATTCCGCTTACTCTTCACTTCATGTAAGTCCAAAACTTTCTAACGTTTTTCAATATTTTAAGTTGAACCAAATTAACGAATTATTTATAATCTGAGTCAATGGACTGTTTTGATATACTAGGAAGTTCTTTAAAATGGCTATTTGGTTATACATCAAATTGTATTCAACAGAATTGCCCGATCTCCTTAGTTCCTTGAAAATCTTGTTCTTTTTATTTATTAAATTTATCGATTTTTTTGAGAAATTAGAGGGATACTTTACAGACCTACCCTTTTTCTTGGGTGTGAAAGTTTCAATGCCAATATAAACAATTGAGTAAAAGGTCTCTAGAACCTGGTCGATATTTGACAAACCATCAATAAACCCCTAATCTACCTTTTGAAAGTAATCGTCAAGAGTTGAGAAATTAGCTTTTCGAGAGTCATATTCATTGTTTAGCACAAGATCACCTTCCAGGCAATCGGACATGCGGTCAGGTAACGAAAGCTTACAAACAATATCAAGTAGAGGATACTGACAGTTAACTTTAAGTTTCCCATAAAGTAACGAAGGGGAACTGGAGGTATATAAGCAGCTCCCAAACACAAACCTCTTCACCCAATTCCATCACAGCCCACACTTCCTCTGTAGTATCGGAGCTAACGGCAAATTTTCTATAAAAAATAGATCTTGAGCTGTTCCTGACAGCTATCAAGAAACCTCCCTCTCTTTTTTTACTAGATATCTCCGGATCTCTGTCGCATCTATAAACAGTATAATCATCAGGTTCAATTGCCTCATTAGTTATGTCCCCTTTCAACAAAGATTCAGTAACCACAACTATATCATAATTGGAACCTAACAGTTCTCGGTGAAATTCTGGCGCCTTAGTTCTTAATCCTCTCTTGTTTTGATAATATATCCTCAAATTAAATTGAGAGACTTTTTGTTTTCTTCCCAAACAAGGACTACCTATGTAGATCTAATGGTATTATGGTTTTTATTTATTTGATTTCGACTATTCTCCTCCTGGTCTTCATTTGCAGCCTTCTTGATGTCAGTAACAGGGACATTGTTAATTTTCTTTACAGACTCATTTCCCCTTAAACTATTAATTCTTGCCCAGAGATTTTCAGTAGCCACATCCTCGAGTTCCACTGACTCCACACCAGCATGTTGGGTTTTGTTACCCAATAATGGAAAAACTCTTACCAGCAATTGGTCGATTAAATTCGCCATACGAATTCTGCTATTTCTGTTTGGAAGGAGTTTAGAGAAATAAGATGTTCTATCCAAGGCAGAAGAGACATACAGAATTCGCATTTTTGATCTTGTATAGCTTACTCTGAACTTACTAGAGAGAATTACTTTATTATTCTTATAAATTCTGTTAAATTGCTAATCATTTGGACTAACAGGCAGTGTACACAGGATGACATTGGTGTGGTCTGTGGATCTTATCAGTTTGGGAACATCTTTATTTTGGATTATACCATTTATGCCAGCCAGAACCGTCAAAAAAATCGTTCTCTCCAAACTTCCTGGTAAGCTGCCCGGCGTTATGAATTACTTGCGCAAAGGTCGCTTGAGGTTTACTAACTATTTGAAGATGTGAACCTGTTCCCTTCCGTGCGTCTGATTGTCTGACAACCTGAAACCGTAGTGTTATCAGTTAGCAAGAGTACTCTTTTTTATCAGGCGATATATAAACAAATATCCGGTACATCGATTTCGGAAATAGCAAGGGATTTCGGCAATTTTTAAGGGATTTCGGCAATTTTTAAGGGATTTCAGGATTTCGAAAAATTTCGGATATTCGACTTCCGACGCTATGCCATTAGGGATTTCGATAAATTTATTGGGAGTTCGGAATTTCAGAAGGATTTCGGATGAAATTTCCGGATTTCAGATAGAATTTCGCATTTCGCGATTTTAAATGGATTTCGAGATTTCGAATTTCACGAGATTTCAGATGAAAATGTACAGGGATTTCAGAAGTGAGCCGCCTCTTGAGAATTTCACAATGTTGCAGTTGGATTTTAGCTCTGAGAGGGTCAAACGAGCTTTTTGACCAGCTTTTGCCAAAGTTTACTTCTTGAAGTGGCAGCGCTTGGAAAGAGGTTGGATCTAAGGTAGTGGATGGTTTGAAACGAGTCAAAACTTGGCTAGATATCCATAAACTTTCATTAAATTTGCAAAAAACCAATTAGGTACATAGCTTTTACGAAAATCGACAGAAATCGTCCAGATTTTACTTCTATAGAGATCGATACATTTAGCGAAAAATTAATGAAGTACCACATGCAAAATATCTGGGAATTTTTGTGGATTCTAACCTAAAATGGACAAAACATGTTGAATATATTACAAAAAAACTAAAAACTTTAATACATAGGTTCTATATTTTAAGAAATATTGTATCGAAGGCTTTAATAACCACATTATATCAGAGTTTAGTAGAATCCCTGCTGAGATATGGTATATTGGCTTGGGGTGCTATGTACAATACTACTTTAAAACCATTCCAAATAATTCAAAATAAAATTTTAAAAATCATATATAAGAAAGATTACCTTTATCAAACACATCTGCTTTATAATTGCAAAATTAATAACCCAAGAACTATTCTTTCATTCAGTAGTCTGTTTTATGCATAAAAATCAGGATAAAAATATTATATCCCATAATCACATACTTATTTAATTAGAAATAAAACAAAGAATATGCTAATTATACCGAATTGTCATAGCGAATTCTACAAAAGATCAATTAACAATCTTGGACCAAAAGCGTATAATTTGATTCCTGACACAATAAAAAGTAATATAAGACCTAAAAAGTTTTCAAAACAAGCAAAAAAATATCTTTGGGAAAATAGAATAACATTTCTGAAACTGCTGTCATAAGACCTGACTATAATTTTGTACTTTTCATTACTAGATTATTATTAGATGAGTAAGTTATTTTTAGGTTGTAGTGATTTTTCTTTTTTTTTTCCATAAGCGCGAGAGTAAACGTGTAAAAAAGCTTATCTCTAAATACAATTACAAAAATTTTAAATATCCAAATAAGCACATACAGGTGTTAAGTCATCTAGGTACTTTAGTTAGTCATATTAGTATTGTAACATAAATTTATTTTAACAATATTTGTAACTATTTTGAAATAAATAAACTTGAAACTTGAAAATTTGAACTTGAATGGTCAAAAATCAAAGTTTTAGTTTTCTCTAATCGGGTATTTGGCATTTGGAGCGCCGAGAATAAAAATTTCACGAATCACTAGTTTGAATTTTATTGTAAAATTGGGAATAGGGATTCCACAATGTTTCAATTGAATTTTAGCTCTGAGAGGGTCAAACAAGCTTTTTGACTTCTAACCCAATTTTACCTCTTAAATGGTCAAAAATCAAAGTTTTATACACGTTTCTAGTTCAATTTTTCGCATTAACAGCTCCGAGAATAGACTTTTTATGCTTTTCATGTTTGAATGTCAGCTCTAGTAGAGCTGGGAATGAGATTTCTACAGTTTCTCAATCTGAGAGGGACAAACAAGCTTCTTGACCACCTCTAACCCAACTTTACATCTTGAATATTCAAAAATCAAAGTTATATACACTTTTCTAGTTCTTTGGCATTAGAAGCGCTGAGAATAGAATTTTTATGCGATTCTAGTTTAAATTTTAGCTTTAGTGAAACTGGGAATAAAAATTTCCGAGGGACGGCTCACTCTTTACAATTTGTAAGCACATCGATTTCGGAAATGCCAGGGGATTTCAATCATTTTTAAGGGACTTCTGGATTTCAGATGGAATTTCGCATTTCGCGATTTCAAATGGATTTTGAGATTTCCAAAGGATTTCGAAAGAATTTCACGTGATTTTGGATGAAAATATACAGCGATTTCGCAATTGAGCCGCCCCTTGCACTGCACTAAGCCACAATCAGTACCAACCCGTAAATCGCTTTTCAACAGGAAAAATTGTATTAAGCACTTGGGTTGCTCTCTAAACAGTTGATGTGTGGAAAACACTCCATGCCAAATTCAATATAATAATTTTCATTATGTTCGTTGTTTACGTACTCTGACTTTTACCTCAAATTAGGGTATTAGCAAAGTCTATTAGCTTTTATCAACATTTTTCATTCGTTGACACTGAATTATTATTTCAAATAAGCTTATATTCTGATTAGCCAGTCCAATGTTCATTTTTCCAATCAAGCTTGTTGTTCAAAAACACTTTAAGTAAATGGATTCTGTCTGTTTACCAAACAGCAATTATTTGTTTATTGACATTGCATGATAAGAGAGAAAGCGAATAGAAATAGAAGCACAAAGAGCAGTGTGTTTTTTTGTGTAGTGTCCAGAAAACCTATACTTAAACTAGTTATCTATACTTGCTTGTTATGGCAATATTTTTTTCCTGGTATACTTGGGGTTTTAATGGGTTCTTTGAATGAAAAATGAGTTAGCGGAAACGCGTGTTTTCAATATGACGTGGCTCGTGACGTCAATATTTCATAAACAACAAAGGCAACAAACAACACCTGCTGACGCAATGCTGTTTTTGTGTTATTTGTTTGCTTTTTGTGAAATTTATTGCATTGGATGAATGATATTGTAAAGGAGTGCTTTTGTAAATTCTATTCCACTCACAAGTTCCCTATTGACAGGTTTGTTTACGGAATCGTGACGTCAAAGAAAGCAGCCATAATGGAAATATTGTTTCTGCAGGAAATTTTTAATTTCAAATTTCTTATTATTTTTTTGTAACAAGGGCGGTATCAGTAAAATAAAAACTGGTCATATTAATATTTTGTGCAGTATAAACTATTATTATTTAAAAAAAAATTTGGAAATTTTTATTTCACTTGCAAGTCCTTATTGTTTCATAATGAGGTGTAGTCGGTGTAGAAGTAAAAAACTTTTAATTTCTGAATCATATACCTAAGTATGTGGATTAATTCGTTTGCCAAATTTAAAATAAATCTTACCACCTGTTGAACCTCGACAAAAACTATAGCCAAATTCCACCAAAAAACCAATTTAATTTTATTGATGATTCGAAATTGTATTTCCCACATTTTATATAGATTCGATTGGAAACCAAGCAGGCATGGTATGATGAAGCAATCACGAATTTCATTATTTTTCTTGTTGAGTGGAGTAGCTTGTTCCGAATGCATAACGTAACGGATCTGAACTATAATCGCACAACCAGCAGTGAAAGCGAAATATTACTATATAGGAAAGCTGTATAAGTAGTTTCACAATAAGGCCCTCAAGAGAGGTTGTAGTTTATTATTCAATATTTTATGATTAAATTTATCATCCTATATGAAGGGTTTTAACTGCAAAATTTCAAAATATTTAATTTAAAAATTACACTTGATCTTCTAGTAATTGTTCAATTGAAAATAGAAATCTCTGTTTATGACAGACAAAAGTTTTCACACTCCGTTTGATGCAAGGTTGAAGTAAATATTTATTTATGGGGTTATTTATGCATAAATGTTCAACAATATTTTGACTAGAAAAATTAAATTTATCGTGAATTGAATTGAAAAACATTACTTTGTATATAGTCCAAGCAATGAAGGAAGTTTACCTCAACATAATTAGAAGTTAACATTTTTTGGGGGGGATCGGTTCATTTTCATGTGCTTAATAACATATTAAGTTTGCGACCTTGTACTTCCATAGGGTTTTCAGTTAGGGGTGGTTTTTAGGGGTAATTTGCAGTTTATGGAGAACGCTGCTCAAAAGGATGGTCCAATAGCAAAAAGTTTCAAATTAATGTTTTAGCTGAAGCTTTTTGCTATAAAAAACTCAGCGACAGCACCCCTCTATCTTCTATAGTTTTTTTTCTGCAGCGTCTTGAATAGTAGCATGTTTTTGTTCAAGGTTACTGAATCAACGTTTTGCCATTTTGCGCGCATTTGTTGCAGCAGCGGCCGAATGCATAATCCGATTTCAATTTTTCAAACACCACATTATTTCTAAAGAAATCCACTCTCCAATGCTTTTTTGTTCGAATTTTTTGCTTGAAAATTAAGCGAGCACCGACTTGTCTAATGTGCGAGGAAGTTGTAAATTGCATCGAAAACTACCCCTTTCTTGCATTCACTCTAATTTCTAAACGGGGCCAAATATTTGGTGACAGTTTTCGACAATCGGCAGCCCATTTATTCCTCTCATAATGCCCCAGCGGATTTTTTTTTCCGTTAATCACTTAATGACTTATTGGCCTGAAAACGTCGCGCGGGATTTTTCAAAAAGTAAAAAAAAATTAAAATTGTCGCATAGCGCTGAAACTTGGTACGATGGCTTTATTTATTGTTCTCATGAATATACTGCAATTTTATATCATGTGAAGCAATTAAAATTGCATTATATTCGTAAAAACAATAAATAAGGCCATCGTACCAAATTTCAGCGCTATGCGACAATTTTATTTTTTTTTTACTTTTTGAAAAATCCCGCGCGACGTTTTCAGGCCAATAAGTCATTGAATAATTGACGAAAAAAAAAATCCGCTGGGGCATTATGAGAAGAATAAATGGGCTGCCGATTGTCGAAAACTGTCACCAAATATTTGGCCCCGTTAAGAAATTAGAGTGAATGCAAGAAAGGGGTAGTTTTCGATGCAATTTACAACTTCCTCGCACATTAGACAAGTCCGTGCTCGCTTAATTTTCAAGCAAAAAATTCGAACAAAAAAGCATTGGAGAGTGCATTTCATTAGCAATAATGTGGTGTTTGAAAAATTGAAATCGGATTATGCATTCGGCCGCTGCTGCAACAAATGCGCGCAAAATGGCAAAATGTTGATTCAGTGACCTTGAACAAAAACATGCTACTATTCAAGACGCTGCAGAAAAAAAACTATAGAAGATAGAGGGATGCTGTCGCTGAGTTTTTTATAGCAAAAAGCTTCAGCTACAACATTAATTTGAAACTTTTTGCTATTGGACCATCCTTTTGAGCAGCGTTCTCCATAAACCTCAAATTACCCCTAAAAACCACCCCTAACTGAAAACCCTATGGAAGTACAAGGTCGCAAACTTAATATGTTGTTTCGCATATTAGAATCAACCGATCCCTCCAAAAAAATTTCAACTTCTAATTATGTTGAGGTAACCCCTCTTTTCAGATCTCCGTTTCTTGGACTAATAAGCGGATTGGTTTTACCAAAATAATCTCGGTTTTGATAAATCAGTAAAATGAAAACACCTACTTTGAGGTATATTTGACTAAATTGCCATGATAATTCCAAACACATTTATCCTTAACTGTGTTTCTGTACAGGTTGTGACATAACCGAACCTTGACTATGAAGCAATATTATCATTAAATTTTACATACATCAAAGGACACAGACAAGGTTTTGATAAATATTTTTGATAACTGCTCGAGGTCTTTTTCTAAAAAGAACCTTTAATGAATAATTATTAAGGAGTGTTAAAACATTGTAAGGTTTCAGTGAGCAGTAATAAAACGCTTGGGTAATCCCAATCCTATAGAGTCGAGGAAACATATTTTGTAGGCAGTTATTTTATGGTGCAAGAAAATTTCATCCTATTTCAAAAAGTATTGCATAGATGGAGTAAATAGGATCAAATATTCAACATTTTTGATGTGGCTTGGAAATTAGAAAATTGGGTCATTGTCCTTAATATTTTAATACTGTACAGTGGTTTTTAATTAACGCCTTAGGGCTAATATATACTATATATTAGTACGTCTGAGGCAGTAAAGTCACAGATTTCAATGGATTACTGTTGACCTAAAAAAAGTCTTTATGATGGTTTTAACTGATTATACCGGGTGGTCCTCCGGGAATGACATCGATTGCTTATGGGAAAACTGTGAAAGGTAAAAATTTGAAAATTTGGCAACATAGCAATGTCGATGGGGGACATCCAGGTAAAATATTTTCAAGATGGCGGCATTTCCGGTCATACCGGAAGTTGATACCAACTCGGTTATTTTAAATAGAACACCCCATATATTAATGTATTTTTGGATTCTACATAAAATTCTGAGCAGATTTCATGTAATATACCCTATACCTAAGTTCAACTGTTTTGGAAATATTGACAGTTGAAAATTGACTTTTTGCAACTTTGACAGGCTGTAAAACCTGAACAATTAATTTTAGAGGAAACCCGATTTGACATTCCTATCTTAGATTTTTATAAACTATCATTTGACATCAACTTTGAATTAAATCCATGATTAAAAATTTCAGTTAAATTTAATCTCCGTTTAAGTTCAAAGTTGGTGTCAAATGATAGTTTATCAAAATCTAAGATAGGAATGTGAAATCGGTTTTCCTCTAAAATTAACCAATTAGGTTTTACAGCTTGTCAAAGTTGCAAAAAGTCAATTTTCAACTGTCAATATTTCCAAAACAGTTGAACTTAGGTATAGGGTATATTACATGAAATCTGCTCAGAATTTTATGTAGAATCCAAAAATACATTAATATATGGGGTGTTCTATTTAAAATAACCGAGTTGGTATCAACTTCCGGTATGACCGGAAATGCCGCCATCTTGAAAATATTTTACCTGGATGTCCCCCATCGACATTGCTATGTTGCCAAATTTTCAAATTTTTACCTTTCACAGTTTTCCCATAAGCAATCGATGTCATTCCCGGAGGACCACCCGGTATAAAGAGATTGTCATTTTTTGACCTGCTCACTATTATAACTGATAATTTATCTTCTTTTGCAGATCCTATAGCTTGCTGCCAAACCACGCGACAGGACGCAAAAATATCTATACAGTAAGTAGAATTTCTAACCTATCCTAAACTTGACTGTTAGGGTTAAATGCACTTTAATAGGTTAATAACCACTATAAATCGTAAGATCAGGTGTCTAATTGCAAGTAGGAAGGTTTAAGTCTGCAGACCCTTACCAAACAACACAAAGAAAATATAATAAAGTAAAGGTGCAAGCGATCTTATTGAATAATTCAGTCCAATTATTGCCTTCACAGAAACACCTGGCGTTCCAAGTTCCCTCCAGTGTTCATGGTGCATTGCCTAACGCAGGGAAAGTCAGCTGATTCGGTTCCCCACTGGGTCTTTTGCATTATTCATGCCATGCCTACATTTTATTTAAAAGTTTATGGTGGTTTTCTTATAGTTTTTTTACAAAATACAACTGAAATAAAATAGATAATTCATTTGAAAGAAAAAAAAACGTCTATAAATAGACAATGGCGCACAAGAGTGAGAATTAAATTTAAATAACAAATAGCAAATTGTCTAGGACAAATAACTGAGCTAAGTGAAATGTCAACTGTGGAACTTAAGTAGACCAATTTTTGTTGCAAATAATGAACAAATAACTTAAAACCAGGAACCGATTAACTAATTTTGTTGTAATTGCGAATAGTTTTACAGAATTAATTATATTATTTGATATATTCAATGTAGAACCTGTTTTTCTCATAAAACTATTTTGCAGTATATGCAATTAAAAATCTAATTTAAACAGCAAATTAATTGTTACTGAGTTTAATTCATAATTTTTTTATTGTGAATGTACTTTCACTTTTTATTTTTTGCTCATCTTCACTTTCTAAGTTAGGCAGATGTATCCAAAACTTAAATTAGAGTGAGGTATACATGGAACATTGCACAGATTTTCAACAACATACACAGTAATACTTTTAAAAGTAAGTAGATTCTGAAACCATAGAATTCAATCGATGATTGAACTGACACAAGAATTTTTCTCATCTTAGCTTGGTCAAACCAATAAGATGAATGAAGTGAGTTCACTGATTCTTTGTTATAAGTTGTTACTAAGGATGATTAAAAGAGTATGCCGTATGCCCATGATATTTTTTGAGTAAAGCAACCAGCATCATGGTCAATAACAATTTCTTTTTCATAGTTTAAGGTACATAAGTAAATTCTTTGTATCATACCAGAAAGGGTTAGGTTTTTCTATTGTTCATCTTTTGAACGCAAATAAATAATAAATATTTCTAGAATTGAGAAAAACGTCCAAATCTCGAAGATACTTGATATGATATGATTGAGAGAAACAAGAAACTCAAAGGCACAGTCACAAATTTGTGGCGTTTCTGAGAAACTTCAATTTTTCAATTACCTTGATCAAAGGGCAAACCACCTAGGAATTCTTTGCCAAAAATGTAGGGAATTTAGAGGAATTTGTGGGGAATTTAGAAGAATTTGTGGGGAATTTGAAGGAACTCATCGGAATTTATGAGAATTTGGGGAATTTATAGGGAATTCAGAGAAATTTATGGGGAATTTGAAGGAATTTGTGAGGAATTTAGGAAATTTATGAGGAATTTAAAGGAAATTGTAGAGTCATGACGTCACTGAAATTCACACTCTTATTATAAGAAACACTAATAAATGGAAATTTTTAAAAAAATCTAGTTTTTTGTTGAACGTTGGACATTTATTTTCATTAAAAAAATTCTCCCAAAAGTTCACTTCATGATTTACAGGTCCAAATTTAAAAAATTGAAAACAATAATGAGTACAGTTTTTGTAGGCTGATTTCCAAGATTCTTCATGTTCTTATTTTCCACTGGAAAAATTTGAAATTTTGGGAAAATGAGTTTCTAACCTTCCTATTCACATGTAAAAAGTTTCACATTTTTCTGTTCACTAGTTTTACATGAAAATTTTGAAATGTGTAAGTATTTTTAATTAATTCATTTATTGGAGGTTGATTTCCAAGATTTTTCATGTTGTTATTTTCCACTGGAAAAATTTGAAATTTTGAGAAAATGAGCCTCTGACCGAGCTTCTAACCTCCCTCTTCACATGTGAAAAGTTCAAAATTTTCCCTTGATTAGTTTTTCAGGAAAACTTTGAATTGTGTAAGGCTGTATTAACAATTATTTCAGTTTTTGTAAGTTGGTTTCCAAGATTTTTCATGTTGTTATTTTCCACTAGAAAAATTTGAAGTCTTGGGAAAATGACCTTCTCACCTTCCTCTTTACATGCAAAAAGTTTCAAAATTTTCCCTCCTCTAGTTTTTCAGGAAAACTTTGAAATGTGTGAGACAGTATTTTCAACTAATTCAGTTTTTGTGGATTGATTTCTAAGATTCTTCATGTTGCTGTTTTCCCGAGTGTTTCCACTGGAAAAAATTTGATTTTTTCTGAAAATGAGCTTCTCACTTTCTTCTTTGCATGCAAAAAGTTTCAAAATTTTTTCTTGATTAGTTTTCCAGGGAAACTTTGAATTGTGTGAGACTGTATTCTCAATTAATTCAGTTATTATAGGTTGATTTCCAAGATTCCTCGTGTTATTTTCTACTGGAAAAATTTGAAATTTTGGGAAAATGTAGAAGCTCATTTCCCCCTTCCTTTTCATATGCAGAAAGTTCCAAAATTTTCCCTTAATTGGTTTTCCAGGAAAACTTTGAATTGTGTGAGACTGTATTAACAATTATTTCAGTTATTGTAGGTTGATTTCCAAGATTTTCCATGTTGTTATTTTCCACTGGAAAAATTTGAATTTTTGGGAAAATGAGCTCCTCGCCTTTCTCTTTACATGCAAAAAGTTTCAAAATTTTCCCTTCACTAGTTTTCCAGGAAAACTTTGAAATGTGTGCGACTTTATTTTCAATTAATTCATTTATTATAGGTTGATTTCCAAGATTCCTCATATTGTTATTTTCTACTGGAAAAATTTGAAATGTTGTGAAAATGAGCCTCTGTCCTTCCTCTTCATATGCAAAAAGTTCCAAAATTTTCCCCTAATTGGTTTTCCAGGAAAACTTTGAATTGTGTGAGACTGTATTAACAATTATTTCAGTTATTGTAAGTTGATTTCCAAGATTGTTCATGTTGTTATTTTCTACTGGAAAAATTTGAAATTTTAGGAAAATGAGCTCCTCCCCTTCCTCTTAACATGCAAAAAGTTTTAAAATTTTCCATTCACTAGTTTTCCAGAAAAACTTTGAATTGTGTGAGACAGTATTTTTAATTATTTCAATTATTGTAGGTTGATTCCCAAGATTCTTCATGAAATTATTTTCCACTGGAAAAATTTGAAATTTTGGGAAAATGAGCTTCTTCCCTTTCTCTTTACATGCGAAAAGTTTCAAAATTTTCCCTCCACTAGTTTTCCAGGAAATCTTTGAAATGTTGAAATATGTAAGACTGTATTTTAAATTGATTCAGTTATTGGAGATTGATTTCCAAGATTCTTCATGTTGTTATTTTCCACTGGAAAAATTTGAAATTTTGGGAAAATGAGCTACTCACCTTCCTCTTTATATGCAAAAAGTTTCCAAATTTTCCCTTCACTAGTTTTCCAGAAAAATTTTGAATTGTGTGAGACAGTATTTTCAATTATCGTAGGTTGATTCCCAAGGTTCTTCATGTAATTATTTTCCACTGGAAAAATTTGAAATTTTGGGAAAATGAGCTTCTCCCCTTTCTCTTTACATGCGAAAAGTTTCAAAATTTTCCCTTCACTAGTTTTCCAGGAAATCTTTGAAATGTTGAAATGTGTAAGACTGTATTTTAAATTGATTCAGTTATTGGAGATTGATTTCCAAGATTCTTCATGTTGTTATTTTCTACTGGAAAAATTTAAAATTTTGGTAAAATGAGCTACTCGCCTTCCTCTTTACATGCAAAAAGTTCCAAAATTTTCTCTTCACTAGTTTTCCAGAAAAACTTTGAAATGTGTGAGACTGTATTTTCAATTAATTCAGTTATTGTAGGTTGATTTTCAAGATTCTTCATGTTGTTATTTACTACTCTCGATTGAATTTATTGTTTATCGTCTCGAAAACTTGTTCAACTTTTAGGAAAAGGTCCATTTAAAATAAAAAGAAACCATATATTATTTATTCACAATCCGATGTCCAAAGGTAAAGGTAACATTCATCACCTTTCAGTGCTATTTGATAGGGAAAGGTGTTAGATTTACCTTTACCTTTGGACTACGGATTGTGAATAGGATATACCCGAGGATATACCATATACCTATCCTGAATATTGTGAAACAATATACATACCTACCTAAGTTGTTTAAAAAGTAGCTACATACATGACGTGTATTATTCTTGGTATTATACAGTGTTATATTTTGTTTTAATTTCCTAAAAAGGTTTTTTTTTTTATCAATAAGGTAATAATATCAAATGCGGGTTTAGGTTAGTTTAAACCCCTGCATTCTGGATTACCGAAAACCAATCATTAGTTCTAGCTCTAAAATCAACTAATGTAACCTTGCATTGGATCCTACTCTCGATTCCACTTGATAAACTGTTCTTGTATTTCAACTAAGCGGAATAGAAATGGAAAAAATAAATTTCTTATCATGAGCAATTATGGGGATTTTCAGGGAATTTGTAAGGGACATTTGTGAAGAATTTGAGAGAAGTTTTGGAAAAATTTGCGGGAATTTGGAGGAATTTGCAGGGAATTTAGGGGAATTTGTGGGGTATTTGGAGAAATTTGTGGTGGGGTATTTGGAGGAATTTGTGAAGGGGTATCTGGAGGAATTTGTGGGAAATTTGGAGGAATTTGCAGGAATTTTGAGGAATTGTTTGCACAAATTCTGGGATGGTAGTTTACCCCTTGACTTTGATGCTTGTCGAAAATTCGAATTGATTTGTTAGTTAAACGTGTCAAATCAAAATAATAGGGTAAATTAAGTATTACGTGTCTTCTCTTTTTGTCAAATTTCATCCTCCACCCTTTCCAACATCTTTTGTCCGCATTGCCCACCTTTCTGCAAACATATCAGCGTGCTGTCCCACACTACTTAATACTGCTAAGGTGAGAATTGACGTTGAGAATAAGCCAAATAAAAGTATAGGAAAATCCTTGGGAAAATCAAAACCTAAAGAAAAACCAAAACAAAAAATTATGCAACAATTTTGTCTAATTGAATCAAATGTCCATGGAAAGAAGAACCCAGTAACGCGATCACTTTCTTTGTTAATGAAACAAGTGCAACGGTTCTTGGTCAATAATAGAGAACCGATTTCGTAATAGCGCGACCTCCTAACCTACTTTAACGTCCGTTTTTATTCAAGAAGTAAATAAATAATTATTATGAGTTTTATAACCTTGTATGGATAATTCGGTGCGTGCAATGATGAACGCCCAGGAATTTTTATGGGCATTATATTTTGGAGGAAGGTGAAACATTTGAATTTTGACCTTGGAATGTAAAAATAGAACAGCTTTTTATGTCTGTTTGAACAGTTATTAAATTATTGGCAGATATTGAACAAAAAGTGTCATTTTTTTATACTGACAACAGCTTCACAAGATTTTACTGCCAACAGAATCCCATATCGCCTAAGGACAGATCACAAGTATAGTTGTTTACCTTTGTTGTAACATGTTTTGCGTATGTCGTATCTATGAACTGCAGCCTTAAAAAAACTGACTATATATTGGAATTAAATCGATCAAAGTTCGCTTTTAAATCTATTAAAGCTTCCTATAGAAAAAAAGCTGTTCCCAAGGCACTTTGAAAGGTGTTATAAGCAAAGTCTATAAGCGTTTCCCTTCCCATAGTTAAAAGCGCAAACAGATTGTTGCGCGTATTTGAAAGAGAAAAAGTGGGTCACAATCAGAGAGTAACAGAACAGCATCGCTCGTAAAATTCCGGATTACGGAAACTGGGTCGCGGATACATGGCAACTCTGGGAGGCCTCCTACTATTTGCCGAATTCGCCTTTGGTAGATGTTCTGTGTATTATAATAAATTGTGCCGTTATATCAGGCAAGTGTGTAGGTTGAGGTGTGGGTTTAGCTGCAACTCACAGTACAATTGCTTTATCGAAACATCACCCTTAAAAAAATATTTATATAGATACATAATTATCTTCATGCCCTATTTCCATAAAGAATATATTATTTAATATAGGGATTTATGGAGAAAAAGTTGGATAGTGCTAGAGTGTGTTGAAGTTAGACGAGGTTCCTTAATATAACTGAATAATTTTGTCATAATAATACCTAATAATAATACAAATTATTGTGAAGAAAAACATTCAAATTAGCCAGAACCTGGTGAGTGGTAATATGTAATATGTTAGGGTTCCCTCATTACAAGAAAATATTGAAATTTACCTTTAAAACAAATATGTACTTCTAACATTGGGATGAAACAATGGGCTGACAGTAACGTGTTTTGTAATATTTTAGTCGAGGTTATAGTTGAGTTAATGTGTAAAGACGACAGCAAGAAACTGCTGCATCCAGAGCCACCACATAAATACAATATACCTAAATATGTATTTGTAAGAAAATGTTAAGTTCAGTTTATACAATCATTCCCAAAGTTAACAAAAGCCCACAGTACTGGAATTATTTTGGGTATTTGGAAAAAAGTGTCATCACCGATCGTGTCCTGTAATAGGTGTGTAAACTATACGTATACTTTGTCAAAAGTTATCGCAATGTTACGTCATATCATGCCATCTTTCTTTATGCCCATGTACATACTTTCTTATTGATAAAATGTAATTTGACATCAATTAACATGATATGGATTCGAATAAATCAAATCAAAATATCTCGCAAAATATACTTTATTTTCTGAAAAACAAAAATGTATTTTTTATTGACAAAGCTTAAGTACCTAAATCCTAGAAAAAAACATCCAAACAATCAAAATAAACACACAAATCTAAAAATATACAAGTTAGAAAAATAAAAATAAAATTTTCTTCACAGCAACTGGTGTGAAGTTAGCAGCTAAAACTTGGCAGCCAATTTGACGAAAACACTCGAATGACCATTGGCGTACCATTTTTTTAAATTCAAAATAAACCCAATAAATTATACTTAAACATGAAATTGATAGAGTACTATTTTAACGCCTTTTACAACCACTATGCAAAATTCCATTCACTTAAACCCCATCGAAATATGGAAAATACGAAAATCTTAATATTGATGCATTTTTACTTTTTAATAGTATGTAGTTTTCCATACTTCGACGGAGTTTGAGTCAATGGAATTTGCATGGGGGTTGGAAATGGTGTTAGAATAGTACCTTCTCAATGGGGTAGTATACAAGTGATTTTTAACTACTGCGTAGTGATATGCTCGACGTATCAAACTATTTAGCGTAATCAGTTGCTTTGTAAAAACCGCAATACACTGGAATTTTATTTTTTAAATTTTCTCTTAGCCCCGCCCCTACGTGAAAATTAAAGTTCGTGACGTAGTTAGTTTTTCCAATCTGGCAACACATCACGGTTTTGAGAACGTACAATTTGCACTGACATTGACCGTCAAAAACGAAACGTCAAATCAATGTCAAATTTACTACATCAAACCATTAACCCTTTTCACGTGGCTCCGGTTTAACCAACCGCAACATACCGCTCAAATTCGAGTGGTATCGGTTAAGGCCCATCCTCAATCAATTTGGTAGCGAAGTAGCACTTCGGCACGCAAGCTAGGAAAATGTAGTTTAACGTTGGCATCTTTAATTCAATTCCGTGCTGGCATGCACGCCGACTTCGAAGTGCAAGCTTGCAAGCTGCAATGTTTTTCGATGCGTGCCGACTTATGTCATGCGCAGTACGGTAAAAAATAATTTAGGTTATCCTTGCGTTCGGTATTTTGCTCAAAGAGCAGAGCGGAGTCGTAATCACGTGACCAGCGAGCGCACAGAGCAGTTAAACGCTGTATCAGAGGCTCGAAATTTTATTAAACGAACGTGAATGAGCCTGCACCGAGTTCACTTTTTAAATAAATGAACGGTAAATTCATGCTCAGAGAACACAGATCAAAATACCGAACGCATGGTATGTGACCGTACAACACGCACAACAGACTGAAAATTGACAGCATTGAGGATGGGTATCAATTTCCCAGCACGCGTGCTAAAGTGCCACTTCGCTACCAGATTGATTGAGGATGTAGCTTTACTTCACTTTGTAACCGGGTTAGAAAACGGTATGTCATACTTGACATACCGCTACTAACCGTTTTGTTACCCGGTTAGTTTAAACCGGACCACGTGAAAAGGACCATTGCATCAAACAACGTAAACAGTCAGCTGTCGTTTAGAAGCATTGAGCAGCATTGCCAGATGATCAGTGGCTCGAATACTATTGGTCGCCGTTGTGGCGCTAAATTCAAATTACAGTTTGCTTTTCTCTGACTAATTCCATAAACACTATGCTGGAAAATAATTTAGTATCCCACTATACCATCACCATTTAGCCTATAGAATAATGTCGAGCAGTTTTTTTAGTGATTTTCATACATAGTATACTACCCCATTTCATGGCTAGACTTGAAGTCCAAGTTGGAAAAAAATACGAAAATCTCAATAATTATTTATTTTTATTTGTCAAGGGTAGTTTTTCATATTTCGACAGGGTGTGAATCAATGGGATTTCGCATGGGGGTTTGAAATGGTGGTAGAATAGTACCTTATCAATTTCATGGCTAGACTCGAATTCCAAGTAAGACAAAAATCTCAATATTTATGCATTTTTATTTGTTGGTAGTGTCACGACTCTGGGGTGCGTGACAGAAATCTTGGGTTCGTTTATTCCAGTAACAATAACAATAATAATTCAACAATAATGTTTATTAACGGTTTCCCATGTTAAAGTTACAAAGAACAATATAAGAAAAAATAGCAAACAATGAATCGTAAATGATGTGAGGTAAATACAATATGGAAATAACAATAACACTGTTAAGGCACTGACCAGTCTAGTCTTCTAAGTGCTAGTGTGAAAAATCCTATACCTATTGGTGCTATAGAAATAATTATTTGCGAGTCTATAAAGTCTGGTTATGGGACTGTATGTACATACTGTAATTTGTTCGATGGAACTGAACAGAAAATAACTCATGATCCCGCATCGCTCTTTGTGGCACATTTAGTGAAACCAGACTTAGTTACTCAGGACAATTAATAATATTATTTATAATCTTAAATAATGTACACATGTCCAACTGGGCACGCCTGGGTTTAAGAGTTTGTAAGTTTAGAAAATTTTCAATATCACTATAATTAATCTGATCAACAGGTATCCCCAGCTTGGAACCAATAAGTCGAATAAATCTTCTTTGCACTTTTTTCAATAATTCAATATACACATTGTAGTAAGGAGACCATACAGGACTTGCATATTCAAGCACTGACCTCACATAAGAACAATAAAGTTACTTAGAATAGTTGTCATTAAAATCTCTTGAAGTTCTAGTTAAAAATCCTAACAGTTTTAAAACTCTATTTCTAATAAAATTTTATGGAAGTCAAAACGGAGTTCACTATAAATATAAACACCCAAATCTTTGATTTGGTCTACTCTTTCTAAAATTAGGTACATCACTAATCTTATAATCAAATACAATATCATTTTTCTTCCTAGATATAGTTAAAATCGTACACTTTCTTACATACAGATAATGAATTTAGATCTATCTGCAGTCTAAAGCAGTCATTAGGATGTTCAATAATTTTAAACAATTTTAGGTCATGGGCATAAAGTAAACATTCACAATATTCAAATTGATTAACCACATCATTCACAAATATATTAAATAGCAATGGAGCTAAATAAATAAGCTCCTTGAAGGACACAGCAGCTATTTCATCGGAATAAAACTGTTTTGTTTTCACAACTTGTCTTCTGCCTGTTAAGTAATCTTCCAGCCAGTGCAATAACAAGTCACTTTCATTTTACGAATGGGTACTCCATGATGAACTCTGTCAAACGCCTTGGAGAAGTCAGTGTACACAACATCAACTTGTTGACGCCTCTCCAAAGCACTCAACAGAAACTCATAGAGTAACAGATTAGAGGTCATAGAGCGTCCTTCAACAAAACCATGCTGACTAGTTGTAATTACATTCTCAAAAATATTTGCAATAATACACATTTTTGATATTGGGCGATAGTTTTCAATAACAGATCGATCATGATTTTTATCTATCCCACCCCTCTTAACTTTTTTGTGCCACTGTGTATGAAAAAAATTTAAATAAGAAAGGTGTAGTGCTTTAAAAGTAGTTCTCAGAAAACATATTTTTGTTCATACAGGGTGTTGCAAAAAGTTTAAAAAACAAAAAAATATATATTTTTTTAAAA
Organism: Ceutorhynchus assimilis; assembly: GCA_917834065.1. Lineage (NCBI taxonomy): Eukaryota > Metazoa > Arthropoda > Insecta > Coleoptera > Curculionidae > Ceutorhynchus > Ceutorhynchus assimilis. The sequence continues at coordinate 29,358,286 of OU892278.1, read as the reverse complement.
TGGGAAACCCTGTATAATACAGTAGTGTCGCAATAATCCGGATCAATTAAAACCAGACCAATCCGGATTATCAAATTATTCGGATTACTAAGGCATTTTACAGTCCGCTTTAATAGGTGCCATTTTCTTTGAAAAAGCCCACACAGTCAGGAAGGACGCTGCATATTGAATGATGCTGTCGTGTGGACATGTAAAAACTACGTATCCACTTGAACGCAGTTACAAAATGACAAGTGAAAACCTGCCCAGGGACTCCGTGTCAGGTAGAATTCTACATATCGACAGGATTCTATAGATTCGGCACACTGCGCGGTATGCGATATGTTTCGATATGTCGAATTCTACATGGCATGGAGTCCCACCACTCTATGCTTTTATATTCAAGAGTCATGTAAATGAATTCGGATTACTGAATCAAGTGAAATCCGGATTACAGAGTACATCAAGGGAACGAAAATGCGATGCGGATTACAGAAGCATACGGATTATCGCGGGATCGGATTATCGCGACACTACTGTATGATATTTCTGGATTCTGCGGAAAATTCTAGACATATTTCATGTATAATGTCATATACCTATCCTATCTTCAACTGTTTCGGAAATAATGACAGTAGAAAATTGACTTTTTTGCATCTTTGACAGACTGTAAAACCTAGACGGTTGATTTTACAGCAAAACCGATCATACATGCTTTTTTATTTTTCCATAAAATATCATTTGACACCAACTTTCAATTTAATTGATGATTGAAAATTCCAATTAAATTTAATCTCCGGTTAAATTCAAAGTTGGTGTCAAATGCTAGCTTATGAAAAGCTGCAGACAAGAATGTAAAATCGGTTTTGCTGTAAAATTAACAGTTTAGGTCAGCGGTTCCCAACCGGTGGGTCGCGACCCCTAAGGGGGTCGCATAGAGTTTTTGGAGGGGTCGCAATGCCAATATATATTTTTCTGCATTTGGCAACACGCCTTATACCCCATTCTCACTTGCGCAAAATTCGCTCTTTTTTTGACAATGCTGTGACAATTTGACGTTTTATGTGTGTATCAAACGTCAAATTGTCGAAGCAATGTCAAAAAAGAGTGAATTTCGTGCAAGTGAGAATTGAGCTTAAGCCTCCGCCTCAAAAGCCGCGCAGTATTGCATTGGTCTTACGGACGAAGGGCATAGCACAGATTGTGAGTGTTGTGTTGTGAGTCGCATGTTTTTGAGCATAGGTAACTATGCATAATGGCTGAAGCATCAGAAGCAGAAATTGTGGTGAATCTAAAAGAGAAAATTGATTATCACCTTCAATGGTTTCAATCCCTTGAAAATGAAATGGGCGTCATTCCTGAGTTATCTGAACAGAAAGCTGCAGTAGTAAGGAACCCCTTCCAAGCCTCGTTAGATGTTGCCGACGTTCCTGGATGAAGTAAAGGATACATTTTTAGAACTGAGGAATGATTCCACAGCACCTGCCCTATTTCAGGACAAATCTTGACTGAATTTTGATGTGCCATGCATAGTTCATATCCCAGTTCATACCCTTATGTCGCCCTGCTTAATTATGCTTTCTTTTCGGATACTAATATCATTTGCCTTTACCTACTTTCGTGAAAGTGGTTTTCCAACTCTTTTGCAAATTGAAATTAACGCCAGAAATAGGTAGACTGGGCGTTCAAGACGACATAAGATTAGCTTTAACAAAAACTCAACCAAGAATTTCAAAACGGAGATGCAAGCTCAGTCATCACATTAACAAAATAAAAATTGACTTTTTGTATTTAGTTACGAAATATCAATATTTTAATAAAGATTTTTTGTTTTTTATTTATTAAGGGGTAGGGGGGTCGCGACCTTATGAGCAAATCAGTAAAAGGGTTGTGATTGAAAAAAGGTTGGGAACCACTGGTTTAGGTTTTACAGCCTCTCAAAGTTGCAAAAAAGTCAATTTTCTACAGTCATCATTTCCGAAACAGTTGAAGATAGGTATATGACATATTATGCATGAAATATGTCTAGAATTTTCCGCAGAATCCAGAAATGTCATAATATACAGGGTGTCCCATTTAAAAAAAATATGTTTTTTGTGTTCCAAACTTTTTGCAACACCCTGTATGAACATAACTATGTTTCCTGAGAACTATTTTTCAAGCACTACACCTTTCCTATTTACATTTTTTTTTATAGAGGGTGGCACAAAAAAAAAATAAAGGGGGGTGGGAGAATATAAAAAATGACGCTAGTACAGGAGTTATATAAGTCAACTTCCAAAAATCAGGGGATACACTACTGGTCAAAGACAGCCTAAACAGTTTCACTAAAACATCCAACAAAACATATTGACAATTTTTAAAAAAACAACACAGGCAATTCATCGGATCCTGATCTAAAATTAGACTTAAGATTAGTTATACACGAGGTTATACAGTTGAAAACATCCATTAAACCTATATCACACCAATTTATATCTAACCTGTCATCACTATTAGACTATCCAAGATGCTGTTAAACTTAAATTAAAATGTCCGACAAGAGGCACACAACCCCTTTGTTTACTTGTCAAAGTCACGTCTTTTGGATAGGCTGACTATTCAAGATACAGTCAAACTAAATTAAAATGTCCGCCAAGAGGCACACAAACCCTTTGTTTGCTTGTCAAAATCACGTGTTTTGGATATGCTAATAAGGTGTAAAATTATCAGTTATTTTCTCTATAGACAGATCCAAAATGTTCTGAACAAAATTACGCAATTTCATATGGATTGTCGGAGGAACAGTCTCCAAAGCTCATACAAACTGACAATTCTAAGTTATCTTTCTTTGAATTAACATATCTCCAAAATTCCTTACAATCATTGTAAATATTACTTTGCACTTGGCCAATATAATTTTTATAACAAGCATCAAACAAAATTTCACCTTGAGCACGAAGACTACTAAACTTTTCATAGTCCTCCAAGGAACCATGTTGCTTCCACATTTTATGCATAATTTTCTTATTTATAATCAGCGATTTGAGTTCTTTATTACACCATACCAGACAGGAAATTTCTTATTTTTAGCTCTCATTTAAAGATCAATACATGAATAAACAGCATTATAAAATCCATTTAGTGCTACATTTACATCACGAGTATTAAAGATACTTTCACAGTCAACATTTGCTAAATAATAATTTATTTGTACATGATCAGTTAGCATATTTTTTTTCCGGTTTTTAGCGTCCTACGCCTTCCGGTTCCCAGTCTCTAGCCCGTACTGTCTTCCCAATCTCCTGAATGTAATTCCAGCTTCGACATGGCTCTTTCAATACCTCCGAACCAAGTGGCTTTAGGTCTTCCTCGTTTCCTTCTTTCGTGGGGTGTCCATTTCATTACTAGTTTAGGAAGCCGTTTGTCATTCATTTTTTCTGTGTGACCATACCATGTCAGTTTTCTTTTTTGTATTTCGTCTATTTTTCTACTTGCATGATTTCTCTTATTCTTTCGTTTGTTTTTCTTTGCATTCTTGATTTTCCTGCAGATCCTCTCCAAAAGTCCATTTCGAGTGACATGAGTCGTCTTTCTAGGTTTTTCGTTAATTGCCACGTTTCGCATCTATAGGTATAAGAGTATGCTTTGGAATATAGTGTTATATATAAGCTGTTTTCTGTCACGTGATATATGATTTGGACCATAGAATCGAGTTTAGACATCCAATTACCCTTTTTCCTTTTACTATCCTTGCTTCGATCTGTGATACCACTATTGTTATATCCGAAACGGTAAGAGCTACAGGGTGAGTTAAATTAGAAAAAAGTTGCCTTTTTTGATGCCCATTTAAGACTTGTTTACAGTTTTGCCAAATTCCTTCTAGTTTATGAAATAAAGAGTGATTTCTAAGAAACGCCCAAAAATATTTCATCAATTATTTCGAAAACTATTGATTTTCGAGACACAATTTAAATTTGAAACTTTTATAACTTTTTCCGCTCTCAAACATGGCATCTTCAAATTTTAAGTCCGACGTTTCGTGATCGAGCTACCATCATCAACTTAATTTTTCTAAATACGGGCCTGGATTTTTTATGTCATTTTTGAGAAGCGGCCTTCATTCCCTTTCCAAAAATGATATAAAAAATCCAGGTCCGTATTTTAAAAAATTAAGTTGATGATGGTAGCTCGATCACGAAACGTCGGATTTAAAATTTGAAGATGCCATGTTGTAGAGCGAGAAAAATTATAAGTTTTCAAATTTAAATTGTGTCTCTAATATTAATAGTTTTCGAAATAATCTTAGTCGTTTTTTATAAATCACCCTGTATTTCACAAACTGAAAGGAATTTGGTAACACTGTAAACAAGTTTTGCATGGGCATCAAAAAAGGCAACTTTTATCTAATTTAACCGACCTTGTAGCTCTCACCGTTTCGGATATAGCAATAGTGGTATCACTTAAAATATACACCCTATAGAGTCTTTCCGTTATTCAGTTGTATCCCCATACCACTACATTATCTTCTCCAGTTTCTCAGTGTTTCATTTAAATTAATTTTGAAAAGTGTGGGAGATAAACAACAACCTTGACGTAGACCTTTAATTATGAAGAAGCTATCGGACAGCTAGCTTATTATAATACTCATAATCATAGGACATTCTTTGAACTTCACAATCAATAGGTACATTGAAGGATATTGCTGGGTGGTATATATCACATGGCAGCACAGAATATTAATGGGAATCACAGAATATAATGACCGTTTGCACCGACCATTTTAAAAAAGCTTTAGCGATAATTATTCCTTAAAAATTACTTTTTTACATGGAGAAATGTCACTTTAAGAAATACTTATCGAATGTAATACCACAAGAGGTTTCAGGATTGCCGGATAATTCTTTTACCTGTCACTAAACGCGTTACGCAGCAACACCACGACTTCGAAGGAGAAGTGGTGTTGCTGGTAACGCGTTGAGTGTCAGGTAAAAGTATTAGGTAATCTTGAAACATCGAGTGGTATTCAAAAGGTTATACAACGAACTAAACTAATACTTTAAAATTTAAAAAAATGTCTATAATAGAATTTGCTATAAATGCCACCAAGCGCGATAATCTCAAAAGGCTTATCCCTTATTAAGCCTCTTGTGTCATATGGGAATAATGTACAGTGAGTTGTATAATCGCTAAGGCCCCCTTAAAATGGTCGGTGCAGACGGCCTAAGTCCAATAGGGATCCATGAACATTAAGGATAATATACAGGGTGTCCCACAGTGGATGGCGTATTAGACATTTATCGAGAACTAAGAAGCGGATCATTTTGAAAATTTGGCAACCGGGATAAACGACCATGATCTACACTTTAAAAATATTTTTGTTTATGCGATGTTGCCGCTTCTACTCTAAACCAGTGGCAACATCGCTATTTTAAATGAAAAACCCTGTATGTGATTGCATATTTGGATTCTACGTAAAATTCTGAGCAGATTTCATGTGATATACCCTATACCTAAGTTCAATTGTTTTGGAAAAATTGACAGTTGAAAATTGACTTTTTGCAACTTTGACAGGCTGTAAAACCTGAACGATTCATTTTAGAGAAAAACCTATTTTACATTCCTATCTTAGATTTTCATAAACTATCATTTGACACCAACTTTGAATTTACCCGGAGATTAAATTTAATTGGAATTTTTAATCATGGATTAAATTCGAAGTGGGTATCAAATGATTGTTCATAAAAATCTAAGATAGGAATGTGAAATCGGGTTTTCTCTAAAATTAACCGTTCAGGTTTTACAGCCTGTCAAAGTTGCAAAAAGTCAATTTTCAACTGTCAATATTTCCAAAACAGTTGAACTTAGGTATGGGGTATATCACATGAAATCTGCTCAGAATTTTACAAAGAATCCAAATGTGAAATCACTTACAGGGTGTTCCATTTAAAATAGCGATGTTGCCACTGGTTTAGAGTAGAAGCGGAAACACCACATAAACAAAAATATTTTTAAAGTGTAGATCATGGTCGTTTATCCCTGTTGCCAAATTTTCAAAATGATCCGCTTTTTAGTTCTCCATAAACGTCTAATACGCCATCCACCGTGGGACACCCTGTATATATATTTACTTGAAATAGGTTAAAAAAAAACAGTCAACAATACTTGAGGCTTATTAGAATTCTATCACATGAATTATTGTTCAATAAAACGTCATCAAGAGAAGCACAAAAATCTTCGTAAGTCTCTACTGCAGATTGAGGAGGTATATAAACATTTCCTATCAATATCTTCAGGCCAGTTAGTGAGATCGTAACAAAAACATGTTCTAAATTGATGTTACAGGGATTGTATTTTCGAATATTCTCGCATACGAAATTTGATACGAATTCGAATGCTCCCCATTAAATTTAAATAGGGTACTTGCATGAAAAATTAAATTGATTATTGTTTATTGCTGTTTTGGACTGTATTTCTTGTTAGTTGATCTTGAAATAATGGACTAGCAGATGGTGATGATGAATATTTGGTTTATTGACATTTACTATTTGATTTTTAGATGAAAAAACGATTTTTTATAAAAGCTGCTTGTTTCTTGTACGGCGGTGCTGCTTCTCTGCGTTCCAGCTGACTTGTCCAGCTGTGTATTTTTTTCTCTCTCCTTCGTGCTTTAAGCCGGGCTCACAAGTCACAGCACAATGCTGCCAAGCTTCGATACGGAACATTGATGACGTAGGAATAAACACAAAAAGGTTTGAGTGGCCGAAACAATTGCAAACTGTAGGAAATCGAAAAAAAAACGTTACTTTTTTTTCATTTCGCCCAAATATGATTATTCCGGAAGTTATTCAAATATTAGGTTTTGTATATATAGATATACTGAGCATGTGCAACGTCACTAATTTATTAGATAAGTGACGTCATAGGCAGATTTCATAGTGTTATATCTCCATCAATTTTTGACTAAGAAGCAAAAGAAAAAACACGTGTTGACTTATTTTTCATGGACTATCGAAATCAGCAATATAAAAATTTGTTGCAAGGAGCCTATTGCTGTCAGTCAAATTTCGTGTACGAAATGTACTTACTCGAATGAATCCAAAAATACGACCCCAGGTTAGTATCCTCTTAGCAGGCAAAGACTTATTGATCGCAGTGACAACTCCACCCCCACGCTTATGAGCACTAGTATCAGTTGAACGGTCACTTCTAAACACAGTGTAATCATCAAAACCGAGGGGCGGCTCACTCACCATAATTTGTACATCGATTTCGGAAATCGCAGGGGATTTCGACAATTTTTAAGGGATTTCGGTTATTCGATTTTCAACGCCGTACCACTAAGGATTTCGAGGATTTTGATAAATTTATTTGGATTTTGGGATTTCAGAAGGATTTCGGTTGAGATTTCAGAATTTCAGAAGGATTTCGAATGGATTTCGGGATCGATCAAAACCCAACTCCTCATCACCGATGGCACTGTTGCAGCCATGTTTCAGTTAGCAAAACAATATGATGATCATTAACATTCAAAGAGCGGGCAAGTTCAGCATGCTTAGTCCAGAGGCCTCATACATTCCGATAGTAAATTGTTAATTGAAATATTGTTGATATTTTCGACGGCCCCACAGGTGAAAATTTCTGCTGAAATTCCTATTGAATAATTATCCTGAGAATTTCATACATCTGTCAAAACTGGTATTCCAACAATAAATTGACATGTTTTGATTGTTGATTTGAACCAATCAGATTGTAATTAAGCGATAATTTGCACTAGTGGCTAACACCAGGAATACGTACTTCTGCCTCCAATTTAAGATTCCTTAACAGCCTTAGGAGGGCTTACTCTGATAACGCTTTCCTGCAATCTTACTATCTTTTATACAAAAAAATATATAGAAATGTTATTCGAAAATCCAAAGAGCTATTTTACTGTAAACGCCTGTTCAACTCTAATAATAGTCAAAAGGAATCATGGGCCATCGTTAACGAAATCACCAATAGAGCAAATAAATCACCTCAAATAAACATCGATACAAACCTCTTGAATAAATATTATTGCTCAGTTGCTGATAATTTGACCAAAGACTTACCATTCAATACTGATCCACTCATTTATCTGTCAAACATCAACAGCCCCGAACATATTCATGCGTTCCACCCAACTACCCCTCAAGAAATTCTAAAAACAATTGGTTCCATGAAAAATTAAAAAGCTGCAACTGATGATGGTATTTCATTGAAAATTCTGGAGAGCCTTCCCAACAGAGCCATTGCTACTTTATCTGATGTAATCAATTTTTCTTTTGTGACAAGTACCTTTTCATCGTCTTTTAAGATTGCTAAAGTCCTCCCTCTATACAAAGGTGGCGATCACGCCTCTCCCTCTAACTATCGACCAATTTCTTTATTGTCAACGCTGTCAAAACTTATTGAGAGTCTGGTAAAGTCATTCTTAGACGAAAACAATATTATAACTAAAGATCAATTCGGATTTCAGGCAAAAAAAATACTTCTGACGCTATGTTTCAGTTTCTCTTGAGAGTTTTCCAGTCCATCAACGAGCGTGAAGCTTCGGCGGCGGTATTTTGTGATTTATCTAAGGCATTTGATTGTGTAAGTCATGAGGTATTGCTGCGGAAGCTTCACGCCTATGGTGTCCGTGGGGGGGCCTTGGAGTGGTTTGGGAGCTACTTGCGTTGCCGTGAGCAATTCGTTCACGTGGATGGGGTGTCATCTAGCAGACAGCGTAGCTCATGCGGCGTTCCCCAAGGATCTGTACTGGGACCCGTTCTCTTCTTAATCTATATAAATGATTTAACCCAACTTGAAATCTCTGGGTTGTTCACGTTGTTTGCTGATGACACAACCGTTCTCTGGCGCAACAGGGACTTAAATCAACTGCAACAGGACATTGAATCCGATCTTAAGCAGATCAGACGGTGGTGTGATGCAAATCGTCTGTGCTTGAACATGTCGAAAACTCATTTGATTGGTTTCAACTGTGCTCTTCGGGACCCTGACATGGGCGACAACTCCATCTCAGTTGTGGATAATTCCAAATTTTTGGGGCTCATAATCGATGAAAATCTTAAATTTTATCCTCACATTCTGAAACTAAATAAAAAGTTGGCCTCTGGCTGTTTTTCGGTGAGAACTACCTTCCAAGAACTGGGTAAAGAAGTAGCACGCAATGTTTATTTTGCTCTTGTCGAGTCACATATTAGATATGCACTACCCTTTTGGGGACCCTGTGCACAAACTCTTTTTCAGTCTGTCTTTATTCTCCAAAAGCGAGCAGTTCGGAATTTATGCAATGCCCATCCAAGAACACACTGTAGACATCTCTTCATCCAAAATGGCATTCTAACTCTACCCTCCCTTTTCATCCTGGAAACAGCATGCTTAATTTATAAAAATAAGCAAAGCCTTCCAAGGCATCAGCAAGTACATCAAACCCGTCAAAACAATGATATCCCTTTACCAATACCTCACTTGAACCTGGTAAAGAGATCTCTCATCTACAATGGCCTCAAAATATACAATAATGTTGGTTTGCGGATTAGGAATGCTTCAACACCAAAGGCTTTCCGGAACCTACTAAAGGCATACTTATTGGAAAAAGCATTTTATACCATTGACGAGTTCTTTGAGCAATCCTAATTTAGTGTGATATTTAATCTCAATAGTCAACTGGCTATATATTGTTTTTTTTTTTATATTGTGTTGTATTTTGTACTGGCCATTTTTTACATTGTTGATTAATATTATTTTTTTTTATTGATAACCTATATCACTTATTTAAAGTACTCCTCAGCGTGTTTAAATCCAACATTCAAAAACGCGCGTGTTTTAAAGTTACCAATGACAACATCAACAACCAACAACCCGAGAAAGGTTTAAATGTCAATTTTTTAATTATTGATTTGTCAGCTGTAGGTTAGGTACTTGTAGATAACGTCAAATAAAATGTAACAAATATCAAGCACGAATTTAGCATTCTACAATTATTAGTAATTTATGATTTGAATGTATACCAATAAAAAAAAAAGTGTAAAGTATTCGTGGAAAATATCCACTTATACTTTAATATACTATTTATTATTTTTTATTATTATATTTATAATTATATTATTTTTTCTACAAACGTCACTAAAAGTGTCATTTTTAACAGATGCTGTCAGTGTCTAAAATGCCATTTTATGACACTGGTGTTAAAAATGATTACTTTTAGCACTAGTGCTAAAAGTAATCACTTTTAGTGCGTTTGTAGAAAAAATAGTGTATGACATTCGTGCTAAAAGTGATTTTATTTTGTTCAAAGGGATGGAACACTCCGCCTTCGGCGTCGTGTCCCAAACTTTCCTTTTCACAAAATAAAATGTCACTTTTAGCACTTATATCATAAATAACTATTTTATTGTTCTTTTTATTGACCGGACTTAAAATGCTAGTCTTATTGTCAGTTTTTTTTTTTTTTTTTTCGCCTTTATTTGATTAAGTGTTTATTGACTGTTTGTTTGTAACCAGGTATGCCATTGTTGTTTTTTTTTTTTTTTTTTTTTACTTTAATTTAGTTTTTAAGTATGCTTTGAAAGTACTTTTCATCATCATCATCATATCAGATAATTGCATACTAACTGGTGCGAAAACTGGTGTTTTGACATTTTTTGACAAACAATTTAAATTTTTGATTTATGAAATTCTCTCATTAAATACAACTCGTGCAAAGGAAATATATTTATAATTTTCGACAAATTTGCACTCATGCGTTTTTAACTGAAAAAGGCACTCGTGCACTACGTGCATTCGTGCTCTTTTTCAACTAAAAATGCATTTGGGCAAATTTCCCAAAAATTATCAATAATTTCCATTGCACTAGTTATATTACTATTGATAATTTTGAGATCGATTAGATGGATCTCTATAAAAAATAAATGGTTTTACAATTATATTGGTAGGCCAAATATCAGGATTATTGACCTCCGCAGAATCTTGAGTTTGGACTGCAATTTTAAATGAAGTTGCAGTATTATTTCTGGAATGCAACTTTTCACAGGAGATAATGGTAATAATTTTATTCTTTAAATGGTTCGTGATCAGTTGGGTCAATCTTTAGGTTACTTACAGGATACCATTTACATTCTTCTGCAGCTGAGATACTATCAATAGTTTGTTCCCTTTGATATTGGTCCGATGAGTACTAGCCTTTGCACTCTTGTCAGATTATTATTATGGGTAATGTAGTTATCCAAGAGTGTAGTCACCTTGGCATGCTTAATAGCATCCGAAACCGTTCCAGGGCTAAGAACCATTGTTAATGTTTCCACTTCTAGAGGTCTTGCAGGTTGGTAGCAGAGGTTTGTCATCTACTGAACTCATTAAATTGATGATCTTCTCTTTATCGGATATAATCATGTCTTTGTCCTTGATAGTGGATGGTAGCAGAGCATTTACTTTACCCAAATGGCGTACCCTCTCAACATTTAAAAGGCTGCTAAAGACTCTCGGCTTACAATTTACCCAATAGATTAATAGTGTGCGCTTCTTCAGAGGGAGGCATTTGATTTCTGATGCACTCAGCGTAAAACAACTGGAACAGTAATCATTCTTGCAAATATCACATCTGATAACAGAAATTCCATCACAATAATCGGAGATTGTTTTTTTGCAGTCCAAACATTTGGTCATCTTGGGGTCAGGATTAGTCAGGAATTATAGAAAACACTAAATTGAGCATAGGTAGTGTTTCCCCCAATTACACTAAAACAACTAAATGGGAAAACAAGAGCCAAAACAAAATTTCGGTCACTAGCCAGCTGAATATGCTCCCGAGCTAAATCGTGTATTCCCAGAAGTCGTGCCTTTACTTCGTCGGCATAATCTCGAATTTCTTTTCGTTCTTCTTCAGGTATTCCCAAACATTATATCGCAAGGTAACCTGAGTTCCCTTCCAAAAACGATTCTAGCTGGACTTTCACCTGTTGACTCGTGAACAGCTGCTCTGTAAGCCATTAAAAATAAAGAAAATTTGTGGAAATTAAAGTCAAAGGAAAATTGAAAAAGTTGGGGTTTGTGCAGGATTCGAACCTGCGACCTCCGCATTGCTAGTACGACACTCTACCAACTGAGCTAACAAGCCCGCCTGGTAGAGATCGGCGAATACATGATCACTTTCATTCTCCTCCCACTCACCCCAAACGTTTTTCAATTTTCCAATGGCTCACGAATGTGGCATCGGTCCTGCTAGGGTAAGTCACCTATACCACTATGTGCAGGTTTCGTCCACGATGTGTTAAAATTTCTTATGTACGCCATGCGACGTAAGCATAGTTGAACAAAGGGAGAATTTTTGTCGGTTATAGGTACCGAAACTAGTTTTACAAAGAAAATTTGTGGAAATTAAAGTCAAAGGAAAATTGAAAAAGTTGGGGTTTGTGCAGGATTAAGAAATTTTAACACATCGTGGACGAAACCTGCACATAGTGGTATAGGTGACTTACCCTAGCAGGACCGATGCCACATTCGTGAGCCATTGGAAAATTGAAAAACGTTTGGGGTGAGTGGGAGGAGAATGAAAGTGATCATGTATTCGCCGATCTCTACCAGGCGGGCTTGTTAGCTCAGTTGGTAGAGTGTCGTACTAGCAATGCGGAGGTCGCAGGTTCGAATCCTGCACAAACCCCAACTTTTTCAATTTTCCTTTGACTTTAATTTCCACAAATTTTCTTTGTAAAACTAGTTTCGGTACCTATAACCGACAAAAATTCTCCCTTTGTTCAACTATGCTTACGTCGCATGGCGTATATAAGAAATTTTAACACATCGTGGACGAAACCTGCACATAGTGGTATAGGTGACTTACCCTAGCAGGACCGATGCCACATTCGTGAGCCATTGGAAAATTGAAAAACGTTTGGGGTGAGTGGGAGGAGAATGAAAGTGATCATGTATTCGCCGATCTCTACCAGGCGGGCTTGTTAGCTCAGTTGGTAGAGTGTCGTACTAGCAATGCGGAGGTCGCAGGTTCGAATCCTGCACAAACCCCAACTGTTTCAATTTTCCTTTGACTTTAATTTCCACAAATTTTCTTTGTAAAACTAGTTTCGGTACCTATAACCGACAAAAATTCTCCCTTTGTTCTATTAAAAATAAAGGCAAGCGTTTGTCCCAATCTCGCTAGTTCTTTGCGACCACTTTTGTCAGGTGTTCCTCTATGGTCTTATTGAATCGTTTTACCATGCCATCAGACTGTGGATGTAAAGGTGTTGTCCTTGTCTACCCCATGATCTCACAAATTTTGGCAGATTCGAAGTTTCGTCCTTGATCTGAATGCAACTCTAGTGGCACACCATGCCAACTGAAATCTTCGTCTACTAGCATCTGGGCAATAGTGATGGCTTTTTGATTGGGAATAGCGAAAACTTCTGGCTATTTACTGAAGTAATCCATGATAACCAAGATGTATTTGTTACCACGCTCTGACTCAGGAAACGGTCTGGCAACATCTATCGCTATTCGTTCACATGGGAGACCGACGCTGTACTGTTTCATTGGCCTTAGCTCTAAGTTTAGTAGGGCCTTTACTGGTAGCACAGATGTCACATTTCAGGCACCAGTTTTTAACGTCTTCATGATAGTGATCCCACTAAAAACGTTCCCATTTTTGTCCAAGATCTTGTTAACCCCAAAATGTGCCGCTGAAGTTCTGTCACGTATTTCTTTTAATACATCTTCTAGTCGATCTTTTGGCCTAACCAGTTGGCTCTTAGTAGATTTCCATCGGCACTTTTCCAGACTCTTTTAAATAAACCATTTTCTATGGCCAGAGAGTTCCACTAAGCCCACAATGCCTTGTAAATCAAGCCATTTTAGAGCTGCGTGATCCGTTCGAATTAGAAACTTACGTCCGTAGAGATACATATGGAAATGGTTGACTGCTTTTACTATGGCAAGCAACTCTCTTCTGATGACACAATAATTTCGTTCCGGCTTTGCTAATAGTGTAGGTGCCCAGCGACATAAAGTTGCATTTATGAATACTGTCATGGAAAGTTTTGTGTGGCTGAATTGCGACTAGTCTACCACCTTTTTCCTTTATGAAAACTTTCGTAGTGGGGGCTTTTCTTTTCTAGTTTTTCCGAAAGCCGACCATTTCGCGTGGTGCAAAAAATTTATAGATATCGTTTTTATTTTTAGTGAAATCGCGAGACAAATTCATGAAAAACGCGAAAAAAAATGTGTCCGACAAAAATGTTGGAGCGTTAAGGGTGTCTACCAACTCAAACATATCCAATTGACAAGTTAAAAAAATTTTTGGATAACGAGCTGATTTTTTCAAGATTACTTAATAAAAATATGTAGAATATAGATATCCAAGTGTCCGACATAGTAGATTTTCCGATTTTCCAGTCCGACGCGAGAAAATTATCAGTTTCACGAAGCCAAAAAATTATTGAATAACTGTCGGACAAAAAAAGAATCATGTATATAAGAGAAGTAGTCGACATGTAATATAAGTGTCCGACAAATATATCAAGCCCAATTTGCTGTCCGACAAAAAACATCAATTATAAACATACCATACAGGACTATAAGTCACCCCCTTGAGTATATACCCAATAAATAAGTATCTAGTTATTAGTTAAGCATTCTACTTATCCATGGTTATTCCATTTTTATTTTAATTTTGTTAACCAGTTGTTAAGATATATTAAAAATTATGTTTTGGCGGTTCTGAAATGTAATTTTTGTAAGAATTAAATACCTACTTCACTAAATTCTGTCAAAACTTAAATTTTTGAACTGACGACCGACGCGATTTTTAATATATCGGTACATCGGCTAAAACAAACTCTTGTATCCACATAATGCAGCCGCTAAAGAAAGCATAGTTTAATAACTATACAATCCTGGTATAGTGTGACAACACAACCAGTATTATAATAGCTATACAACAACTCTATTAAGAGCCATGCAACTATTTATATATTGGGCATTCTGCAACTTAAAAACACTAAAAAACCACTTGCATAATAGCTACTTAACCAGTTGTACAATGACTATACAGCCACTTGTACATTGGGTATGTAAACTCTGATTCAATAACTATACTATCTTCTGTATAATCTCGATACAGTTTCTTATATAGTTGCAATAAAGCAATTAATATTGATGGGTATGCAAAAAAGTGTAGAACAACGCGTTTTAAACTAGTAATACTTTTGCTTTTCTGTCCCGAATAGTATACAGAATTTAAACTGATGTAATACAATTTCTATAGGTATATTAGTTTTTTTTTTTTTCTCTCAGTGCAAATGCGAGGTCTGGCGTCCTAGACTTTTATTTTATTTCACCATTTTTGAGCTTTTTTGTCTCTGAGGATGAGGATCTATATATCCTCGAAATATGTAGGGTATAATATATAATGTGGAGGAAGACTTCTTACCTTTGAATTAAATTTAAACTGCACTTAGAGATGGACTACCTCTTCAATTTAATACCCACTATATTTCTTACTCATCATCAACATCCATATTATGTGTTTCCCTTATAGAAGTAAAAGTATTAGACGATTGTGGTACATACGTTGCTTCCACATTCACTCTCAGATGAAAGAGACATCACATCAATTCGTGCTGAATCTTGTGTTGAAACATCGCATGAACTTGGAGAAAAAACTTTTCATTGCAAATTAAACGAAGAATGCAACACTACTGTTCTGTGCAGTGATAATGCAAGTTAAAAAAAAAAAGAGAGCACAAGTAGGTATAACTTTTTATTACGCGGCGAAATCAAAATGGCCCACTCCCCACACCCTGTATGATTTTTTTATAGAATCCTGATATATGTAAAAAATAATAGTTATTTATGTATCAAGGGTACTAAGTAGATGATTATGCCCTGAGGGCGACAGTCTTACAAAGCCGAGGGCCTCTGGCCCGAGGGTTCGTAAGTCGCTCGAGGGTATATATATCTATTAGTACCCGTGGTGCATACAAATTTTTATGTCATACCAGTTGGTTGTGAATAATAAATACCTGGGAAAAAAGTGTCACTTTGCAAATTGTCATCAGTGTTCAAAATCATAATTTTTTGACAAAAATAATATGTTTATAAGCGTAAATTTATATTTTGTTAATAAAGACTAAGTTAATTGAAAACTTTTTTTTGGGTCTTTATGCCCGCGAGGGCCATAATGTGTACTTTATGCCCGCACGGGCATAAAGTAATGAATTATATAGATGGTATCTAAGGTATAAAAACACAATAATGTATTGGTATGACATAAAATAAAATATAGGTACTGTGTTCTGTACTGTTTTTCCAAAAAACTGACCGTTTTTTGACAATAAAATAATAGACCCGACTTTTTCAAACACCCTGAATGAAAGAAAAAAAAAATCCCAAAATATGTAAAATCGTGTTTAACTGTTTTTCCCAAAAACGGCTTTTTATAAGTATCTATAGATGGAAAATGTTATTCTGAATTTATCGAATCTACCTTTTATTCACCAAATACCTTTTTTTCACATTGAATTGTTTAGCAGGATGAATGATAACCAATTATGTAGTTCATCATCGGAAGTATCTGGTAATATCACATCACTATATTTGAGGCTGTGAAACTGTCTTGATTTTAAAAATAATTTACAATAAGAAAATATTTCTGGTGTAAATTTTCTCACTTCTGTTTTTTGTTCAAAATGAGGTCTACCTTTTAATGAATTACACAAAAAACAATTCATTTTTAAAAAAATCTAAATACTGTACTGTGTAGATTAGACAAATTATGTCACCGAAAATAGATATTTATTTATTCATACGGCTGATATTCAGCCGTATGAATAAAGTGTAGCAAATACTTTTACTCTGCCTTTGTCTCTTTTTGCTGCAATAAAGCTGAATATGTTTGTCTCAAAAAACGTAAGCAAAAGCATTTGCTTCTGTTTTATTCATATGATCCAGTAGTGTCGTATATAACGTATACACTTCAAGCACAAGAATAAACCAGAATGAACAAGAACCTCAATACCACCAGTGCAGTAGGCGTAGGTCGGAATGTAGCGGCTTTTTTGAG
The DNA here is from genome assembly GCA_917834065.1 of Ceutorhynchus assimilis. Classification (NCBI taxonomy): domain Eukaryota; kingdom Metazoa; phylum Arthropoda; class Insecta; order Coleoptera; family Curculionidae; genus Ceutorhynchus; species Ceutorhynchus assimilis. Next base: position 29,341,248 of record OU892278.1, on the reverse strand, counting down.
TTTGCTTTCGTATTGACTGTGACTGATTCGATTTTGTTGTATTTTGAAATTATAGTCTTTTCGCAAAATAATTTTTTTTTGTTGTTTAAATCAAAAACATAATGATGTAATGTTTCCTACTCCATAAGAATCATTACAACAGGTGGCCGATCCTCGGGCCCGGGAGTAGAGCTCCCCGAGAGAACAAATGTTTCGTCTTTATCATTCTTGTTCACTTTTTGATAACGTTGACAAGGACAAAACATTCGTTCTATCGGGGAGTCTACTCCCTGGCCCGAGAATCCGGCCCCAGGAGATGATTGGAGCGCACTAGCGCACCTCGACGTCAGGTACACCGTACACCGACTAAATTCAAAAAAACTTTATGCTTCTTTTTTACGCATAAGCGGTAATGTTTTACTGTCGGACAACTTAGTTATTATGTTCTATAGTTCTTTTCAATACAATAAATCGAAAGAAGAAATTGTTATTCGTAAATTTTTTGGCTTCGTGAAACCGATGATTTTCCCGCATCGGACTGGAAAATCGGAAAATGTAATATGTCGGACAATTGGATATTTATATTCCTCATATTTTTATTAAGTAATTCTGAAAAAATCAGCTCGTTATCCAAAAATTTCTTTAACTTGTCAATTGGATATGTTTGAGTTGGTAGACACCCTTAACGCTCCAACATTTTTGTCGGACACATTTTTTTTCGCCTTTTTCATGAATTTGTCTCGCGATTTCACTAAAAATAAAAACGATATCTATAAATTTTTTGCACCACGCGAAATGGTCGGCTTTCGGAAAAACTAGAAAAGAAAAGCCCCCACTACGAAAGTTTTCATAAAGGAAAAAGATGGTAGACTAGGCGCAATTAAGCCACACACAACATTCCAAGGCAGTATTCATAAATGCAACTTTATGTCGCTGGGCACCTACACTATAAGGTTCTGCTATAGTACTCTACGACATGCTCTTGTGAGTTTTGGATTTGTGAAAGGACAGCTCTAATACTGGTGTTGCTTGCATCTGTGTTCAAAATCAACATGCCAACAGGACAATACTGGACTTGTATATAATGCTCCTTTTAATTTTCTAAATTTGGAGTCGCATTCTTGGGTCCAATTGAATGTTGATTTTTTTCTGTTAATCCATAAAGCGGAGCAGCTATATTAGCAAATCCTTCTATAAATCTTCGATAATAAGAACATAATCCTAGAAAACTCCTAAGTTCATGTTTGTCGCGTGGTTTTGGCCAATCCCTGACAGCATCTATCTTTCCTTCCATAACTTGTATGCCATCTTCAGCTACCACATGACCTAAGAATTCCATTTTTTTTCGAAATAGAAAACACTTATATGGATTGAGTTTTAAGTTGGCATTTCGGAAGCGGTCAAAAACTTCTTTCAGATTATTCAGATGTTTTTGGAAGAAATTTCCCATGATCATGACATCATCTAAATATACCAGGCAAGTTCTTCATGTAAGGCCTCGCAACATAAGATGCATCATCGCTCAAACGTAGCTGGAGCGGAGCATTACACAATCCGAAAGGTATCACGTTAAACTGGAATAACCCGCTTCTGGTGCTTCTGAAGGCAGCTTTTTCTTTGTCATCTTTGTGTGCTGCCACTTGCCTGTATCCGCTCTTAAGATTCCTGTTATTCTGAAACTATTATTCTCTTCATAAAATGTCAGTAATGATGATGTAACATCACGATAGCGTTGCACAATTTATTTTCGGATTATCGCTAGAACAATTTCGGAACTGCGCTGATTTGAAAAAAAATAAACAAGAAACGTCATGTTCAAAGAAACTGTAGTTTTGATCCCTGATCTTACCTTTATATTGGTTTAACCTTTAAATTTGACATAAACTTGACGTTTAGTCAATACAAACTCGCATTTTTACAACTAATTTGCACAATCCTTTTTAGATGACTAAATAATAATAGAAAATTAATTGTTCCAAGTCATTACATATATAATAATATACTAGCGTGCCACCTAAAATAATATAAATTATTATTTTCCAGCAAATTAAATTAGAATTTCAATGGTCAACCTCAGCTAATATTCAAATTCCAATCGAGAGGGCACCAACTACACATCGACGCTGAAGAGTTTCGCCTCCTTTTTGACCCCCTGCGTGTAGGCGCCCCGGTTCAACATGGAGCGCGAATCGAATCCCATGCAAGCTTTGTGTAGATCAGGATGTGGTTTTTATGGAAGTCCTGCCACAGATGGACTTTGCTCTTTATGTTACAAGGTAAGAATTATTGCTTATTATCGATAAAAACTTACAATCGCAGATTTGTATATTGCCTTGGACTATGGGCAAGGTGCTTTGCTAATTCTTTGCAAAATTTTCTAATCGTTTAAGGCTAGATTTATACTCTAAAAATTTAGAAAACAATATTTCTATTGCTTATCTGTCTGATCAAAGTACCAATTAGTTAACTCAGTCTGATTTTAAATTGGATGTTAATGAAGGATATGACCATCTATGTTTGCACATTATATGGTTAGAGACAATCAGAACTTAAGTACATGCACTAGAGGAGATTTTGCATGCGGCTCTTTATTTATTTGTTCTTGTTTACTGGATTCAAATTTTAACTTTATAAATGACTGGCCAACCTCAAAGAAAACCAGACTGGTATGTCAAGTGTATGAATCCAGGTTTATTAAAAATAAAAAATAGAGAAACTTACATTGTATTCATTTTTCAGGAACAACTTAAAAAGAAACAACAACTCCCAACAAATACCCCAGCTAGTTTAAGTTCCTACAGGGAGACATCAACAGCTCAACCCACCATCAGCCACCTTCCATCCCAAACTGTATCTGAATTGTCAGCAGAAATAAGTGTAAGTATTTTGAATTAATTTTGAAAAATCTTACCTTTTTATAGGTAAATGTTTAATGTCAATCAGTGCCAAAATTTTCAAGTGTTATGTCACAAGATAATTTACCAAAGTCTTCCTCGGACACATCGAATTTGAGCAGAAACTCAGTTTCAAATGAAAGTTTTGCTGGTCAGCCTAAATTTTCGGACTCTTCAGGATTGGTGCCATTGTTTTTAGAAGAGGTTCTACAGAACGTGACAAAGGTTTATCCACTTAATTTGAACAGATACATATGTAGATCATAAATAATACTTTTTTGGGGCATAATATATTTGAATTATTGCATTTTACACTAAATGTGGATTCAATTTCTAAAATTGCAACTGTAGATTCTTAAGCATTTTGGTTTCTGTTACCAGTCCAAAGTGGTTTCCTGCTTCAAAGAAAACTTGATATAAATGTACCTATTGCATCATTATTTGTTGATAAATGATTTATTTTTTGTTTTTTAAAGAGTACGGAAGAGTCACAATCTCCCTCTCACCAGGCCTCTGTTGCGGCTGCAGCCGTGGCTGGCGTAGTTATTCCCGATGACGAAGCACCATCGCCCAGTCCAGCATCGCCGTCAGATTCGGACGCCGCGACGCCTGGCAGCAGTGACGAAAGGGACAGCGACAAGGATGCAAGAAAGAAAAAAAACCGGTGTGCGACATGCAAAAAGAAGGTTGGATTAACTGGTAAGTGTCGTTATTCTTTTCCTGTTATAGATAACAGGTTTGTTCTAATTGAGAATTCACAGAATATTATTAAAAGACCCTAATTAAATGATGTCTAGCACTGAAAGTGTGATGTGAAATTAATCATGTTTAAATTGTTCATGTCCTAATTCATTTAAAAGTAAATTGAAAATTATTTAAGTCCAAGAGATCAAGTAAAGCAAACTACGAGAAGTGATGCAAACATGGCAACTTGGACAGGAGAAGGATTTCATAGATCATCCACCCTCACTACGCAATCCATACCAGCAACCTAATAGAGCAGCAAGTTTAAATTGTAGAAATAACTTACAACTCCATCATATTTCATAAACATATAGTCCACCACTTCAATAAACTTTTACAAGATCCGGAAAAAGCGCCACCGTTCATTTCTCAGGGAATTACTTCTCCCGTTCACGAGCCTTTCCACGATCTAAAAGTTATTCTACTCTATGAATAAAAAAGAGCATTTGCTTTTTCTCCCAAAATCTGAAGCAAATGCTTCATCCAGTATGAATAAAAGTTCAAGCAAAACCTCTCACTTAAAAGTCGGAAGCAAATGCTCCAGGAAGAAGCAAATACTCTTTTTCTTATGAATAAATTAGAGTATTTGCTTCAAATTGGAAGTATTTACTCCTTGCACAATGCAACTGCTCCAGAGCAGATATTGTGTGTCAATTTGAAAACTTCCCACCCCTATTATCTCGGAGTAGACAAATTTTCGAAAAAATCCCTGAAACACGTCAATTATAATTTGAGGGGGGATGAGTTTTTATGCAAAATTCACCTCCCCCCTTTCAACCCCCCAGCCCCCACAGCTACCCCCTAGAAAATTTTAAATGGGAAGGGGGGTTAAGTGATACATTATTTTACAGGGTTTTCAATTCCATACATTTTGGTACTAAATTTTAGTCCCTAAGTTCAACTGTTTTGGAAATATTGACAGTTGAAAATTGACTTTTTTGCTACTTTGACAGGCTGTAAAACCTAAACGGTTTATTTTAGAGGAAAACCGATCGTACATTCTTATCTTAGATTTTCATAAACTATCATTTGACACCATTTTTGAATTTAACCGGAGATTAAATTTTCAACCGGAATTTTTAATCGTGGATTAAATTCGAAGTTGCTGTCAAATGATAGTTTGTAAAAATCTAAGACAAGAATGTAAAATCGGTTTTCCTCTAAAATAAACCGTTTAGGTTTTACAGCTTGTCAAAGTTGCAAAAAAGTCAATTTTCAACTGTCAATATTTCCAAAACAGTTGAGCTTAGGAATTAAAATTTCATACTTAAATGTATGGAATTAAAAACCCTTCAAAATGATGTATCACTCGACCCCCCTTCCCATTTAAAATTTTCTAGGGGGTGGCTCTGGGGGCTGGGGTGTTGAAAGGGGAAAGGTGAATTTTGCATAAAAACTCATCCCTCTTCAAATTGAAGTTGACGTGTTTCAGGGATTTTTTCGAAAATTTTTCTGCTCCGAGATAATAGGGGTGGGAAGTTTTCAAATTGACACTCTGTATGTTAACTATTTTGGTAAATTATTTTTGAATATTCTTATTTCCCGTTTTTTTGTAGACTGTTAGGAATCGTTATAGTTTGTTCCAGCCGCTCTGGTTGCCCAAGATTTGTAGGCTTCTCCCAAAGGAGGCCAGCTTCCTAGATGATAAAGTGCCCACCTTTTTGGGTGTTAGCATTACCCCTTCTAAGGTATTTCAGCCTTTTGCAGAAGTGAGCAGGGCATTCACAGATTAAGTGTTCGATTGAGTGTTCTGTAGTTTTTGTTGCTTGTTCGCAAGATCTGCAGTGGTCGTTGTCTGATTTGCCTATTGTTTTTGGGTGATATTTCACCAAGCAATGCCCAGTGAGATCAACGACTATTCTAATGTTTCTTCTGTTCATGTCAAGAAGTTGTTCAGATCTCCTTGCTGAGATGGCTACGAACCTCCTTTATCTGTTCATTTCTTCGGAGACGTTGCTTTTCATTGGTCCGCAAAAAGGCCTTGAAAAGATGGTAAAGCGCCTTGTTTTGTGAGATGGTCCGCCTCCTCGTTGCCCTCTATGCCCTGGTGTCCTGGTACCTACATCAGAGTTACTTTATTCCTCCCAGCAGTCCCAGCCAGTTGTTTAAGGATATTTTTACCCTCTCAAACTAGCTGAGAATTGCACTTGATGGCTCTTAGAGCCTTTCGAGCCGTTTGATTGTCGGACTGTATGTAAATGTGCTCTCTTGAAAGGCCTCTTTTAAGACACTCTTGTGCACAGATGTTTATGGCCAGTACTTCAGCTTGAAATTTTGTAGCCGTTTTACCCATTGCTAAAGACAGTTAAAACTTTAAAGTTTGGTCAAGTTATTCTCAGTCCGACTCCTTCCGTTTGAACTATCTGTGTGACTGTGTACCACAACTTTGCGTTGTCTAAGGTGACCTTAGATTTTTGCGGCAATGATGGTAGTCCATAATAATACAAACATTTTTAACGTTTGCAGTTATATAATGTGTTTGATTTTTAATTAGAATAATCTGGCTCTGATGATGATGCTAACCAGCATCGAAACGTTGGCTATTTGATTTTTAAATTTAATAAATTAGTCCAAGAAAGCTGAATATTATTTCCATTCCTCATAAAGATATACAACGACTGTGAGCAAAATGAAATCCTAGCAGAGGAGCAAAAGGGCTGCGTTAAAAAAGCTCAGGGGTGTAAGGAACAGCTGCTGATTGACACAGTAATTGTTGAACAAGAACTGAAGAAACTAAGAAACGTTTACACGACTATAAGAAGGCATTCGACTCGGTTCCGGTCTTACTGCTCTACAAGGTTTCACCCGCGATAGTTAAGCTTCTGGAGTGTCTGATGACAAGATAGTCGACCAAATTGGTACTCGACCACCAAACGGGGTCAATCACCACTGACACAATTAAGATTAATAGAGGAATATTCCAAGGCGACTCGTTTAGTCCCTTGTGGTTTTGCTTAGCGCTTAATCCTTTATCTTATATGCTAAAAAAGCAGCAACCACGGATTCTCAATAAAAAATGAACGTGAAGCCCTTTACCAAGCTAGCCATCTTGTCTTTATGGATGACATCAAGTGTTATTCTGGGACAAAAACACATAAAGTCCGTCGATTTTAATATGATACTCGAAAGGACTGAGCTGGTGGCACCCTACATTGAAACGCCAATGGTCACCTGAAGTCACACCTGTTTCTGCCATATACTTCACTCCCTCGCTCCTCATACGGAAAGTCTCAGATAAAAATCGACGAACAAGATCTCCTCCCGATATATTGGCATGGCATTCGGTCTGGATAAATGCAAAACCCAGACCATAACTAAGGGTGAACATTTAGCAAGTTCTTTTGAACCTATGGACGATGATACCATCGAGCCGATGAGAGAAGGAGAAACTTACAAGTACCTAGGGATGGACCAATCTTTACGCACCAAGCACAAACTTATGAAAGCGCAGGTGCAAGACACCTATACAAAACGAGTAATTCAAGTTCTTAAAACTAAACTAAGCGCTTTTGGCCTTGTTTGTATTTGGTTGGGTTGTGCTAGTTCTAAAAAAAATCCCCATATACAGGGTGTATATTTTAAGTGATACCACTATTACTATATCCGAAATGGTAAGAGCTACAAGGTCGGTTAAATTAGAGAAAAGTTGCCTTTTTTGGTGCCCATTCAAAACTTCTTCACAGTGTTGTCAAATTCCTTTCAGTTCATGAAATACAGGGTGATTTCTTAAAAACGTCAAAAACTATTTCATCAACTATTTCAAAAACTATTGATATTCGAGACACAATTTAAATTTGAAAGTTTCATAATTTTTTTCGCTCTACAACATGGCATCTTCAAATTTTAAATCCGACGTTTCGTGATCGAGCTTCCATCATCAACTTCATTTTTTTTTTAATACGGACCTGGTCTTCTTATGTCATTTTTACAAAGGGAATAAAAGGCACTTTCTAAAAATGACATAAAAAATCCAGGTCCGTATTTAAAAAAAATGAAGTTGATGATGGTAGCTCGATTACGAAACGTCAGATTTGAAATTTGATGACACCATGTTGTAGAGCGAGAAAAATTAAAAAACTTTCAAATTTAAATTGTGTCTCGAAAATCAATAGTTTTCAAAATAATTGATGAAATAGTTTTGGGCGTTTCTTAGAAATCACCCTGTATTTCATAAACTAAAAAGAATTTGGCAGCACTGTAAACGAGTCTTAAATGGGCATAAAAAAAGGCAACTTTTTCCTAATTTAACCGACCTTTTAGCTCTTACCGTTTCGGATATAGCAATAGTGGTATCACTTAAAATATACCCCTGTATGTTGCACACTTAAAAAATCACACTGTATTGGGATAGAACAATCCTCACTAACAGATATATCCCAGCAAATAGACCAGATATTGTCCTAGTTAATAAAGGTCGACGATCTTGATTAATGTGGCCATACCCAAGAAAAACAATATGCAAGAAACCATACAGGGAATGCTTACAAAATATGCGGACCTTGCACACGACCTTGACCACGTGCAATATCATCTGTAAGTTTTTAAATATACCGTAATAGCAGCGGTAACCATTTTGCAGAAATGTCGATGGTTTCCGGAAACCGCAGAAATGCGAGACAGTATAAGATAATAATAATAATTTAATTTCTCTAGCATTTTCTTTCCTCAGGTCTGTCTAGTAATCTTAGCCCGAAATCTCCAATCAAGAAACCAAACCCCCGCACGGGAGATAGTTTGACCTCTGTCGGACTATCTTGGGCTCCGTCCGACACCCTCACGGATCCGAGTCACCTGGCAGTAGGACAAAAATGCCGTATCCCCTGGGGACCCTATGAAAATATGGTGAATGATAAATACGTAAACAAGTCATTGCCTGGGGATCGCCAAGGCGGGTTTGGAGCCGACGCTGAACTTCAAAAACCTACAGCCAACCTTAACCTTTATCTCAATACCAATCAGTACCAAGAAACAACAACCTTTCTGAGAGTGGATATTGTTGGAGATGGAAGTTGTCTTTTTAGAGCAGTGAGCAAATTTTTGTATGACCATCAAGATAAACAGAAAGAGTTGAGAGACAAGTCTTTAAACTATCTTAAAAAAGATTGGGATGAATTAAAATCATTTGCATTAATTGAAAGCTTTGAATTAAGTGACATAGACAACTACTGTACCCATATGAAGAAAACAACAACATACGGAACAAGTCTGGAAATCTTAGCGCTGTCAGAAATATTAAAACTTAATTTTGTTGTATACTCGAAAAATAGAACAATGAAATCAAAAAGGATAACAATAGAGACCAAACAAACAATTATAAATAGATCAAACCTTACACTTACTATACATCTATTACTAATTGGCAATCTGTCAGCAGGATATTTGGAACTACTTAAACCAGGATACGATATAAACCACAATATCCCTAACAGTGATTCAACCCAAGAACAAAATGGTACACCGGCCAAATGTGCTTTGCCTGGACTCCCCAATCACAAAGCATAATACGACAACGAATGACATGGAAGAACCAACTGAATAGAACTGTCATGCGTTGTTACTACAAAACAACCTAATTGGAAGCCATCCAGGCAGGATACAGACACGAATCACACAAACTCTTCCACAAAACCTACCCAGAACTATCAAAAATTGTAACAGAACAACGCCTAATAGATCAAAAAAGAGTAATTTTGAAAAATAATAGACTTACAGCTGTAAAACTTGCAATGATAAAAAGAGAAGTCGCTGAGGAGCTCAATGATATCATTGATGTTAGTGGAGAAACAAATTTCAATATTGCAATACCAGAACATACAAAAGCTGCCACTAACGAAATACAACTAATAGCTCAGCCACCTACAGTACTCCTGCACTCAATAGTGGATGAAAACCTGCAGCTAGAGGAGACTCTCAATCAAGAAATGGAAATTAACCTATCACACTGGCAGGAAACAAACCCAAACCTGAGAAACCCTATCCCAACGCTCATATTTAAATCATCATCACAACAAACACTCTAATTTCTCAATACCTAACACACTCACGCTCATTAGAAAACATCCAAACGCTCATATACAACACAGCAAACAGGGAAAACAAGAGAAAAACATAAACCAAAATGGCAAACTAGAATAGAAAATAAAATTGAAAATCTAGTAAGAAATATAGGGCACATGAGTCAACACTTAAAGGGCAATACATCAGGAAAAAAAAAACAATGAAGATAATGAAAAATGTTGTATATCGCACGTATGGTAACGCTCATTACACTACTCGTGTGATTACCACAACTCGGTCTACGACCTCGTCTTGGCAATATTCCCCACTAGTTACTGTAATGAAGCTCATACCGTTCTAGTAATATAAATAACTATTACACTAACAGAACCAGAAACCTTCGACACCATCAAACAAAAACTTGCTTTTTACGCCGGCAGATTATGGAGATATAAAGAGTCCAACGACAGAAAAAATACAAACATAGCATTCAAAAGAAACGAAAAGCATTTTTGTAAAACCATATTACCAAAAAAAGACATGCCCATAACAGAGATACCTACTAAGCAAGAACTAACAGATTTCTGGTCAAACATATGGAGTGTGCCCCTAAGAGACAAAGATAGCAACAACTGGATCAAAACAGAAACAGAAAGATACAATCACATACAAAAACAAATGTACCATCACATCACACAAGAAGAACTCTTAGAGACCATCAAACATACTTGCAATTGGAAATGCCCATGACCAGATAAAATACAAAATTTCTGGTATAAGCAGCTCACATCCACGCACGAAGCACTAACCAGAGAAATAAATAAAAGCATCTGCCACCCAAACACATTCCCAAAATTCCTAAAACGGGGCAATACATAGATTAAACCGAAAAACGCAGACACAAAGAATCCAGCTAACTAATACAGACCAATACCATGCTTACCTACACTATAAAAAATAATTACCACTACCATATGTAATAGTTATTTATATTACTAGTACTGTATGAGCTTCATTACAGTAACAAGTGGGGAATATTGCCAAGACAAGGTCGTAGACCGAGTAATGGTAACCACACGAGTGGTGTAATAAGCGTTACCGTACGTGTGATATACAACATTTTATGTACGACACAGATTTTTTTCAATAAAAACGAGTTACGTAATGAACTTATTACATCACTAGTGATTTAATATTAAACCACTAGTGATGTACAGCACTATAAATACATAACTCAAACAGGCTAAAATGGGTTATGTAATAAGCTCTTACAGTATGGTTCGTACATAAAAAAATAGAAAAACATCTAGTGAGCGCAATATAACATACTCACAAAGCAGCAAACAGGATGTAAGAGCAATTATTAATAGCCTCGGTCATTTTAAAACAAACCGAAAAAGAACGCAAAAATTTGCACACCTGCTACATGGAATATAAAAAGGGTTTTGACTCCGTACCTCATAGCTAGCTGGCTAATAAAAATCTTAGACACCTACAGAGTAGATACAAAGCTCAAACAATTCCTGACAGAAATAATGGAAACCTGGAGAACTAAAATTACAATAACATCAGAATCAGAAACCGACAAGATGTCTTCCAGGGTGATCCACTAAGTACCTTATGGTTCTGCATGTGCGTAAATCCACTCTCAAACTCACTAAATCATCCCCAATACGGCTTTAGCTTAAAAAATAGAAAAATAGCACAACATAAAATTAATTAATGATATATGGATGACATAAAAATCTACGCTTCAACAACAACACAACTTGAAGGACTGCTCAAGATCACAGAAACATTTACAACGGACATACAAAAGCAATTTGGTATTGTAAATGTAAAATACTACATATAGAGAGGGGAAAATGGAAAGAAAGCTTAGAGGGAGAAATCTTGAACAATGAGATACTGGACAATATGACGGAAAACGAAGCATATAAATACTTCGGATTCCATCAAAACACCAAAATAAACCACAGATACAGATATAAAAACACATTTGACGAAGCAATACAAACAAAGATTAGGAGCCATATTAAGAACGCCATTGTATTCAAAACCATTTAACACATTTGCAATCCCCATGCTTACATACTCCTTTGGTATAATTGAATGTAGTCAAAAAGACCTAGAAGGTCTCCATACCCTCACTAGATTAGAGCTCACGATTCAAAAACTACATCCGAACTCCTGCAAAGAAAGAGTAACAATCAGCAGAAAAGATGGAGGAAGAGGAACGATAGATATTCGCAATAGACACGAAACAAATCCAACAACTTCGGATATTCTTCGTTGGGAAACGAAAACCACTCCACCAAGCAGTCTGTAAAGCCAACAAAAACTACACACCCTAAGAATTATCCACAACTAGTCATCCATCAGATACATTCAACCAAACATAAAATATAGAGGAAAAACTTAATATATGGACCAGAAAACAGCTACATGGAAAACACAGATACAACATACAACACGACCACATATGAAAAGAACTCTCTTATAAATGGCTTGAAAATGGGAACCTCTTCCCTGAAACAGAAGGATTTCTCCTTACAATACAGGATCAAATCATAGCTACACGAAACTACCAAAAGTACATAAAAGACTGAAACGTATATACCGACACCTGCAGAAAATGTCATCAATCCAAAGAAACCATAGATCATATCACTGGTGGATGTAAAATTTTAGCGAGTATAGAATACACCGAAACTACAAATACTCCCCAACCACGATCATAGATACTAACGAATACAAACTGAATTGGGACATAGAAATCCGCACTGATAAAACAATAACATGCAATAGACCAGACATCATTTTCCAAAAGAAAAAAGAACAAATAACCTTATCTCATAGACATTTCCATACCAAATAACCTCAATATTCAGACCACATATAATGAGAAGATAGCAAAATATACGGAACTAGCCATAGAAGTTCAGAGACTCTGGAAACAGAAAAAAAATTATCATACATCATCATCTCAACCACAGGCATCACCCCACACATCATTAATGCACATCTCGAGCAACTCGGTCTCAACCCTTACATCAACATAAACATACAAAAGTCTGTTATCCTTAAAACCTGCAATATAGTACGCTCATTCCTCAATTCGGGCAATAGACTCTGAGAAGACTTGGTAAAACCCCGTCATCTCAGAAACACCAGTTTGTGCAAAGTGAGAAAAAGAGATATCACAATTATAATAATAATAATTTGACCAAAATAAATAAAATCGGACGCCCGGTTCACTTGCTATGCCTTTTTTCCCGAGATAGCGGATTTTCCCCAAGATAGTTTTTTTTTTGGGAATTTTTGGATTTCAATTAGGACATCCGTAACATTTTTACCAATTGCCTACACTATTGCATTTAGTATTGAAACAATTTCTAATTTCTCTCAGCTCATGTATTAAAAGCGGCACAAATCTCTCAAAAGTGTATTAATATCATACAAAGTACTGAAAATATTTGATGAATAGATTAATGAATAAATCCATTCATTAGTTTTGCTGGAATAATCTGAGGTTATTTTCAAACTGTGACTTGACCTTGCTTTGCTTATGGTAGCAAACAGAGTAAATTGAAAAATTCAACATTTTTCTTGTTCTTTCCAGGTTTTGAATGCCGTTGCGGTGGACTATTTTGCGCCGTCCACCGGTACAGCGACAAGCACGACTGCAGCTTTAACTATAGAGAAATGGGAGCGCAAGAAATCCGACGCAACAACCCCGTAGTCGTCGGCGAAAAGATCCAGAAAATCTGAGCCCCGCCACACGGCCATCGCCGCCACAATGCCAAATTGCCAATTGAATCTGTCTCCATTATCCCATGGATCGACAGTTTCGGTTGCGATTAGTTCAACAAAAATCTTCTGTGCCTCTCGCCGCGCCTCCATAGACGATTTATTTCGTAGTAGTGCAACGAGCGGACACAAAAATTTACGCGTGAGAAACGAGCTGACCTGGCAAGGTAGTCAGTTTTCTGCGTCTGAAGTGAACACGTGTTGTGCCGGGGTGGTTGTATGTTTTTCTTTTTAAGTGCTGGACACTTCACCGTCAATGATATTACTCTCTACCGGGATGTGTTTATTTCTTTTTTTTATGGAAGAGCGTTTTGCTAATTTTTATCAAATTTTTTTATATTAAACACAATCTTTCCTAATAATAAATTCACTAGTAATAATTATTAGCAGTACTTAATGGGCTAAATAAAATTCTCTTCCAAAAAATGACCACCAACTGCCTGTGTAAAAAGTTAAACATGAAACATACAAAAAAAAAGACTTATATGTTCTATATTCAATACCTTATTGCCACTCAAATTATATTTTCGACGTTTTAGTTTTTATTAAAAAAAATAAATAAATGCAAATTATTAGGTATGTAATGTCATTTTAGCTTCTTTGTTATGTATATAGCCAATTATCTATTGTTTAAATATTGTTTTTTTTTTTGGCCTGAGAGAAAAAGGAGAGAAAATTGTCCAACAGAGGCAATATTTTTGTCCAATTGTTTATATTGCGATATTACCTTTGTTGGGCAAAAATAAAAGACGAACCAGCGTTTCTGTTGGGTTTGCACTTTTTCAATTGAGATAAGGTGTATCTATTTTTTTTTAAATTATTATTGGACTTGGGGGTATCTCAGAAAAAAGATGTTGGCAAATTGCACTCGAAGGAAAAGACATAATACAGATGATGAGTAAAAAGTTAACCAACTTTCACTGGAATGCGAAGATAGATGAGAAAAGATTTTTCAATAAATACAAACTTACCTTCTATAGTCATTGATATAGATGATTTTCTGGTCTAAATTTACTGATTCTTTGATTTCAATCATTGGTTATACAAGCCCTTTTTTACTTAACACTCTGTATGTCTTCATGTTACCATATCAAATCTATATAAACTAGTTTCAATAGCATATTGAAGAAAGTAGAAAGAATAGCAATTTTATTAGCCTGATTTGTAAATACGATGTTAGAGTTAAGTTCCAATTCAACAAAAGCTTAGGTGAATGTTAGATGAGTAGAGCTCAAAACTATAAATCACGCCAAATTTTAAGCATTGTCCACCTCAAATTAATCTCTACTGTGCGTCTACCTCAAGTTCATAAATCCAGGTTTTGCCTAAAAAGTCTTAAAATCAGAAGTAGTAGAAAATGCGGATCAAAAAAAAGGTCTTTATATGTACATTTAAAACAATCGATAAAAAAAGGTATGTCCAATGTCCACACCAAAGAAACGCATATGAATATTTTGTTGCCGGTTACCAGAAACATTCTATTCACACAAGAAAATATTGCAGGAACAAGCAATTCAAACAAAATATTCCCATGTGTTGCTTTCCATGTAGACCTATTAGCCGAAATCGCAATAAAAAGTCCCCACAGATTTGTTTTTCCTATGCGTGATGCGCTTTATACAGTGTTGCCATTTACCCACAGCAAATCAAAATATTTGCCTTTGTACTATCTTCAGTATGCATCCATCCATCAAGAAAAAAAGAATTCATTTCTTCTCGGGGTACTTTTGTCCAATTAGTTATTTTTTAATTTAGCAAAAAAAAAATTAAGTTCTTTTCTCTATTGTGCAAGTAATATGTTATTTTTAGGTAAATCAAATTTTAGGTTTTAATTGAACTGCAATTATTATTTTTTGTTTAATGAAATTATATTGTTTTTGGAACATTGCCAACATTGAACAAGCAAAAAAGAAGCTGAATTGTGTAATTTTGTTGTTTGATTTAAATGTTGTGGTTTCTTTTTTCTCGGTAAGACTCTCTGGTTAAGGAACGTAAATGAAAACAAAAAAAAAACAGAAGCTTTATGTTCGGTTATAATAGATTCTAGTCAGCTTTTAGCTTATTTACCTTGGTACATACTTCAAATTGCTTGCGTACAATTATTTACAAACCTAACAGCCATCAACCTCAACTTTGTATCCCTCAAATACTTCATAGTTTTCTCTGCCTTTCATATTTAACTTACATGCTATAGGCTCTGTTTTTTTAAACAAAACAAAAATTGATTTTTGTAGTTTTGATTCTGGGTGGGAGTGTAACGTGTTAATGGTTATTTCTTATTAACTTGTCTGAGAGATGAAAAAAGTTAATAAAATTAGTGATATTATTTTTAAGATGTGTTACTAGCGCCCAGTATTGGCTTCACATTCAGCGTTCTTGATTTGTTGGTTTTAATTTTACTATTACCTAATTGGGTGAAAATCTTTGCGGATGCTATTCCCTAAAGTTTTTTTGCCATTTGTTTATACTAATTTTTTGGGACTATGTTTGTTATTTAGACAATGTGGTTTGTGTTAATCATGTAATGATTTTCTTTTCCTCTTAATAAGCACATTTATTCTCTTTTCCGTGTATAGTTATTTTGAGCCATATTATATCTTGCAACAAAAATATAATTAGTAAATACCAAAAAAAAAAAGTTTGTTTTTTTCTTATCATTTATCATAATGCAAACTGTTTAAATATTATTATTATATTACTAAGTAAAAGCCTTGTGTGGCAATGTCTAATAAATCTATTATACAAACTATGTGTGTTTTATTTCTTATTTAATTTAAATTCGTTTAAAACTCCTTGAAGAGAGCATTTGAAAAAAAAAGAAGCATCACATATTTCTATCCTTGTTCTTGATGAAATACAATAGGTTTTATTTCATACAGATTTTGAATACACCCTCTTATAACTTCCTTAGGAAAAGTGTATTTAACGTGCAGAAACTAGAAAGTGTCTTTTTTTGTCCTTGATTTTTTTGAAACAATCATTTTACCCCAGGGAAATTAGATTAGGTCACTGAATCCGTCGGCAATTTTACCTACGTAATTAGATAGGTAGCGATAAGTCGATGTCACAATTTTTGAAAACGAGTCATTTTTGTCAAATTTGATTATATCATAAGCGTCTGTAATAGTTATTTATGATATAAGTGTTAAAAGTACATTTTTAAGGCACGCATGTGAAAGTTTGCAGAATGAGCGAAGCGAATTCTGCAATTCACATAAGTGCCTTAAAAATACTTTTAACACAAATATCATACAATATTTTTTCTACAAACGGCAATAACCAGTGACAAATTGGATTTTTAAATGAATAATAAATTGGCAGCATCTTTCCTACGTAAAATTATTGAATTTGATATTTGTCAAAAAATTCAAACAACCAGCACCTTGTTTTACAGGTAATGAAATGTCTCGTCAGTTTCTTGAAAGTCTGTCGTATGGTCTATCGTGGTCAGTAAGCTTTTTGCTAAAAATGCAACAAAATACACAAGAAAAAGAGGGTTGCATCAATCCCTTGAAAAATATAGAGGAGGCGGCCGATGGAGCTTCCTCAGTTGTTCAAATTTTACCATTAATATTAATGTAAATAATTAAAAATACAAACTTTTTTTGACGTTTGCTTTCAAATTTTGATGTTTAATTTTTAACACTAGTGCCTTAAAGACTTTTAACACTAGTGCAATAAAGTAACATTTTTAATGCTTCGAGGGGGTGTTAAAAATTGCATTTTTAACACGTTTGTAGAAAAAAAATTTTATCTAATATTTTTATAATTTAACCATGACTCGTTTTAATTTTACTCCAGAAATTGCCTCATTCGTTTTTGAAAATTAATTAAGATTGTCCATGTTCAATGTATGTTGAAAGAACAGCCTCACAGCCCCTGGTAGCTATAATTTAATTTTTCCAATACATATTTGACTAATTTAACCATTGACTCGTTTTATTTCGGAAATTGCGTTGTTAATTTTTCTTCCATGCTGAAAGAAAAGTGACGCAAATCCTGGTATATTCTCCTGTTTCACTTCTAAAAAAAAGATTCTTGTCCAGTTTCAAATAGAAATTTATTTATATTTAATCAATTCAATTAGAAAATTATAATTTAATACTTGAAATGAAGATGCTGATGATAAAAATCTGAAACAACTTAAGAATGAAGTGGTAACATGGAAAATCCGTTATAACAATCTCAAAAGGGGAATTTAAAAAAAATTAAACGAGAATCAACAACTAATTTTGGTTAAATTGGGACAAGCAAAGAGCACAAAAAGCTGGACAGATATAAGAAGCTCTTGAAATCATTTGTTTTTAAAACGACATGACCTGGTGCTCAAGGGTATGAGGCTCTTATTGAAAATGGGTTTCCTCTTCCCTCTATAAGAACCCCGACATAGAAGAATTAATAATTGCCTGTGTAAAATTTCACCCTTTTAGGGCCGGTTTATCCAAACCCCAATGCGTTACGGATAACCTTGGGTCAAAGTTGTCACAAGTGTTTATCCATCCAGGGTCAACTGCTAACTCGAAAGTTATTCTAGGAAAAGTTAACCCGCGCTCTGACTGCAAGTTAGCGTATTTAACCCTGGGTTGAACTCAACATTTTCTCTTATTTTCTATCTGATTTTTTTAAAAAAGTGCTGGTTTTGGCTTGAATTTTGATATTGGGAAGAGATGGAGGACCTAGATTTCAGTGATGATGAATAAGGCCCCAGAGGCCTAATTCTGTAAGGAACGAACTGTTCGATTCGGTAGAATTTCTCCGATTGTGACGTCATTTTCGGTTTGGTAGTGCGAAAACTAGGGCTCGGAATTGTATTCGAATAATTCGACTATTCGACTATTCTAAATTCGACTTTTTTGTTAGTTAGCAAATTCGACTATTCGAATATTCGACTATTCAAATATTCGACTATTCGAGTATTTGACTATTCGAATATTCGACTATTCGAATATTCGACTATTCGAATATTCGATTATTTGAATATTCGACTATTCGATTATTCGACTATGTATTTGAATATTGGACTATTTAACAATGCAATTACTCACCTTATACATTACAAATTTGAATAAAATAATGTTTAGATTTTCAATAGTCACCTAAACGACTATTCCGGTAAGGTACCGGTATTTAATTAAAAATAGACCACTACTAACAGTACGACAAAGTACAAACTAACTAACATAAATGATTATCGGAATATTTGACCATTGGAATATTAGACTATTCGAATATTCGACTTTTTGACTACATATTCGAATATTCGACTATTCGTATATTTGACTATTCGAATATTCGACTATTCGAATATTCGACTATTCGAATATTCGACTATTCGAATATTCGACTATTCGAATATTCGACTATTCGAATAGGTATTCGAATATTCGAATTATTCAACTATTCGAATAAAATACCAAACGACTATTCGAATACTTGAATTTTAGAAATTCCGAGCCCTAGCGAAAACCAAACCGAAAATGACGTCACGATCGAAGAAATTCTACCGAATCGAAAGGTTTGTTCCTTACAGAATGAGGCCCCTGGTCTTCCGTTGATAAAATTATTCGGTCTTTTTAGATTTTCAGCAGTAATTGTACACTACTCTCTATAATCTGCAGTTTTGTTGCAGGAAACCCACAAGTAGCAATGTGAAATATCCGTTTCTCTAACGAATATTGGAATATTTTGCTTTTGTTCATCTTGAGTATATTTCTTCTGAAAAAAAAATGAGTCCCAGTTATCGACATACTTGGTACCAAACACCGACACATAATACATCCACTAACGTTGTTACCAAAGGGGAAAAATGGGTGTCGATAATTGGTACGACGTTAGTTTAATATAATTTTCTTCACATTTTTCAGACAGAATAAGATTAAGTTCAGTGGATATTTTAATATTTAGAGGAGAAGAGAAGGCTGCATTGCACCAGCTGTCGACGCACCTATGTCGATAAATGGTACAAAGATTAAAAATGGATGTACCAATTATCGACAGCTCAGAATTTTGAATTTATAGAGATTTTATGCCATATTATTGGCAAAAATCATAAATTTTATACTCGGCATACATATATACAACAATTTCCATAAGGTTAGTTAAATATTTCAAACTAAAATAACCATAATCAACTTACCTGTTTCTTAGCACTTTTCACAACGATCAGCACTAGTACACATGTCACTGCAGAATGACTCAATGTATTCCTTTTATACATCGAGTTACACCGAACGAGCTCCTCGGAGTCACTCCAAAATACACAATTCAGGTTTTATCATTATTTTTTAATATTAACATTACCGTCATTACCTAAAAGGGCTTCTTGCACCCATCGCAAATTTGGTACATCAGGGGAAAGGGGGATGCACTATGAGCGACTCGTTAACTTTCAAAAGGAACATTCAAGCTTTTGACATTGAACAGCTCCGAGTAACTCAACAGGTAAAAGGAATACAGTAATTGTCATTTGAATGTCATTAAGTCCTTCATTATAGCACTACTGCGTTTAAGAATTCATAAAAACAGCCAAATTATGAAATGAAAAATATACAAAAAGAAAGCTAGTTACCAGAGGAACCTTTTCATTAATGCTGTCTTGATATTCGAAGGAACACATTCGAGCTCAGAATCACCAATATTTTAACATTATATTCCAATATAAACCTTAATTATGGTACAAAAATTGACTCTAATATTGAAGCTGCCAAAGTCAAAGTTCTAAAAATCAACAAGCAGGTTCCCGACTAGTACAGGCACCTGCTAAATTTTGAATTTTAAATTGAAAAATGTTTGCTATTTCAAGGCAAATCAAATCTATTTGGACCATCGTAGATTAAATTTTGAATGATACACGTTCGATATGAACTTTATTAATGAAACTTGTGTAACTAAGGGCCGAATTTATAGTCGCTCCTTGAGGTTTCCTCAGACCTTAAGGGAGCCTTGAACGTTTAGAATTGACATGACTAACTTGTCAAATAGTAGCAAGTGTCCATTCTAAACTCACGACCTCCAAGGAAGACTCAAGGAACGACTATAAATTCGGCCCTAAACCACTCGGCTAACGCCTCGGGGTTTAACGTTACCCGCGTTTCATTATGGTGTTCATCAGTGGCGGCTCGTGGCCCAAAAATTTGGAGGTTCTGCCCTAGTGGCATATTTGTTTGGGATATAGTGACGACCACCGCAGGCGGACATTTTTTTTTTCGGTTACCACGGCCAGGCCCAAAAAGGTTCATTTTAAATCTTCAAAAAAATTATTGTTTTTATAACCATCAAAAAATATAAATTTTTTGTCATATTTCACCAGCCAAAAACGTCATTTTCGTCACTAGTGACAGAATATCCCATAACGTTAACTTTCGTCACTAGTGACCAAAGCAGTGGCGGTTCGCCCATATGGGCACCGCCACCTTGGAGAAAAAATGGAAAAATAAAAAAAACTTTTAATACAATATTTGAAAAGGCCGCGACCTAAAAAAAATTACCAACGGCTGTTTTTTATTTTTGTCGCCCACCCTTACTTGGCCACCACGAGCCGCCACTGGACCAAAATGAATGATTAGGATTTTACATGTTAAATACATTCTTTCAATGCAATTATAATTTAATTCTGTGAAGCACACTGAAAAAACACATAAAGACTGTTTTTTTTTTAAAGATAATTCCCCAAGTCAAAAATTTAGTAACTATGTTGGCAACACAAAGCCTTTTCTACATAAAAAATTTGAAAGATTGACAATTTTACATTGTATTGCCAACATAATGTCATTTTGACTTTTATCTTTAAAAAAAAACAGATTTTATGTAGTTCATCACAAAATTATCTAAGTTTTGCTTTATAGTAATAGAACTAGAAGCAAAATATAGTTATGAAATTATTGCAAAACCGAGAACTTTTGATAGATGGCGCCTCGATTCATTCACGTTTTTAAGCGCCATCTATCAAACCAAGTAGAAACCCTTGTGAGAAAAACATAAGTTGAACAGCAAAAACCAAAACACGGTCATTAAAAATTTAAATTAAATTAAAAATTAAAAATTTCTGTTGGGTTTGCACTTTTTCAATTGAGATGAGGAATACAAAAATAGATGAAAAAAGATTTTTCAATAAATATATGGAACTTGCCTTCTATAGTCATTGATATAGACGATTTTCTGGTCTAAATTTACTGATTCATTGATTTCAATCATGGGTCATACCAAGCCCTTTTTTACTCAACACTCTGTATGTCTTCATGTTACCATATCAAATCTATAATATAAACTAGTAGTCTAAGATCCGAATAGGAAAGGATTTGCACCCATCTGTTTATTGGGTAAAAATTATTTTATATCAAAGTTAGTATGTTAAAAAAAATATCAGGTGTGGGTTGGCTAAAAAATTCCTGGCCAGACTATTATTAATAAATAATTCAAAAATTATAATTGTTAAAGGCATTGCACTCATTTGTTTAACGAACAAATTCCATACTAATCGAAAGTATAGGGCCTAAAGAATATAAAAACGTTGGATTGTCTATTTTTTTCCTGGCATAACTATCGGGTTGGCAGGTTTGAACAGGTGAGTCGATACTAGTAACACACCCAGCTGTTTAATGAATAAATCTTATATCAAAATCAAAAAAAAAGTTATTTTATTATTGCGAACACGATGATATAGGGTTGTCTACGAAAAATCTGGCCTGAATGACGGTTGGCGAGCTTTGAAAAGCGAAATTTTGGTGCGGATGGAAATATGCGACAGAGTGGTGTATGATTTATACATTGAACAGATGGGTGTAAATTACTAGTATCGACTCACCTGTTCAAACCTGTCAACCCAATAGTTATGCCAGGAAAAAAATAGACACCCCAACGTTTCTATATTCTTTAGGCCCTATACTTTCGATTAGTATGAAATTTGTACGTTAAACAAATGAGTGCAATGCCTTTGACAATAATTATAATTTTTGAATTATTTATAAATAATAGTCTGGCCAGGAATTTTTTAGCCAACCCACACCTGATATATTTTTTAACATACTAACTTATCTATATATATAAAAATCAAAGTTCACGGGGTATCCGGATATGCGCTCTAAAACCACTTATCCGATTACGATGAAACTTTGGTAGGTTATTATGGCCATCTCAAGGAAGGTTTGTGGGTAGGTTACGCATCTCGGAAAAAGAAATTAATTTTGAATTAATTATTAATTTAATTGTAAACAAACTCATTCACATTACATAACAACATAACCAAAGTTTTTTTGACAGCATGAAATAACGTTGACATATTTCATTTATTTAGGCTTGCATTCAACCGACGTAACTTTATTATTTTTTCAATTCATCATATTAGTTAGGTTAGAATCGCAAATTGGCGCGGGTTCCTAGTTCAAAAATTAATACATTGATGTCTTATGGGGACTCAATTTTAAAAGCGTCTGTAGACGTGATAGAACGTTTATTAGGGAAGTGAGTTGCATAAATAGTTTTGAGAGTGTTTGAAAGTTGATTAAACATTGTTAAAATAAAAATATTACCAATTTAAGAAGCCGATGTTTGTATAAAATACGTATGTCGTTGCTTGATCCATAAGTATATATATGGGTACTTAAGTATAATAAAATAAAAGTGTACCTTACATTAGTAGATGTACTTCAATAATCCAAAAAAATGGGAAAACAAATGACTGAACTAGTGATAAATAAATAAATAAACAATTCACCAAAAATCATAACACAACACACAACCTCACTTTCTTACAGCTGGTTTTAGACCCGACGTACGTCCACCGAAAACAGACACTTTTAATTAAAATCATTTGTATTTTTAATTCATGTCTAAAAAAACAATAAGAGCATGAATTATAGAGAAATATGTTCAAAGTTTGACGTATAATAGGTTTAAATACTAAGAAATGCCCAGAACCCAAGATATTCCCGTCTGAAAATCACTCTTTTGAATCCCCCATAAGAAATACATTGCTGTCAAATTTGTTGAAATGTGTTTAGGAACCCATTTTAAATTTCGCGCCTCATTTTTCCTAACCTAACTAATATGATGAATTCAAGAACGGCTGGACCGATCTTGAATTAATACCACGTATCTCTATATAAAGTGAATTCGATTGACC
The DNA here is from genome assembly GCA_917834065.1 of Ceutorhynchus assimilis. Taxonomy (NCBI): domain Eukaryota; kingdom Metazoa; phylum Arthropoda; class Insecta; order Coleoptera; family Curculionidae; genus Ceutorhynchus; species Ceutorhynchus assimilis. The sequence goes on along the minus strand of OU892278.1, from coordinate 29,317,704 downwards.
CAGATTAGATCGATTTGGGTTCAATTTAAGTGAACTTCTTCTGATCTAGATCATTTTTTTGTTGATGAGGGTGCACTGATCCAGCTTGAATCGAACACAGTGTGGTTCATTTAAATTGAACCAGATCGATCTAATCCGGTCAATCGAATCGGCTATAGAGGAGAGTGATATAGGCTATTTTTTATCCCGAAAAAAAAAGTTCGATTGCGTAAAACTCTGATACACTGGAACGCCTATAAACAGCCCGGGGCGTTCTAGAGCAGCTCTGGAGTGCTTAAAATGCGTCACTGAACTCACTGGCAAGCGACTCTGATATCGAATTTAAAAAAAAAATTAAATAGAAAATCAACAACAAAATTTGAAAAGAAGTGTATTATTTCAAAATGTATTTACACGCTGGCAACGCAGCGGGTCATTAGCTAGTTTGATATAAAATAATTTTCACCCAATAAACAGATGGGTGCAGATCCTTTCCTATTCGGATCTTCCACTATTATAGTTCCAATAGCATATTGAAGAAAGTACAAAGAATACCAATTTTATTAGCCTGATTTGTAAATACGATGTTAGAGTTACCTAAGTTCCAGTTCAACAACAGCTTAGGAGAATGTAAGTTGAGTAGAGCTCAAAACTATAAATCACGCCAAATTTTAAGCATTGTCCACCTCAAATTAATCTCTACTGTGCGTCTACCTCAAGTTTATAAATCCAGGTTTTGCCTAAAAAGTGTTAAAATCAGAAGTAAGGTAAACGTACCAATTATTGACACTGATCCAATAATTGACACTGAGCCACATTTAATTCAAAAATAAGATCATCTTGGTGAACAGAGTATATTTACGTAAAAAATCTTAAAGAATAGAAGGTTTGGCAACCCTGTACCGATTGGGAGTTGAATCGCCAAACTCCATTTTCAGTTTTCATGCCGCCATTTGCAAAGTGTCTGTGACTGGAGAAAAACGTTAAGCAAATCGTTAAGGTAAGTAAATTAATTGATGCATTTAAACAATTGCTGAAATTATGTTTGATGTTTTATAAGTATTTGGGGGGCTCATCTAGACTATGAGGTATTGTTTCTATCATATTTCTGTGGGCATAAATCATCTAGTGCCAGGTTGCTGAGGTGTCAATGACTGGATCAAGTCTAAACCTAATATCACCAGTCATTGACACTAGTGTCAATGACTGGTACATCGATGCATATTCAGTGGATAATGCTAAGATACGCAAGTATGAGTGTGTAAGCTTCCCTATAAATATGGCTTCAAAAAAACAATCGGGTCCAGTTATTGACAGGGTGTCAGTTACTGGTACATAAGATGTCAATTACTGGAGCAACGAAATATGTGTTTCATTGGGTAGGTTGATATTACGCCTCTTTGGCGAATACCCAATAAAATACGTATAAACGTGGACCCGACAGAACAAACTAGATCTTGTTGAAGCATTGTCATTGTATATTTCAGATATGGCGCCAAAAAAAAATTACACGAAAGAGCAGATGAATGCAGCTCTTGAAGCTGTGGCAAGAGGAACACCTGTAGCCCAGGCTGCTAGACTACACTCTGTTCCTAGAGTGACGCTGATGTATAAATCACAAGGAAAGTTACCAGTGGATTGCCGAATGGGACCCAGCACCATTCTGACCACCAATGAAGAGAATCTTCTCGAAAAATGGATTCTTTCGATGGCTAAGGCACATCATCCAGTCAATAAGGAACAATTGTTGGATAGCGTCCAATTGATAATTCGAGACGATAAACGTCCAAACCCTTTTACCAATTTCCGTCCAGGCCGAAAGTGGTATGACTCGTTCATGAAAAGGCATCCAATTTTGAGTAAGAGGGTAGCCCAAAATTTAACACCTGCTCGTGAAAAAGTGTCTGAACAACAGCTTCGACAATGGTTCCAAGAAATAGAGCTTTATTTAAAGTCTAAATACCTGTTTGAGATAACCAACGATCCTACAAGAGTCTTCAATTCCGATGAGAGTGCATTTTTTCTACAGCCAAAGGCAGACAAAGTATTGGCAAGAAAAGGAGATAAGAGTGTGTATAATGCTGGAACAAATGACGAAAAAGAGAATCTCACAGTTCTGGTGACAGCAAATGCCGCTGGAGAATTTGCTCCGCCCATGGTAATTTTCAAGTATGAACGTATTCCAAGCAATATAGCAATCAGTATCAATAAAACTTGGGGATTAGGTCGGTCAGAAAGTGGCTGGATGTGTGGCGCTACCTTCTTTGAATACGTAACTAACGTGTTTGTTCCGTGGCTAGAAAGTCAAAAAATTAAACGACCGATTTTAATGTTCATAGATGGCCATGTGTCGCATATGACTTTACATTTATCACGATTCTGTTCAAGAAACGGAATTGAACTATTTGCCTTATATCCCAACTCGACTCATTTAATCCAACCCATGGATGTGGCGGTTTTCAAACCCCTTAAGCAATTTTGGAAATCATCTGTAAGAGACTGGCATCTCGACAACCATGGAATTAAGTTCAGGAAGGATAATTTTGGAACCGTATTTGAGAAGGCCTTATCAAAAATCACAAAAGAGACGATACAAAATGGCTTTAGGGGCTGTGGTATTTGTCCATTCAATGTTGAAAATGTGAAATTTTCAAAAATTTCTACCCAATCAGCAAACACTAAACAATTTCCCAAAGCAAAAGAAGGACTTTTGGTCTTGGAGAAAACCATTCCCTCCGAAAAACTAGAAAGATTTAGAGCTAATTTCAAAGCTGATTGGACTGGAAACATTGAAGATACTTCACTATTTAATGTATGGTCGGCAATGAAACTGGAATCGATCAGTAACATGAGAGTTGACAAAGAAGTCAAACCAGGCAATGAAAACAACCTTGGAAAAGAAGATACTATTGCAGAAGCTATCGAAGCGAATAATTCGAATGGAGAAGTTCTGCAACAAAAAGATAATGATATATCGGAGCCGGGATGTTCAGGTCTACATCTGGGACATCAGGCAGAAGAAAATCCCACAATAGATCCTTATGACACTCTCGCTACTCCAGAAAAACAAATAACGCCCGCTTCCGCTATCTTGTCTGCGACTAACCCCCTTTCATCGAAATCCATAACACCCTTAAATCTTTCATCATTAAAAGAACAAGTTCCCACACCCTTCAAGAAGGCGCTATTCTGGCCTGAAGAAATTAGTTCAGAAAAAAAACGAAAAAAAGAAAAAATTCCATCTGCTATCACCTCAGAAAAATGGCAGGAATACCATATGAAAAAGGCCAGAGAGAAAGATAAAATGTTGGAAGAAAAAAAAAATAAAGCGGAAGAAAGGAAACGAAAAAAGGAAGAGAAAGCCAGGCAAATTCAACAAAAAGCCAAAAAGAAGAAAGTTTTACCTTCCGACTCATCAGATTCAGGTGAAGAGTGGGTGGAAAGCGGGGATAGTTTGGATGATGTCAACATTTATTCGGAACGAGAAGAAGATGAAGATGAGTATGACCATATTCCATTGATCCGCTTGAAATCAAGAAAGACTTCAGGGTTAACCACGAATTTACAATATGATGATATACATGTTGGAGACTTCATTTTGGCTAAGTTTATGGGAGGGAAAAAGAAAGTTTTTTTTTATAAATATGTCTGTGTCGTACAAAAACTATACGCGCAGGATGATATTGAAGTTGCTTCTCTGAGATCCATAAACGGAAAATCCTGTTTTAAGATAGCAGAAAACGATATCTCTACTATAAGATTAGAAGACATCGTTGAAAAACTACCTCAACCAGAAATTCAGAACATCGGTGATAGAATAAAATATGTGTTCTCAAATAACATTGAAATAAATGAGGCCTAAAATAGATTATAAATATTATTTTTGAATAAAATGATTTTCCTTTTGTGTCAATTATTGGTGTGTCAATTACTGGAGCCTATGAAAAAATGAACTGTCAATAACTGGTGCCTCTGTTATATTTTATTCAAAAATTTTTTTTCCCGAAAAAAATTAAGTTACTCCTAATAAAACTATGGTCATCTTGTTCGGGAAAGTCCAAAAAATGATATAAAAAATATAAATTGGACCTTAAGTGATCAGTATAACCTTGGTGATTTTTTAAAAGGTTTTTCTTGCCTTAAGGTGTCAATAATTGGTACGTTTACCTTAGTAGAAAATATATGCGGATAAAAAAAGGCACCTTTTGTCTTTATATGTACATTTAAAACAATCGATAAAAAAAGGTATGTCCAATGTCCACACTAAAGAAACGCATATGAATATTTTGTTGCTGGTTACCAGAAACATTCTATTCACACAAGAAAATATTGCAGGAACAAGCAATTCAAACAAAATATTCCCATGTGTTGCTTTCCATGTAGACCTATTAGCCGAAATCGCAATAAAAAGTCCCCACAGATTTGTTTTTCCCTTGTTTTTCCTATGCGCGATGTGTTTTATACTGTGTTGCCATTTACCCACAGCAAATCAAAATATTTGCCTTTGTCATCGCCTTTGTACTATCTTCAGTATGCATCCATCCTCAAGAAAAAAAAGAATTCATTTCTTCTCGGGGTACTTTTGTCCAATTAGTTATTTTTTAATTTAACAAAAAAAAAATAAGTTCTTTTCTCTATTGTGCAAGTAATAGGTATATCATTTTTAGGTAAATCAAATTTTAGGTTTTAATTGAACTGCAATTATTATTTTTTGTTTAATGAAATTATATTGTTTTTGGAACATTGCCAACATTAAACAAGCAAAAAAGAAGCTGAATTGTGTAATTTTGTTGTTTGATTTAAATGTTGTGGTTTCTTTTTTCTCGGTAAGACTCTCTGGTTAAGAGACGTAAACGAAAACAAAAAAAAAAACAACTTTTTGTTCGGTTATAATAGATTCTAGTCAGCTTTTAGCTTATTTACCTTGGTACATACGTCAAATTGCTTGCGTACAATTATTTACAAACTTAACAGCCATCAACCTCAACTTTATATCCCTCAAATACTTCATAGTTTTCTCTACCTTTCATATTTAACTTATATGCTATAGGCTCTGTTTTTTTAAACAAAAAAAAAATTGATTTTTGTAGTTTTGATTCTGGGTGGGAGTGTAACGTGTTAATGGTTATTTCTTATTAACTTGTCTGAGAGATGAAAAAAGTTAATAAAATTAGTGATATTATTTTTAAGATGTGTTACTAGCGCCCAGTATTGGCTTCACATTCAGCGTTCTTGATTTGTTGGTTTTAATTTTACTATTACCTAATTGGGTGAAAATCTTTGCGGATGCTATTCCCTAAAGTTTTTTTGCCATTTGTTTATAGTAATTTTTTGGGACTATGTTTGTTATTTAGACAATGTGGTTTGTGTTAATCATGTAATGATTTTCTTTTCCTCTTAATAAGCACATTTATTCTCTTTTCCGTGTATAGTTATTTTGAGCCATATTATATCTTGCAACAAAAATATAATTAGTAAATACCAAAAAAAAAAAGTTTGTTTTTTTCTTATCATTTATCATAATGCAAACTGTTTAAATATTATTATTATATTACTAAGTAAAAGCCTTGTGTGGCAATGTCTAATAAATCTATTATACAAACTATGTGTGTTTTATTTCTTATTTAATTTAAATTCGTTTAAAACTCCTTGAAGAGAGCATTTGAAAAAAAAAGAAGCATCACATATTTCTATCCTTGTTCTTGATGAAATACAATAGGTTTTATTTCATACAGATTTTGAATACACCTTCTTATAACTTCCTTAGGAAAAGTGTATTTAACGTGCAGAAACTAGAAAGTGTCTTTTTTTGTCCTTGATTTTTTTGAAACAATCATTTTACCCCAGGGAAATTAGATTAGGTCACTGAATCCGTCGGCAATTTTACCTACGTAATTAGATAGGTAGCGATAAGTCGATGTCACAATTTTTGAAAACGAGTCATTTTTGTCAAATTTGATTATATCATAAGCGTCTGTAATAGTAGATTATACCACGAGTCAATAATGATAGCTATTATTCCCGAGGTATATTTACGAACTGAGCCGCTTTAGCGGCGAGGGAGTAACATTCCGAGGGAATAATAGCCATTATTGTGAGTAGTATACTCTACTTTATTTACGACAAATTAATTTATTTGAAATTTTCATTCCAAAAACGCTCTTTGTTCATCCATCTCAATACAAATACACAAGCACTACGCGTTTGACACTGACACTGAATTTATTCTATACTGTTTCCATGGTACTACCTACTTATTTAATTTGAAAAATTTTGTGATTGGTGTGCAAGCGGGATTAATGACCATTAATCCCTGCGGGAATAATAGATGTCATTAATCTACCAAAATTACAAATATAATACTTACATTATATGTCAGTCGTAAATAAAAAAATTTATCTAATATTTTTATAATTTAAACATGACTCGTTTTAATTTTACTCCAGAAATTGCCTCATTCGTTTTGGAAAATTAATTAAGATTGTCCATGTTCAATGTATGTTGAAAGAACAGACTCGCAGCCCCTGGTAGCTATAATTTAATTTTTCCAATACATATTTGACTAATTTAACCGTTGACTCGTTTTATTTCGGAAATTGCGTTGTTAATTTTTGTTCCATGCTGAAAGAAAAGTGACGCGAATCCTGGTATATTCTCCTGTTTCACTCATAATACAAAAAATCTGAAACAACTTAAGAATAAAGTGGTAACATGGAAAATCCGTTATAACAATCTCAAAAGGGGAATTTAAAAAAAATTAAACGAGAATCAACAACTAATTTTGGTTAAATTGGGACAAGCAAAGAGTACAAAAAGCTGGACAGATATAAGAAGCTCTTGAAATCATTTGTTTTTAAAACGACATGACCTGGTGCTCAAGGGTATGAGGCTCTTATTGAAAATGGGTTTCCTCTTCCCTCTATAAGAACCCCGACATAGAAGAATTAATAATTGCCCGTGTAAAATTTCACCCTTTTAGGGCCGGTTTATCAAAACCCCAATGCGTTACGGATAACCTTGGGTCAAAGTTGTCACAAGTGTTTATCCATCCAGGGTCAACTGCTAACTCGAAAGTTTTTCTAGGAAAAGTTAACCCGCGCTCTGACGGCAAGTTAGCGTATTTGACCCTGGGTTAAACTAAACATTTTCTCTTATTTTCTATCTGATTTTTTTAAAAAAGTTTTGGTTTTGGCTTGAATTTTGATATTGGGAAGATATGGAGGGAGGACCTAGATTTCAGTGATGATGATCGAGATGTTTTAGAATTTCTAGAACATGCATTAGCTGTGCCTCTAGCATAGGCATGTAAGGTTTCAGTCAAATCCCTTTGCGGATTTTGATGACGTCGACTTCTTCGCAAGTTTTCGCTTTTGAAAAGATACGATTATTTTATTTATTCTAGACTTGACTTGAATTCCCAGCAAACCTATATTTGTTGAGAATTCGAGTATATTGTTTATTTCTACACAAAATACACGAAACCAAACTTTTCGTTTTCCGCTTGTGGGTATTCACACCAAAGTAGCATGCGATGTACGACTTGCCACTAGACAGCAAGAAGCATGCTATTATATTCGAACCTAGAAAAATATGCCTGGTTTCACACCGGAGTGATTGGAACATGTATATTTTAATAGTTTGCGACGTACTTGCAAGACGCACAACGTTGTTTATTTTTGACTTGTTTCGCAGAGGAGTGTCGATAAATACCTATGATAGCATTGCGCGACTTTGGTATAAATTATGAATGTAAACATGAAAAACGCAAGTTGCAACGTGCTCCCTGCTTTTTAGCAGCAAGTCGCATGCTACTTTCGTATGAATGCCCACCTATGGAAAAGGAAAAAAAAAAAGAAAAAAATAACATAAATAAGTAAGGTTCAGTGTTGCCAATCTGAATTTGTAAAATTAAACGATATGCTGGTCAAATTACACGTTTTTACACGCTGTCAGTCTCACTATTACATGATTTTTACACACGACCTTGGTAGGTACCGATACCCATACTTGAATCTAAAGGACCCCCTGACTCATATCGTGTATGTACGCTTGCGCCAGTACGATTCCTAACCTAAAAAATGCAGTTGAATTTGAAGGTTGTGAAAAATCAGTACCTATTATTCAATATTTTAGATTGAGGGGAAAAAAATGGAAGCACAGTCCAAACAGTATGTATTTGGATTCAGATTTGTTTTACGTTCTTAAAGATACAGAATTCATTATTTCGAGCTGCTTCTAAGTCAACAAACCTTCAGGCAAAATATTCGACAAATTCATAATATGCCCTTAAGGCCACAACTAGAGGTGGAGAACTATCGATGGCGCTATCGATAACTATCTATAGTATTGATTATCGAAATATATCGATAGTTTTTTTTAACTATCGATAGTTTTCGATAGTTAGCTCTAACGCCCGTTAGTAAGCGAAAGTTAGGTTCTTGCACAAAACTGCAGATGTTAATGTTAAAGTTCAATATTTAGCTATTTCCCATAATCAAAGATTTTTAGTACACAATCTTTCCTTTTACCTAGTAACTTGTATTTAATTACTATCGAAAACTATCGATATTTATCGATAGTTAAGGTCCTGACTATCGATAACTATCGATGGTCGTGACTATCGATAGTTCTCCACCTCTAGCCACAACGGCCCCCCCTTCAAATTATATTTTAGTTCTAAAAAAAAATTATAGATGGCGCCAAGATGAAAGCATTTTTACAGTGGAGCATTTTAAATATTATAGCGATTTCAATTTGCAGAATCAGTGCAACTTTTTTCACTCAGTTCGCACTGATTGGCTAATGGGATTATGGAGGGATTTGTATTTCCATGCCTGGCCTGGTATGACTTCAAATTTTATTCTACTCTGGAAAAGTGATGTTTTGTTGTAGAGCTTGTTTTTGAGGTATGTTTAGTTGTGGTAGGTCGTCACTCGTTTTTTCAAATTTTTGTGGAAAAATCAGAAGCACTTATGATATTACCCCCAATAAAACACGCGAACTCAATTTAAATATGGCGCGCATACTTGACGCATGCGTACAACACATGAGTCGAGGTGTCCTTTAGACACAAGTACTGCAACCTTGCTGATCCTGGTTTTAATCACCCAGGACCAATTGATCTTTTGTTAGGGGCTTGTTTCCTCATATTCTCCAGAACGGTCGTTTGATGGGAGACCTCAATGACCCAGTTGCCATAAACACCATTTTTGGGTTTGTGATCATGGGAAGAACCTGCTGCTCAACCAATCAACCTTTTACTTCCAAAACTTTTCTATGCACCGATTCACCGTCGCTTGAAAAGATGATACACCGCTTTTGGGAAGTTGAAGAGGTGCCTTCTGTCAAAACTTTGGCTCCAGAGGATGAGCTTTGTGAATCCATATTCTTGAAAACTACCTCTAGGGATGAAACTGGCCGATTTGTCGTTTCATTGCCCTTCGCACTGTCGAACCAATTTTTCTCAATAGTAGAAGTCTTGCTATGCGAAACTTTTTAACTTTAGAGCGACTTCTGAAAAATTCCCGTCCATATAAAGAATATTCTGCTTTTATGCAAGATTATCTTGACTGCAATCATATGGAACTTGTTCCCGATTGATGTTCCATCACCGCAAAAAACCTATTATATCCCGCATCATTGTGTTTTCAAATCATCCAATCCTACCTCGAAATTACGAGTTGTATTCAATGGATCTGCGAAGTTTCTAGGTCAACCTTCCTTGAACGAGTGTCTTTTGCCTGGGCCCAAACTTCAAAGTGACATTTTTGGATTATTATTATTATTCCGACTTCACCGCGTAGTATTTACTGCTGACATTCGCCAAATGTTTCGTCAAATCAGAATTTTTCCACCGCACGCCGACTTTGTGGCGTTTTTCCACTAGTGAACCTATTTCTGACCGAGATTGAAAAGTCAGATTTTCCTCATGTCATCCTGTAGTTTCCGACAATAATTCTTATGTGGATGATATTTTGTCCGGAGCTACATCGATTTCCGAAGCAAAAAAGCTATAACAGGATCTAATTTCAATGTTACAAAAGGGAGGGTTTGAGTTACGTAAGTGGTGCAGCAACGAGCCTAGTTTATTGGCCGATTTGCCCAGTTCTCATCTTCCCAATGAGAATATTTGATTCAATTCTGTCGCAGATTCGCCCCTCAAGATCCTATAGGTTTACAATGGTTACCTGCTTCTGATTGTTTCTCATTTTCTGTAAAACACATCAATACTTCATGTACAAAACGCAATTTGCTGTCTAATATGGCACACATTTTTGACCCACTTGGTATTTTGTCCCCAGTCACCTTTTTCATGGGATCAAACACCTCCAAATGAAATTATTCTTGCATGGAATAAATACACATCAGAAATTTCTTGTTTGTCTTTGTGTAAACTTCGACGTTTGCTCATTCCGTCCGACTGATATTGATTCTTGTGAAATGCATGCCTTCTGTGACAGTTCCGAAAAGGGTTATGCCGCACCGCAGTGTTATATTTCGTTTTTGTTCACAATAATGGTGACATAACCACTCGTTTCGTTTGTGGAAAATCAAAAGTTGCCCCACTGCAAGTTCAATCCATTCCACGGTTGAGCTTTGTGCGGCCGTTCTGCTTTCACGTCTCGTGAAATTTGTCACTAATGTCTATAAGAACAAACTCCCTTTTGAATTTTCCATTTTTGCATGGTCTGATTCCACCATTACACTTTTGTGGATCAAGTCCTCCCCACACCGGTGGAAGACTTTTGTCAGCAACAGAGTAAGCTTCATCCACGAAAGAGTGATGCCTTCCTGATGGCACCATGTCTCATTTGCCGACAACCCAGCTGACGTTGGTTCCAGAGGCCTCCTACCTTCAGAATTGTTAGCCAGTTCCTTATGGTGGGCGGGTCCTCCCTTTTTGAAAGATCGATCCCATCCCTGGAATCAAATTTCCGATAATCCCTTATCAGCCGATGCATTGAAAGAAGAGCGCGTTGTAGTCCTGACAACCATGTCAGACGATAAAACCCCTCATCTATTGGATAAACTTTTGTCCAATTTCTCTTCTTTTTCCCGTCTACACCGTTCTTTCACTTATGTATTACGTTTCATCCATAATCTTCGCGCACACCGCGACCAAAGGAAACTTACCTACTTATCGTGTTTAGAAAAGCATGAGGCCCTCTTCGTTTTAGTTAAGCATGTTCAGTCTTCAGTCTTTGCTGATGAGATTTCTCGAATCAAAGGTGAAAACCTTTGCCCAAAATATCTTAAAAACCTCACCCCCTTTCTTGACAGTAAGGGAGTTCTCAGAGTTGGTGGCAGGATTCGCCATGCTCCAATTCCATTTGACCGCAAGTTTTCTATTATTTTGCCTAACATTATCACCTCAAATATTTTCATGCAGGTGTTCAAACAGTTCAATTCTTGCTCTCACAATAGTTCTGGATTTTGCCTTCAAAGAGAGTTATTCGCAAAATTTTAAATAAATGTCTCACTTGGAAGCAAAAACCACAACCGTTGCAACCTCCTATGGGTGATCTACCCTTGTCACGCTTAAGTCAAGCTAAAGCTTTCTTGCACACCGGGGTTGATTTTGTTGGCCCTTTTAATGTTACCATGACTAGACTACGTGGAAGTAAGTCCACCAAGGCATATCTTTGTCTGTTTGTTTGCTTTTCCACAAAGGCTCTTCACCTGGAGCTTGTATCTAATTTATCGGCCGACGCTTTTTTAGCCACACTCCGTCCTTTCAAAGCTCGCCGTGGTCGCTGTCAACATTTGTATAGTGATTGTGGCACTAATTTCGTAAGTGTCCGCAGACAATTGGACATTACGTCCAGAAAGCTGCTTCGCAGGAAGCCGTCATTTGGCATTTTAATTCCCCCTCAGCTCCTCATTTTGGAGGTTTGTGGGAGGCTGGGGTTAAATTCGTCAAAACTCACTTATCGTGTCATAGGAGCACAAATATTGACTTACGAAGAATTGAATACCATATTTATTCAAATTGAAGCCTTTTTGAATTCAAGGCCCATTACCCCCATCAGTACCTAACGACCCAAATGATTTAACTACCCTCACTCCTGGTCATTTTTTAACCATGGAGCCTTTAGCTTCTCTTCCTGAGCCTGACGTCACTTTTGTCCCAATATCACGTTTGGATCGTTAGCAACTTCTTCAAAGGATCCATCAAGACTTTTGGTCCAGATGATCGAAGGAGTATCTTCATACTCTACATCAACGAACTAAATGGCATAAAGTGACCGCTTCCTTGGAAGTTGGAACGTTAGTTTTAATTAAAAATGAGTTAGCGCCGCCAATGAAATGGCATCTGGCCAGAGTGACGCAGGTACATTCAGGGTAAGACGGGGTTGTCAGGGTTGCCACCGTGCAAACCTCTAACGGATTGCTCAAGCGTCCGGTGGTAAAGCTTTGTCATTTGCCACTTTATTAATTAAAAATTGCATTGCAATTTTGGTGGGCGGAATGTTTCGTCCACTCAATAGTTTTAAGTTATTTGTATTAAATTGCTAAGATTGTCCTTCATTGAATTAATTTTGTTTTGTTCATTTTGCCAATTATTTATTGAAGTACATACTTTCAATTTGGAGTAAACTTTTAATCCACGATTCACCCTTCAGATTATTTCGCGTTCTTGAATATTTGAGGTCTTTATCTACTTAACGTATTGCCCTCATATATGCGTGGAAGAATCCTACGACAATTCGACGTGACGCGTTGAAATTAAAAACCAGTGCATTTTTGGGAATGGTCGTGATTAGAAGCCCTCCTCCGTTCTCGACCAATTCGCAAACTGTGATCGATCAAGTTCAACCGCAACTCCACAACTCGCCGCTGTAACCTGGATTAGGTAAGATCTCAATTGTACTCGTAATTTATAAACCGCAAAATACAGTCCACTTTTCTCCCAGCTGTTGGTCAGCTATAGACTAGATTTTGGAAGTCAATTATTATTTAAATATTGAAATTTTACTCCGCATTCCGAAACCTGTTTCAAACACGACACCTATGAACCTATTAAATTGAAAAGGAAAAGCTAGAATTATAAGGCATAAAACCCCAGAATCAGTGGCGGCTCGTGCTCGTGACTATTTCAAGTGAGGAGGCTAAAAAATAATGAATTACGAAAAGGTAACCACTGCGCAGCAGGCAAAATTTGTTTGGGGGTGCCCATGCCCTCAATAATTTATCTCAAATTCAATAAAAACCATGAATACTCGAGAAAATGTTCCTTTTCTTCATATAGGTACAATTTATTTTTAGAGTTAATTTTGACGAGAAATAAAAAATAAAAAAAAAAGGAAGCCACAAAGTGATAATAATGATTAATTACGATAATAATTATGTACTTTCTGCAACAAAATGCACAGTTGCACAATAATTTACAATGCACCTGATGTAAAAAAATATCAATCAACTATAATTCTACAACTTCCGACTAGAAAAGTATTATGGAACTCTTGATGCATAAAACAGAGATAAAAAAAGCAAAGATGGCAGTTTTTAGCTATGCGTGCGGCTAGTCGCTTGTCGAGACTATGGTCGCTGATCGCCAGTAGTGGTTCGATATGTTTCCGGCATTTCTATTGGACCAGTGTTGCCAAAGAGCAAACATTTTTTGTACCAAAATTAAAGAAAAATTGTACCAGAGCGGGTACCCGGGCCACTTGGCCAGAGAGGACACGCTGATTTCTTGAGTGTAGCGCGCGGGCGGCCCAGAACATCTAAAGGTTGGATTTCGTTGCGACGTCCAGCGTTTATAGTCCGCGGCGACGTCTGGCAGCGACGGCCAGCCGTTACGGTCACATACTTTGCTTGAAACGTCTACATCGAAAGTATAGCATTGGTTTGTGTATTTTGAAATGAGTGACTAGTGATTAAAAAATGAATCCGGAAACAGAAAACAGCATTTTTTCTTCTAGAAGATTAAGAAGAATATGAAATTCTGAGTTTATTATTTTCTATGCAAGAAACTAACGAATTGTGCGCATCTAGAAACCAAGAAGGATATTATAAAATTCTAATGGAAAACCATCTTGTTTTCATGGTCGTTTTCACGCACTTGGTCTATTAACACTTCGTTATCACCATCAGAAAAGTTTTTGGACATTTTTATAATAAAATCAGCATTTATTATATTTTTTTCAAGCTCTCGTTATTATTTGATTGAAACTGAGGTTAGCGCTCGCGTCTCGACTTGTTGAGCAGTCGAGACGTAGCCGTCGTCGGCGAGCCGCTACGTCCGAGAGACGAGCCGCTTCAACAAAACTATTGACGTCGCGGCTGACCGTAAACGCTGGATGTTGCAACCAAATCCAACCTATAAGGGCATCACAGACCTGTAATATTCATAATAGGTATAAAAATCAGTTGACAATGAACGGACTCATATAACTCCGGCCCTTAATTAAACTACACCGGCCATTCAGGCTCGAGATTTGAAAAAAACATATGGCAATACTCCTTATGATACAACAAATGTTAAAAAATCGACGTTTTAAAGTAGGCCTTGTTTTCTTTAAAACTCGATACAAAATGGCGTTTCATTGGCTACGTTCACCAGAACCAAAACGGATTGTGAACAGTTCACAAATACCAACATAATACGTTAGGTAAACTCTTGGTTCTGCTGAACGATTTAACTTTTCAATAATAGAACGTCACCCTCTGAATGACAGGTCACCACACAAAACACAGTGTTGAAAATTATAAACACTCTGAAATTATGCTTGCAAAAATGGCGACCGTTTGCAAAACATGTTTGGTTTCAACATAAATTCAACGTAGCGTTCAGCAGAACAATCGCAAACCGTTTACCAACGTTTGTATCTGGTGAACGCGGCCAATGTTGCCCTGTGGGCTCAAGATTGAAAACACTCTCGCCCTTCGGGTTCATGATTAAAAAAAAGACGCCCCATGTCAATCCTCTACCGTTACAGTGTTGCCCAAAGTTAAAAATTTCAATCAGCCTACAACATCATAACAATCGTTTCTTGATGTCAATTGTCACTTGTCAACATTTTACATTTATAATAATAATAATAATAATAATAATAAACGTCTTTATTTGCATATTCATACATTCATAATATATAATATAATATAATATATGATTCACGCATACAGAACACAGGTGGCGAAGTTTAGCCAATGGCCATTCTTCCACTCAACCATCTGTGCCCCACATTGGGCCAACATTTTAAAGGCAAAACAAAAATAACAGGTATTGTAGCATCTATCATCTATATAGGTAACATTAGCTATTTTGTAACAATCGCTTCTTATATTCTAGTCTCAGTTTATATACACTGTATTCTCTGAATGGCAAATTAACTGAGTTCAACAGTTTTACCATACAATAAGAGAAACTTCTCTGAAATAGTGAAGTTCTGTGTTTAGGCACTGTGAAAGTTGTACCATTTCTTAAGTTTAAACTATGAACATTATGTGCATCAGCTCTACACTCTATTTTTTTATACAAATATACAGGCTCCTTACAATCTAATAATTTTTTAAAGAAAATCAATGAATATAATTTATACATATTATCACATTTCAGCCAACCAATCCGTCTAATATTAACTGACACAGAATCATATTTCCTCAAACTAAAAACAAACCTACAACATGTATTCTGTACATATTGGATTCTTTTTTTAGTGACTAAATCTAGAAATGGATAGTAGACTATAAAACAATAGTTAAAAATTGATAATACAAGTGCTTCACACAATTTTTTTCTCATTTTAAAATTAAGTATGTACCTGCTTGTATATAGGAGCTTCATCTTAATATAACTATTTTGCAGCAAACTTTGTACATGTTTATGAAACCTTAGATGAACATCCAGGTGTAATCCCAGATTTTTGGCACAGTTGGAAAAACCAAGTACATCAGTGCCAATCTGTATTTTCAAACGATCAGTCAGAAAGTCTCGTAGTCTTTCGGAACAGAAAAGGAGAACTTCTGTCTTTTTAGGGTTAATATTAAGATTATGTTCTGTGGAAAACTTTACAACTCTCTCCAAGTCCTGGTTTAACTCCATTGCAGCATTTTCAGGGTATAAGGGATCGAAATTTAATAGAAGCTGGGTGTCGTCGGCATATGCTTGCAAATGAGAGTTTGAGACCACCGAGAAGATATCAGATGTATAGATAACAAAAAGCAGGGGACCAAGAATGGACCCTTGGGGTACTCCAGAAATCACAGTTCGAGGTTGTGAGAGATTATCTTTAATTCGTACAACTTGGGATCTATTGTATAAATAGGACCTAAAGAATGAAGTAGAAATCTCATCGAACCCATAAAAAGACAGTTTGGCACACAATAGGTCATGGTCGATCAGGTCAAAGGCCTTTGAATAGTCCAGAAGCACTAGTATGGATGCCTGTTTTTCATCTAGAGCTCGAACAATGTTGTCGGTGATATTGAATAAAGCCGATGTTGTGCTACGGCCTTCTATGAAACCAGACTGATGGATTGGAACCAAACTGATATTCTTCAAAAAATTTGAAGCTTGCAGTTGAACAACCCTTTCTAAAACCTTAGACAAAACTGGTAGCAAACTAATTGGGCGCAAGTCAGTGACACCAACAGGGTTTTTCACTTTGGGGACTGGAGTAACCACTGATTTTTTCCAACATTGTGGAAAATATCCCATTTCTAGACAGCAATTTAATATGTGGGTAACATGATTTACAATTATGGGGAGGCACAACTTGAGCATGAAAAGTGTTAAGTCATCACTTCCTGCTGCATTAGACTTAATACTGGCAAAGCTTTTATATACAACACTTGGACTCACCAGAGTAAATGTAAATCTAACATTTTCCTTGCACTTATTGCTGTTATAATAAGATATTTTATCATTGCATTTATCAGTTTTGTTGAAGACGCTGCAAAAATAATCATTAATGTGATTGGCATCAGCAAAATTGGTTTGAAGGTAATTACTTTTATTAGCATAAACTTGAAAATCTTGCAGTGTTTTCCACAGTTTACGAGCATTGTGTTGACCCTCAATAAAAGTTAAATATGCTAATTTTTCACGGCGAATAGCAGCCTTTGTCAAATTTCTTAGGCTTTTGTAATAGTTACGATTTTCTAAAGTATTACTTGCTTTGACCCTAACTTTAGCATTGTCCCTTTCCTTCATTAAGTGTTTAATTGCTGTTGTTAACCAAGGGGCAGGTGGCTTGGTTACCCTGACAGTCCTACAGGGAGCATGTATTGAGAATAACTCCCTTAGATTTTCAGTCATAAAATTAATCTTATCATCTATATCACCAAAATAATACAAATCATCCCATTGGAAGCGCCCTAAATCATCCAAGAACAATTGATTATCAAAATATTTGAAATCTCTAAAGGTTACTAGTTTTGGAATCTTTTTCTGACTTTGAATTTTTATGTCGCAATATGTTAACATATGATCACTTATGCTGCTTGCATCAATTGTACCGCAAGCCTCAACTATATCTCTAGTATTAACAAAAATTGGGTCCAATAATGTAGCGGTTTGATTGCAAATCCTAGTTGGCTCATCAATAATTTGGGAGAACCCGAAACTATCAAATAATTGGCTAACAGGGTTCAAAATATTAAACATGTTGACATTTAAATCCCCAAGAACTATAATATAATTATCTACAGGTAGAATTTCAGGCAAGAATATATCCAGTGCTTCAACACAGGCTAAAACATTATTACCAGTACGGTATATGACACCAACAGCCATTGTGTTATTGTTACATAATTTAATTCTTATCCATAAATATTCAAACCCTGGAATAGTTGGCCGAGTTGACAATTGTATATACTCACATTGCAGTTCAGATTTCACATATAAACCTATACCACCTCCTCTTCCCATCGCTCGGTCTTGCCTATAAAACCTATATCCCGGAATGGCCACTACTTCGGATGCTGTATTGTTCTTCAACCAAGTTTCTGTCACACCAATGATGTCAAGATCCTTAGTTTGTAACAAATTCTTGAATTCGAGAAAACCAGTGAAAATCGACCTCAGGTTTAGATGAGCAAGATTTAAGAGAGTCTTTTTTGCATGTTTTCTTGTCATTGTGGAATAAATATTAGTCTTTATCTGCTTGGGTAAAATAGTCCACCTTTCTGTTGATCTCCTGAATAATGCCTTCTCTGACGGGACACTTCCAATCTAAAGCTGAATGGGCTGTGTCTAGTTTCATATTGTTGCCATTTTTATTTTTGTTAATACAATTCAGACATTTCAGTGCCCCTGTTGCTTCACATTCTGTATATGCATGATTACCGGCACACTTTGAACACACTGGAGATTCCACTTTGCAATCCTTAGCATAATGATTATAGCCCATACATTTGTAGCATTGCAGGACACTTATATGATTAAAAACAGCAGCCCTGGACCATCCAATGTGCACACGAGCTTGATTAAGCAAAATGCTGTGTGTTTTTGAGTCAGCTTCCACAATTAAGTCCACATTTTTATATCTATTTTCAGATTTTTTCAAAATTTTCATGTAACAACCATCTGTCTTTATGTTATTCCACTTTATTATATTCTCTATGATTTCGTCCTCGTCATCTTCGAGACTGATATCGGAGCTATTTACATTTACAATTTTCAGCTTTGGTTTTTTTTTAGCTGGAACCTCAACAGTATAGTTATTGCCTAATTTTCTTTCAATTTGTTCCTTGAGTGATGCAACATGCTCGCAATTCTCACTGCCTATTATCACAGCCCCATTTGAGGCTTGACGAAACCTTGTAATATTCAAACCCTCAGGCTTAACTCGATGTCTAATTTCCTTCTTAGTATCTTGACTATTTTGCTCCTTTTTTGGTTTTACAATAATGACCGATTCTTTTTTCAGTTTGGTAGCATAGGAAACCTTGTTGTCGAACACTGAGGGGGCCAAAAGTGGAAATTCACCATTTTTTAGGTTATTATATTTTTCAGTAACCTCAGCTAATTCTACCTTTAATTTGCTATAGTCATCTCGAATAGCCAGGTGTTGGTCCTGCAACTGTTGTAAAATCAATTTAAATAGAAAATTTTCCATTTCCATGCCAGTTAGTTTGTTTACTTCATTCGAATTGTAGGTTATATTTTTTAAACAACATATAACTCTAGTGCTATCAATAGTTATGGCCTTTTTTCTTTGAAAACAGCTGTAATGGAATATAGCACCACAATTTACACACACTAAAATA
The DNA here is from genome assembly GCA_917834065.1 of Ceutorhynchus assimilis. Lineage (NCBI taxonomy): Eukaryota > Metazoa > Arthropoda > Insecta > Coleoptera > Curculionidae > Ceutorhynchus > Ceutorhynchus assimilis. The sequence goes on along the minus strand of OU892278.1, from coordinate 29,298,510 downwards.
CTTGATGCCTTTTTTTTCACACAGCATTTATAAAATAATTCGGGAGGTTCGGAATCAGCGTCATCATTTGCCGCCATCTTTGGTACAATTACAAATACTCCAAAATAATTGTTAAAACGTGGCAACGTTGCTGTTGTAGGCCTCAATCTGAATCACAAGGCTGTCAATTGACAAAAAAAGTCATAACAATCGTAGGTGGTCCTGAAAATTAACTCGTCAATAATTGTCAAAAGTCATAATATTTTATGTAGGTTTGTCAGTTATCAAAAAAAATTGAGTAATTATTCCGAGTGATTGAACCAAGAACAATCGAAAATTTACTCTGATGATAGTTTGGCACGACCAACTGATCATCTTACCAACTGATCACTTAAATTGTTTCCTACTTTATCTCGCTCTTTGTTTTATTCATTTATAATCGCTTTTGCCTTTTTTACTAATGTATCCTACCTTATCTTGTTTGTTTTACTCACTAAAATCTGGAAAAACTATATGTTTGAGATTGTAATTATGGCAACGTCGCTTTTGATCAAGTAGGTCTTGTAATGTAATGTCATTTGGATTTTAGACAGTCGGCCATTTTCGAGTGTTTTTATCCAGTTTCTCCTCGAATTTTCCACTTTTCCAGGCCGGTTTCGATCGGGAAATGTTGTTAATTATACGCGAGCCCGAAGGGCCGGAGTTATTTTAATCACGGGGCCCAGTCTATAATTCTATTGGTCAGCGGATAATTTGGAGCCAATCAAAAACGGGGAATATTCAAAATGCGATTTTTAGCGCCCAATCAAAGAGCCGGGAATATTCAAAAACCTTAGTTTTATCAAGTTGACTTTGGATTTTGGAATGTTGGTTTTCTATTGGGTTTTCTTAAGATTTTTACTTTTTTCAGAAAACGGTGGTTTTTGCAAACATATACTACTTTATCGTTGTCTTTGTCTTACTCACTATAATCACCAAGTAAACCTTGTAATGTCATTTTAATTGAAATTAAACTAAAAACAATTTTCCGATGCTTTTTCTAGGGAATTTTAATTATCATAATTATTATTTAATAATTATTCAACAATTGTTAATTAAATTTCAAACAAAAAACTCATTTTAAATGTTATTTTTCTTTTCCGAGATGTAATGTGGAAATTTTGCTTTTAGGCGGCCATTTTGAAGTGACGGCTTATGATTTTTTGCCAGTTTTTCCTGGAATTTCCGACTTTTCTGGGAATTTTTTATGGAAAAAAGCGAATTAACATACGAAGCTTTGAGTTTTCTTCATTTTCTAGCAAAAACTTCCACTTTTAAATGCCATAATTAGCAAAATTCCATTTAAAGTGCTTTTGATGTGGCAACATTGTTTGTGGCTAACTTCAATCAAGGAGGCCTTGTAATAAATATCATTTGTCATTTTTGACAGACGGCTATTTTCATTTGACGTCCTTACATTTTTATCCAGTTTTTCCTCGAATTTTCCACTTTTCGGGCTGTTTTCGATCGGAAAAATCGATTTGATGAGTTTCCTTCATTTTGTATCAAAAATTTTGAGCTAACGGGGTAAGTGACAAAAACTTAAGTTTCATCAAGTAGGCTTTGGAATGTCATTTTTCAATGGTTTTTCTTTGGATTTTCCGCTTTTCCGATCAGGAAAACCGATTTAAAGTACGAGGATTTGAGTTTTCTTTATTTTCTGCCGAAAACCTAAACAAAACACAAACTACGTCAACCAAAAACCACAAAACGAGTATTACATTAGTGACGCGGTGACGCCATCTATTTACGAATCAAAAATTATTGTCATATCGAATTTGGAATTATGATACAGAAATACAAGTTAATTAGAACATCGACTAAGTAGGCAGTGGCAGTAGGCTAAAACTCTTTGAGAATTTGGAAAAAATAAAAAATTTGAAAATTGTACCTAATATGCCAACGTCGTACCAGCGTACTTTTTCAAAACGAATGGTACCAAACCTGGTACAATTGTACCACCTCTGGCAACACTGTATTGAACGCTCAGATCCGCGGTCCATTTGAATGCTAGATTGATTTCAGTGAAGCATGTGAGAGTTTAGCCTCCAGTCGACCTCTAATTGACATTAGTCTGTGCTGTCCTGCAATTATTCTGACGAATAATTGCAGGACAGGGATTCTGACAAAGTGGCCTCATGTCGGGTACCCACAATTTTTTTCTGGTCAAAATCGAAATTTCCTTTTTCATTTTTTCCGGCCTTAAGATGCGCCGTAGCGAGGAGAGTCAAAATTAACTTTTCTTCGTATTTTTTGGTTCCAATGTTATTTTTATTTATTTTTTTTCGAAATTCAAAATTTGAATTTTTTCGAAAAAAAAAATCGGAGGATATACAAAATTACAAAGAATTTCAACTTTGACAGCTGATATCTCAAAGAGGAAAACGGCCTAGAATCTCAATAATAAATATTTTGTAGGTAATTTCATCCTCTTTCAAAAGAGATATGACTCGGAACGATCGGTTAAGAAATAGCGGAGCTATAAGCGAAAAAGTGGCCTCGTGTCGGGTACCCACGTGCCGTAGCGAGGAGGGTCAAATTAACTTTTCGTCGTATTTTTTTTAATTTCTATTCTTTTATTTTCGATTTATTTTTTTTAATTTTCAAAGCGTCCTAACTCGAAAACGAGAAGCTGGGGAGAAAAACTTCAAATATAAAACTTATAAATCTCGTCGAGTACTACAAAAAAGCCTATGAGAAGTATCCCGCCATGGGACATAGTTTTCGAGAAAATCGACCTGGAAATTTTTTTAAAAGAATTTCAACTGACAGCTGATATCTCAAAGACGAAAACGGCCTGGATTCTCAATTAAAAAATATTTTATAGGTAATTTAATTCTCTTTCAAAACAGATATAACTCGAAACGATCGGTTGAGAAATAGCGGAGCTATAAGCGAAAAAGTAACGTCGCGTCAGATCGCCGAAATTTTTATCTGGCCAAAATCGAAATATCCTTTTTTAATTTTTTTCCGGCTTTAAAATGCGTCATAGCAAGCAGGGTCCCCTAAGCTTCTCAATCTCAACGTTTTTTTTGCTCCTCTATCCGAATCCGATGTTTTTTTTTTTTTGGAAATTCAAAATCAAGAAAGTTGGTTAGGCTAACTTTTTTCCGGTATATCGGAGATAACTGAAACTCAGAATATCAACTAAAAATCACATTTTGAATATTCCCGATTTTTGATTGGTTCCAAATTATCCGCTGACCAATAGAATTATAGACTGAGCCCCGTGATTAAAATAACTCTAGCCCATGGCGTAACTATCTGGTTTTTGGTTCAAATGATTTTTTTGTACCATTTTGGAATTATCCAGAAAAAAATATGCCAATTGGCTATTTTGAATTTTTTCGAACCCACAGGAACAGGGAAGGTCAAAAATAAGCCCCTGTTCAGTCGTCGTTGGATGACCCTGTACATTAGTGTACATCTCGCAGTCTTCTTTTACTTGTGTATATTTTCGAGCAGAATTGCAAAGATATCCAATAAGTGGTAGGTGATTTATGTTGAGTGCTTGAGAAGAAAGCCTTAGGTACAATCAATAGGAATTATTGTCAAATGTCTTGAAATTGTGATATTTTCAATATAACTTTGCATTGGGGGATGGCAGGAAAGTTAGGGACCACTCCAGCTGCCGGCAAGATGTACTTTCTTATTCTTTAGAATCACAAGAATACGAATTCGAGCATTTTTGCCGGTCCTCACATTTTGCATACTCATATCCGTCTAACTTCCAGTCTAACTGGGAAAAATAAATAAAAACAAAAAATCTCCAAATAACCTTTTTAATTTGCAACAATTTAAACAAAAATATAAAACTAGAAAATAATTTTGAGATATTTTTTTTTAGCAACTAACCACAATATTCTCGTTAGATAAATAAAATCAAAAAAAGACCTAATTAGAAAGCTACCCTGTAAAACTTATTCTAAAACTTAGTAATACATAATATTACATAGGTACTTATATAAATGGTAAGTAAATTAAGAATTAGGGAAAGTCTGAATGGACGGTGTAAATATCAACCTCAGAGGATATAAAGCATTTCGATTTAGGAATGACTTTTCAAAATCAAATTTTGCTTGATTCAAAAATTTCATGAAATTTAAATCCGATTTAGTTTGATGTTGATACATGCCAACAGAAAAGGAAAAAATTGAGATTTTGCTACATTCGAAAATTATTGTGATACACACCTAGTAGCTATTAATACTGTTGAATAACAAAAGGAACAATCATTAGTTTTGGTTGAAACCATATAGTAAACATTAATTATTGGCAGTTTATTTGGAATTCTTTTTTTTTCTAATGGAAAATTGATAGTAAAAAAAGTATCGATATTTTGATCTCATTGCACCAACCTATAGTTGAACCAAATCCGAGCGGCAGTAATAACAACCATTACAACTTATCAAATGTCCTCTGTGAATGCGCACTGGTCCTGGTAGGACGTTTCAATTAGATTTCAATCAATAAAAAGTGAAGGCTGGATTACCAGTTGGTATTTGTTTACAATTTAGGTTATTCAATGTCATTACTGCCACTTGGATTTATTCAACTATAGTTAGGTATGAAAAAAAGTCAAAAGTGTAGAAAGTCCGTTAGTAAGTGGTATAATTAATTATTATAGACGGTCTCGTCTCGTAAATAAGTGTTCTGTAGTACCCATGCGAAGCCCGGTTTCACCACTATATTCAAAGCAAATAAGGTCCCACCACCATGCCCTATGCATCCCGTTGAATCAGTCTATTGCTTAGTGTCGGTGTTTACACGTCTCCGCGTTACCCCGCCCAGTGTAATTTAAAATTTTCTATTTTTTTTTTTTGTGTTTTCGTGCCAGTAAAATGCCTTTACCGAAAGGCAAACGATCCCGGTCGTTTTCCGGGGACCGGGGAGTGTTATCGGAGATTCTGAATTCGGTAAAATCTTTCGATAAAAGATTTAAAAAGATCGAGGGTGAAAGACGTTCGTCAAGGCATCGTAGTCGATCTTCGAGGAGAAGGCGGCGTGGTTCCAGTAGTTCTGATTCGCGCCGTTCCTATGGGTCCGCTGATCGACGCTACTCGAGGCGTCGTAGTCGTCGACGCTTGGTGTCCCCTTCGCCTTCGCCAGAATCGCCGGGAACAACTCCGAACAGTTTCCGTTCGCGTTCCCAGTCACCTAGTGGCGATCAAAATAAGGGGGGGAGACAGACGGCGCCAGGTAGGGTCGAGCCACAGCCACACCAACTTATCGAGCCACATGTCGGTCGTCTGAAGTATTTTCTGAATGAATGGCAATGTTATACCAATGATAAAATTATTTTAGCCTGGTCATCAGGTTATAAAATCCCCTTTGCTAGAATCCCGAAGCAGGAAGTTGAGTGTAAGGAACACCATTGGTCTTCCAACGAAAAATGCTTAATTAAAAAATCCATAAATGACCTTTTGTTATCGGGTGCTATTGATGGTCGTACATCCGAATGCCCAAACCAATTTGTATCAAAAATTTTCTTGGTTCCGAAATCGGATGGATCTTATAGGCTTGTTCTAAATTTGAAAAAATTCAACGAACATGTAATTACTAGACATTTCAAAATTGAAGAGGCCGGTTTGGTTGAGCCCAAATCCTTTATGGCGACTATTGATCTTAAGGATGCTCACTTGTTAGTTCCAATCAAGGAATGCCATAGAAAATACTTGAAGTTTTTCTTTGAGGGTACACTTTATCAATTTAATTTCTTACCATTTGGTCTTAGTTCCGCCCCCTATGTCTTCACTAAGTTAATGAAGCCGGTCATATCAGTATTGCGAGAAAAGGGCTTTATTTCTGTGATTTACTTGGATGACCTCTTATAACTAGGTGATACTTTTGAGGAGTGTTCGAATAATGTTAAAGCTACCATCGGTCTGCTCGAACATCTTGGTTTTATAGTTAACTATAAAAAATGTAGTTTGACACCTTCTCAGCGATGTACTTATTTAGGTTTTTCTTATGACTCTTGTGAAATGTCACTGTATCCCACTGAGCGGAAACATAAAGAATCATGTAGAATAAAAGAGTTGTCTCAGCTAGTTGGCAAACTAGTTGCGGTTTGTCCAGGAATCAAATTTGATTTTCTCCATACAAAAGTTTTGGAACGAGCAAAATTCTTAGCTCTGAAAAAATCTGGAGGCAACTATAATTCAGTTATGATTTTGCCTAAATGTGTGTTTTTTTATTTGAAATGGTGGATTGAAAACCTACCAGTTTCAAAAAATTGTATTCGTGTTGATTCCTTCTGTTTAGAGATATTTTCGGACGCTTCGTTAACGGGTTGGGGCATTTATCAGAAGGGTCTAGTTAGCAGTCATGGTTTATGGTCGGATTCTAAGGTGGCCAATTATCACATTAATTATTTGGAACTATTGGCTCTATTTTTTGGGTTAAAATGTTGGACATCTTAACAACTGCAACATTTTGTGCAGAGTAGACAACGCAACTGCCATGTCGTATGTCGATCGCATGGGTAGCATTCAACATCTTACATTAAATGCTCTTGCACGGCAGATTTGGCAATGGTGTGAAAAAAGAAACATTTTTATTCGTGCGGCATACATTCCATCTGTAGATAATGTCGAAGCTGATATCGCCTCTCGCCAACTTGAAATAGAGACAGAGTGGAGCCTCTCTTATGAAGCTTTCCAAAGAATAGGGAAAACTTTTGGATTCCCGTCTATTGATCTTTTCGCCAGCAGAATAAATAAAAAATGTAAAAAATTTGTTTCTTGGCTGAGGGATCCCGAGGCTTTTTCAGTTGATGCCTTTACCATTAACTGGCAAGGCTTGAAATTTTATGCTTTTCCTCCCTTTTCCTTAGTTTTGAAGGTTTTGCAAAAAATTATTAGCGATAAAGCGGAGGGTATTGTTGTTGCTCCTCTCTGGATCTCTCAACCTTGGTATCCGTTATTTTTGTCATTACTAATGGATAAACCATCAATCTTCAAGCCAACTAACGACCTGATTTCTTTCAACAGGATTCCTCACCCGTTGTCCAAAGACCTTTCCTTGGTGGTAGGGAAATTGTCATGGAAGCGCTGCGTCTAGGAAAGGTGCCAGTGCAATCCCTGGAAATATGTGTTGCTTCGGTCTCATGCAAAACTTTGGAACAATATTCATCTGGCCTCAAGGCTTGGTGGGAGTTCTGTTGTCCAAAGGGTTTAGATCCCTTTCCGGTGAACGTAGTGAACGTTCTGGAATTTTTGTCAAAACAATTCAGATGGGGATCTTCTTTTAGTTTACTAAATACTTATAGGTCGGCCATAGCGCAGATTGCTGGTCCAGACTTGGCACAAGATTTCCGTATAAAACGGTTTTTTAAAGGAGTGTCGGGTCTTAGACCTGCGCTACCTAAATATCACAATTCCTGGGATCCTTCGGAGGTATTACGATATGTCCGCAATTTGGACAACGTATCTATCTCCTTAGACCTTCTTACACAAAAATGTTGTGTATTGTTGGCTTTGGCTACTGGTCAGCGCATTCAAACTTTACACAGTATTGAAATAATAAATATAGAAGTGAAGGACAAGAGAATCGAGATCAAGATCCCAGGTCGTTTAACAACATCCCATTCTTCCAGACCTCAACCTATACTAGTTTTTCCATTTTTTGATGAAGATCCCAACGTTTGTGTATCTAGGACCCTGATTTCTTATTTGGAAAGAACCCATACCTTGACAGGTTCTTGTCAGCATTTGTTTATAACGGTTAAAAAACCATATCATAGGGCTACAAGGCAGACCATCGGTAGATGGTTAAAATGTATCTTAAAATCTTGTGGTATAGATACAAACACCTTCTCGGCTCATAGCATCCGACACGCAGCTACCTCTGCGGCTGCTAGGAAAGGGGTTAGTTTCGACACCATTAGATTGGCTGCCGGATGGACTGAAAGTTTTAGAACGTTCGCTATGTTTTATAACAGGCCGTTGGCGCCCGAAAGTAGCTTCGCTAATGCTGTCTTTAGCACTTAAAATTAGGTTAAACTATTGTTACTATTATCACTTGTCTAGTGCGTTGTATTTCTTTCAGTTGATGTTTTTTGTTGAACGAGTATTACTACCTACGTATTATTATCATTTGCCTAGTGCGTCTCATCTTTCAGTTGATGTTTTTCTTATTTTACGTTTTTGGAATATATGATCTCTCTTTAAAAATCTACAGAACACTTATTTACAAGACGAGACCGTCTATAATCATAAGATTAAACGAACTTACCTAAGTGAAATTTGATCTTGATTATAGTAAGGCCTCGTCGAAGTAAATAAAACCCATCCCTACCCATCATATTTCATTCCCTTGGATTTGCAACAAGAGGATTTATATAGCTTTGAAAAAGACTGATTCAACGGGATGCGTAGGGCATGGAGGGTGGTGGGACCTTATTTGCTTTGAATATAGTGGTAAAACCGGGCTTCGCATGGGTACTACAGAACACCTATTTACTTCGACGAGACCTTACTATAATCAAGATCAAACTTCAGTTAGGTAAGTTCGTTTAATCTTATGATTAAACTGATCTCAATACCCATTTGTTTTTTTTACAAACGTCAGCAAAGGCATAATTTTAAACGCATGCCATCTGTCAGTGTATAAAAGGGCATTCTATAAAAATAGTAGGTAGGTACCCAATATACTTGTGTCAAAAGTGATTTATAAAAACCACAGCATATAAAAAACTATTGAATAATGAATGATTAATATATTATCCGTTTGAAAAATCTTTGTTTAACGTTACTTTTCGTTCAAATAGATGGGAAGTAGTTTAGGTTAGTCTAGTAGTCCTCACAAAACAAAATATCACTTTTATAGCACTTATATCATGACTGACTACGTTTATTTCACGCGTTGTATCCGGAGATTAAGTGGATTAAGGTTAATTAATCCATATTTGTTTATTTCACAACTATTAAATGCATAAGTGCTAATCCTAACTTCATAAAAGGCACCAATGATGAAAACTAGTTTCAATTAACAATTAAAAGCTAAATATCTTCTTATCTCACACCGGTTTTTAATCAAAAAATATTCAAATAAAACTAAATAACATCAACCCTCAAAAAAATGACAAATGACAAATGTGTTTTTTTCGTGAAGTTAGCAACAGAGTTCTTAAACCCGAGATAGTTGTTTATTTCACATTTGAGATAATCCATTTTTAGTCCAATCCTACAAGGATAACGCACACCTAACATAGGATTTTTGGGCTTTATGGATTTTACCCATTTTTTGATATGTTGTAGAGGATTTAATTCTGAACAACCTTTGAATGTGACGAAATCTTGTAGGTTCTACGGTCTTCAAGACATGAGCGTTGAAAGGTGAACTTTTTTGCGACTTTTTGTGTGGAGTGGAGAGTATACGAGATACTAGTGCTACTGGTGTTTATCAGTCAAAATATTGACAGGTTCACATATTTTACGTCACTTATAAATTAATGTCAACATAAGTTAAGGCCGGGGCCGCACTGGGGTCAATGTTGGCGCCAGTGCGGTCCCAGCCTTAGCCTTTGGCATTTGTTAGTGAGGTGAATATGTCGACCTGTCAATATTTTGACTGATAAACACCAGTTTCTCGTATACTCCCCATACAAAAAGTCGCAAAAAAGTTCATCTTTCAACGCTCATATCTCAAAGACCGTGATACCTACAAGATTTCGTCTCATTTAAAAATTGTTAAGAATTGAATCCTCTATAACATATCAAAAAATGGGCAAAATCCATAGAGCCCAAAAATTCCATGTTTGGTGTGCGTTATCCTTTGGAGGATTGGATTCAGTACTCCGATCCGGAATTATTTCTCTGATCCTGGGTGTTTTTTTCAGGATTAATAATCCCTATTATTGATCCAATCCACTTAGTATCTGGATACAACGCATAGAATAAACGTAGTTATTAGCTAGTGAATCAAATACGAAATAGATTAACCATTCAAAAACAAACTATAGCTAAAACTGAAACTAAATTACTTTTCAAGATCCAAGCACTTTTCTATATACCTAATATTCAAAAAGCACTTGCTTTGTGTTAAAAAATTATGTCAATATTTACCAAGAAAATTTATATCTTTTTTGTTAGATACAACTTTCGTATAGCCTCTTCAATTTTGCGATTGTATTCGAAAAACATAAATCAGACCTTAACTTATTCAAGCAAATTTCAAATAAATAATAAACATTTACAAACAAAATTCAAACACTAATTAAAAAGCTTCTTATTCGTTAGGCATTCATCAGTCTCAGGTAACACTGGGATATATTTTGTGAATTAAGGACTCATAACTGTGTGTTCTGAAACATAGAAAAAAAACCTTAAGGCAAACTTAATCACAGTGTATCCGAGTAGTCCTCTATAAGTGTTAAGTATTCAGTTTTTGTTCTAATACATAGTAAAGAATATTCTTACCCTTTCGTATATGTTGTCAAATTCACAACCTCTTCTTATTGGACAATGACTAATTCTTTTCCAAACAACAATTCCAATAACAATTAAAAAAAGAAGCGATAGACAGCCGAAAAGAGACCCTAAAATATTAACAATATAATTAATATTCATCTTTTTCTAGTAAAGATGTTCCCCTAGTGGTAGCGATTAAATATAATCTATTCATTAAGATACTTTCAGAACACAATCAGGCATGCAATTTTTGAGAAGTTAACCTTTTTCAAGAGTTATTTTCATAGGCGCTTCTTTTATGGTAGTGTAGTGAGAACCGTAGTTCATAAATGTGCCTAACTTTTGATGAATAAAACCCAACTAAAATCACATCTATAGTCTTGTCACGGCTTTGGATTGCCTGACAGAAATCTTGTGTTCGTTTCGTTTATTCCAAAAATCAAAGTCCAGTTAACACAGCAATAATTTATTTCACGTAACAATTCACTCTGACACTAATTACTTTAATAACTAACTCAACAATTAAACTCTTTACAATCACTATTTAAATCGTATCACAGTCGAACTGAAACTTAAACCTTCAAAGCAATAGCATCCTTTATATATCCCTAAATCTATTCCTGTAAAATCTAGAATACACACGTTAATCCTATTTTCTCGATTAAAGTAGAATAATTCACTATAGATTCCAGGTTATTCGACAGATTGGCGGATGCAAGGATTCTTTACATATTGGCGGACGCTCGTCACACTGCCCTCCTCTTAAGGTTGATCGTCCCGATCAACTTCGCGCCCATGATATTTCGTCAATCTGTCCAAATGTACAACTTTCATCTTACTCCTGGTGTTGCGCTGGACTCGATAAACCAAATCATTGATCCTCTTGATTATTCTATAGGGTCCTTCCCATGCTGAAGACAACTTCGGCGATACTCCGTTCTTTCTAGCTGGATTATACAGCCACACTAAATCACCTTCTTGAAATCCGGCTGAATTGGCTTTCAGGTCGTATCTGGTCTTCATCCGGTCACTGGCTAGTTGAATATGCTCCTGAGCAAAATCATGGATACCCACAAGTCGTGCCCTTACTTCGTCGGCATAATCTCGGATTTCTCTTCGTTCTTCTTCAGGTATCCCAAACATCAGATCGCAAGGTAACCTGAGTTCTCTTCTAAAGATGATTCTGGCTGGACTCTCACCTGTTGACTCGTGAACAGCTGCTCTGTAAGCCATTAAAAATAGAGGCAAATGCTTGTCCCAATCTCGCTGGTTCCTTGCGACCACTTTTGTCAGGTATTCCTCTATGGTCTTATTGAATCGTTTTACCATGCCATCAGACTGTGGATGTAAAGGTGTTGTCCTTGTCTTACAAATGCCCACGATCTCACAAATTTTCTTGAAGATGGCAGATTCGAAGTTTCGTCCCTGGTCTGAATGTAACTCTAGTGGCACACCATGACGACTAAAAACTTCGTTCACTAGCACCTGGGCAACAGTGATGGCTTCTTGATTGGGAATAGCGAAAACTTCTGGCCATTTACTGAAGTAATCCATGATAACTAAGATGTAATTGTTACCACGCTCTGACTCTGGGAATGGTCCTGCTACATCTATCGCTATTCTCTCAAATGGAAGACCGACGTTGTACTGTTTAATGGGCCCCCGAGATCTTAGTTTAGGGCCTTTACTGGTAGCACAGATGTCGCATTTTCGGCACCAGCTTTTAACGTCTTCATGGTAGTGAACCCAGTAAAAACGTTCCCGAATTTTGTCCAAAGTCTTATTAACTCCGAAATATTCCCCTGAAGTTCCGTCGTGTATTTCTTTTAAAACCAGTTGGCTCTTAGTGGATTTCCCATCGGCACTTTCCCAAACTCTTTTGAGCAAACCATTATCTACGGCCAGAGAGTTCCACTGGGCTCACAACGCCTTGTAAATCAAGCTCTTGTTTGACACTTCCCTCCATTCTGGCCTACATTCATCATTTTCTTCAAGATGTAGAATTTGCCCGATGTCCTGGTCTGCCTCCTGATCTTCTCTCATTTGCTTGGTAGTCCATTTGTCATCGACGATCAGGCCCGTTCTTCTTACAGCTGGACTAGTGTTTTTCTCATGTATATCGATTCTTTGACAATGTTTGCAATCTTCTTTACATGACCGTCTAGACAGAGCGTCAGCATTTTTATGCAGGTTTCCAGGTCGATGTTTAATTTGGAAATCGTATTGCTGCAATTTCTCAATCCATCTAGCAAGCTGTCCTTCAGGAGTTGTCATTTCTAAAAGCCATTTTAGAGCTGCGTGATCTGTTCGAATTAGAAACCTGCGTCCGTAGAGATACTTATGAAAATGGTCGACTGCTTTTACTATGGCAAGCAACTCTCTTCTGGTGACACAATAATTTCGTTCCGGCTTTGATGAGGTTCTGCTGTAGTACTCCACGACATGTTCTTGTGAATTTTGGATTTGTGAAAGGACAGCTCCAACACTGGTGTTACTTGCATCTGTGCCCAAAATCAACATGCCTTTCTGATCAGGATAGGACAACACTGGTACATAATGCTCCTTTCAATTTTCTAAATGCGGAATCACATTCTTGGGTCCAATTGAATGTTGATTTTTCTTCTGTTAATCGATGAAGCGGAGCAGCTACATTGGCGAATCCTTCCACAAATCTTCGATAATAAGAACATAATCCTAGAAAACTCCTTAGTTCATGTTTGTCGCGTGGTTTTGGCCAGTCCCTGACAGCATCTATTTTTTCTTCCATAACTTGTATGCCATCTTCAGATACCACGTGACCTAAAAATTCCACTTTCTTTTGAAATAGAAAACACTTATTTGGATTGAGTTTCAAGTTGGCATTCCGGAAGCGGTCAAAAACGTATTTCAGGTTATTGAGATGTTCTTGGAACGAATTTCCCATGATCATGACATCATCCAAATATACCAGGCAAGTTCTCCATGTAAGGCCTCGCAAAACAAGATGCATCAGTCGCTCAAACGTAACTGGTGCATTACACAATCCGAAAGACATTGCATTAAACTGGTATAGTCCGCTTCCGGTACTGAAGGCAGTTTTCTCTTTGTCATCGCCACTTGCCAGTATCCACTTTTGAGATCCAAGGTGGAAAACCATTTGGAGCCCGATAGATTTGTTAATGTATCGTCTATTCGCGGGAGAGGAAGGCTGTCCTTCTTGGTGACGTCATTAAGCTTTCGGTAGTCCACACAAAATCTAAGACTCCCATCTTTCTTTGTAAACAATACTACTGGCGCAGACCATGGGCTATTTGACTCTTCAATGATACCCTCTTGAAGCATTTTATCAATTTGGTTTTCCACTTCCTGTTGCTTAGCTACTGGCATACGTCGTGGTGGTTGTCTAATTGGGTGTGCCAGTCCAGTATCAATTTTGTGTTGAATTAAGTTGGTCCGTCCGGTTTGATTATCCATCACAAATACGTCTGCTTCTTTCAAGATGAAATCTGTGGCTTCTTAGAGTTTATCTGGATCGAGATGTTTCCATGATTTCGCCAAAGTTTGCATCAAGGTGTCTGTATCCAATTTAGATTTCACAGAATGTCGCTTATCTGGAAGGTCACAGTTCGATATTTGCTTAACTAGTTCGAGAGTTCCAATAATGTCTCCTTCTTTTATTCTTACTGTTTCGGAAGAAACATTGGCAATTCTTATCATAATGTCCCCATTTGTTCTTACTAGAGTCTTCCCTACAAGAAATCTTTCTGGTTTATCTTCAATAAAATTACGTGTTAGCCCAACGCAGCACCCAGGGTTTGTTTCTAATCTTCCCCAAATGATCTTCTCAGTACTTCCAGGAATCCTCACTCGGGTTGTGGCCAAGATCTTAACGGCATCGGATTCTTCTTGTGTTGTTAGGACAATTTCTTCATTACCAAAGAACATCTCACACTTCTTATGGATTTCGATCACCGACAGATTTTGTTGAAACTAAAGTTTTTTAAGAAGTAGAATTAAGCATTTTCTTTCATTGCACCGACCTCGTAGCGATACAGGGTGATACTGAAAAATTAGGTCAAAGTTTTTTTTTTTTTTTCATTATCTACTGTGAAATATTGTAGGTAATTTAACTTTGGTCGATAAAATTAGGTTTTTTAAAAAATAACACAATATATATTCCAAAAGTGATATTATTTTAATTATATTTTAATCTCTAGCGAGTACAGGGTAGTCCAAATTGGACACTTTTAATAGGAAAAGCTTCACAACTTTTTAATTTATGAAAATAATTGATTTCTGTAAAAACCTTCTTAAAATACTTTTTCAAACAGAATCTGATGACTAGAGTCCGGATTTCAAGGCATTATGCTTTTTGTTAATATTACAAGCAAATATAAGGCGACTCAAAATATTTACGAATTAGACAAAAACAATGTCGAAAATGCACTGTTTTTAATGCTTATTTTGCTTTTTTTCAAGTTTCATGCTTATTTTATGGTTTGTGCTTATTTACAGCTTTTTTCAGATTTTTTTGTACCTACTGCAAAAGTATATTATATCGCACACGCCACTCTTAAGCTGGGTTTATACAGCAAATGAAATAAAATAAAAAGTATAATAGAATTAAAAGATTGCCTTATGGGAATCCATAGTGGCGTTTATACACAAAAATAAAATATTATAAGAAATAAGCAAAAATAAAAAGTTGGTTAACTTTTAACTTCTTATTTTATTTTATGTGGAAATGCTATTTGCGCATGTCACGACGTCAATTAGATTAGACCGATGACAGTTCAGGCGTGTGGTGATTGGTTCAAAATAGTTCTAGTTTTATTTTATATTTTTCTGTATAAACACCTCATTTCTTATTATTCTTATTTGCTATGTTATTTCCTATTTTATTTTATTTTATTTCCTGTATAAACCAGGCTTTATATCAACGCAAAATAAACAAACCTCCTGTGTCGCGAGTCTTGCCCGCTATGTCTCTTTTTTTAAAAATCGATAATACGCGGGAAATCCCAGCCCAAAAATCAATACATGGTACTAGTTGCAGGTAGGAAGTACTGACTTAGGGCTAGTTTATTTCACCTTGTGATAAACTGTCAGGTATGCAATCTGACGGATGAAAACACATGCAATCTGTAATCTCATCGGTCGACCAGTTTTCCGCTGACCAATAGAATTATAGAACGGTAAATTTATCTTGCAGATATTTACCAACAAGTTTATCTGAAGATGGGCCTTAGAGTTACAAATGAACCCATATGTGGTTGCAAAATTTAAATACGCGCCTATAACAAGTGCTGACGTAGAAAAAAGTTTTTCCTACTACAAAAACATTTTAAGTGACAGAAGACTAAACTTTACTATGGAACATTTGAATCAGCATTTAGTTATTGCTTGTTTCTACAAGAACTATTTTTTTTAGATGTTCATCAGAGACTTTGTTTTGTTTATTTCAATGTTTTGTTACCTATTATATTTTTTATCATGTATTCTATAGATAAACAGTAAATTTTTATTACACTTTTTTTGCTTTTTTTGTCTTGTTCATGCATATTCCATGCTTTTTTTTTGAAAAATTACATGCTTTTTAAGCGCTTATTTTAACTTTTTTTAAGCTTTTTAATCCGGACTCTACTGATGACATTCTTAGTTTTTTGGTATTCTGCCAGTATTCCGAAATATTGACCAAAGTTCGATTTTTCTAAATAGGAAACCCTATATTCTATAATAGCTCATTGGAAAGCCCTGCTTTTGCTGATTTCAATGTTATAAAGTTCGATAGGTTTATCTTCAAGATTTTTTGGGAAAAAAATCAAAATCTGTTTTTGTCATGAGAACCTTCGTTTTAGAAATGGACTTTATATCGGGTCTTCAAAAAAAAAACCAATCAAAGATTGCTATGGTTTTTTAAGCGTATGTCTTAGCAAAATTTTTCTCTCATTTTGTCAATGAACCTAATGTCAAAATGGCATGTCAAAAATTCTGACCAATAAATAAACAGTAATGCGACGTACGTTTTCGTGATCAAGGCAATCTTCGATTGGTTTTTTTTTTTGAAGACCCGATATCTATCTATATTATATTCATTCTCATGAAAGGTCATTTTCCAACACATTGTTTCTTATGACAAAAACATATGTTTTTTTTTTTTTTTTTCTCGAAAAATGTTAGAAATCAACCTATCGAACTTTATATCATTCTTCTTCTTCTTCTTCTTCTTCTTCAAGTGCCTTGTGCTATCTGTACTTTGTTGACTGCTTTTCTGATAGACCTGTCGTGGTTTCGCCATACCAGTGACGCAAATTCTTTAGCCAAGATATTCTTCGACATACAGGGCCTCTCCTGCCTTCGATTTTTCCTTCGATTATGAGCTTGAGAAGTAGGTATAGGTATTTGTCATTCTTGATGAGTATGCTTCCGAAGTACTCTAACTTTTGCTTTTCAAGCGTTAACATAACTTCAAATTCTGTGACATTCTCGTTAGCACATCTTCATTGCGCACTTTGTCTGTCCAAGAGATTTTTAACATTCGCCTATATAAAGAATGAAGGCTTTCACGGCCGGTCAAATCTAGCAAAAAAGTTTTTTTTTCCGGGCTATAATGCCGTGGTCCATTAGTATTTCTACCTAACGTTTCGTCTACTGCTGCGGTAGTCCACTCAGCCCGGTTATCGCCAACTTTTACATGGAACACTTCGAACAAATGGCACTACGAACGGCTACAAACAAACCTACTTGTTGGTTTCGCTATGTAGATGACACATTTGTTGTTTGGAACCATGGAGAGGCAGAGCTCGAAAACTTCCTTAATCATCTAAACTCGATAGAACCCAAGATACAGTTTACGATGGAAGTTGAGAAGGATAACAAAATTGCATTCCTCGACGTCCTCTTAGAAAGATTACCCTCAGGTAAACTGGGACACAGAGTGTACAGGAAGCCGACACATACGGACAGATACCTCAACAAGGAATCTAATCACCATCCTAGGCAAAAGAGAGGAGTCATTAAAACTCTATCTGACAGAGCAATCCGGATTTGTGAACCCAGATACCTTCAGGACGAGATGCAACACCTAAAATCGGCACTTGAAGGAAATGGGTACTCCAAGCAGGAGATAAATAGAGCCATAAGACCGAAGCAGCAGCGCACAACTAACAAGGAACCAGCACAGGTGGCAGGGAGAGCCTTTCTTCCCTATATCAAAAATGTCACAGATCGCATAGGACGAACGCTAGAAAGACACAACGTTAAGCCTATCTACAAGCCCACAAGAACAATTCAGCAAAGTCTAAGATCGGCCAAGGATCCTAGGGCACCTCTTGAATCGGCTGGCGTCTATAGAATTCCCTGCTCTTGTGGATCTGTCTATGTAGGAACAACCAAACGCTCTATCAACACCAGGGTCAAAGAGCACAAAAGAAACTGTCAGCAAGGACAAATAGATAGATCAGCAATCGCCGAACACGTGCTTACACAAACAAACCATGTCATTCGTTTCGACCAGACTCAAACATTGGATAGAACCAAACATTTCTACACCAGGCTCCACAGAGAAGCCATAGAGATACAGAAACACCACAACAACTTCAACAGAAAAGAAGAGGGCATGAACCTCAATAAAAGCTCGTTGCCAGTTCTCCGAAAAACAAAGACCCTTCTTTTCCGAGAACGAGACAAGGAAAATACCGTAATCCAAGCCACGTCACAACCCTGGATATAAATAACGCAGTTCCCTCAACGTCGAATTCAGTCATCGGAGAAACACGGAAGAGAACACTTCGTCCTCTACCACACCGCCTCTGAAGATGTCTACCGCAGCAGTAGACGAAACGTTAGGTAGAAATACTAATGGACCACGGCATTATAGCCCGGAAAAAACTTTTTTGCTAGATTCGCCTATATGTCCACCTTTCAGAAGCCTCTAGCTTTTTACACATGGCGTCTGTTAGAGTCCACGCCTCAATCCCATAAAAGAGAATACTGGAGACGTATCAACGTAGTACTCAAGTGCGAACCGAGAGCGGAGAGACCTGACTGCACAACACGGATTTACAAATGATGCTCTTCGCTTGTTCAACCCTGGCACGAACCTCCTGCATATTTATCCCAGTCTTCCTTAATAACATGACATCTTAGGTATCTGTATGATTGAACCTGATTGATCTGTTGCTTCTGTACCTTAAGAATACCTCCTCCAACCTGGTTCTTACTTATTATCATCCATTTAGTTTTTTGGCGTTCAATTTTAATCCAAATTCAGTAGCCAAATGATCAAGTAATACTTGAAGCCCTTCCAGAGAATCAGCGACTAAAACCATATCGTCGACATATCGAAGATTGTTCGTGTTCACGCCGTTGATAGAAATACCCTCAGTGCCATCTTTTAAAGGTTTTTCAAATATTTTGTTTGAATAAATATTAAAAAGTAATGGTGAAAGAATGCATCCCTGCCGGACACCTTTATTTATCCGTACTTCATCAGATATTTGTTGGTCTACCTTGATTTGCGCAATCTAATTCCAGTAGAGATTTGCAATTATCTTGAGTTCTCTATCATCTAGGCCTACATCCTTGAGAATTTTCATAAACTTCTCATGTTGTACCCTGTGAAACGCTTTCTCATAGTTTACGAAGCATGCGTATACAGGAACAGAAACATCTCTAGATCTTTGATCTAGCACTTGGATGCTAAACAGGCCTTGTTTAGCATCCGAGTTTTGTGCCAAAACCGTTATGAAAACGAAATTGGGATTCGCCCATGAAGGACTTGCACTTTGCGTATATTGCTTTAGAAAAATCTTGATAAAGTGGCTCATCAAGCTAACAAGCTGATAATCGCTACATCTTTTTGCAGAGCTTTTCCACGGAAGCGTCACAAATGTTGATATAAGCCAGTCAGAGGGAATGATCGGTAAAGCATATTGAAAAGTTTTACCGTGGGGGAAAAAGACTCTTCATTTGTAAGGATTTTAATAAGTTCTGAGTAGACACCGTCTGAAGCGGCAGGTTTCTGTTTTTGTAGAACTGAATGTCGTGTTGGACTTCTTCCTTAGTTATATCTAGTCCTTCTCGTGGATACTCTTCAGGAATTTTCGATCTGTCGTCCTAAAACAAGTTTCCTAAAACAAGTTTCCTGACACTGAGAATATTCCAGTACAAAAAGTGCTTTAAGAAAGTTCTTACGGAAATCAATTATTTTCATGAATAAAAAAGTTATAAAGCTTTTCCTATTAATAGAGTCTAAATGGGATCACCCTGTACATGCTAGAAATTAAAATATAATTTTTTAAGGAGTACCTATATACTGTTCCTATTTTATCAACCAAAGTTAAATTGCGATATTTTACCAGTAGGTAATAAAAGATAATAAAAAAAATCTTTCACCTAATTTTTCAGTATCACCCTGTATCGCTACAAGGTCGGTGCAATGAAAGAAAATGCTTATTTCTACTTCTTGAATAATATAGTAAAGTTTCAACAAAATCTGTCGGTGACCGAAATCCATAAGAAGTGTGAGATGTTCTTTAAGGATGTTCATGGAAGGATCAAAAGAGAAACCATGTTGGCCGATCAAATCCATTCCCAAAATGAAATCATCTTCTATATCGGCAACTAATGTTCTGTGCCTGAAGGTGGTAGATCCAAAAGTAAGCTCAATCATAGCTTCTTCTTGAACTGATGCAGATTCGCCGGTGACTCTTCGTAGTGACAGATTTCTAGTGAGCGATTGGATTGCCCGAGACTTGACTAATGTTCTTCTAATTATGGAAACTTCAGCACCCGTATCAAAAGTGATGGTTTTTAATTCTCCATTAATTTGTCCTTCGAATTTTAATCCTCTGTAATGACTGCCCAATGATTTTATGTAAGCAACCCTGGGGGCTTCGTCATTACTAACCAGCATTCGCCCCTCCATACTGGTTAGTTCCCGTTTCCCTGTCTGTTATTAGGGCTGGCGTCTCTCGATCTCGAAAAGTGTTGGAAACGATCCCTTGATGGAGAGGACATCCTTACTCTACAATCTCGTTGAATATGCCCAAACTTATGGCACCGGTAGCACTCTATTCGGTTTCTCGGGGTTGGTGTTTGTCTGGAATCGTTTCCCATTTGTCTGTCTTCTCGTAATAGTTTCTTTATCTCCTCCATGAAATGACTCATGACATTCTCGAGACTACCATCCTCTTTTGATGATTGTTTTTCCTTTGGGTCCTCAATGGACACTGCTCGTATTCTGGGTCGTAAGGCACCAAAGATTGCTTCTAGTTCTAATGCTCGGACAAGAGCTTCGCTACTTTGTCTGAACTTGGACATTCTCAGGTTTTCCTGGATCTTCGAATCTCTGGGACCATCAATAAATGTAGATACTGCCATCCATTCCTGCATGTCTTCCCCAGCTGCAGGAAACGCCAAACTCACTAGCCTTTTAACTTCCGATTCGAATTCTTGTAGACTCTCGCTGAGTTTTTGAACTCTTGATTTAACTTGAATTCTGAATACTTCTTGTCTGTAATGGTCTCCAAAGCGCAATTCTAAAGTTTGACTAAGATGCTGGTTATTCTGTTGGTAGATTGAAGGAATGGATTGAAGAAGGTCTAAGGCAGGTCCTCGTAGCGCCACTGTCAGTGCTGTAGCTTTTTCTTGATCATTCCATCCGTTGGTGTTTGCAGCAGATTCAAATTGTCGAATATACATGGTCCAGGATGTAGAACCGTCAAAAGTTGGTGGTTTTATCTTCATACTGGAGAATGCTCCAACACTAGCTGGATTGATGGACTGTATTTCTAATTTACGCATCTTATCTTCGAGTGCTTGAACTTGGTCCTCCACTTCTTGTCTTAATTGCTGAACATCGTCTTTAACTTCTTGAACATCGGTTTTGACTTCAGCTTTTACTTCCTGAATGTCGTGTTTAACTTCTTGCACATCGTCTTTAACTTGTTCAATCTTCTGCTGGTCTAGGTTAGTGACAGTTCCTTGTATGGTTTGGAATATCTTCTGCAGTTGTCCAATGTCTTCTTGTCGTTCTTGTTGTCGTCTAGCTTCTTCTTCTTGTTTTTCTTTTTGTCGCCTGAGTTCTTCGTCGTGTTTTTCTTGTTGTCTTCTAGCCTCTTCTTGTCGTCGTCTAGCTTCTTCGTCTTGTTTTTCTTCTTGTCGTTTGGTCTCTTGAACTTCCAACATTTTGCGCAGAAGTTCTTCAACTTTTTGTTCGTCCATTTTTGCTTGTTGTCTTGTGATAGGCATATACAGAAGGTTCTAGAATTTCCCTTGAACTTTCTTCAAATATCTTTTCTGGTCTTTGCTCGAAGTTCCAAACACGCCGGTGAAGTCACAAATTGGATAGCTTGCTTTATTCTAGAATAGAATGTTCTGGAATTTTCTTGGAATTTCTTTTCTAGATGTCGATTGATACAGCAAATACATCGGTTTCAAGTTTCAAGTTTCAAGTTTATTTATTTCAAAATAGTTACAAATATTGTTACATTAAATTTATGTTACAATACTAATATTATATATAACTAACTAAAGCACCTAGATGACTTAACACCTGTATGTGCTTATTTTGATATTTAAAATTTTTGTAATTGTATTTAGAGATGAGTTTTTTTACACGTTTACGATCGCGCTTACGGAAAGAAAAAAAAAGAAAAGAAAAATCACTACAACCTAAAAATTACTCACTTATCTAATAATAATCTAGTACTTACTTAATGAAAAAAACACAAAATTATAGATAGGTCTTATGACAGCAGTTTCAGAAATGTTATTCTATTTTCCCAAAGATATTTTTTTGCTTGCTTTGAAAACGTTTTAGCTCTTATATTACTTTTTATTGCGTCAGGAATCAAATTATACGCTTTTGGTCCAAGATAGTTAACTGATCTTTGGTAGAATTCGCTATGACAATTCGGTATAATTAGCATATTCTTTGTATTATTTCTAGTTGAATAAGCATGAGATATAATATCTTTATCCTGATTTTTATGCACAAAACAGACTACTGAATGAAAGAATAGTATTCTTAGATTATTAATTTTGCAATTATAAAGCAGATGTGTTGGATAAAGGTAATCTTTCTTATAGATGATTTTTAAAATTTTATTTTGAATTATTTGTAATGGTTTTAGAGTAGTTTTGTACATAGCACCCCAAGCCAATATACCATATCTCAGCAGGGATTCTACTAAACTCTGATATAATGTGGTTATTAAAGCCTTCGATACAATATTTCTTAAAATATAGAACCTATGTATTAAAGTTTTTAGCTTTTTTGTGATATATTCAACATGTTTTGTCCATTTTAGATTAGAATCCACAAAAATACCCAGATATTTTGCATGTGGTACTTCATTAATTTTTTCGCTAAATGTATCGATCTCTATAGAGGTAAAATCTGGACGATTTCTGTCGATTTTCGTAAAAGCTATGTAATTGGTTTTTTGCAAATTTAATGAAAGTTTATGGGTATCTAGCCAAGTTTTGACTCGTTTCAAACCATCCACTACCTTAGATCTATCCTCTTCCCAAGTGCTGCCACAGAAGACCATTACAGTGTCATCTGCATACGAAATTATTTTTGCCATTATTCCCTGATCTACCAGAGCTTTTATGTAAATATTAAAAAATATTGGGCCAAGGACAGTGCCCTGGGGGACACCTATATTAATCCTCTGCGGCCCGCTAAAAACGTTTCCAATTTTTGTTTGTTGTTCCCGATCAGTTAAGTAGTCTGTACAAAGCCTCAACGCAGTCCCTCTCACTCCATTGGATTCTAAAATCCTCAATAGTATTTTGTGAGGAACTGTGTCGAAGGCCTTCGCCAGGTCCAGAAATACAGCAATACACTTTTTGTCTTGATTTATGTTATTAGTGACTTCCTTGAGCAAGGTGTCTATTGCATCAGTGGTACTGACACCCTCTGTA
Organism: Ceutorhynchus assimilis; assembly: GCA_917834065.1. NCBI lineage: Eukaryota > Metazoa > Arthropoda > Insecta > Coleoptera > Curculionidae > Ceutorhynchus > Ceutorhynchus assimilis. The sequence continues at coordinate 29,275,168 of OU892278.1, read as the reverse complement.
AATCCATATTGGTCTTTTGATAACAAACCGTTTTTTGTAAAAAAGTTTGTGAGGCGGTTTTTTAGACACTTTTCAAAAAGTTTAGCGAAGTTACCAATTAAGCTTATTGGTCTGTAGTTTGATATTTGATTTTTAGCACCTGATTTATAGATTGGTATAATTATTGATTTCTTAAAATGGCCAGGTACAGTCCCTGTTTCAAAAATGAGATTATAAATATGCTTAAGGGGTGCCAGTAGATACTGATGCATATTTTTGATAAGTTCTACAGTAATCATATCGAGACCTGGACTACTGTCTGTTTTTAAACTGTTGATGTGCTGAATAAGTTCTTTGTCAGTTACTGGAGTTAGGAATATTGATTTGTTCACTGATTCAATATTATTTTCTAATTTAACTTGAGGTATTTTACCCAGCATCTGAAGACCTATGTTTGAAAAATATTCATTACAGTGGTTTGCCATTTCAAGATCAGTTTCAAAATTTTTGTTATTAGTATCTGTAATTTTTAAGAGACTTTTTGTTTTTTTGTTATTGTTTGTTATTTCTGTAATAATTTTATATGTTTTTTTAATATCTTGTTTGCTACTTTCTATTTTTTGCTTATAATATTCGTTTTTTACTGTATTTAAGAGCTTTTTAAGGTGGTTTCGATAATTTTTGTATTCTATCTCTTTTTCTGTTGTAAAGTGTGTTTGAAGTTGCCTTTTAATCCTGTCTCTCGTTTTGATAGCTTTAATTAATCCTTGTGAAATCCATAATCCATGGCTTTAACTTTTTGTGTTTTGTGTTAATAGTTTTTACAGTTTTGCTTTGCGTCAAATAATTTTGAACAATGGTAATAAATTTACTAAAGCTAAGATCTGTTTCGTTAGTATCTAATACCTCTGCCCACCTTTCTTCTTTAAAGAACTCATTCAGCTGTCCCCAGTTAATTTCTGAGATTATCACAGTATTGCTGTCGCTATTATTATTATCTTTTTTGGTTGCAATATTTAATGAAACTGGATAGTGATCTGTAATGTCAGTCTTTATGATATACGAAAGTGTTTTTATGTTATTTAATTTAAGATTCATTTTGACAAATATGTGATCCAAACAACTTTTTGTTTTTTCTCTAGTAATATTATTTACATATGATTCAAAACCATTAGAGGTTAACATTGAATAATAGGTGACAGTAAGAGGATCTTGGTTATCTAATAAATTAAAGTTAATATCACCAACCACTACTTCAATATTTTTCTCCGTAATGTCATTTTTAAAGTAATATTCAAAGTCATTTATAATAGTACATTAAAATACAAGTTTCATAAGACGTCATTTTATCGCACGAGCCCTATATTAGAAAACGAGCCGGAGGCGAGTTTTCTAAAGGGCGAGTGCGATAAAATGTCTTATGAAACGAATATTTTATACTATTTTTTCTATTTTGGTATTGTTTAATTAAGAAAAACAAATTTTTCTTGAACATTTTATTCTCATATTTCCTGATTTCTTATGTTTAGGTTGGTAACACTACTTGCCAAATAAAGAAATCTTCTATTATGAAATCGTGAATGACAGTTCGATGGCCATCAGTCAGCCAGTGTTACCAACCTTCGATAAGTAAAAAAGGAGTGCCACAAAGAGCTTCTTTTCGAAACTACTTTTAGTGTCGAAAAGACTTCAATATGACACCAAAATAGAAAAAGTTATTTTTGTTTGTGGAGGGTGACCTGTACACTATTGTTAAACCATACTTTACACTGCTTACATCCAAAATTATTCTACTTACTATTATTTTTGTCGATTGGAGAGTGTGGCTTTTAACTTCATGGTTTAAACTGCTCCTTACAAAAGTCAAAACGCCATCATTTTTATTAATACTACCTTGGTTATAATAGCTGTTATATCCTTTTAAAGAAAATTCGTTGTAGGAGTCCAGTTTAAAGCACTCTGTCAATGCTATAACATCAAAAAAATCTAAATTATAGGTTTGTAGGAAGGCCACCAAACTGTCAAAGTTTTTTCTAACACTACTAATATTCAGATGGAGTATATTTAAACTGTTGTTGGGATCATGTTTATGCCGAATCTGGTCTGGATTAATTGTTTCGCCCAAATTTTCATCTTCAAGTATATTTATCAGGTTTACCAAGTTATTAGTCATTATAGCCATAAGCTTGACCATAATTTATTCTGCTCCTAATCATTTTTGTATGATACTGGTAAGTTGGGCAATCGCGGGAACTTGCTTCGTGGTCTGTGGAATAGGTTGTCTTATATTTATCATTTGCTCCTTTGCAGTTTTGACACTTTAGATTTTGTCCTGTTTTTACATAAGGACATTCACGTCTCGGGTGTTCCTTAGCGCAATATGAGCATACAACTTTGTTGGTGCAGCTGGTATTTTTATGATAAAAACCCCAGCATTGGTAGCATTGAGGAGGTTTCACACTTTCATATAGAGTGTATCTTTCCCAATCTATAAAGACCTTTCCGACTGTAATTAATTTCTGAAAATTTGTGGGTGAACAGTCAGCAAAAATGGTTTTTTTGTTACTTTTTGTGTTAGTTTTTATGTGCACAACTTCAAATAATTCATTTTCTGCAATAAGATTATTTTGATTTTTTATTGCCTGCTCTACTTCAATATTGGTCATGTTTTTATCAAATCCGGTAATCTTTATTTGAGGATTCTTTAATTTGGTTTCTTCAATCTGATAGGAAACTCCTAATTTTTCCACTGCCGCTTTTTTAAGTTTTTGCACATCTTGGATGCTATTGCACTTTATTTCAATACTTCCCTTTTTAGTGCTCTGTATTTTTTTAATTGCTATGTTTAATTGTGATGGTTTGATAGCATCCATCAGTTCAGTTTTAGTGGTAGTAGCCTCTTGTGTATTTTTTGGTTTAATTAATATATTGGGAATATTTTTAGTTTGAAGATTTTTCTGTTTTAGGGAGTTTGTTGGCATGCTGGCTACAGTAGCGTATGTTGCTTGAATAGTGTAATCAGGAGTGCTTGATGGTTTTTGGTCGGTTTTTAAATGTTTGATTTCTTGCTTCAAGCCATTTATTTCATTTCTCATTGATAGCAATAATTTATAAATATTTGCCGACTTAGCAGCTGTTTTTTGGCAGCTTTTACACAGTAGGGTTAATTTTCGTTTTAGTAGTGGCATGCATTTTACCTCAGATGGCGCCAAGTCTGCACATTGTTTGTGTATTTTATGCAGACATATGTCGCACAAGTATCCCTTATCAGTTTCCTGAATCTCCATTTTACAATGAGTACAGTTCTCCAAATCAATATTCTCCTCATCAAGAAAAGTTTCATCTTGGTCTGATTCACTTACTGACATATTAAATTATTTTTATTTACTTATTTTGTTTATTTATAGAATGCATAAAAAGTATGGTGAAGTCACAATTTCGATATCTCTCTTGGTTTCGAAATAGAATGTTCTAGAATTTTCACGAAACTCCTCGAAAAACTTTTTGTGAATGACGATTGATGTTCCGAATACGTCGGCGAAGTTACAAATTCGATATCTCCCTTAGTTTCCAAATAAAATTTTCTAGAACTCACTCGAAGATTCACTATCACAGTCAAAATCGGGTATAGAGTCACTTCCGGGGTAATTCACACGATCGGTCAAGTCTCTTTTTGTGATTGTCACTGTTTGCACTGAATAACTTTCCCAGTCTTTACTTAGTGTTCAGTTTTTACACTACACTAGTGTCCCCGCACTTCCGCAATTGGTGAGTGATCTGTAGTCCTTTATGTCTCACTGTCTCACTTCTGACACCAATTGTCACGGCTTTGGATTACCTGACAGAAATCTTGGGCTCGTTGTTCGTTTCGTTTATTCCAAAAATCAACGTCCAGTTAACACAGCAATAATTTATTCCACGTAACAATACACTCTGACACTAATTACTTCAATAACTAACTAAACATTCAACAATTAAACTCTTTACAATCACTATTCAAATCGTATCAAAGTTGAACTGAAACTTAAAACTTCAAAGCAATAGCGTCCTTTATATATCCCTAAATCTATTCCTGTAAAATCTAGAATACACACGTTAATCCTATTTTCTCGAATAAAGTAGAATAATTCACTATAGATTGCAGGTTATTCGACAGACTGGCGGATGCAAGGATTCTTGACACATTGGCGGACGCTCGTCACATTTTTTTGCGGAATGCGCAAATGCAAGTGATGGACAGTCATCGTTACACAGACGTCGTATTCAAGACTTCAGAAGTTGCATAAAATCGACATAATAAACATACTTATCAACAAGGATGCAGTTATTTCATTAGGTTATTCTTTGCCATTTATTAGAAGTTTTGCTAATGTCATCATTATGTTACCTTTTAAGTTGATAATTTCGCTATTTTCAAGGCAATGGCGGACAGATAGAAGAAAGATCCGATTGTAACACCTATCACTGGAGAACATCTTTCACATTGAACTTACCTATGATTATTGAAAGATTGGATTTATCAAGTCTAAAAAAATCGCAGTATTCTGGTAAGGAAAAATGAAAATTTTGCACGCACTCTTCATTCTGAAATAAGTAGTTGCTAATGAAATGTTCATATTTTAGAGGGCATCTACTCACGTTAGAATAAATATCTGATTCAGTCGAGCATATGAGATACACTTCATAAGACATATCTGAAAAAAAAAAAGTTTATTATGTTAGATATAATATGGCAACATTGTAGAATGGTTTATAGAGAGAGAGAGCCAACGGAAATAGGCTTGCAATTTATAGAACATAGCAATGAACCCCCTCCTAATTAGCGTTCCATGCCATCATTATTAATTAATCTGGACGCCTGACAGCTGTTCATCGGTCAAAGGGGTTGCATTTTTTTTCGGGATTGAACAGTTTACATTAAAAAGACTCCCATATGAAATTTGACAATAATATATGTATGCATGGTACGCACTTTTAGAAGGAATAGGTCGACATATGTCCTTACTATGGTAAAGTAACTTAACATAACGATAACTTTGATTGAACAAACTCGTTTCAGGACATTCATTCTGGAAAAATTCCTAAAAAAAAAAATAGGTTTTATAAATGTACCAAAAAATAAATGTTTACTTGCATTTGGAAGGTTGTGCACATTTAATTCATATTCAGAATCCGGGCTCTTAATATGACAATCAACTACTTTTTCCACTGGAGGTCCTTTCTTGTTTTCCTCCATTGGATATTCTTCTTTTTTCTCAGTTTTCTCCATCGAGGGTTTCTGATTGTGATTTACTGAACTATTTGCTTGGAAAGAGCATACAACGTTTGTGAAATAATCCACTTTCAAATTACAGTCATTTAAAGCCTCAAAACCAAAATGGTCATTATTTTTAATTTTATCACAGACAAAATTGAAAGTAATACTGTTAAATGAAGCTGGCAGGGAGCAGTCATTTTGAAGGATAAAATCTACAGCACTAGTATCTGTTGAGAAGGTCACATTTGGAGCTGAAAGTTTTTCAGTGGAACAATCTAAAAAAAAAAATGTTTTTTTTAGTCTACTTGTGGATATAAAATTAAATCAAATACTTACTATCTTCACCAGTACAATTTATGTAAAACCCTTCACATATATCGAAAGTTAATTTATGCTTTTCAATGTCGAACTCGATCGGGATTAAATGGTCAAAATCGATACTGAAAAAAAAAAAAGTTGTTGTAGGATGTAGGTACTACAGTTCATAGGTACATTTTACAGCTTTGTTCAGGTTTGAAAAAAGGACGGTTATATATAGAATAGTTCAAAACAATCGCACAGTTTATTACTGAAATTCGTGATAGCTAAGCACTGATATAAATGGATTAACAATCGTACAGCTCGATTGGCTAAAATTGTGCGAAAATTTAGGGTCAATATTCTATGAACAGTTGTGCAACGGAACAGCCTAACGCCTGCGCAGTGTCTTATCTTTCGAACAACTGTTCCAAATTTTGAAATTCCTTCGTTTTCATTGGCCAGATTTTGTGCACGCACAGTACATGTATCCACTGCGCACGCTCATAGCTGTCCCAGTCAGTTGTTTTTGTTTACATTATAACCTCGTAAATTAGCAGCATTAGCAGCGTTCTTTGTTTATCTATTTATTTTTGAGATCAGTGTAGCTAAGCCGTTGTCATTTTGTTGATTGATAGACAGCGCGACGAACCGTTTTTTTTTCAAACCCAATAGACCCTATATTAGCTTTGTTCCAACCCAGTAGAGAATCATACGATTCACCGTCAGGATTCTGCGCAAAACGCTCGGCAAAACGTAAAATTTATATTATGTAAAAAGAGATTCTAGTTCTAGAACACGAACTAAGTATATTAACACTATTGTCACAAAATCCCGCCTTACGGGGGTGACGTGAGGGGTTTGTAACTTTGGGGGTCGGTGGAGAGAAACTCGCTCAAGTTATATAAAAGTGTAGATATATATTTTCCCAAATATGCCCTTACATGTACGCTAGTCCTATAAGATGCATGACCCTTCAAACACTGGGGCCCTTATAGGGAGCCACACGTCAACGCTGCTTGAGGGACTGTTGATTAGTTATCGTCACCCTTATGCCTTGTCCAGAAGGGCTTTCCCAACGAGAGGTTATTGCACTGGACAACGATAAGACTGAAGATTCCCAGAGGGGCTTTCCCAACGAGAGGTACTTGCACTGGGGAGACTTAATTCCAGAGGGGCTTTCCCAACGAGAGGTAGTTGCACTGGTTTAAGTCTGCCTTTGCTGCGGCTTTCAGCGCAATTTATATCCGTTTATTGTTGAATTGCAATAAACATCCCATCGAATCGGCAATTAAATTAATAAGTTTGAATACCGGGCAGCCTGAGCAGCTAGTTGACATATGGGGAACATTTGAGGTGTCGTTAATTTTATATAAAAAATATAAATTCAGCAAACGTCCAAAACATCCACCAAATATGGCGTCATTCGCTACAACTAGCAATACGTATTATACTGCAAATTAGTAATAGTATATTACATACCGAGTAGGGAAGTGTTTCATTACTGTCGAGAGAATTATATAGTTAATCGAGACGCGAAGCGTCGAGATTGACTATTAATCTCGAGACAGAAATTAAAACTTTCCTCCGAGGTTTGTATACTATTTTATTTGCAAGCACACCATTAATTATGATTAGTCAATCAATTTTTTTAATATTAAAAAAATAAAACAAACATGCCAAAATATGTCATTCACTGCTTTGAAGTTTTTACCTGACATCTTCTCATTGTTGCCAGCAAAGGTAAATAAATTAGAGTGAGGGAAATCGGTGAGGGAAGTCGAATAGGGAAATCGATGAGGGAAATCGAAGAGGGAAGTGAGACAGGTAAAGTGTCACTTCCAAATTTTTAAAAAGTCAGTAATGACAAGATTACATATATGATTGCAAATAAATATTATTGTAACTTTGTCAGATTGTCGTTGCCATTGATGATTTCCAAGATTGCCTTTAGAAACCTGGTTTTTATCCTTTATATGTAATGTTTTGTTTGTTGTATTTTTTGCACTACAGTTATAAAATTAATGTAATCACTAACACATAATCCGTGTAGACAAGGTACTCTCCATGTAAAGGCGGACACAGACATGCGGTATTCGGCGAGTCTCGAATCACAAATATTTGCTATTCGGCAAGTGGCGTGGGTGGGTTGCTCGGGCAAATATTCGCTATATTATGCCCCAGCAATCCATACACACTAATCGCTACTTGCCGAATAGCAAATATTTGTGATTCGAGACTCGCCGAATACCGTATGTGTGTGCCCGCCTTAAAAGCCTTCGTGAGACGACTTAGATCAGCCTCTCAAAAGTGGCGGGGGCGTTACATGGTGGATCATCTCTTGATTGGGTTTTTTACAAATTTTAATTTTTCAACTTAATTTAAATGCCTTGCCCTGGTAAAGACCACATCACTGTCTTCTTTTTGCTTTTTCGTCAATGTAAACCGCCAATATCCTTTTTTGAAACTAACCTGAGTCTGAAAATGTTGTGATGGTTTTCATTCTGGGCATTGGGTAACTGTCTTTCTAATTGACATCGTTAAGCTTCCTGAAATCGACGCAAAATCTGGTTACTAGTACAATTGGCGATGACCACGGACTTGAAAATTCTTCAACAACTCCGTCTGCAAGCATACTGCCTACTAATTAGTCCACTTCTTGTTGTTTGGTGATGTGGAAATCGGATGAGCACTGCCGGTATCGGTTTCCTGCTTGATGATGTTCTGTCCTACCAGTTTATCTTCAGATATCCTTGTTTCCCCAAGAGAATTGTCGAGCCTCCTTCTTCAGTTGCGTATAGGAATGATGTTGCCAAGATGTTCCAAATTTTCTTCAAATGTGGCTGGATGATTTATATCCTTTCTTTCATTGATATGGAAAAGACTTAGAGAGTTCCCAACCTCTTTTCTATTCCCTACTACTTTATAGCAGCCTCGCTATTAGGCTAGTAAATCTAAGGTGTTAACATGGGGCAACCCGGAACAAATTTGGGACAAGCTGAAATATTCAGGATACCTTCTTTAGGTGGTCGACAATGTTTCCTTAAAAATCGCACTAAATCGCATGGGCCGTACTCGCCCAATCGGGCTTTAAACTCAAAAAATTGTATTTTTTTAAATTTCTTTGGAAATTTCCCTTGTGCATATTTAACTGGAAATTTACCTCGTAATTTTCAAAAATTGATAAGTGGAAATATCCCTGGTGAGCGGGATATTTCCGGGTGCAATTTCCAATGCGACAATGCCGCGCGGCGTCCGTCGGAAACCCACCTTTAGGTTGTCATTTTTGGCATTGAGACCAGCTTTTCCATTTAAAACGCATTGATGTCAGAAATCTGTCAAAGTGTATATTTTTTGACAAACGCAATTTAAATAGGTAAGATCAATAAAAATAACCATCACAGAACATATCATCATATTTAAAATATTCGAAACAACTTATAGTAAATAAACTTCAAACTCGAGAAATTTCCTATCAAAATATAACACGTGCATAAAATATTTCTTAAAGGAAATTTTTAAAAATTTCGTCTTTAGTCAATTTTTTTAAACAAAACCATTCGTGCATAGCGCCAAAGAAAAAATTGGCTTCAGACAAAATTTTCAAAAATTTCCGGAAATATTTTATGCACTAGTTATATTTCTACTGGAAATATCTGAGAAACTATAAACTTTTTTGAAAATTTACAAGAGAAGAAAATTGTTGCCAATAAAAATACCTACAAAATAATTTTTTGTTTTTGAAAATCGGACTAAAAATAAAGAACTTATGGGTCTTTAAATAATGGGCCAATACGGCTTGAGCTCCAATTATATCTAAAAATTGAACGATTTCAGTTAAATAAGTGAAAATATAATAGATTTATTAGAAATGTAATAATGAAAATAATTAACCTTTGATAAATATAATAGATTTGCTACATCTGTAATAAACTGGCAACACTGTTGATGATCGCTACAAGATAACGCAAGCTGAGTTAAACGATCTCGTAAGGGACTTAGCATTGCCAATGCCAAAGAGCAAAGCAGAACTTCTAGGCTCGAGACTGCAACAGTGGAATCTTCTAGAAAGCTTTCCGTACTAGACAAAAACAGTTGATGCAATGATGAGAGCCCTTGATATTTTCTATGTACAAAACGAATGGAAACAGTTCATAGCTCTAAGTTAAGTTTAAAAGCTGTTTCGCTACATAACGGAAATATTTTACAGTCGATTCCTATTGGTGACGCAGTCCATATGAAAGAGTCTTATGAAAATATGAAAAGCCTTTTGTTGCGGATTAAGTATGATGAACATCACTGGCAAATCTGCGGAGATTTGAAAGCTATAGCTCTTCTGCTTGGTCTACAAATGGGGTACACGAAATTTTGTTGTTTTATCTGCGAATGGGATAGTCAAGATAGAAATGTGCATTACATAAAAAAGGTCTGGCCTCATCGTCAGTCACTTCGACCTGGGCAAAAAAAATGTTCAAAATAACCCTTTAGTTGACCCACAAAAAGTATTACTGCCACCGTTGCATATTAAACTAGGGCTTATGAAAAGTTTCGTAAAAGCAATGAACAAAAATGGAGCTGCTTTTCAGTACCTTCGTCAGAAATTTCCAAGATTAAGTGAAGCGAAAATCAAGGAAGGTATATTTATCGGTTCTCAAATTAGAACACTCTTGACTTTGACTGTGATTTGGAAGGTACAGAAAAAAAAGCCTGGGAAGACTTTCGTCTTGTGGCAATAAACTTCTTAGGAAATAAGAGGACTGGCAACTATGCTGAACTAATCGAAAAGATGTTATCATCGTACCAAGAAGTAGGTTGCAACATGTCCCTGAAAATCCACTTTTTACATTCACATTTAGACTTCTTTTCAGACAACTGTGGGACATTGAGTGACGAGCATGGAGAATGCTTCTATCAGGACATCGCAATCATGGAGAAACGATATCAGGGTAAGTGGAATGTTGCCATGTTGGCGGATTATTGCTGGACTGATTGTCGAGATGTTCCAGAAGCAGAAAATAAGAGAGCAGCGAAAAAAACCACGTCGCCATTCCGCAAATGAGTAAAAAATGTATAATTTCTGTAAATTTTTTGAAAAAATATATTTTCTTTCACTGGTTTTATATGACAACTACCATATTTCTTTTATGAAAAACATTCAATTAATTTGCTTCACCGTTAATAAAGTTCAATTTGCCAAACGCAGTTTAATAGAATCGAAGCCCAATCCGCCCAATTTTTATAAGCCCATAACTTTTTTGTTTTAGAACGATTTTCAAAAATAAAAAATGATTTTGTAGGTATTTTTATTGGCAACAATTTTGTTCTCTTGTAGATTTTCAAAAAAGTTTATAGTTTTTGAGATATTTCCAAAGAAATAAGAAAAAACACAATTTTTTTAGTTTAAAGCCCGATTGGGCGAGTACGGCCCATGCGATTTGGTGCGATTTCTAAGGAAACATTGTCGACCACCTAAAGAAGGTTTCCTGAATATTTCAGCTTGTCCCAAATTTGTTCCGGGTTGGACTCCTAATTTTATTGGCCTATAGGTATAGATATTTGGCAAAAAGGCTTGACCGTAGTAGGTTCGGTAACACAACAATGGTAGTTGAATATTGATTTATTATCGATTATTATACAGAACTAGCTGACCCGGCGAACTTCGTACCGCCTCTGAAGTATTAAATATAGGTACCTATTAAATGTTGTGTTAACGTATCTATTAGCTGAATTAAATTCAGTTTTTTTCGATGGTGAATTTGGCTTTGGTTGAAGAAAATTAATGTTCACTCTCTGGATCAGAAGTCACCTAAAATTAAAATTTTACATCATCCTTTTTTAGGCAGCTTGTGGGCATTATTCTTGTAAAGTGTACCACCAAATAAATAAACTCAGGCACAGGAATGTTCAAAGAATGTAAAGAAAACAAAAAAAATCTCTAGCGCAACCCTATTTCACTCTATCTGCACTGCATGCACTGCACTACTCCATCTGTTCTACTCTATCTGCACTACTCTATCTGACCTACTATTTCTGCACTCTATCTGATCGGAATAGTGGAATAGTTCTGTGCAGCATTGTTCTACTGTATCTGCAATGCCGAGCTTCGTTCCAGGTATCAGAGATGGCGCGGTAGACAAAATACAAAATAAACTTGGTATCGGTTATAAGAGATGGTGCAGTATGCGGGCTTAATAAATTTTTTTCATAAATAAATAAAATAAGTAATGAAATGACCACATTAATGACATAACAACATGCTGGTACTGTCAACGCTGAAAAAAGTTTCAATTTGACAGCAAAATCCCCATTAACAAAATGATCCTCCATTTATTGAATAATTCATTTATTACAAAAAATGTGATAAATGAAGAACCACTCGACCGATTTTGTGCAAACTTGACATAAACCATCTAATAAATAGTCCAAACAAAGCCTAAACATTTGGTTTTGCTAGGTGAGTCCGTTCTTGAGTTATAAAATTACAACGAAAAGTGGCATTCATTTTTATATATTATATAGATGAAGAAAAAAAAATCAATGAAATTAAAACTAATTACCTACATAATATTATGATTGAATCATACACAAAACGCCTCGTTGTATTGTTACTGTCTATTCCGGGGTTTGTGCATGTCTCGTCGAACACGCGTTGACCGTGAATTCATACTTGATGACAGCCATGTCTTTGGGTTCAGTGGCACCGAAAACATCAAGGAAATGAACCAATAAAATTATTAGATTTTTTTTTTTAGTTTCGCCAATAACCACGCCACTGTACTGTCGTTCAGGCTGTAACCTTAGGTTCTAACCAATAGAATCATGCCTCTGAATAATCACGCCTCTCCACATTCATCATTTCGCAATATTCTCAGTTTTTTTTCGATTTCAAAATACTACACATGCCCATATAGCAAAAAAAATTATATGACACCATCTTGTTTATTTTTATTTCCGTCAAGCAGCATATTCTGTTGCAGTTCGCCGTTTGGCTAGCCAGACTATAAGTGCATGACTTTTACAATAAACCTATACCTTTACCTTTTAATATTATAACTATTACCTTTGTGGAACTTTTTAGGCTTTAAGATGATTTTTCCCTTTATGCTAAACCTATCGATTAGACAGATGTTCTTCAGTTTTACACTTTGAAATCACTTTGACATACTCATAGGTAGCTATGACATCGCCTTTGTTGATTTCAAAAGTGTTGTGGCAAATTTTCGCAGTTTTTCCAGAAATTGCTTCATTCGTGTATTTTCTCCTATTGACTCTTTTTGTTCGAAAACAAATGGCATTGATGATGAGGAGGATGTTCCAAAATCGGTCTGGATACATTCTCAATAATCTCAATTTATAGTATCAATGGTGGAATTTACCAAAGAAATACCTACCTTTCCCTATTTATGAAATGAATTCTGACTTTTTTGTTCAATCGGCTAAACTTATGCCTCGGCCTGTAGCCTGTAGCCATATCATCAGAGCTCCATCCTCCATTCATTAGCCGTTGCAACATCACTTATTTCAAACCTTACACAACAAATCTCGTATTTAAACTGACTTATTCAAACTAACTCGTACGCGCTATTCATAGACGACATCGTATTACAGATTTATCTAGAAGTATTTGTTGTTTCGAATCGAATATAATAGAATTCGCATAATAGACGCGCTCTATAGCCGTAAACAGCTGGGTTCTCAGAATCTGGCCGGGGTCTCGATGAAATTTCGTCAAAATATTGCGACTCTTAAATATCTCCCACATTTTTTTAGTTAATAAAAATGTGTAATGATACAATAATCACGCTACACGAAACTTCTCGAGAAGGCGAAGCCCTATGGGGTTCGAGGCCACTGCTACTCACGGATAGTGCCATTTCTCAACAATCAAACCTTCCAGGTGAGAGTAAATGTGGTGTTATACATGGAATCACCAAGCTTGGTATGTGTAAATTTTGTAAACCATTCTATCTATCATAGACCTAACTACTACGAAGTAGTAGTAGTAGTTAGGTCTATGTATCTATCAAGGTGAAAGCTGCAGGTAAAATTCCAACAATTATTTATTTACCTTCGCTTATTTCCAAAATCTGTAAAAGAACACGTCGTTTTCTGATTATCTTCAATATTTTTGAATTTAGAACAACCACCTGGCGTTTTCCATGAAAATTCATAATAACATGTTTCTTGTTTAGATAAGACAGGTTTTTCCTAGGAAAGTAAAAAAAATAACTTGAGCAATTCAATGTTTGTAAGGAAGTAATACCTCTTTCTCAGAACATTGTATACGAATGGCACTTTTATAGTCGCTGCCACGGCAATAGGTTCCAGTACTATATTTCAAAACTAAATCGCCATTATCTATAGTACTGTGAGAGAACTTGCCCAAGGAAGTTAAACTGAAACAATTCCACACATTAGTAAAGTCAATCATTATTACTAAAATACAATAGCCTACCTGCGCCGTTTATTAGGCTGATCCAAATTTTTCATTAACACAGACACATCTCTCCAACATTTAGTATCTGAATCATCAATTGGTCCACAAATGTTAAATTTAAATTCTACATTCGTTGAATTTTGATGGTCCTTTAAGGTTATTGTGGTGTTTAGAGCATTAAGATCATAATGTCTATTCTCAATAATTAATGTACAGTTGGGGGACTCAGAATGAATATGAGCACAGCTTAAAGCGTTCTAAAATAAGTTCATATAATATAAGTGATAACTTAAATATTTGTACTCACCAATTCTGGACATGCATGAGGAGTTTTCCATTGAAAATACGTATCACAAACATCATATTTAACAAACTTCGGACCATGATCTGTCTTGGCGCAGCTAAAATCGACATAACTTCTATATCGGAGTGTTACGTTTCCTAAGCTACATTTTGAACCGGCTAAAAATAACATCAGTTTATACAAAATATTCAAAACTCTCTAAAGCTTACTGTCAATAGTTGCTCTCAGTTCATTTCCTTCGTGATTAAGTTGCAAATTAGATAAAAATGATCCTCTATTTATGTCTTTTCCATTCACGCTTTCACATACTTGTGCATAAGAATCTGAAAATAATTAATAGAAATAATAGGTTTTGAAGTTTTGTTCCAACAAATGGTAGGTACTACATATGATAATCCTGAATAAACATCTACAAGAGAGGAAACTGTCAAATAAAAAACAGTGATTAAGAAAAAAGTGTAACTTTAACCTTCCAGATACCAATATCAAAAGAAATTTTAAAAAAACCTTCAATGTGGTTTGATGAAAAGAACCATTTGAGAAACATATACTAGGGATTTTTTTCTGTTAGTGCTAGACGGGCCAATTTGGGTTGAAAGTTTCTTTCAAATTGTATTTTACTTCTTATAACCTTTTGTTCAACTGAATAGACTTTTGGTTCAATGAGAACTGGAGTCACGTTGTTCAACAATGGTAGAACGTTTAATCTTAGAAGCTCACCTTTACAACTGCTTTGTCTTCCAGTTAAATCTGCAGGGCCACAAAATTGAATAAAAAATTTACTATTTGGTCCATATGCTTTCCAGTTTCCAGGATGTCCTTTGTAAATTTTTGATAAGTCATATACATAATTATCGTCATTTATCTAAATCAAATATTAACTAATTTAGGAAAATGAACAATAAAAATACTTACTATACATGATATTGACTTTTTAATACATCCATAAGAAGTCTCCAATTCAAATGAAAATCTCTTGCCTTGTTTCAGCTTCTTCACATATGTCATATCACCACTTTGTATTGTTGTCTTATCCCAATTGCATTTCAAAATAAGTTCCAACCTTTTGTCAACTAAAAAATGTGTATTAATTTAAGTTTGTGCTTTTATTTTTGCATCGTACTTTTTCCATTTGAGCCCACATGAGTTTCTCCACGGAACGCTAATTTGTCGCCATCATAAACAAAATATGAACTTGAACTTTCTGATATTTGTGTTAAATTTCCGTCTTGAAACTGGCATGCATTTATATTATCTTGCTGACAAGCTGTGTCTTTTGCACAAATGGCAATGCTAAAGTTTCTTTCTTTGGTTGAGACTTTATAGGAACCTTGTAGGGGGCTTAGATCCAAATAGTGGTTTGACACGGTAATGCCACATTTCGTGATTTTTATTGGATCGAGTTTCATTTTTAAGTGATAGGTACAATTTGCTTTAGTTTCATAATACATTTGTTCAGGCTATAAAAAAAAATTGGGTAAAGCAAAAATGATGGGTGAACCAGTTAAAGTGTGGACTCTCCAGGCCTTTTCCAAGACTTCCATTTTCAACCGATGCTTAAGTTATTCCTTATTCAAGTAGAGTGAAACTTTCTTAACTTACCTCTGTAGATTGCAAATGGACAACTAAAGAACACATTTCACTTTGATCTTGACTGTAGGATTTCAATTGGTTGTCAGTCTCTAAAATAAAAATTTATGGTAAACTTCAAAAGGTTATTGACCAATAAAAAAAATAATACCTAAAATAAAATTAGTTCCAAGTGTTTGTTTGACTCCAGCCTTTTCTAGACAAGCAACAGTCCCTTCTGGGCATTCTTCTTTTGCTCCAAATGTTCCACAAAGTTTAAAATTTATTTGTGATGAGTGAAACTTCACGTGGATTGTTTTGCTAAATGAAAAATATCATTGACTACGATATGGTATAATTTAATATCAAAGTTCAAACAATTCAGAATCAGCTCAAAAAGAATTAAAAACATTACATTTTAATTTTGAAAATTTTAAGTAAAACCGAGGGTAATGTGGGGTAAAGTCCTATATGGAAACCAATGTCTAGAACTAGTTCCGTGGTTTCAACTGAAGCTGATGTGACATATCAGACAATTTGCCTTTTTACTAACAGTAAATTTACAACTATAGATAAAAGACAGCACGAGTCTGAAGGGCAGATTAACTGGATAATTAATTCTCAGTCTAGAACATGCTTTATTGTCCAAAGATATGAGAAAAAATCCTCATTGACAAAGTTAATCCTTAAGTCTTGATTAGTTAAATGAAATAATCAGTAAGTATCACAAAATTCCTTCATCAAAAATATTTAATTCACCAAACAGTAAAGACCTTGAATTTTATCTTTTTAAATTCCATAATATGATGGTCTTAGGATTGAAAAATTTAAAATTTTTGCAAACAAGTCTAGATTACGACAAAGGTTTTCACATAACACCGCATGCTCGGATAAAGTTACAATTCCTGTGAAATACGGAGAAATCAACATAGCATATCAAAAAATCCATAGTTGCGGAATCTTAGAATGCTTATCAAAAGTATATAGTGGATTTGCAATAACAAAAGTTTGAAATAACACTACCAAGCCTATAACTTTAGATTTTTCACACGACATAAGGGTAGAAAAATGTAATGAACACAAAATAGACAAAAATGACTTAACTTCAGTAATGCTTAAGTGTCCTTCATAAGCACTACAAATTTTTCAAAAGTCCGCATAAATCATTTAAATGAAGAAGAATGCTATGAAATTTTAAATCCAATTAAATAGTTTTCCGGCATATTTTAGCACCCTATACGCACCTCTGACGTAGTCCATGTCTACACCAAATTGTAACTCCTTCATAAAAAAGCAAGAAATGGAGAAAAAAAATAAGCAAAATGCTAAATCAGAAAATCAGTCCAAGCACGTCTCCATTGAGTTCTTCCATCTGGGTGCTCCCAAGGAAATTGGGGGAATGACGCTGGAGGGTTTTTTTAAGATAAGAAGACCTTGGATGATCGTTATCCTCTTCTGAACATCACTGACCCGACCTGGTGGATAAACTAAGAAGGTAGCAGTCTCGGTGCCAGTATTGCACCGCACCAACCTAGACTTAGCGAGCTTTTAACACCAAAAATGGAAATATTTTAATTTTTGAGAATGCTATTTGGCCTTACGACTACCCTAGCGACGTTTCCACGAATATGAAAAACATACTTCGAGGGACTTGAAATCAAAAAGAACACCTGGATCGACTCAGAAGCGTTTTTGAAAAACTTCCGAAAGATTCCAATTCCAAAATACAGCTGAATAAATCGAAGTTCCTTAGAAAAGAAGTGGCATACCTTGGGCACACGACGGTGTTATACCTAACTCACACAAAATGATGGCAAATTCCGAAGAGTACAAAAGAGATCAAAAGGTTTTTAGGATCACTAATTAGTACCACCGATTTATTAAGAACTTTGCCCGAACGACGACGAAATGCTTTTAGTTAACTAGCTCATTCTGCAATGCCGGGATTTTCCGAAACCATTTAATTTAACACAGATCTTGTCTCAAAACGGGTTCTTTTTGTTTTTTTCTTTCAAAATCAAGAGAACATGTCTCTAAATTTTTCCTAAAAGTGCTTGTCTCTTGAAATACCTGAGGAGAAAATTGTTAAAATAAGTATATAAAATTGCATTTTAACGGCATTAGCGATTTTTCACCTCTTTTGATTTGAAACCCTTTCAAACTCAAAGTATGTGTTTAAAAACCCAAATTAAAGCTAATAGCCATACAGATCCTTTAGAAGCAGTATTTTTGTTCCAAACTTGGAAGATTAATTATTGAAAACGACAAAATTTACAACTATTGTCTCTGTGTATGCTTTTATTATACAGGATGTTCCGAAATTAATGCACCAAATTGTTATGGCATATTCTACGTCGAAAATAAACCCCAATGGGCTCTTTCACTAATTTTTGAAATTGGCATATTTGGATAAAGCAACTAAAAACAGAATTTTCTGTATTTTTACTTTTGAAAAATTCATAGTCCTTCTTGAGAAAACAGAAAAAAAAGAAATACCTCCAAATAAAAACCCAGAATTTATTTCTATGACGTCGCAGCTCGCAATTTGACCGTGTTGCCACTAATTGTCAACATTGAAAATTTGTAATAGATTTAATTCTGAAATGTTCGCAAAATATCATGAAAAGTAGTTAAATTAATTAGTTATGGATTCAAGATTTTATAACATTTTTATTGAAATTATGCTTAAACACAATTTAATATAATTTTCTATGTTTAGTTTTATTTATTTATTTTACGTTGCACTACATTTAGTCACCACCGACAACAGCGCATTCGAACCTTTACCTGCATTTACTACAGGGTAAATACAGCCGAGGCGGACAGCTCTTTGCAACAACAAGCGAAATGAAAAATATTTATACGACGTCAGCAAATCGGCGCGTTTTTATTTAATTTGAATTTTGGTAGTTTAAAATGCCTGTAAAAAACGTATTTAACCTTGTAGAACATTATTTTTTGGTATATATGCCTAAAATAGTCTCTCCTTTGGGATTTTATACTTAAATTACGTATTTAAATTTTAGTGAAAGAGCCCATTACCTATATAAACTTATGTCCGAAAACGCTTGCTTTACGAGATACCGGGTGTTGACATTCTAAGAAAAAACTATATTTTTATCATAAGTTTCAAATCACTCTAAATATTTCATTGGAATTTTGTGCAATGCTTTCAAGCAACAAAAGAAATTTTTTGATGTGAATTTTTTTTTTTAAATTACCAGTGGCGTCCTACCAGATTTGTAAGAAATATTTTTTAAGAAAAAAATGGTGCGTCGCAGCTTTTTCCTAAAAAAAGAATCATTTTTGAAATCCCCATTCAATTTGGAACAAATTTGATCTCTTCACTTTTTTCCAAAAAATGCACCGTTTTAAAGTAAAAAAATAAAAAACCATTTTGATTCATGGCAAAATCGCCAAAATTATGATAAAAATGTTAAACATTAAACACCTAAAGTTTCAAATTAGTTTTGTGACGTCACTGGTATTTTTTTTTTAATATTTCACATCAGAAAATGTCTTTTGCTGCTTGAAAGCAGTACACAAAATTTCAAAGCAGAGCTGGGCAAGGCTTGGGTGCTTTGTGCTTGTGAAAGTGCTTGAAGCACTTTGAGGACTTGAAAGCCCTGTGCTTCAAGCCCTTTTGTAGATTTGTAATTGGGGCTTGCAAAGTCAATTACTTTAGAAAAGTGCTTGGTAATTTGTAATTGAAAAAAGTAATTCAAGCCCTTTCAATGAGCTTCAATTACTTTTAGAGGGCTTGAAGCACTTTTGGGAGCTTGAAGCACTTTGAAAGGGCTTGAAGCACTTTAAGAGGGCTTGAAGCACTTTTGGGAGCTTGAAGCACTTTGAAAGGACTTGAAGCACTTTGAAAGGAATTTGAATTGACCATCATTCAACCTATCCCCCACGATCGATGTGTTTTGTCGCTTAATTTTTTTTTCTACTATTTGAACTTGAACCGTCTTATGTCTTTTCTCTCTTAACAATGGAAATTTGGGATTTGAGCTTAGAATTGAATTAAAAAAAAAAAAATGAATGAACTTATTATTCAAATAAATAGTTAATTTATATTATTGGTACCCTATTTAACTTTATCATTGGATTTTTTTCACTTTTCCTCATTGAACATTTTGAAAACCTTAAAATTGAATTATCATGTAGTACCCTAACTACCCCAAGTACCCCAGAACTACATCTCAAAAAAAAAAAAACATTCTACTGCTACTCTGTGAAATGTAAACTTCATCTCTATTAGGTATACCAATTCAACTGATGAGTGTACGCGGTAGCTTATGCCACTTTGAGAATTTTATTACAAATTCAAAGTGCTTTAGGCACATTTAAAGAGCTTCAAGCACATTTAAAGAACTTCAAGCACATTTAAAGGGCTTCAAAGCACTTTTGAAGGCTCCCCAAACACTTTTGATGTGCTTCAAGCACTTTTCAAATCACTTTGAGGGCTTTGTGCTTGCCAAGCCCAAAGCACTTTGAGGGCTTTGTGCTTGTGAAGCACTTCTGAAAATAAAAAGGAATTTGTGCTTGAAATTGAAAGCACTTTAATAAAGGGCTTAGGGCTTAGTGCTTCAAGCCCTTTTACTGAGGGCTTTGCCCAGCTCTGTTTCAAAGTGGTATGAATTATCATAAATTCTTAGAATTTCAACACCCTGTATCTCGGAAAGGAAGCGTTTTCGGACATATGTTTATATAGGTAACTAGGGCTTATTTTTGACGTAGAATATGCCATAAAAATTTGGTGCATTAATGTCGGAACACCCTGTACAGTGTATAGGGTTGCCCAAATTCGAGCCTCATCATTGGGACCTCGGTAACCGTAAGAGATACGGGGTCGGTTAAATTATGGCAAAGTTGCGCAATTTTATGACCAATAGAATGTCGTTTTGAAACTAGAAAGATTCCAAATACTTCCGGAGATATTCGGAAAAAAACGAAATTTAGTAGAATCGTTTTTATTTTTTCCCGGGCTTATTTAAAAAGCAATTTTAAAATAACTGTCACTTCATCATTTTCACTTTTTCTCCTTTAGAAGATGGTACTACTAAATTTCAAAATTCGACGTTTCGTCTTCAGGCGGCCATCCTCAACTTAAGTTTTTTAAATACAGACCTAGATTTTTTATTTGCGATTTTGTCATCTTTGGGCATCCTAAAGCCGATACTGTTTATAATTTTTCAATAACACGGTAAAAAAAGCAGGTCCGTATTTAAAAAAAAAAAATTGATGATGATTCCAGAGGAACGAAACGTTGGATTTCAAATTTAATACAAATATCTTATAGAGAAGAAATCGCAAATAAAAAATCAAGGTCCGTATTTAAAAAAAGGAATTTGAGGATGGTCGCCTGAAGACGAAACGTCGAATTTTCAATTAAGTAGCACTATTTTTTTAAGGGGAAAAAGTGACAATGATGAAGTGACATTTATTTTACAATTGTTCTTCAAATAAGCCCAGGAAAAAATTAAAACGATTTTACAAAATTTCGGTTTCTTCCGAATATCTCCGGAAATTATCGGAATCTTTCTAGCTTCACAGGCATTAACAGGTGCCTATCTAAGTTAATTCTCAAGTTTGTTTTTTTTTTAAAGATAATTTCCCAAGTCAAAAATTTAGTTACTATGTTGGCAACACAAGCCTTTTCTACATAAAAAATTTGAAAACATTGACAATTTTACATGTAAGGTACCTGTCCCAAATAAGGCCATGTTAAGAAATTTTATTTTTTTCCTAATATTATCCACCAAACCCAATAAAAATTACGAGCTTATACAGGGTGTCCACTTAGAGCGATATCGGACGATGTCTCCTTACAGGGTGATGCAAGAAAAAAAAAAATTACAAAATTGTTTGATACTCTTATATGCATTAGTTGAAAATATTTTTGTATTAACAGGGTGCTTCGTTTATGGGGTACGCGTCAGAACTTTGTTATTTCAAATGGAACACCCTGTATGTGATTGCATATTTGAATTTTTAATCATGGATTAAATTCAAAGTTGGTGTCAAATGAAGTTCATAAAAATCTAAGATAGAAATGTAAAATCGGTTTTCGTCTAAAATTAACCGTTTAGGTTTTACAGCCTGTCAAAGTTGCAAAAAGTCAATTTTCAACTGTCAATATTTCCAAAACAGTTGAACTTAGGTATAGGATATATCACATGAAATCTGTTCAGAATTTTATGTAGAATCCAAATATGCAATCACATATAGGGTGTTCCATTGAAAATTACAAAGTTTTGTCGCATACCCAATAAACGGAGCACCCTGTATATTCAAAAATATTTTCAACTAATGCATATTAGAGTATCAAACAACTTTTTGCATCACCCTGTAAGGAGATATCGTCCGATATCACACTAAGTGGACACCCTGTATAATATCACAAGAGAAAACATTTTGTCAGCAAAATTTTCGAAAGGTATGAAAGTTTGTTACTTGGCAATTTCGCGAAAGACATTTTTGACAAAATCACGAGTCGTCAGGCGAGTGATTTTATCAAAAATGTCACGAGCGAAATAGACCTATATCTATTTTACCAGACAAAGAGGTAATAATACGAAAACTTTATTAGATAGAAAAAGACGCAGAACGCTTATTACGCAAGACGAGGCAAAACGTACCAAATTATGTTAGACTTACGTATAGCAATCCGTTCTTATTATTTGCACGGGATAAAAAAGGACAGAGGAAAACCGCGTGATATGCAACGTATTTGTCAATCAAAAACACAAACAATTGAAAATCGATCACTTGACAAGCTACGTCAAGTTGAATATCAAACATAATTTTATCCTTGTCAGACCACGGGCAATGAACAAGGACAAGGAGATGCCCAGCGTGCAAAAGGATTACTTCACACCTGTACTAGTTAGCCAATAAAAATGCATTGCCTCATGTTGCGCGCGCATACAGGTAAAAATAGATAGGTCTATTGCCGAGAAGCAAAAAAATTGAATAAAACCTTGAGAACAATTTTGCCTACACAATTTTTTCTCGAGTGGTATTCGTCATGACATTCACATAAGATTTTGAAAATAAATAGAATGCAAAAATATGAATAAAAACTTCAAATTAAAAATATCAGTTTGACAATGTCAAAAAATGGTCGCTGAAATACCATGTTGTTGGTATTGTCCAGGTTGCAATATTGTCAGCTGAATTCCGAATTTATTGCCGGTGTAATACAGTCTAGTGAAATAGTCAAAAATAATTTTTTTCTCCAAACGTCAAAAAAACGCCACTTTGTTAACCTCTGTCAAGATGTCAGAAATTTAATTTCTATGCTGGTAGGCAAATCCAGCAGGTTAACACCTGTCGAGGTGGTAGAAATTTAATTTCTACGCTGCTTGGCAACCCCAGCGGCAGCAAAAGTACTTTTAGTGCCGCTCGTACTTTTACTGCCGCTTAACCCCCGAGCTTACCCCATTTGTTTGGAGAAAAAATAGCGTGTTGCATACGGAGTAGAAGCACTTTTTTGTGCTTTAGCAGTATTGCAAGCCTCACTACGTTCGGCTCGCAAACCTACTGCTTCAGCACAAAAAAGTAAAGCTTCTACTCCTAATACAACAATATACTATTCTACACTCAATTTTGAATCTTTGTCTTGGCAGAGTCCTTTGTAGAGGCAACATGTTGTACAGTTTGGGAGCGATATGATATCATATTTTCAGATGTGTTGTTCACAGGCATTAACAGGTGCCTATCTAAGTTAATTCTAAAGTTTGTTTTTTTTTTAAAAGATAATTCCCCAAGTCAAAAATTTAGTAACTATGTTGGTAACACAAGCCTTTTCTACATAAAAAATTTGAAAGCTTTGACAATTTCACATTGTATTGCCAACATAATGTCATTTTGACTTTTATCTTTAAAAAAAAAAAACAGACTTTAGTTCTATAAGGCCCAGTTGTACAATCCAGGCTCAAACAGAGGTTCAGTTGAACTCTACTGGAACTTGAACCTTCCCATTTGAATTGCATTGCTGTCAAAAAATGTACACTTTGGCATGTTTCTGACAGCAATGCATTTCAAATGGGCAGGTTCAAGTACCAATAGAGTTCAACTGAACCTCTGTTTGAACCTGGATTGTACAATCTCGCCTAAGTGTGATTTACATATGATTTGCACTTAGTTTTGTGGATATAGGAACACGTTGTCAAGCAATATAGAGAACGCACGTCTGTTTTGGTTGAAAATAATTTCAATAATATAATTCTGAACCACATTTAGTGGTTTAAGTGAGTTCTGGTACAGACCACCCCATGCCACAATGTCATATCTTATCAGTGACTCAGCTAAGGCCTTTACACGTGTTTTGTTAAGTTATTGACATGTTGATCCCATTTCAATCGCTTATCAAACGTTACTCCCAAATACTTAATGCAGGCTACACCACTGATTCGCTCATTTAGCTTATCAATATAAATATCCTGAAAGTCAGGCCGAATTGCAGCCGTAATTGAGAATGCAATGTATTTAGTTTTGGTGATATTCAAGGTTAACTTGAAAGTGTCCAACCAATCCTTGACCTTATTTAGTCCCTCTACAGCAAATTTCGTAACTGATGGCCAAGACTTTCCTGAGAAAACCAACACTGTATCGTCAGAGTAGGAAATCACTGACCCACTATTTATCTTGATATCAGTTAATGAATTAATGTATGTTATAAAAAGAATGGGACCTAATACAGTACCTTGCGGTACACTAATTTTTATTGTCAGTGGGTCACTATTTATCACGCTATTTATATTCCCCATTTTAACAATCTGAGATCTGTTCCTGAGGTAGCTATCAAAAACCAACACGACACCCCTCACTCCATAAGATTACAATACCTCAAGAAGAGATTCATGAGGTACCGTGTCGAACGCCTTCGCCAAATCCAAAAAGACAGCCAAGCACTTGTCGCCATTGTCAAGACAGCTAGACATTTGTTCCGAATGTTTGCAAATCGCATCTGTGGTGCTCAGACCATTAGTAAAGCCGAATTGATGTTCTGATAAAATACTGTTTTGTTGTAAGAAACTCACCAATCGATCCTTGAGACACCTTTCGAATATCTTTGCGAAGGTGTTAATAAGTAACACTGATAGGGCGATAGTTGCTTATTTCTGTCCTGTCTCTAGATTTATGAATGGGGGTAACCACTGCAGTTTTAAAACTATTTGGAACTTTACCAGTACGAAATATTAAATTTATTATATGAACCAAGGGTGTAGTTAAGTGCCTATGGAAATATTTTGTTATCTTTGAGCTGATTCCATCAATTTCTAGAGCGCATTTAGTTTTTGGTGAGTTTACGTGTTTCATTATTTTCAACGAGTCCGTTGGTTTTAGAAACATAGAAGAAAGTACAGTTGATTCAATCATGGTCGGGGCAATTGGTGTAGTAATTTTCATACACATTTCAACGCCTACCTTCACAAAGTATCTATTACAGAAACAGGGCCGTAGCCAGGGGGGGGCATTGGGGGGCAATGCCCTATCTTTCAAATGATGATGCCCTACCTTTAAAGCACAACATGCGTTGAGGTTTCTCTAGGAAATTTAAGAGTAGATGAAAGCTCTGCTCCAACCGACATGAGAACCGTTCTAGAACGGTAATTTCCAGTCAATCAATTCATTTGTCAAGTAGGATAAACGTTCAATTTATTGAAAATTAGGTGGGAAATTGGAAATTACTGGTTCTGGAACGGTTCCCATGTCGGTTGAACCACAGCTAATGAATAGACCTGAAATCCAGTAAGTTGGTAGGTACCTATACAGTTATTTTATAAGTAATACAAGTACAAAAGGTCCTTCAAAAATTATTGCCTGAACGCGCCATTTTGTTTACTTGCCAGAGATGTTACTTATTGAAAAATTTGCCTCCGGCGCCATTACCCCTATTATGTTTACCTATAAAAAAATTAAGGGGCGGGGAAGTAGTGCATGCCCTATGTCAAATTTTTCATGCCCTATCACAAATTTGACTCTAGCTACGGCCCTGTACAGAAATCAGCCATATCCTTCTGGTTTCCGAAATTGATGTCATTATTCTTGATTTCAATGTTATCTTTACTTTTTTTATAGTTCTCGTAAGACGCCTCTTACACAATTTTATATATTTTCTCATGTCGTTGCCACTATTCTCTATTTTATCCTTATAAAAAACTTTTTTTTTTGTATTATTTTATAGAGATTACTAGCTAATGACCCGCTGCGTTGCCAGCGTGAAAATATATTTTGAAATAATACACTTTTTTTCAAATTTTGTTGTTGATTTTCTATTTAATTTTTTTTATTTTTTATCCGATACCAGAGTCGCTTGCCAGTGAGTTCAGTGACGCATTTTAAGCACTCCAGAGCTGTTCTAGAGCGCCCCGGGTTGTTTATAGGCGTTCCAGTGTATCAGAGTTTCGCGCAACCGAACTTTTTTTTAGCCGAATTCGATTAACCGGATTAGATCGATCTGGTTCAATTTAAGTGAACCACACTGTGTTCGATTGAGGCTGGATCAGTGCACTCTCATCAACAAAAAATGATCTAGATCAGAAGAAGTTCACTTAAATTGAACCCAAATCGATCTAATTTGAGTCAATCGAATTCAGCTTATATAGAGATACGTGGTATTAAATTCAAGATCGGTCCAGCCGTTCTCGAATTCAAAAAATAATAAAGCTACGTCGGTTGAATGGCAAGCCTTTCATACTGTCAAAAAAAAAGTTGGGCTATGTTGTTATGTAATGCGAATGAGTTTGTTTACAATTAAATTAATAATTAATTCAAAATTAATTTATTTTTCCAAGATGCGTAACCTATCCACAAACCTTCCTTAGGATGGCCATAACAATCTACCAAAGTTTCATCGTAATCGGATAAGTGGTGTAGGAGCGCATACCCGGATACCCCTGGAACTTTGATTTTTATATATATAGATTACGATATTCTGCAAATACTTTCTTATCATTCTCACTGAAATGTAGTAAAAGCCTCTTCTTCATGCCCCTCCTTTTGGTACAGTTGACAATCCTATTTGTGATCCAGGGTTTAATTTTTCTCCTCTCACTGATTTTGTATGATTTCTGCACCTTAGAGTCATTAAGAATACTACTCACTATATCTGAAAATTTCTGCGCGGCCATATCAACATCAAATTTAAAACACTGCTCCAGTCTTGACTGCCAAAAAGATAATAATCCAGTTTAAAAAAAGTATGTGTTTTGAGGATACGGTCAGAGGAATTATCTATGTGCAAGACATCAATGTTCAACATGATTGGGTAATGGTCTGTACTAGATGATCTCAATAAAAAAGAAAAATACTCTAGGTTTGCTCCAAGATATGGTCAAGAACTGAGCTGGTTTCTGATGTTACTCGTGTCAATCAATGGCAGATGAAAAACCAAAGTGGTTCATCATTGAGACATAACTGTGTTGACATCATTGTCATTTTCAGCACCTATATTAATATTTATATCTCCTAAAGTGTGTTTTTTTTTTAAAGATAATTCCCCAAGTCAAAAATTTAGTAACTATGTTGGCAGCACAGGCCTTTTCTACATAAAAAATTTGAAAGCATTGACAATTTTACATTGTATTGCCAACATAATGTCATTTTGACTTTTATCTTTAAAAAAAAAAACAGACTTTATAAATATCTCAATCTAATTTTTTTGGCGATCAGAAAAAAACCCTCTACATCCCTGATAAGCATGGCACACTCGAGGATGGGGACCTATACCTATACAGGGTGGGCCAATGGAAACTTTCCACCCCGATTTTTTGGATTTGGAATGAAAATCTAGAAAAACGCTCGGACACGTCGACTTTTGATTTGAGGGGGAACAATTTGTCAGTTTTTTTCATCCCCGTAGCTTCAACCCCCTAGCTGGGGGGAGAACAACCCCTCAAATTTGAATAGGCGATAAGGGTTGTGTCATACCTCTTTTTAAAGGTCTCTTTGAGTTCTTTATAACTCTAGAATTTTGTCTTATTTATTTCCATCCGTAACGGAATGACAGCTTGTCAAAATCTTGGAAATAGACCATTGTTTTAGTAGGAGTAGAAGCGATACTCTGCCAATGAAAAATATCAATTAAAGTTTATTATTAATATTAAATAAATTAATTATTAATAATAATAAAAAACTTTAATTGTATTTTTATTAAGGCAGGTAAGTATCGATTTTTTTCCTACTGAAACAATAGGCTATTTCCAAGATTTTGACAAGCTGTCATTTCGTTACAGATGGAAATAATAAGACGAAATTCTAGAGTCATATAGAACTCGATGAGACCTTTAAAAAGAGGTATGATACGACCCCTATCCCCTATTCAAATTTGGGGGGTTGTAGGGGGTTAAAGCTACGGGGATGAAAAAAACTGAAAAATGGTTCCTCCTCAAATCAAAAATCGACGTGTCCGAGCATTTTTTCAAATTTTCATTTGAAAGCCAAAAAATCAGGGTGGAAAGTTTCCATTGGCCCACCCTGTATATACAATAAATGGAAAGAGATACATTATGAACAACGAGATCTGCAATGCTCATAGAAACACCTAAGTAGAATAATTTTGAAACATTCACTTTGAAGTTCAACTTAGATTAAGGCTATGGTCCGAATATAACCAAACGTTAACCAAAGTAACCAAATCGGTTGACATATGGTTACTGAAAATTCCGGTTACTTGGGGAACACGAATATGAAATAAAAAAGAATTGACAGAAATTACAAATAAAACCAACAGAACCGACATCCGATAGCCGGTAACTATTTTGACATTTGGTTAATCAGATTTCAGGAAATCGAGGTCCAAAAGTAACCATTTTTTTGGGAACCAGTGTTATTTGATTACTTTCGGACCGCGAAACCACAACCCTGGTTATATTCGGACCACAGCCTTGTAGAAAACTGTACCATCAGATTTATTCAAGTCTGCTTATAATATAATATATCACGATATAACCATCAATATCAAACAATCGATCGTTAGTGACCTGCCAAGACTCAGATAATACAATAAAATTACAAAATTCTAGTTCGAAAGTTTCTAGGAACGCTAAAAGTTCATTAAAGTTTTTATTGATGCTACGAATGTTCAAATGTAGCACATTGATAAGTTTATTCTCTAAATTTTATTTTGTTTTTCAATAGCTCACAGTCTACGTTTTCCTCCTTGATATCACTATGAATTAGTTCATCTAGTATGTCAACTTCTCCCTGACTATGAGCCATTGGAATTACCATAATCTATTCTTCCATCCGATACATTTACCAAATATACGTGCGATGGACGAGAAAGGTCATTTGCAGAGTGTTCCGCGTCATACTTGTGCCTAATATTTCCTATTCGCACTGATGCAGCTACCACACTTTTTTTGGGATTTTGGACAGTCAACAACATGTTCTTCTGAGCAATATTCACACACGAGATTATTTTGACAGTTCTCAGCTTTATGATAATGCGCCTGACATTTAAAGCAGCGTGTGATTGATATATTCTCATAAATTGGATATCTCTCCCAGCCGATATACAATTTTTTGATAGCCATACATTTATGGTACAGTATTGGAGAACATTCTACAAACATGGAGCACAAATTATTTTTTCTAAAACGCTTCATGTATGTTACATGTAGTTCATCTATGAATTGATTCTGTTCCCTGAGGCACGTTTCCAGTTCCTTTTCAGTTAATTTTCCATCATACCCTGTAATTTTACAACGAGGCTTTCTTAGTTTAAAGATTTCAGCTTCATAATCTAATAATTTGGCATCCGCTTCCTTCTTGAGATTCTAAAAGTCTCCCCTGGTCTGGCATTTGATAATTACATCTCCATTTGCAGTGCTTCGAGTTCCCTTTATTGCAACTCTTATTTTGGATGGATTGATGTTCTTTCTGAGATCACTCTCAGTTCTTCCTGGATTTTGTTTTTGTTTGGGTCCAATTACTAGGCTCGGAACGTTACCTATATTTGGATTAGCTACAACAGCCTGCGGCAGTACTGAATGAAATACCACCATTCACTGCATTTGAACATTTTTCCAACTCTTCAATTTTCTTTTTCAACAAGTAGATTATTTCATCTTTACTAGTAATAATGATCATTTTGTCTTCAATAGTGTTTTGAAGCAGCGTAGAAGTCTCAAAGCATTTGCATTTCTTGCAATGAAATACCATTACTCGTTCTCTTAGTTGAAGCACCTTCACTTCTGAGGATGTGAGCCCAGCGCAAGTTTTACACAGTCGAACTCCACAACCATCACAGGAAAATGTCTCTTTAATAATCTTTACCCACATTACACTCCATGACCAATTATCTGAAGCGGCAACGTCGCGACACGAAACAGCTGATGGCATACTTTTGAAAGAAATTATACAAAAAAGAAACTTCACCCTTAAGCACACAGTCACCGCATACGTTACATGTCTTGTCTCATTCCTTTTTTATTTTAAAAAGACTGTAAAAAACACAATTTGATAACCATTCCTTAGCGAATATAAACAAAAACACGTCCAGCTTTGCCAGAGGTCCAGTGTTTTGTTTTGTTTTTTTTTCGTTTACTGTCAAAGTTGCCATAGGCTAAATAAGAAACAATCTTCCGGCTCTGTTATTCTTAAATTAACACTTTCCTGACTTTCCTCTCGCACGCGCCAATTCTAATTTTTTCGGAAGCACACAAAAAAATTAATTTGACGAGTCCAAGAGGAAAGTCAGGAAAGTTTAATTTGAGAATTATAATTAACAGGGCCAAAAGATTGTTTCCTATTTAGCCCAAGGCAACTTTGTGTTGCTCATTTGATCAATCTAATTACAAATTCTGGCGGTTCAGATAAAATGCTAAACTTTTGTATTTACACCTTTTGCAGCAGTAGTGGCAAAATATGGTGACTCACCCTGTACAGGGTGGTCCAAATTGGACACTTTCTTATGGAAACACCCTTTATTTTTAGAGATACAAAAAAATGAACCCCCCACTCTGAGGCTCAAATTACATGAAATCTTGATTGGTGCAAACCGCATTTTGATATCTTCAACCGTTTAGCCGCTAGAGGGCGATTCTCGATTTTGACCAATACTGTAAAGCCTCCATAACTTTTTGTTTATGAAAATAATTCATTTCCGTAAAGACCTTTTGGAAGCACTTTTTCAAGCAGAATTCAGTGACGTTCTCAGTTTTTTTCTGTCTGGCTTTGATTTCGAGATATTGACCAAAATTCGATAGGATTCAATAGGACACCCTATATATTAATAGTTCATTAGAAAGCTATGCTTTCGCTGATTTCAATGATATAAAGTTCGATAGGTTTACCTCTAACAGTTTTCGAGAAAAAAAATTATTTCGGTTTTTGTCATAAGAAACAATGTGTTAGAAAGAGACCTTTCTCAGTTTCCTTACAGAGATAAAGTCCTTTTCCAATACATTGTTTCTTATGACAAAAACCGGAATAATTTTTTTTCTCGAAAACTGTTAGAGATAAACTTATCGAACTTTATCATTGAAATCAGCGAAAGCATAGCTTTCTAATGAACTATTAATATATAGGGTGTCCTATTGGAAAAAATCGGATTTTGGTCAATATCTCGAAATCCAAGTCAGACAGAAAAAAACTGAGAACGTCACTGAATTCTGCTTAAAAAAGTGCTTCCAAAAGGTCTTTACGGAAATAAATTATTTTCATAAACAAAAAAGTTATGGAGGCTTTACAGTATTGCTCAAAATCGAGAATCGCCCTCTAGCGGCTAAACGGTTGAAGATATCAAAATGCGGTTTGCACCAATCAAGATTTCATGAAATTTGAGAGTGGGGGGTCCATTTTTTTCTATCTCTAAAAACAAAGGGTGTTTCCATAAGAAAGTGTCCAATTTGGCCCATCCTGTACATACAAGGGGTACCATTTGAAAAAATAAAGTTGAGAACGGTACAGTTTTTCAAACACCCTGTATAAAAAATTGGTGTGAAAAAATCTTCAGAAAAAAAATGAAAATCGACGTGTCCGAGCGTTTTTTTTGAAAAGGCCCCCATTTATTTATTATTGAATTTATTCCATTCCTTTAAAGTGATATACTTTTGGCTTTTTCTCTTGAAACATCAAAAGAGAATGTCGTCTTAAAAACCACAAAATTATTGAAATTTGTGCTAAAAGTGCGTTGTTTTTGCTTTCCGATGTCAATGGTTGAATTAGTTAAATATTGGAAAAATCCGAGGAAAAATCATACTGACTTTTTTGATCAGAGACATTATCGACTCGTTTTTAAAAATTGTGACATCAATTATTGGTGACCTTATTTTGAGTAATACTGTTAAGCTTTATATCTTTTTTAATGAAAATAATTGCTTTTTGTATAAACAGAGGTAAAAACTATCTAGAGGAACTTTCAAGTAGTTTTTTGGTATAGTTGAAATCACGATAGAAAGTGAAGTTGACAGTTCGCGTTGACATTTCTAGTAACTTTTTCTTCAGGTCGCCAGCATGTGTTAGCGCTTCGATTCCGTCAGCTGGGATAAACGACAGGGTCGTATTTAGAAAAGTGATATACATTTCAGAATGAAAATTTATTTATTGTTTCTATAAAGGAGGTTAAGTTATTAAAATCCAAAAATCCAAAAATTAGAATTCAAAGTAAACACTTATAAAAAGAGTAAACACTTAAATCCAAACTAAAACCAGGTTTGAAACGCAACACCGAAACACGAAGGCACGACGGAACACTACATAAAAAACCAAAAAACCAATAGACCTAAAGTTTATTTCACGAAACGAGATAATGAAAGTAAACAAATTTTGACAGGTAAGTCGAATTTTATTGGCTAGAAAAGGATTATACTCCGCCCTGGGCAGGACCGTCTTAGGTTGTTTTGTATTTCTCTTCTCTGAATACATTTCCGAACGAATTCTTCAGCGGAATCTGTTGAATTTGATTATTTTTGCAGTCCTACTATCTCGTTTTGTGGAATGAACTTTATCTATTTTACCAGACAAAGAGGTAATAATATGAAAACTTCATTAGATAAAAAAAGACACAGAACGCTCATTGCGCAAGACGAGGCAAAACGTACCAAATTATATTAGACTTACATATAGCAATCCGTTTTTCTTATCCGTCTTTCTTATTGGGATAAAAAAGGAAGGAGAAAGGCCGCGTGTTGTGCAACGTATTTGTCAATGAAAATTTCAAACAACTTTTGAATGTCACTTGTCAAGCTATGTCAAGTTGAATATCAATCGTACTTTTATTCTTGTCAAACCACGGGCAATGAACAAGGATAAGGAGATGCCCAGCATGCAAAACGAACACCTCACACCTGTACCAGTTAGCCAATAGAAAGTAGAAAGGCAGTGCCTCGCGTTGCACGCGCATACCAGGTAAAAATAGATAGGTCTATTGCCAATATTAATAAATCAAAAAATAATGCAGAAAACAGCAAAAAAACTGAAACGATTTGACACAAAAATTCGAAATTCAAAGACCCGAACATAGATAAGGGATACAAAACTCTCTCGAACCTATATTATAGGTAGATAGGCAACTCAATACAAACATTTTGTTCCTGATTACAGCGCCCTCTCGCGTGTGTAGTCAACAACTTGAGAGCGCGGAAAGCCCTCCTTTTTAAATTTAATTTTTTTTTCTTTAGGATCCGTTTATCAATAATAGGTACCTACAATGAGTAAGATTTTTTTATTGTAGGTAAACGTTTTGCAGGCATAAAATGAACACCTAAGAATAGGGCTGCCATCCGTCCGGATTTTCCCGGATTTGTCCTAGTTTTAAAGGCGTCCGGGGACGTCCGGGGGGATTTTTTGAAGTTATCCGTGTTTTACGCTTTACGGCATCTTGAAAAAAATCACGAATAACTCGGCGAAATTGACAAGAATCATGAAAATCGTCAATCGACATCATCAGTTTTATTTAGCCCGCGTGTGCGCGACTCAAGTTTCACGTTCACGTGTCGTTAGTCATGTTCGGAGCTCGGTGAAAGCTATAAAAAACCCCAAAAAAAATGATTTTTTTGTGAAAATAATGAGTGGTTCTCGAAGGCTTGGAATAAACTTTTTTGTGCGTGGCACCCAAAAAAATCTTTTGCCTCCGGCGATGCCTAAGGTGGGCTACCCTTTAGTGGTGTCCGGGGTGGCAAAACGCTTTAGTGCAACACGTAGTTTCTTATAAGCTGCATTCCTAATATTGTAGTTAGCCTTTTTGGACCGAATTCAATATAAAAATATGCGGATTATATTAGTTTTCAAGAAAAATCTATAAATTAGAGGGGTACTATTTCAAGGTGCGAAGCTGGTTTTGATAGGGCAATCCTATCAATATGGCGGCCTAGGTCAACAGTGAAATTCGCGCTATAAGGATTTTTAGGCGCTTCTGCTTTTCTAAATTAAATACATGCAAGGACTAGTATGCATTACGTGGACGGGTTAGGGCTCGGAATTTTTAAAATTAAAGTTTTCGAATAGTCGTTTGGTATTTTATTCGAATAGTTGAATAATTCGAATAGTCGAATATTCGAATACCTATTCGAATAGTCGAATAATCGAATAGTCGAATATTCGACTATTCGAACAGTCGAATATTCGAATAGTCGAATACTCAAATATTCGACTATTCGAACAGTCAAATATTCGAATAGTCGAATATTCGAATATGTAGTCAAAAAGTCGAATATTCGAATAGTCAAATATTGATAGAGGGCCTAATTAAGAGAGCAAAATGGGACTTTAAAAATTACGTTTTTTGACTAACAATCATTCTTGATAAAAGTTTCTACTTCCCGCAAAAGAACGTTCTACGACTAAGCGTTGATTGGACGAAGCGAATTTTTGAATTTTATGCAGAGTTGCAGAGTATTGCAGAGTCAGAAAAACTTAAATAATTTAGATGTTTTCTAAATGGCAAATTCACAGAGGGTTAAATTTACATTACGAACAAAAATGCATTGTATTTATTGAATGCTGATTTTCACCGAAAACACGTCGTATATGCCGCGTGTGGCTAAATTCAGCTGGTGTAAGCACCGTGGTGGAATGGTAGAACAAGCAGTGTTGTTAAATTAAACAGGGTTGTACAAGCTGTGGTTTGGCATTGGCATTAGTGAATTTTAATCACCGCATCCGTGGCGGTGCACCATTTTGGTGATTTTAGCAACACGCGGATTGTATCATTCAAATTCAAATATTGAAACAATTGAAATTTTAAATTGAATATATATTCAAATCAAAAAGTGAGTAATTGCATTGTTAAATAGTCCAATATTCGAATAATTGAATAAATGAATAATCGAATATTCGAATAGTCGAATATTCGAATAATGGAATATTCGAATAGTCGAATATTCGAATAATCGAATATTCGAATAGTCGAATATTCGAATAGTCGAATATTCGAGTAGTCGAATATTCGAATAGTCGAATTTGCTAACTAACAAAAAAGTCGAATTTAGAATAGTCGAATAGTCGAATATTCGAATTATTCGAATACAATTCCGAGCCCTAGGACGGGTTAGTTTGGGCTAGTTTGCGGTTCTGGTGAACATTAGGACCCACAGAATCTAACAATTTTTGAATATGCAATAGAAATATTATTGTATTTTGGACTTATTAAAACAAAAAAAACGATGGATGAACTGAGATTGTTGCCAATATTTGTTGATGAAAAATGCTTCAAAATGATGATTTGTTTCTATACGGTGAGAAATATTTAAATTTAATAAATTCAAAGACGATAAGTTGCTCGATTATTTCAGTAGTCCCAGAAGGTAACTCGAATGATAGTTTTTTAATATATAGAAATTGTTCTAGTATGTTGAATTTTTGCATGTAGAGCGATATTAAGCTAATAAGAACAGATATTATTCATTGATCTGTGTTAAAGGTTGAGAAGAGGATCACTATCCATTTGTGTATTTTTTTTTTCACTTACCTATGTATTTATACATATTTCGATAAAATTGTTTTCTTTTTTTTGATTTTTCTTTTGTTGTTATTATTGGAAGATTTATAGATTTATGTGAATAAAGTTAAGTTGGTTTATGGTTAATTTTCCTTCAATGAAACGCTTTATTTAAAAAAATTATATATGCGAAGTGGAAATAATTAACGAGTCTTCAAATTCACGTTAATGGAAAAACTTGGCAACATTCTAAGTACCTAGTAGTGTTAGTGGAGTTTTAGCATTGAAATGTTGTGTAAATGGCTTGTTTTATTATTCTTTTTGATGCGTTTCCTCCTTTCAAAATTGCGTTATCCAGCGATTTTTTTCTTTTAAACTGTTCTATACTAATAGAGGTTTTCTCTAAAAAAAAAAAATAAAAGTGAAATTCTGTGGGTCCTTATGTTCACCAGACCCCTAGTTTGCATATTTTTGGTTAGTTTTTTTACAGTTCATTTAATACTGGTTTTACTGGACTACTGGTTTTATAACAAAGCGCGCGAAGCGCGCTGTTGTTTTCTTAAATTCAATACATGCAAGGACTAGTACGCATTACATGGACGGGTTAGTTTGGGTTAGTTTGCATACTTTTGGTTAGTTTGGGTTACAGTTCGTTCAATATTTACTGGTTATAAGTGTACTGATTAAAAGCAAAGCGCGCGAAACGCGTTTTTGTTTTTCTTAATTCAATATTAACTTACAAGGACTAGTACGCATTACGTGGACGAGTTATTTTGGGTTAGATGGCATATTTTTGGTTAGTTTCGTTATAGTTGGTTTTACTGGTTATAAGTGTACTGATTGACAACACAGTTTACATGGACGGGTTAGTTTGCATATTTTTGGTTAGTTTCGTTACAGTTCGTAAAACCTAGAAATAATTTAAACCTAAAATAATTTAAATTAACCCAAAAAAATTGCTTGTCTATTGCCGCCATATTGTTTTCTTTTGCCGGTTGGGTTGTCAATGTCATTCTTGCGGCGGTTCAATAACAAGTCTCTATTCTTATTATTCTGCCGCGGTGTAATGGTAAAATAGGAATAGGGTTTTTTTATAAAATTGTGAATTTCGCTTACCACGGCAAAAAACGTCAATATCCGCACTTAAATTGATACAAAACCAACCATATAGAGGATATATCAACTAATTTTTATAGAAAATTTGTTAATTTTTGTTACACTAAAGCGTTTTACACCCGTGTCCGGATTTGAGGGGTTAGAATCCGGGGTTTTTGTAAAAATTGTCCTGGGTAACAAATTTCATAAATGGCAGCCCTACCTAAGAAGAAAGAAAGTTACAGTGGTAAAATTACAGGAGATCCCGATTTTGGTATAATGTAGGGATTGAAACATACCTGTTCATCATTTTTCGGAATTTGATGAATTTTTACTCTGTTCCCTCGGTTTTCACACATTGCCACACAACAAGATAAAACCATTTTGCTTTGAACGGAGAAAATTTTCAATCTCTGATTCAAGTTATTGAATAAAAATGGAACATGTCAAAATTTGTCAAAATATCGGGTCTTCAAAAAAAAAACCAATCAAAGATTGCTTTGGTTACGAAAACGTACGTCGGATTATTGTTTCTTTATTGGCCAGAATTTTTGACATGACATTTTGACATTAAATTTCATTGACTGACATTGTCAAAATTAAAGAAAAATATTTCTAAGACGTACGTTTAAAAAACCATAGCAATCTTTGATTGTTTTTTTTTTTGAAGACCCGATATAATGTAAAAGTAAAAGTGAAGCGACGCTGCCACATGTCAAAAGCATGGGATATTTGTTTTGAAAAATAAATATAATTTCAAATCGTACTACTAGCAATTATATGTTAGCGAGGTAAACGACAATTTTTTCCTATTGTTGGAAGCTTTTTAAAACAAATAAAGAATAATCTGGACTTTTTATGTATAAATCTGACAACAGCATTGGACGACAGCGCCTCTGCCGTCTGTAGTCGCAAGCTTTTAGCGGAGCAAATTGCGCCGTAAGAGTTGCACATGCATGGACCCGAATCTGATATTTTTATATGTCAAATCCAAATGTCATGTATTATTACTTAACAAAAAAAAAAAGACAGATCTGGGGATTTTATTTACTTTCAATTGGTGAAAATAACGGTCAAAATTCAAACTCTATTGTAAATTCAACTATATTTGGCCCCGATTTCAAGATATTGACCAAAGTTCGCTTTTTATTAGAATACCCTAATAATAATAATACAAGTATTAATTATTGATTGAGTCTTTAGAATCATTTAAGCAGGTAGATGCAGTTTATACCGATTTCAGAAAAGCAATTGATACTGTCATTCATGGAACCTTAATCAATAAGCTTAGAGCTGCAGGTATTTTTGGAAGCATGTTGAACTGGGTTGAGGATTATCTTTGTAATAGACATCAGATTGTTAAACTGAAAAATGTTTGCTCCAGGGAAATTTTAGTTACATCTAGTGTTCCACAGGGAAGCCATTTGTCTCCATTATTATTCAATATTTTTATTAATGATATACGAAAATATATTAAATACCCAGAGTCTCTTTCTTACGCGGATGACTTGAAATTTTTCAAAAATATTACCTCGGTAGAAGATTGGCATGCAACTTAACATTACCAAATGTAAAATAATAACATTTTCTAGGAAGAAAAATTTGATAAATTTTGAATACAAGGCTAACTCTGTGCCCTTGGAAAAAGTAGATACTATAAAGGATCTAGGGGTAATTTTTGATCAGGAACTTACATTTACCGACCACATAGATATATAACCGAGTATATAACTAACAAAGCATTGAAAACATTGGGA
The DNA here is from genome assembly GCA_917834065.1 of Ceutorhynchus assimilis. NCBI lineage: Eukaryota > Metazoa > Arthropoda > Insecta > Coleoptera > Curculionidae > Ceutorhynchus > Ceutorhynchus assimilis. Next base: position 29,236,582 of record OU892278.1, on the reverse strand, counting down.
TTTTTAAAGAGAACGCTAAGGGATTTTTCTGATTTATCATGTTTCAAAGCTTTATATTGTGCTTACATCCGTTCTACGCTGGAATATGCATCCCAAGTTTGGTCACCTTGCTACAATATTCACATTAATCGGTTAGAGAGAGTACAACGTCAGTTTTTGAGGTTCTGTGCCTATAAAATGTCTATACCATCGGATCACATTATTTATTCGGATATTCAAAAACACCTATTTAGATTTCGATGTTCCTGTTTGCATTTGACTGTAGGTAATTCTGTATATCATTTATAAATTGAACTTTGGAAATAGGTGGGGAGAGTATGAAGGATTAAATTCATTTTTTATGTATATAATTACCCCATCATTTTGATTGAATTTTGCATCATTGTAAAAAATAGCATACCCATCAAGGTTACAATTATCAATTGATTGGATTTGGAATGTTTCACTAAGAACTATTACATCTACCGTTGACAAATCAAAACTTCTAATCAGAAGCAGTAAACTATCCATGTTTCTATTTACACTATTTACACTTCTGATATTAATATGCAAAACACTTATCAGTTTTTTTTTACTATTTAATTGATTATGCAGTTCTTCACTATCCACTAGTTTTCCTGTATGTGTCCGACTATCCAGGTTTATTATATCTAAAACTTCTTCATTCTGCAGCAGGACCATTATGATGAACCATAATAATCAATACGGCTTCTCATTATTTTTAAATAGTAGTTAGTGGTTGGACAGCTAGCATCGAATGCCACATGATTTGTATCATATTTTGTGTTGTACTGGTTATTTGCGGAAATACAGTTTCCACAAGCCTTCTCTTGTCTTGAACATTCCTTGATATCATGCTCACCAGAACAGTTTCCACATACTTGAGTCGCATTGCATGTGCTACCTTTATGGCGATAGCCCTGACAGTTATAGCATCTGGTTATATTAAGGTCTTCATAAACAGAAAATCTTTCCCAATCAATGCAGATTTTACTAGCATCAATCATTTTTTTTTTTTTTTTTTTTTTTAACAATCCTTTATTCAAGCTTTATTGTACATAAATTTTACAAATAAATAGCATTCCATATTTTTCTTGCTTGAGTTAAAGGTAATCTCCTAAACAGTGCAAAAAGCACTGGTATCGGAATATTAAGTACTTTAACAAGGTGTTCGTTAATCTTAAATCTTAAATAGTAATCCATCACCTACTTACATAATAATTAACAAAGCAAAATATAGTGTATTGTTCACTTAAAGTAATTTTTTACATTCTTTACGAACCTATTTTTTGACTTTTCGTCTTTTAACCTTGTAGGAAGGGAATTGAAAGTTCTTGATGCCTCACTAATGGGATTTCGAAGTGCAATATTTGTTCTTACATTAGCCAGGTGGATGTCATTGCTATTTCTCAAGTTATAGTTATGAATCTGATTTGAGTGAATAATGGGTGTATTACATTTTAGTTTATTATTAATAATTGTATGCATTAATTTTGACTGCTCGATACTGAGGATCTGATTTAATGATTGCAGACCTAGCATTTCATATAACTCTTTAGTATGAGTGCGATAGTCAAGATTAAACAGTGTTTTAAGTATTTTATTCTGCAGAGTCTTGGTTTTTTCGAAATATGATATGCTGCAAGTACCCCATACTGGGATAAGGTATCTCATGACTGACAAAAAATATGCATTATAAATTTTATATTTAGCATTATTGCTTAAAAAATGTCTGCATCTACAAACAGCACCCATAAAAGAAACCAACTTATTTTTTATATGTTCAATATGTTCTGCCCATGTGAGGTTTTCATCAAGCACTAGCCCCAAATATTTAATACTGTCAACTCTCTGTAATTCTGAGTCTTTTATACTTATAATTATATTATTTACATGTTTATTTTTTTGTTTAAGTACCATATATTTTGTTTTTTCTATATTTAGCATTAATTTGTTATCTAACAGCCAATCATAATATCTATCCAAATCACCATTCGCTAATTCGACTAGATTATTCTGATCACTATCCGCATAAACCAGGACTGTATCGTCTGCAAAGGTGTAATACTGTCCGCTCAAACCTGCAAGTCTTAAGCTCAATACAAACAATGTGTAGAGGAGTGGACCCAGGACTGAACCCTGGGGAACTCCACAGTTATTTTTTATGACTGGACTTCTTTCATTGTTCAAATCTATATATTGTTGCCGATCTTGCAAGTACGTCTTAAGAAGCCGCAACATTACACCTCTGAAGCCCATGAGTCGCAACTTGTTCAACAACAGTTCATGGCTTACAACATCAAATGCCTTGCGCAGATCTATGAACACAGCTATTATTATATGTCCCTCATCAAGTTTAGTTGATACATGGTTTATGAGATCGAAAGCAGCACTTAGAGTGCTACTGTTTTCCTGAAAACCATATTGGAATGGATCATGACCGACATATTTGGTTATAAAAGATAGCATTCTTGATTTAATAGCAGACTCCACAATTTTCGAAAATACACTTATCAAGGATATGGGTCTATAATTGTTCATTAGCTTTTTTGAACCAGATTTGTAAATAGGACAAATTTTAGCAATTTTTAATTCTGTAGGAAACTCTCCAGTTTCAAGTACTTTGTTTACTAACTTAACGATTAATTTAATTATAGAATTTTTAAGGGTTAGGAGATCTTTGACTAATATGTTATCATGGCCTGCAGCTGCGTCATGCTTAAGAGTAAGAAGTATCTTTTCAATTTCTTCCTCATTAATTGTAGATAAAAATAAACTATTATTACTGTATACTTCAGGAAAAGTCATGTTGCTATTTACATAATTTTTTTCAGTCTCTACATCCCTGATAATATTGGACCCTATTTGTGAAAAATATGAGTTGAGAGAAGTTACAATGTCTTTGGTATTTGTTATGATACTTCCATCTATTTCCAATTCTTCAGTGAAACTTTCTTTTGAATTGCCTGTTATAAAGGAGTTAATGATGTTCCACTGTTTTCTTGCATCATTTCCAGCCCTTTCCCATTTATTTTTGAAGTGCTGATTCTTAAGTGACTTTATTTTATTGTTGACATTGTTTTTTAGTCTTTTAAAGGAGAGAAAATTTAGAATATTATTTGGGTTTTGTTTATATTTTTTAAAAGCTTGGTTTTTTTCTTTTATTAATTGAAGTACTTCGTTATTTATCCATTCATTACCTTCATGACATTTAATTTGTATTATTGACTGTGATGCTTGTTTTGATTTATTTATAATATTTATTAGTTTCTGAAAAGAGTTTATATTAGAATTAACAAGATTTTCTTGAAAACTGCTTTTAAATTTTTCTGAGTTTAAGATACATTTTTGGTAAGTTACCTTTTTTTTAAATTTTTTTACTGTTTTTTTTATTTCTAGATTTAATTCCCTATGATCTGATAATGGACTATCATCTACCCTAACACTACATCTATATTTTATTGCCGAAGAGCAAATCACATGATCTATTAGAGTGGCTGTGGTATCAGTCGCTCTAGTTGCCTGGCCTATCTCTATCTTATTAACTATTGCGAAACCATTTAAAGCTATTAAATTTTTGTATTCTTTGGTTATATTACAGTTATCTAGTAAGTTAATATTTATGTCGCCGATTACAATGTGATTTCTGTGTTGGTTACGTAATAAAGCTTCAAATTCCTGCAGAAAGTCATTGACCTGGTATGAAGGTGGTCGATAAACAACGCTAAGATTTAAAGTATTGTCTATGTTTATACATATCCAATTATGTTGCTTACCGAAACTACAGCTTATTTCCCTATATTTAATTGACTTCTTAATGTAGATCACTGTGCCTCCACCTCTTGAATCCCTACATGAATGAGTCGCATTATAGCCCTTGATGTTGTATAACGGTGTTTCACTTTTGTAAAGCCACGTCTCCACTAGCACCAGAACATCAGATTTGACACCACATTGCAGCTCATCTATTTTGTTTCTTAAGCTTTGAATGTTTATAAATTTTATGCTAAGTTTTTTGTTGTTTTGATTATTTAGTTTTTTAGATCGGTCTCATCCTCGATCAATTCCGTTCTGCTTGTATCATTTTTACGTAGTAAAATTTTTCCGTTGCTTGTCCACAAGAATTTATAATCATTATCCTTCTGGTATCGTTTTGCTGATTTAAATAGTTCCAAGTTATTTCTCGTGAGATCATGATTGATGTAGATTTGCTTGTTGTCAGTACCCAAATTTAGGTCTGTAGTAGTAAGTTTTTTCTGTTTTTTTGCTACCATCCAGTTTCTTTTGTCCTCTGCATTTTTAAAAACAACTCTTATCGGTATAACCTTGGCGTCCTGTTTAGGATTCCCTAACCTGTACGCATTTTCAATGTTGGCTTGCACTCCCAGAGTAGCGGCCAAATTGTCAACCATTGTTTTAATATTTTCTGATTTATTGTAGGGTATTCCTTGAATTACGATGTTGTTGTTTAATGCAGATTGTTCTTGGTTATTCAATTGTTTTTTTATGCCATGTATTTCGTTTGATAGATCTGCGTTAATCTTCAGTTGCTCCTCGTATCTGGCAAATAGTTTATTATATTTTTCGTCCATCTCCATTAGTTTTGCCATGATGTCCGCGTTGGTATAGTTATCTTTAATTTGGGTTGTTTTCCCAATGTTCTTTTCCTTTATTGAGCATTTTTGACAGAACCAGGGGTCTTTCGACTTTTCTAGCCTTATGTATGCTGTTTTGCTTAAATTCAAACAAATTCTGTGTGACCAATTTTTTAAAAAAAAGATTTACTAAATAATTCCGGTGAACATTCCCCAAAAACTGTTGACTGGTTTTTGGAATTGTTCTTTTTCACATATGTTATTTTGAGTTTATCGTTCTGCTTTATCCAGTTATTTTGAACCATTATTGACTCTTCAATCTCTTCTGCTGACTTGTTACCAGTGTAACCTACTATTTTGATCCGTGGCATCCTCAATTTTGGAGTCTCTATAACATATTGGCCCTTAAGTTGTTTTTCAGCCTCGTTTTTAAATAGCTCTATGTCTTGCTTGGTGGTGCATTTCACAATAACATTTCCATGGTTAGCTTCTTTTAAATTTTTTATTCCCACCTTCAGCTGGACAGGGTTTATTCTTGTTTGTAACTCATTTTTTGTTTTCTCGGAGCTTTGTTTAGCTTAAGGTTTTATAATTAGAGTAGGTGTACTATAGTTAATTTGTACACGTTGTGCGTTGTCAATTCTTCCTTCTTTCCTCAATATTTGTGCGTATGTTTCTCCTTGTTGGGTGCCCCTATTCTTAATACTACTTTTCAATTCTTGAATTTCATCCCTCAAATCATCTATCATTTTGATCATTGATATTTTTTGCATTTCTCACAAATAAGCATCAAGACGCGCTTTTGCAGGGGCATAACTTTGGTTTCTGATCCTCCTAACAATGCACAGGTTCTGTGCATTCTGCCCAGGCAGCAATCACATTCAAAGCAGTCATCAGAAATACTTTTTTCACATTTTACACAAATAATTTCCTCGGGGTCATCATCCATAATATAGACAAGTTTTTATTGGTATAATACAACAGTAGTTTTTATATCTTTAAAAATATTTCACCAAATGTTTTTATCAGTCCCCTTTTTTTAGGTCGAGATTTAAATTTGAATGAAGGTTTTTATTGCACATTAACACAATTATATTAGACGCTTATTTCAAATTTCTATTTAATCTTCTGGGAAATTTGTTTTTCTAACCTGATTTTCCTATAGAGGACACTCCATTCTACATTTTCTTCAAAAACCACAAATTTTTGCACAGTTTTTACCACTTTAAATTTAAAATTTCTTAGGAGCAAAATAAGCCGTGTATTCTATACCACTCACAAGATTATATATTATTATTATTATTATTATTATTATTATTATTATTGATTGGCTAGTTCTGTTTGTGCTGATTTTGATAATGTGAACATTATTATTAAAATTAAATGAGGATTTGGACCTTTACTTCAAATGGTTGTCCTATAATAGACTAACGGTGAATGTGACCAAAACAGTTTATATGGTCGTCAATCAAAAAGGCAAAGAAAAATGCAATCCTGTACTGAAGCTAAATACCAAAGTGCTGCTAGAAGTGACAAAGTATAAATATCGGGTCTTCAAAAAAAAAAACCAATCGAAGATTGCTTTGATTACGAAAACGTATGTCGCATTATTGTTTCTTTATTGGTCAGGATTTTTGACATGACATTTTGACATTAAACTTCATTGACAAAATTAAAGAGAAATATAGCTAAGACATACTTTCAAAAAACCATAGCAATCTTTGATTGGTTTTTTTTTTTTGAAGACCCGATATCTTGGACTAACAATAACAAATAAATTAACCTGGAATGAACATATAGACAGTATTATAAAAAAGGTAGCGCCGATTATAGGACTAATAAAAAGGTGTTCTCATCAACTTAACAACAAAACCAAGCATATGCTATACAGGGTGGTCCATTTAACTTGAGACAGTCTAATATCTCGAAAACGGTGCGTTTTTGAAAAAAAAAGTTCAAATAAAAGTTACATGGTATCATGTAGGAAACAAAATGGCGGTACTGATTTTTGACTTTGACAACGTTTTCAAGGTTATTTCAAGGTCAACTCTTTTTTTCCAATGGAAATATATTTTTTTATTACAGAATCTTATTCTACAGAAAAAAACAAGTAACTTTTACTTGAAGCATTTTTCGATCCGGTTTCAATTTAAGCTGATAAAAAAGAACGAATATTTTTTTTGTTTTCTCCTCACAAAATCGAACAGTAGAGAAAGGTTACCAAAAATACCTCAAAAACTATAACAATTGATCAAAATGATGATCGCCAACTTCAACACACTTGTCAATTCACTTTAAAAATCAAACACACAGTTTATCAAGAGGTTCCCACAACACCGGATAATATGATGGAACACATAAGAAATGCTTAGAGCTGTCGGTAAAGAAACTGTAATTTGGTGCCATGAAAGCTTTTTACAGCGAATTAACAAGTGTGTTGAAGTTGGCGGTCGTCAATTTGATCAATTGTTATATTTTTTGAGGTATTTTTGGTAACCTTTCTCTACTTTTCGATTTTGTGAGGAGAAAAAAAAAATTATTCGTTCTTTTTTATCAGCTTAAATTGAAACCGGATCGAAAAATGCTTTAAGTGAAAGTTACTTGTTTTTTCCTGTAGAATAAGATTCTGTAATAAAAAAATATATTTCCATTGAAAAAAAAGAGTTGACCTTGAAATAACCTTGAAAACGTTGTCAAAGTCAAAAATCAGTACAGCCATTTTGTTTCCTACATGATACCATGTAACTTTTATTTGAACTTTTTTTTTCAAAAACGCACCGTTTTCGAGATATTAGACTGTCTCAAGTTAAATGGACCACCCTGTATAATAGTTTCATAGAACGTTATGGAATATGTTTTTGGGGTTCTTGTGCTAAACAGCTAATGCATACAGTATTCATTTTGCAAAAAAGAGCAATCAGATACATGAACAGGGCCAATTTGAGAGATTCATGCAAACCGCTTTTTGTTGCTAACAATATTTTAACATTACCATCTTTGTTTATTCTTGAAACAGTATCTCTAATTCATAAAAAGTATAGAAACACATTGAACCAACAAGGTTCGTCATCTTATGCCACCAGGCAAACATATAAAATGTTGTTACCTGTTCCCAGAACCTCCCAAGTACATGACTCTATTGTTTTTAATGGACGTCAACTCTTCAACCATTTGCCTGTCAGTATTAGAGAGATTTATGAGGAAAGGAGATTTAGGAGGGAGGTAAAAAAGTTGCTCGTTGCGAGGGCCTATTATGATATACAAGAATACTTCAATGAAAGATTTTAACCATGATTTAAGCAAAAAAAGGTGTGCTTATGGATACTTTTTACTGTTCTGTGTGCTGTGTGTTTTTTTTTACTATGACGTTAAATTGTAAATGTACTGCTTTATTTTTAAATGTAAGATTTTGTATTATTTTATTAACTGTTTACTGTTTGTGTTTCAATTTTATAATTATGCAATTTAATGATTCATATATATTTAGACTACGTAAACCAAGTCATATAAGTACACTTTATTCTATTTTTGATTTTGTAGGTTCTGAATTTATTCATTTATTTTTTTTATTTTATTACGTACCTTTTTCAGCTTTGTTTACAACATTACTTTGTTTAAAACAATAAAGCATATTTTGATTTGATTTGATTTGAACCTCACTTTAGATATCTTTTACCCTGTTGGGGAAATGCAAGCAAACACCTTTTAACAAAACTACAACAAGTCCAAAATAAGGCTATAAAATCACTTTTTCCTATGGAATATTGCACACCCAGTGAAACCATATACAAAGAATATCCGTTTTTAACAATAGTAACAAAAAATTTTTGAACAAGTCAAGCTTATTTATTGTAAGAAATTCGAAGAGCGAATTATTTATTGTGTCCAAAACAAGCTTATTAAAAGCAATTATCAGTTGAAGCATGGTAAAGTCTGTCATGAACATAATACTCGAACGAAGGACTTTCTTAGAAACAGCTACGCCAGAACAAAAAAGGGCCAAGATTCTCCACTTTATCAAAGCATACAAGCAACAAATGTGATACCAAAGACTATTCTAGACTTAAAACTTCCAAAAATGTGTCATAACCATAAGAATCGAGTTAAGAATTATCTGAGGAATTATCTAAGACAGACTCAAACAGATATATCTAAGTATTTTATAAGAATTTAACTTATGCCAAAATGATTTAGCTCAATAATGTTATTTTTTTCCCATTTATCATGTAGAATTTATTTTTTGTTATTTTGTCTGTAAATTTACTATCCTAGGCCTCGGTGCCAGTATTCTTTGTATACTGATTTGAGGTCAGAAATAAATGATTTAAAAAAAAAAAAACTACTTGCATTGATAGTTATTTATGTATCAAGGGTACTAAGTAGATGATTATGCCCTGAGGGCGACAGCCTTACAAAGCCGAGGGCCTCTGGCCTGAGGGTTCGTAAGTCGCCCGAGGGTATATATCTATTAGTACCCGTGGTGCATACAAACTTTTATGTCATACCAGGGGGACTTTATTTGAAATCGATGCAACTTTGCGTACACGCAAACGACGTCGTTTGCGGCGTAATTGTCAACCTGATGTTTAGAATGGTACATTATGCCCGCGCGGGCCAGAATGTGTACTTTATCCCGCACGGGCATAAAGTGATGAATTATGTAGATGGTATCTAAGGTATAAAAAAACAATAATGTATGTACTGGTACGACATAAATATTTTTATTTACGACTGACATATAATGTAAGTATTATATTTGTGCTTTTGGCAGTTTAATGACATCTATTATTCCCTCAGGGATTAATGGTCATTAATCCCGCTTGCACACCAATCACAAAATGTTTCGAATTAAATAAGTAGGTAGTACCATGGAAACAGTATAGAACAAAGTCAGTGTCAGTGTCAAACGCGTAGTGCTTGTGTATTTGTATTGAGATGGATGAACAAAGAGAGTTTTTGGAAAGAAAATTTCAAATAAATCAATTTGTCGTAAATAAAGTAGAGTATACTACTCGCAATAATGGCTATTATTCCCTCGGAATGTTACTCCCTCGCCGCTAACGCGGCTCAGTTCGTAAATATACCTCGGGAATAATAGCTATCATTATTGACTCGTGGTATTTCAATTTCAATTTTTTTTTTTTTTTTTTTTTTCCCTCCAGGGATTAATGACGAGTAGCGGGATTAATGGTCATTATTCCACAAACGTGTAGTGCTTGTGGATTTGTATTGAAAATTATGAGACGGATGAAATTTGTTCATTGAAAATCTCAAATAAATTAATTTGTCGTAAATAAAGTAGAGTATACTACTCGCAATAATGGCTATTATTCCCTGGGAATGTTACTCCCTTGCCGCTAACGCGGCTCAGTTCGTAATAATCCTCGGGAATAATAGCTATCATTATTGACTCGTGGTATAATCTACTATTATGTCATACCAATACATTATTGTGTTTTTATACCTTAGATACCATCTACATAATTCATTACTTTATGCCCGTGCGGGCATAAAGTACACATTATGGCCCGCGCGGGCATAAAGACGCAAAAAACAGTTTTCAATCAACTTATTCTTTATTAACAAAATATAAATTTACGCTGATAAACATATACACTTTTTTCCCAGGTATTTATTATTCACAACCAACTGGTATGACATAAAATTTTGTATGCACCATGGGTACTAATAGATATATATACCCTCGGGCGACTTACGAACCCGCCAGAGGCCCTCGGCTTTGTAAGACTGTCGCCCTCAGGGCATAATCATCTACTTAGTACCCTTGATACATAAATAACTATTATGTCATACCAATACATTATTGTGTCTTTATACCTTAGATACCATCTACATAATTCATTACTTTATGCCCGTGCGGGCATAAAGTACACATTATGGCCCGCGCGGGCATAAAGACGCAAAAAACAGTTTTCAATTAACTTATTCTTTATTAACAAAATATAAATTTACGCTTATAAACATATTATTTTTGTCAAAAAATGATGATGTTTGCACACTGATGACAATTTGCGAAGTGACATTTTTTTCCCAGGTATTTATTATTCACAACCAACTGGTATGACATAAAAGTTTGTATGCACCACGGGTACTAACAGATATATATACCCTCGGGCCAGAGGCCCTCGACTTTGTAAGACTGTCGCCCTCAGGGCATTATCATCTACTTAGTACCCTTGATACATAAATAACTAGTATGCACCACGGGTACTAATAGATTTATACCCTCGGGCGACTTACGAACCCTCGGGCCAGAGGCCCTCGGCTTTGTAAGGCTGTGGCCCTCAGGGCATAATCATCTACTTAGTACCCTTGATACATAAATAACTATTATTATGTATAACCAAAAAACACTTAACGATTATTTGTTATGAATGAAGTCTGAACTCGCTTTTCAAGTATTGAATGGATAATGGATAAGATAAAAATGTTAAACATCAATATCGTCAAATTGACCTATTTACTCACCTATTTGTTTCAAACCGCTTATTCGGCCAATTCTCTAACTGGTAAATGCAATACTGAATTGAATCTTCGAATATAAATGGTGAAGCGAGACACACAGATATCATTGCGGAAAGGTAAAGTTGAACTCCTGAAATGGCCATGTTCCTGGAGTAATTTAAAACTTGACAAACTAATAACTTAACTCTCGACTCAACTTAAAAGTACCTTATTATAATATGATTTTCCCGCAGTTTGCGATTTCCTCTGACGATAAGATAAAGAAGTGCGCGGCTGGGCTAGGAATTTGAAAATGATGGATTTTGGATTCCAAGAATTTATCAATTTATGTTTGGGCCTCGTTTCAAGGCTAAAATCCACTGGTTTTGTGGTTTTTCACTTAACGGTTCACGGTTTTTCACATATTTTTTTATAATCATAGGTTATAGGTTATGTATTGGGTTGTTAGTGTTCATCATACGTATTTACCATCGGTGAGTTCGGCTATTCAGCGCGGAGTTGGAGTGGAGTGAACAGAGCTAATGGAGTCACCCTAAGACCGTAAAAAGCAATACCAGAACCTTAACCCGAACGGCTGGAGTGCGAATGGAGTCACTCCGAGTGCACGGAGTGAGCAAGCCGAACTCACCCCATGTACTTGGAATAAAGAGCAGCCCGCGAATTCACTGGTCTTGGTGCACTGCACTCTGCACTATACGTTGTCCTCGTGGCCAGTTGCCATCTTCCGTTCCGTGTCCGAACATACCATTGAGTGCAGTAGGGTGACCATACGTACAGCATTTCGCTGTATTGTACAGAATTTTCAAAGTCTGTCCAGCATTTAATTTTGTACAGCAAACGTACAGCGATTCGGATCCGATCATAATTAAGTTTTTTATGTCCGATTGATCAATAAAGTGCTATTTATAGAACAGTTTTGCGTCAATAAAGTAGCACTTTATTGTACTAGTAAAATAAAGTGCTAGTTTATTGCCTATCTGGACTACCTGACAAGGTGAAACAGGTATTTACGCGAATTTTTTTTTTTTTTTCATTATTTTTTTTTTAATTTTTAACAAAAACCAGTTGTAATCGTACATAAAATCATGTATATAACGCTTACATAAACAGGCTTTATTGACTTATTATTTAATAGCCTCGCTCGCAAGCTCGCTCGGCAATAAAATTATTCGTACAATAAAGCCTTACTTTATGTACTTGTTATATAAATAGCTATCTTTAAAAAAAATTACGAAAAATTGTCCGTCAATAACTAATGACATTTCTACATTTGCGATTTACGTCATTAAGGGCGGGTATTATAAAACTGCTTTGACAGTTAACTTAAAGTTAACTTTTTGAATTACATGTAATTCCAGAAGTTAACTTCAAGTTAACTCTCAAAGTAGTTTTATAATACCCGCCCTTACGCCATCATCTCCCAGAGTATTCTTTTTAATGATAACTACCTTTTTTATCTCTCTCTATTCCACGCTGCTAAGAAGAAGACACAGCATAATAGGTTTGTTTCTGCAGCAATCACAAACCAGTCAGCACGAATTTCATTGGTTGAAAATAGTCAGCAAGTCAGAAAACTAATTTCAACCCAAGGTTTCTAAAGTTAATAGGTTGTCTGGTAATGGTAAACAGATGACGTCATCAGAGGGGGGATTCTCATCCTCTAGTCGCAACTTATCTTCCCGACTCACTTGTAGTAAGGCAATGGGATAGTCGAGACGATAGGTTGTGACTAGAGGATGAGAATCCCCCATCAGGAAGATCTAATGGAGATTGGCATTATTTTAGGCATCCAGATGACGTCATAAAAGTTATCAGCCAACCTACCTCTTTCAAACAACCTTGGTTTCAAATATTAAGGTTTTCAACCAATGAAATTCACTCCGACTGGTTTGTGATTTATGCGAACAGACCTATTATGTTATGTCTTTCTTTTTTTTTTTTTTGTTAAGTGGTACTAAAGCGGGCTATAAAGTCGACAAAATTTGCATCTAGCGCTTTCTCCACTCACCTGTCCCAAAACGTTAGATGTGTACAGCATTATTCATACGAAAAAAATATGGTCACCCTAGAGTGCAGACTCTACGATGCACTATAACCGTAACCCCTTAGAACAATATCAGAACATCGCATTGGGATCGAAATGGGATTGGGAACCCTCTAGAGTTACTCCCAAAGTGACGCTTTATGAATCCTATGAATCGATGTGCCGTACTCTATCTTTTACTTCAATTTAACTTCCACCCCATAAAAAATCTCACCCTCTCCGGCACAAGGCAGGTGGACAATCGACTTTGTGACTATCTCTGCAATTTTGGGTTTTTCAACAGAAAAAATAATACGTCGAGCGGCACTAAACTTGGATTGGTATTCTTCGCTTTCCTAACCATACTGACGAAACCTGATAGGTCGAAACGCGTCTGTGGATGGAATAGCAGAGAAAATTAATCCAAAATTTTCACATCAGAAAAAATAATCTTCTCTCTTCACTATACGGATTCAAATTTCAACCAATTTTTTCCCATAATGGAACAACCCGCTCCGTCAAGTTAGCCCCCGCACATCCGAATTTTCTAACAAAACTGCAACCACACCGCTCGAAGTGTGCTTTACTGTGCCGATGATATTTGGAACCAGTCCGATACCAAAGTTATAGGAAAAAAAAAGAGGAGGGGTAACTTGGCTCTCAGCCCCCCCAAAATTTTGGAAATCAGATCAAAACAGAAAGGATTCTTATGCAATCCGAAGTATATGCTACACTGGTGCTATATCAGGTTTTCCTCAAAATTTCCATATTCGGTCATTTTCCGAAAAATTCTACTGGAGGGCTAGCTTGACGGCCCAGAATTTTGGAAATATCAAAAGAAAATGGATTCCTATTCAATCTGAAGTGTGCTTGACTGGAGGAGACTGTGCTGTATCAGGTTTTTCTCAAAATCTTCATATTCGGACATTTTATTTTTCCGACAAAATCCTACTAGGGGGCTAATTTAACGATCAGCCCCCTCAAAAGTTTGGAAACCAGATCAAATAAAAATGAGTTCCTATATATCCAATCGAAAGTGTGCTGTATCAGGTTTTTCTCGAAATTTCCATATTCGGTAATTTTCTGACAAAATTCTACTTGGCTGAGATCACGACAAGTAGAATTCTACAAGAGTTCTAATTTCATGACGTCAGGTTGCCTAACCTGACCATCATCATCGCCTGTATTCAATCAAGAATGATACCTACACACCTACAGGATTGCTTATCGGCCTCGTTTTTGGCAATCGCCGCCATATCGGTTTGTTACCATTTCCGACGTCATGACTAAGTCGTCAGCTGTTCAAACAGCCTACGTCAAGGCGAGAAATAACATGCTGTCTACGTCACAACTGGTGATTTGGCATGGGGGGAAGAGATGGATTTGTTCCACACAAGCCTTATGAGGATATGCTATCCTGTGGTAGTAGTGTGTGTGTATCATCCTTGGTATTCTGCCTGCAGCCGGATTTTTTTTACGAGTCTAGTCGAATTGTCTGTTATGACACTCGATATCGAATACAACAGCTCCGGTCGGGGATTCTAAAATCACGATTCGACATACGACTCGACAGCGAGACGATTTTCCCGACGATTCTAGGTTAGAAATCTCATTGGAATTATACCTTTCGAGACGACAAGGCCGGTATCGTTGTCGAGTCGTGTGTCGAATCGTGATTTTAGAATCTCGGCCCCGGACGTAACGTGTAATACGTATCGAAAAATACAATCGCTATTTTGACAATTCGATACGAATTTCGATTCGACTAATAGAATCCGGCAGCTCTGTACTGTACGCGATAAATAGGTCGCGGGTGACGTCATGAAAGCCAAAAAATTTTTGGAATCAAATAAAAAAAAGCTATTTTTCGCGACGATAATCAAGCATACCCTGCGTTTTTATTCTCATCAAATTTTACCGATGGATCCACCATTCTTTGTCGGTTATTATCATTTTCCATTCACAAACATAGATAACTCATCGGTGAAGTCACTTTCATTGGTATGACCAAAACACCGGCCGTAAGGAAACAAAATTAGGTTTCCTCTCCATCCAATTCTGGGCTTGCGAGTGACGTCGCTACCAGCAGATTATAGTTGTGACGTAACCCGCAGACCTCGATGGAATGCTTGCGATTCAGGCAATGCTAATTGCTAGTACGTTAATTGTTAATTTTTTCGTCGATTTTAAATACTACACATACTACGCTTCATGACGTCATAGTTACCCAAATGACAGGTGGAGTGTATTTGACAAGGGTCTAAAAGAGGACGCCATGATCGTTGTTTATTTGGGTTTGTTGAATTTTGCAAAATTTTGCGTTTACGAGTTTCAATATTATTTTTCCAGTGAAGATTTTCGAATATTTTCGATAGATTGTGGTATTTTTGAATTTCATGGGGAACCCATGCCAAAAAATAAATAAAATTACACTTTTGTGCACAAGTGAAGATTTTTTTTTTGCAAAAAATCTCTAATATAAAATCACAAAAAAACATGACAAAATGGGGAAAAACAATCCTCTATTTATAATGGAAAGAACTGTCTCGGTAATCGTAGTCAGCTGTTTTGCCCATATGCTCATTTTCGTGTATTAAAAAAAGATGCACTGATACATACTACAACCAGTCGTAGGATGGTTACACGTTTAACTTAAAACTCTCGCTTAAATACGCCTTAAAGTGTTCTTGATCCTTGAGTATCCCAGAATTTGATCGTGGGGGAGAGAGAAGTGTGACACAATTGACACATCACATAATCCAGCATACTCGAATATGCTTGATTATCCTCACGAGAAACTGCCTAATCTCTCGTTTCCGATAACTTCGGTTGAACTGCACGAATCTTCCGATCGCATAAAGTTCCGCTTGAAATATGCTTGTTGATTTACCCATTAGGCCCAAATTCACCAAAAACGCTGAAATCGCCGTTTATCGTAAACGTAAATTAAAACGTAGTTTTGATGACCGATATGTGTTTATGCGTTTATTAGCTGCAGTTCGTGACAAGTTAATTTGTTTTTTTGTTGTTAATTATCCTAAAGTAAAACATAAAAAATGGTACAAGTATGTGGCTCATCAGTAGTAGGGATACCAAAAAAAAAGGATGAGAGTAGGAATATTTCAGCCCGTGGAAAGAATATTATTGCTTGTGGAAGCAATTGCACTTTGCACTTTGCAGGATTCATGGCCGAAATCCGATATTAGTATTTTCATTTTCCATTACCTACACACAAAAAAAACAAACAGAAGACGATGCACCAAATGTATCAAAGTATTTTCATTTTCTGTCACGAACTACGGTAAAACGTCGTTTTAATCCGTAAACGCCCAATGAACAGCCGTTTTGCTCCTGACAGCAGTTTTAGGAACAAGCTACGGATTTAGGCATATGGTGAATTCCATTTGTAGCCGAAACTGCGTTTAAGATCTTAAATCAGAGTTTTGGTGAATTCGGGCCTTATTACACGTTTTCACGTCGCTCTGGTTTAACAAACCGCAACATACCACTCAAATTCGAGTGGTATCGAAGATGTCACTCTGTAACCGGGTTAGAAAACGGTATGTCATTTCTCTAACCGGTTACGTCGAGCAGTTAGAAGAAAAAAATATAAACAACGGAGAGCGGGAAAGTTTGGAAAAGTGTAAAAACTAAATAAAAAGTTGTGTTTTGTATATACATATTATTATTATATTTTATGAATTTGAAGCCCGAAAGCCGTTTTACGTAATACTACCTAAATCTCGGTAAAATTGGACGTAAAGTCGATAAAAATACGTCATTAGTCCTATAGTCTATTTCATTGAAGTTGATAGCTCAAATCGAGGCTTAGGACCATTTAGTGGAGTTCGGTTAACCCCAGCGAGCAAAAAGATCGCAGGCCCACGTGATCAGTTTTGAAACTTCAAATCGAAGATCACATGAGCTTCTGCCAACAGTGTCATTTTTTAGCAAGCGGAGGATTAACCGTACTTGACTATTGTAAACCCTATAGCCCTTTTCACGTGGCTCCGGTTTAACAAACCGCAACATACCACTCACAAAATTCAAGTGGTATCAAAGATGTCACTTTGTAACCGGGTTAGAAAACAGTATATAGCCGATTAAACGCGATGAAATATTGATAACCGCGGTTATATCTTTAGTCAGTCCTTTGGTTATCCTTGAAACAGCGATTGTCGACCCTTTTTGATTAACCTGAGAGAGCTCGCGTTTATGCTATGGTTATTCCGTTAACCCCATTTTTTTTGTTTATTCCGTTCTGTGCTGTCTTGTGATTGTTTTTTTGTTGAATTTTTACCTGAAGTACAGTACTACATAATTATTATTTTTATTATTTAGTGAAGTTTAGTGTTGACCTAAATCAAATCCTCAAAGATTGATTTTTCGATTGGTTCGAAGTTCATTTTTGGGGTTGCACAAAAAACAACACACAAAACACAACAGAACAACGAAAAACCCGTCAAAATCAGCCATATCGGGTATTTCTCCTTTATTTACTTTTTCAGACAAGGACAGAACATAATAACCTAGCTCCAAAGGTAGGTTAAAAATGGTTGAACCAAAGATAAAAACAGCTGATTTAATACGTCACAAAGGGCCAAATGATGACGTCACTATGGAATGATCAAAAATAACCAAAACCGCGTTTACGTGAATGGTTATACCATTTTTAACTCGGTTATTAAAATTCCATCGCGTTTAATCGGCTTATGTCATTTCTCTAACCGCCTCGGCGATATGGTTACGCCGAGCGGTTAGAAGAAAAAAGTAAAAACAACAGAGAGCGGGAAAGTTCGGAAAAGTGTAAAAACTAAATAAAAAGTTGTGTTTTGTATATATTATTATATTTTATGAATTTGAAGCCCGAAAACCGTTTTCCCTTGTATACAGCCTGATTTACGTAGCCCGTGCATTAGAAATTGTTCAGTTTGCAGGTGGATTAGCATAAATACCACCTAATCTACCTGCTAATGCACGGACTACGTAAATCACCCTGTATTATACTCAAAAGATGTACCAGAGACAATCCCAGTTTACTTATTTGATGGGCTGTTGGTAGACTGTAGGTAACGAGAACTTATAAACTTTAGATAAACTGGTTCTAGTAGGTCTATCCACCCATGGTCCACAAAAGCATTGAACGAAAAGAAATTAAACTAAAGTCTGTTTTTTTTTTTAAGATAATTCCCCAAGTCAAAAATGTAGTAACTATGTTAGTATGTTGGCAACACAAGCCTTTTCTACACAAAAAATTTGGAAGCATTGACAATTTCACATTGTATTGCCAACATAATGTCATTTTGACTTTTATCTTAAAAAAAACTTTACCTATTTTATTTTTCACTTTTTAGCTTGCTGTAATAAAAAGGATATTGGATAATTCCACAATTTTGAAAAAAAAAACTTGCTTCCCTTATTTCTCCACACATTAATTAATTGTGAATTGCTCACATTTAAGATATTTCTGTCCATAGTAGACATAATAGAGAGTTCTCGTGCTGTCCAAATTTCAAATACCGAAACGTTATTTGACAAGTATGACAGTTCTTACGGTATTAGCGTTAGCGGAGCCCGTTACGTAACGGGAGTTAGCGGATGCCTTACCGTAACGCTATCCTATGTGAAAATAAGTTTACGCTCCATTTCCGTTTGCAAGAACAGCAACTTCTAATAATTCCTTCATAAAAAACACCAAGAAAAAATTTATGAAACTCAAAATCTTCAGGATAAATAATAAATTACAAAACAAGCAAAAAAGGTTGGGTTAGATCACTCAACTCAGCTGTCAAAATATAAACAGAATAAGGGATTAGAGGATTTTTGTGTCTTCGTGTTCGAGAACTATAAAATACCATGTAAAATACCGTATTGTTAGCGGTACCGTATTAGCGTAGCGACTGAGGCACGAGAACTCTCTAATAGGTAGGTCAGATTCAACGGCACTGGCGAAAATATTGAAAAATCAATCAAATCGAATTTATGATAACACTATTTTTCGTTGATTTTTAACTGACACTTGCGGTATGAGGAGCGAGGGGGTGTTTCATATGGCAAAAACAGGTGTGACGTCAGGTAACCATTGGCGTTCTAATGTAGGGACCCACCAGCTCACATTCCGTCCGAGTATCAGATTAAAATCGACGAACAATAGCTGACCCAGCGAACTTCGTACCGCCTCTGAATTATTAAATACCCATTAAATGTTGTGTTAACGTATCTAGTAGCTGAATTAAATTCAGGTCAGGTCAAACCAGAGTCGCTTGCCAGTGAATTCAGTGACGCATGCTAGGCACTCCAGAGCTGCTCTAGGCCGCCCCGGGCTGTTTATAGGCGTTCCAGCGTTTCAGAGTTTCGCGCAACTCAACTTTTTTTCGGGATAAAAAATAGCCTATATCACTCCCCAGTTGAATGCGCAAGTCTAAATAAATGAAATGTGGCAACGTTGTTTCATGTTGTCAAAAAAAAGTTGGGTTATGTTGTTATGTAAAGTGAATGAGTTTGTTTATAATTAAATTAATAATTAATTGAAAATTAATTTCTTTTTCCGAGATGCGTAACCTATCGACACACCTTCCTTGGGATGGCCATAACAACCTATCAAAGTTTCATCGTAATCGGATAAGTGGTGTAGGAGCGCATAAGGCACAAACAAACATTGATTTTTATATGAATAGATAATAATAGCGCCTTTGACTTTTGTCTTAAAAACTGCTCCCGATTGATCAAAAAGCGATCCGAAACGGATTCACGTGTTCGACTTGAGCAATAAACGCTTTTAAATCTCGCACATCAAAGCGCTATTCCTTGCTCAAATTCGATAAAACAATGATTGATCAAAACAAAACAATTAAACTATGTTCGGCTATTAATTTCAAATAGGGTGCCCTCACTTGGATCATAATTGCTCTCGGAGCACTTCCGCAGAGATCTATGACGTCACCGCCCAAATAGAGAGCGCTCTGGGAGCAGTAAAGCCGAAAATGCTATCAGATAATACTGTTACGTCGGTTGAATGCACAAACAAAAATAAGTTAAGTTATGTAATGGTGAGAAGCAAAAAAAAATTGAAAATTTTTGGGGTGGACCACCCTTTTCACTTAGAGGTATAAAATATAGCTTAAAACCTATTCTCAGACTTACCAAATATACATATAAAATTTCATAAAACTCGGTAAAGCCGTTTCGGAGGACGAAGGTAACTAAAACTGTAACATGAGAATTTTATATATTAGATTTTTCCTCGCATTTTTCTAACGGTTCGTTTTCAAGTGGCATTTTCAGTGATGTCATCACTTGACCTTGACATACCGCCCCTAACCGTTTTGTAACCCGGTTAGTTTAAACCGGAGCGACGTGAAAAGCTGTAATGTGTTGCTCTTTCCCGACGTCTGCATGGTATGGTTGGTTAGGTACATTTTCATCCGATAAGTTGAAACCTCGACTTGAGACAAATGTTGAAAGTTTAAATGTTGAATGAGATATTTGCATGCATACATTGGTACTGTCGCTCTCGTATAGGACTTATATCCGAAAGTTTTAGAGCATAGTGTACAAACATAGTGCAAGCAGGTTTCCGCTTACCGGTAACCAGCGCCGACTCGCGCTTATAAGCGCGAAAAATGAATGCATGTTTTTAAATCGGCTAGAACACAGTAAAAAAACTGTGGTAAAAAGCAGGTACTCTGTGTATTTGCCGATTTAAAAACATGCATTCATTTTTCGTGCTTATAAGCGCGACTCGGCGCTGGTTACTGGTAAGCGGAAACCTGTTTGCACTGTGTTTGTACACTTTGAGGCACATAAGCATAGGCCTAATAGTATTGTGAAGTCGAAATACCGTGTCTGTTATGTATGTACTTATCCTTTTATGGAATTCAATCCGATACCATCTAGACTTGATCGACTTGACTATATTATGTGTATTAGGTTTAAATCAAACAGCTTTCCACCAAAACAAATTCGCAATGAATTGACCAACGAATTATCAAAAATATATGATCTTGAAGTACTGAAATAAAACTAAATATAATGTGGCTAATTTTAATTTTATATTACAATTTATTATACAAACATTTAGAATTTTACACACATGTATTAATAGACAAGCGATTTAGAAAATAACTAACCTCCAGGAAATAAATTATCCCTAATTTTCATTTAAATCTAAGAGCCTGCACTCCCAATTGCCGTTTTTGTTTATATTCGATTTGACCAATAGAAATTCGGGTATTGGTAAGGAATGTATTCTCTACGATTTGAATGAAATAAATTGCAACAAACAAAACAATTTTTAAATCAGAATGATTAATAAAAAATAAAACTTTATAGAATCTGGGTTCACTAGCCAAGAGAGCTGTTATTTATTTATCAAAGTTGCATTTATTATTTATTATGCAAATATCGAGTTTTTTGCCAAAATTATTTATCACTTCTAAAATAGCCAATAATATACTTTCTCTAATTAAAACTAAAATGGCAATTAAAATTTTAAGTCCTCATCATTAACACAGTATTTGAAAAAAAGCTGGCCGTGTTTTAGAGAAAACTGAAACCTTAATAAATATAAAAAAAATCGCTACTCAAATCTACTAAAACAATACATTTAATATATGCACTTAAGAAAATAGTTATTTTACATGCATTAATAAATTTCAAATTATGTAAATCAAATTCTAATAAAAATGCCCATCTTTCAAATTTTAAAAATTAAAAACTATGTATTAGGTATACATATGTATAAAATTCCGCAAGAATAATATGTTATAATTTAGTTTACAAGAAGATGGATCAAATCATCTTGCCAACAGTAAGTATTTACTTTTTTTGGTAACAGAAAAATTAATAGGTTTGTTTTAGAAAAAGATCCGACCCACTATATTATTTCGGAGGCAAGGAATAGAACATTGAACTTATTTTTAAATTGAAAACTCACATTTCCAAATCAAAGTCGTTTACCTAATATTAAAATTTGGGAAAAGAGGATTGGTTTTTTTTGTTGAATTTAGTGCAAATTTTTAATCAAAAATGAGTGCAAAGCAGTTTCGTTTCGGCCTTAGGCCACCTTAAAAAGTACAAAACTCTTTCGTTGAAATCAGTTATCTAATATATGAAAATCAATGTTTGTTTGTTTATGGACTAGGAAACCGCTGATCTGATCTCCTTGAAATGTACCATGTAGTCTCTATAAAGTGCTATAGGCTACTTTTTATTCCGGAAAAATGTACAACTCCTGTGGGATAGATCTGAAGCGTAAAGCTTGAGTTGGTTTGGGTTAGTTTAAAATAATTGTTTTCGGAAAGGCGTAGCAACGCACGTAGGGTACCTCGAGTATTACATATAACTCATGCAGGAAAAGTTTAGCCCACAAGACCGCAGGGATTTCGAGGCTCCATATGCAATCGACTTTTTACAATTTCATTCAACATTTTCAAACATCTTGCATTGTTATAAGCTCCAGCAGATATCTTCTGGTCAGTTCCTTTGTAAATTTTACATTTTATTCACTGCAACGCAGTCTTTTTTTGGTTCTTCAATACTTGTGTAACAAACTACTAGATTTGATAGTAATCTTGCTAAAAGTAATTGTTGTTAAACTTTCTCTTCATATGCCATCTTTCTAGAAATTTCTAAAGCTCTATAGGTGCGGGATATAACGATAAAATAAATCCTTGGCTTCAGCCAATTGAGCCATAGAATACTTGTAGCATTTTAGATGTCTTTCAAAACCTCACCTGAGAAATACTCAACATGTACTTTTTGTTGGCGGATTTTTTGATATGTACGAAGTATTTGTTCTCTCAGCATATTGGATCTCTCTCTGGGTTTTTTTTGTCACATTTTATTTTGTTGTCTGGTTAGCCTCGAATTTAGCATCTTTGTCAGGAACATTGTTGGAGCCCAACTTTTTTACGTAGTTTTTATCTTTCCTGTAGTATTTGAGCATATCCTTGTGGTCTATCTCGTCCTCTATGTCATAAGAGTCAAAAAGTACCACCATTTCTCCAGAAATATTCAGGTCCAACATTATAGCTCTATAGAAAATCCTATTCCATTGAGCCAAAACATATTCTCCATCTGCCCAAATGGATAATCCTTTTTCCATCTTAATAAAATTAGCTACAGCTTGCAAACAAGAAGTGGAATTTCGGAATCCTTATCATTATTGAACAGGTGGCGGTGTTCTTATTCTTGGTGATGGCTGTCTTGAGAATGATGTCCTTATTTTTCCTGCTACTGTTCTAGTTCTTTGTACAAGCTGAACACTTCGCTGACCAGGCGTTTCGAGATTAAAATAGTTACAATTCTCGCTTCTAACATTGATGCTTCATTAGTAAGTTTTGCTTTGAGTAAGACATTTTCTCCATCAGAACATAACTATTGTTACGTTCTGGTAGATCTGCAGTGGTACTGAAGTTTTAACTGAATCTTATATAACTTATGACTATATACCTAGTTATAGAAATAAAGAAAGCCAAAGTGTCGTATAATAACAGGTTAATAGGTACATCGAGTAATCCCTCCAAGGCAGCGTGGTCCATCATTAATCAGAGTCGGGGAACAACAGAAAGAGTACCGCAGAGCAACGTCATTTCTCCACTGGACTTAAATACATATTTTGTAAATGTTGCACAGAGGCTACTGGAGGGTCTTGATCGGAGTCGTCAGCATTCTACCTCCATCGGACGTGCGCGTGGCCCTGGGTTTGAGTTTAGGCAAGTGACGTTTGGGGACGTTAGGGAAATCATACAGAGCCTGAAGAATAAGCCTAGTTGAGACATTTACCAGCCTGATGTTCCTCTTTTAAACTCAATAAAGGAATTGATATTGTATCCATTGACAGCTGATAAATATGTCTCTTAAGAGTGATCTCTTTTCGAGGGTTCTGAAACATGCTCTTATCATTCCAATATAGAAGAATAAAGCAAACATAGACGAAGAAGGAAACTATAGGCCCATATCCCTCCTCCCAGTCTTTTCTAAAGTTTTTGAGAAATGCATAGCAATACAGGTGATGCAACATTTTAAAACAAATAACCTTTTTAATGAGGCTCAACATGGATTTAAAAAAGAAAAAAACACAACTTCTGGTATCATAAACTTACATCATCAATTCTGGAAACCTTTGAAAGCCTTGAATATACCAGTACTATCTTTTGTGACCTCAGTAAAGCATTCGACTATGTCTCGCACGAGCTTTTGCTCAAAAAACTATCAACTTATAATCTTAATAGAATAAGCATTGCCTTAATAACATCCTACCTGAGTGATAGATATCAGTCTGTCAGGGTTGGAAACGCACAATCGGAGGGCTTGGAACTGACTTCTGGGGTGCCTCAGGGTTCAGTGCTCGAACCGCTTCTTTTCCTTATTTATATAAACAATTCGCCAGAGAAAATTAGCTTCAATCTCTTTGCTGATGACACCACTTTTATGATTACTGATGAATACTTGAATGAAGTGAGAGAAGTGG
Organism: Ceutorhynchus assimilis; assembly: GCA_917834065.1. Taxonomy (NCBI): domain Eukaryota; kingdom Metazoa; phylum Arthropoda; class Insecta; order Coleoptera; family Curculionidae; genus Ceutorhynchus; species Ceutorhynchus assimilis. The sequence goes on along the minus strand of OU892278.1, from coordinate 29,212,005 downwards.
CGTCTGGGGTGCAGTCGGATGTAAAACAATGGTTTAACGGTAATGGTCTGGTATTGAACGAACCAAAAACAAACATTATAATTTTTGCTTTTAGAGAGATTAAGACTCGATAAGGTTTTTAGGGGTAACCTTGAATCCAAAATTGACTTGGGAGCCTCATATTAACGAACTATCAGCTAGGCTTTCTAGATGTGTTTACTTTCTGAGAAACCTGTCGGGAAGTGTCTCGGGACAAATACTGAAAATGACCTACTTCGCACTGTGTCACTCATGCATGTCATATGCAGAAATGAAATAGTGTGGGGATGAGCAGACAGAATTTTCGCGTTGCAACGTAGGGCAGTTAGGGTGATAGCAGCGCTGCGGTATAGAGATAAATGCAGGGGAGCTTTGTGCAGTCTGGTGCCTTATGCATGCTAAAAAGAACCTACAGAACCTGATGACAAATAGTACCTACCACCAGTATGAGACCTGAAACAGGGATGGTCTATTGGTCACTTTCTACAGACTGAAAAAGAGTCAAAATGGCCCAGACTATTGGGCAATTAAGTACTTTATTAGACTACCTGAAGGAATGCAAGGTCTGCCAATAGAAAAATTCAAAGTTAAAATAAAGCAATACCTAATTTCTCAGGCATTTTATTTGTGTGATGAAATGTTAAACAAGGTGATAACTTTTTAAACCTGCTAAAATTCTGCATGTTAGCGTCTCTTAATTTATTCTGATTTTAATATGTTTGTGATTTTTAATATGGCTATAGTTTATGTATGTAACATTGGTATGTACCTACTTCATTTGCTGACTTGTGTAAGTTGAATTTTACGATATTGACACCAATAAAATATCTATCTGATTCCTATTCCTAACCAATCAAATACGATTTTACGACCAATAAGAACCTGATTATAGTGAATATTTTTTACCTAGCAATCTTGCCCGCGACTATTTCCTTCCTATTAAATTTGACCAATCAGAAGGTACTGTGATCAGAAGTGACAATTTAATTGTCCGACAGCAGCTGTCAGCAAGTTCACTCGATTTCTTTACCCGCAGCAAAACCAGAGAATGCGAAACTTTACAAAACGTCAACAAACGAAACTTACAAAAAAAAATAATTGAAAATCAGTTTTAGTAGGGACCTCCTAGAGAATAGCGTTTCTGCTAGGGTTTCCAATTTTCCGAGATCCCGGGATTAACCCCAATATATTTTATTGGATCTAACACCGCACCATGAAAGGAAGTAACAAATTTTTTTTCAGCCTGTGTACTACTGTTTACTAATCTTCTACTCACAACTCACAAGATACAAGACTAACAACCATCGGTAATGAAGTATGTATAATACTGAGCGCCGCGCCATACAGGAATTAAGCAATCCCCGTCCGGCGGTAGGCGATTCCCACTTCCCACATCTTTTGTAACCTATTACATACGTAAATCACTGGCGTAAAGCTAAATAACAGATAGAAAAAATAAGTAGAGCAGATTGAAATTCGATCACTTAAAAAAAATCGGGATTTTCAGGATACCGATTTTTTTATCCCGGGATTTTTGGGATGAAAAATCTTCGGGATCCCATATTGGAAACCCTAGTTTTTGCCTCTTGCCAGGAAAACCCGGGTGCAATTCCTGGGCCGGTCAACGTCGATGTCAAGGACGTATAGAAAAGGGGGGGGGGGGGGGGGTTTTGGGGGTTCAAACCCCATTGAACTGAATAAATTATTTTTTTTAAGAAAAATAAACGTTTTTGGGCGTGGAACCCGAAAAAAATTTCCGCCTTTGGCGATAACTTCCGGCAGCTGCACCTGGGCTATGCTATGCTAGGTCGTCTGGTTTAAAATTGACCACGAGCCGCCACTGCTCTAAAACCCCCCCATGTAAAAACTATATCTATGTCGTTAGTCGATGTTATTATTGAGAATTTGGTATTAGTTAAATTGTTGGTTGGGTGTATCAGTGATGTGATACACGAAAAAGATCCCTACCATCGACTAATATCGAAAAAATTCCAGGCTGTTACGTTACATATTTCCTGGCGTCGGTGATTGGCCTTGGTCGCCGAAATAGGCCGACGAAAAATAAATTATCAAAAAAAAGTAGCAACCTCACATGTCACACATCTCAGGGTCCTTATTTTCGAAACAGGGGAGCAGCGTTCTCATGAGAAGGAATGTTCTGTCTTCGTCGCTCATATTCATATTTCCTTAACACTGACAAAGACCAAACCTTCGTTTTCATGAGAACGCTGTTACCCGTTTCGAGAATAAGGATACAGATAATATAGATACAAATGACTGTTCGTATTTTCACGATGGAAACACCTCCAGATAGTTTTGATTCAATTTTAAATTTTTCTAAATGCGTGTAGATATATTTTGGCCAGAAACTAGACGACCGCCATTGGCCATTGTGATGAGATGTCAGGTTCTGTTCGACAAGTTATCACATAGAGATTCCCAATTCGAATTGGAGCTGGTTGTTGAATGACCAACATCTAAACTGCAACAGACTGAATTTGGTACTTTTTGGAAAATCCTTGCAAGCTGTAGCTAATTTTATTAAGATGGAAAAAGCATTATCCATTTGGGCAGGTGAAGAATATGTTTTGGCTCCATGGAATGGGATTTTCTATAGAGCTATAATATTGGACCTGAATATTTCTGAAGAATTGGTGGTACTTTTTGACTCTTATGACATAGAGGACAAGGATATGCTTAAATACTACAGGAAAGATAAAAACTACGTAAAAAAGTTGGGCTCCAACAATTTTCCCGACAAAGAAGACGCTAAAGCCCAAGCTAACCAGACAACAAAATAAAATGTACAAAAAAAACCCAGAGAAGAAAGATTAAGAAAAGCTTCCTTCAAGCGCTCAAAGATACCTTTATGTAAGAGATCTAATGTGCTGAGAAAACAAATACTTCGTACATATCAAAAAATCCACCAACAATAAGTACATGTTGAGTATTTCTCAGGCGAGGATCTGAAAGACACATGAAATGCTACATTATTCATTCGATTATTCAAATTTTTATGTTTATGTATTTTAGACATACATATCTCGTATTTCCAGGGGTCGAACACTATTTTTCCTGAAAATATCATGAAAATTGGTACAGCTAAAAATAGTTTTTTCTAATTATCTCAGAAGCTGGAAATTTTTACTTCATTGAAAACAATACCTTGCCTAACGCAGCGAGAGAGTGGGAAAATTTTAAATCAAAGTAAGTGGGCATGTCGCTATCGCAACCACCATATGGCGCTGGTGTGGGTGATCCTTTGATATTTCAAAACCTGACAAATATGAATTAAAAGTACCAGTAACGTACTAGCCACCCACGTGAATGTGCTATAACAAAAAAATCCAGTATGTAATATCGCTCAAGGGTACCCATGAAACGAAAAATTCTCTAAAATTTTCCCAGTTGTCACAGAAACATGTTGAAATGCGGGCCTTTGATTTGCTTAAATTAAAAGTTCAAAATTTTCACTATAATCAGATCCTGATGGGTCGAAAAATAGTATTTGCCTGGTTAGAAATGAAGGTATATAATCCATAATATTTAACAAAAAGTGTAAAATAAATAAATTATTGGAAATTAGGAAAAAATTAAATTCTGTTTTTTTTAAAGAGTCAAGTCAAAAATTTAGTAACTATGTTGGCAACACAGGCCTTTTCTACGTAAAAAAATTGAAAGCTGACAATTTTATTTTTATTTATTACAAGAACAGTAACTAGCGCTGATTGAATCTGCTGCTTGTAGCGAGAAAAAAAATAGATATTTTTTATAAGACGATAAAATGGTAGTTTATCGTTTACCGGAAAAGTTGATTCACGAGCGGAACCGCGAATGAATTAATTCCGGGAGACGACAATGGCATTTTATCGTCGTGTGTAAAACAAAGTTTTTTTCCAAAGCCTAATTATGGACGCCATATATCAAAAATATTTAGAAATTATTTGAGTCGAACACTTTTCTATAAATAGAAATTTATTTGACAAATAAATAAAAAACAAAATATGTATATATTTTTGACAAAATAAACGTCTTTATGTCCGATTGACCAATAAAGTGCTATTTATAGAACAGTTTTGCGTCAATAAAGTGCTATTTTATTGCCTACCTGGACTACCTGATAAGGTGAAACAGGTCCTGACAACCTGCCAAAGTGAAACAGGTCCTGACAACCTGCCAAGGTGAAACAGGTATACCTACGCGAATTTAACTTTTTTCGTCCAATTTTTTTAATTTTTAACAAAAACCAGTCGGAATCGTACATAAAATCATGTATATAACGCTAACATAAACAGGCTTTATTGACTCATTATTTAATAGCCTCGCTCGCAAGCTCGCTCGGCCATAAAATTATTCGTACAATAAAGCCTTACTTTATGTACTTGTTATATAAATAGCTATTATCTATCCTTGCTGTTAAAGTATCATTTTTAATCTACCGACCTTGCGGTTAAAGTACTACTTTATCTACTATTTTTAGTAGACTATTTCACTAGTGTTTTACACTGGCAAAATGTCATAGGCACGGCTGGTTTCCTACTGACAAAACTCCTACCTGTTCCTACCTAGACAAAACCAACATGATGGGTTTTCAGCGACAAAATTTTGTGTGGTTAAAGTAAAAAACTAGTGAGTTTGACAAGTGTTACCTAAAGAAAATAAATTTTCCAAATGTTAATTTGGCTTGTTTTTCTCGTGAAATAGTCCAGCTGAATACCAGTCAAGAAAAAATTATGTAGGCAAAATTATTCTCTTGGTTTTATTCAAGTTTGTTGCTTTTTGGTAATTTCGCTCATGAAATTTTTGACAAAACCATTCGCGAAATTGCCAAACAACAAACTTTTATACCAGTCGAGAATTTTGCCAACAAATTTTTTTCTTTTGTGGTATTATATACAGTGTGCGCCGTAAAGTTGGGTACATATGAGAAAATTCTTAATTATTCCTTTTTTCAAAAAATTTTTTTTGGGGATCGTTAGGGCATGTTCGATAACCAAAAAATCGATTACGACACATGCCATGCGATTATCGGTTTAGCGGGAATTTCGAAAAAAGTTGATATTGATGTCGAAAAACGGGTGAATTTGGCAAGATATCAAAAAATTTTATAAGAAAAAGGTGTTCAGAATCCAAAAAGAACTCCACATGCCGATTTTGAAGCAAATCAGAAAAAAAAAAAAACACTTATTTTACCCATACCATTGAATGGAAAGTCGAAAATCTCAATTTTATTTCAAAAATAGCTTTATTCAACTAAACTACATAAATTTGATATCAAACGAATCGATTGTTTTGCGAAATACACACTTGAAGGGCATAAATTAGAAAATACCGTCCGGTCGTGTCGCTATAACTGTACCCATGTCCCTTTTTGCACATTTTCTGGTCATCAGAAAAATAATATGACATGCGTCATAATCGATTTCTTAGTTACCGAACATGCCCTAACGATCCCTGAAAAAAGTTTTTTTCAAAAAAGGAATAATTAAGAATTTTCCCATATGTACCCAACTTTATGGCGCACACTGTATGAAAACAACCCTAGGACTGTTTTCAGTATAATGTTGTCATGATTAGGTGATTTATGTCACATGACAATAAATAACAAAATTGACTACTTCTAACAGCCAGAACTGTCAAAAAAATTTCTTACTAACAGGTAACACTAAGACGGCCAAAAGCGCTTTGCACTCCTTTTTCATTGAAAATATGCACCAAATAACAAATAAATCAATCTCCTTTTCTTAAATTTTAAACTTGCACACAGCCCTACAAATATTTCTATAAATATTATAATAGCATGCACTTAACATTACATTATGTGAGATATAGAGAGTCAAACCTAATCGCTGAGTCCAAAGGGTTGAAAATTGATGTACTGTTTTTTTACATGTAACTGTAGTTCTAAAATTGAAATCCGCCCATCGGCACTGACTGATCGGCGCTAAACTGGTACTGTTCTTGTTGAGTGTTGATGGCTGGTGCAAGCGCTGCGTCTTCCTCTTCTGTGCCGAAGAAGTGTTCGATTATATCGAAGGCTTTTTGATATACTTCCATATTTTCGTGCGATTGGAGAAATTCGATTTTGTCTAGACCTAAAGAAAAGAAAAATCTTTAATTGTATTAACAACACTTCTAGGGTATTTGTATGGAAAACTTAGAATTGTCTGACGCAAATTTCAGTTTTGGTTTTGGAGCTAAATTAGCATTTTTGGTTTTGGCAGAAGACAACCTGCCAAAACTACATCCGGAGATGAAACTATTGTAGATCCAAAACTAAATCCATTGCAAGTCATCAATTATTAGACCAACTGCGTTTATATTTTATTTGTTGGCGAAAGAATTGTGGGTATGGAGCTAGTTTTGGAAAAACTATACATGTGTGAGTTTTTGTGCGAACATTGGGAGCGATTCGCGGAGTAGAGAAGTAAACAATTGTCTCAAAAGGAAGTTTTGGGTCCGGCCAAAACAAGAAACCAGTTTTGGTTGTAAAAACTAATTTCACTAATGCTAGAATTGATAAAATCCTGAATCACTATGTTTTATGTAAGGAAATTGAGCAACGTTCCCAAGTCAAAATTATAACTTTGTTTTATTGTGATTGTTTTGATTGTTTTCATCCTATACCCTACACACTTTAAAAATACACATTTGTTTTTTCATTTTACATACCATAGCATTCTTCAATAAGGACAGCATATGGATTATTTCCACTGTGCGCCTTACTTTCCTGTTCACCTAGTCGCAAAATATTTTCTAGTCCATTAAGTGCCACTTGCACGATTTTTATATCCATCACTGTCAATAGATCACATAGTGGCCCAATACAACCCTGATTCACCAAATACCTAAATAAAAAAGAAAATAAACGGTTTAACAAGTAGAGAAAGTGAGGCGTATGTAACGCAGGCTTCTGCGAAATACAATTCATTCACCTTATCTGATCTGGAGTTCCCCCACTTGTAGCATTTGCAATGGCCCAAGCAGCTTCCTTTCTTGTCTTAAAATCACCTTTACATAAAACTTCTATCAAAACTGGGAATATGTTCGCGTCAATAACAGCCTAGGAAAAAAGATTAAATATTAAATAAAAAATACGCAAAAAAAATCAACTCACCTGTATTTGTGATCGATTTCCGGCAGTGATATTACTTATAGTCCAGCATGCTTCTTTTCTTACACTTTCTTTAGATGAACCAAGCAAGTGCAACAAGCAAGGCAGTGCTTGACAGTTAAGGATTATTTGTGTTTGTACGTCATCGCCAGTTACGATATTACCAACAGCCCTCAAGGCAGCCGATACTACATTTGGTTGAGGAGCCATCAAATGTTCCACGAGCCTTCTGCAGACTCCTGCGTCAATAACAGCCTGAATTTTCTCGTTTGGTCCGTCGGACAAGTAGCTTAAAGCCCAACAAGCGTCAGAAAGTATATCTGCATCAGTGTGAAATAAAAGTCTGGCTAAAATAGGTAAGCATGGTGATACTTTAGAGAATTCTGGTGGTGGATTTTTTCCACGGCAGAGATTGGATAAAGCCCAAACCGCATTCCGTATCATGGTCAATCTAGTAGATTTTCCCAATAATCTGTAATATTTGTTAATTTGATGTGTGGAAAAATAATGTGAATAATTTCTTACTGTAACAATGGAACTAAAATTCCCGAATCCAAAACATGATCTCTGCATTCTGGGGAATCTCCAGCAATATTCCCAAGAGCCCAGACGGCTTGTTCCTGGACATCTTCAAACTGGCTTCCCAGTAGAGCAATAAAAATAGGAACAGCGCCAGCATCAATCACCATCCGAGTTTGCTGTGATGTTCCAGAGGCAATATTTGTAAGTGCCCAGGCAGCTTCAAACTAAAAGGTTAAATAAAAAATTAATACAATCAGCTCACTATTATATAGGCGGAATTCTTACTTGCAATGTACTATTTGTGGTATTTTTCAGAAATTCTACAAAACATGGAACAATTCCTGTGTGAATAACTTGGTCAATAGGTGGATTTGGTTCTCTGCTCAATAGTTTTCTGAATTTTTGAGTTGCTGCTAGCTGAAGCGCTGGATCTGAACTGTAGAGGTCCTGAACCATGTCTTCGGAAATGCCCAGCATTGTGGGAGATGACATGTCATTTTCCACCTATTATCACGATTGTAAAAAAAATTATATTTAAAATTTAATAAATACTAATAATAACATCAATAAAGTTCAATTAGGATAAATGTAAAGTTGCTTGTTTAATGACTGTTAGCTACTCTTACTGATTTGCAGAAGTGAATTAGTCAACCTGAAATGCACACAGCTGCACCGCAAGTTGCATTATTTCTAGAGTGGTCCGACGGATATTTGTTTAGGCCGGATGATACCTATATGTACTAATATTCAGCCGGATATTTTACTTCACTGAGACAACTTTATATAAATTATGTCATAATAAATAACTTTGCAATGTAAAAACGACTCATTTTCTATTTTGAATTAAACAAAACAAAAATAAAAAATATCTCATTCTACCAAGTACATATGTAGATTTACGGAAAGCTTCCGGCTTAAAAATTAACAAAAGCGTTGGTCCCAATGGCATTCCTCCAATTTTGCTGAGAAATTGCTGTTTCATATTTCGTATATTTAATTCTTCTGTTTTAACGGGCACCATTCCCGATTTCTGGAAGGTGAGTTTTTTAACTCCTATTGCCTATCTACTCAATATGTATATTTGCGGCCAACATTAGAGTAAGAGAACAGGGATGGGATTCTGTAACGAATAGCGATATTTTTGCTATCTCTATTGACGTCCCCTCTCTATTGATTTCGAAAAGAGAGAAGTGCCATAGCGATAGCGATAACGATCCCTATTCGTTACAGAATCCAGCCTCAGGAGAGATCCGTGAGATTTTCCTGCCCTTACCAGAGCTATCTCATTCTGGAATCAATTGAATGACGCCTCGAATAATGCAAAGCCCATTCCAAACCTTCTTTCTACTTCATTGGGTACTTGAACTTCCCCATTTGAAATGCATTGCTGTCAAAATTGATAGAATTTGATCAATAGCTGACAGCAATGTATTATCAAATGGGAAAGCGGAAAGCTCAAGTACCAGTCGAGTTCAGTTGAACTTTGTTTTGAACCGAGATTGTACAACTGGGCCTTAGAGGATATGGAGCACCAAGCACAAGCTATTTTGAGAAGAAAATCAGATATGAACAACAGAAATCTAAAAAATTACACTACATTGTTACAAAAATGCATCGAAATCGCGGCAACAGAATTCAAAGACACTTGTTTACGTCGGGCAGTATGCTTTTTCCTGGAATTCTCTTATATTTGATTTGATGTTTTTCTAGCTAATTTAACAATAATAATAATAATAATTTATTCAATACTCAGGTACAATAATTAGGTACAAATACTTAGAACTGCACAATGGATTATAAAATCTGTGTGTTCAGATGTTAATACTTATTGCCTTAACTTAAATATATATAATGATATCACTGGTAAGGTTAATTATTATCTAATAACATGGAATTAATTTAACAGATTTGATAAAATTTAACAAAATTCAAAAAAATTAAATAAAAATAAATTAGAGTTGAATCTAATTAAGACCATTAATAGTTACTCCACTATCCACCATCCATTTCCTAATCCTATGCCTAACCTGACAGTACTTCCTTGTTCTCAAGCAAGGAGGTAAAATATTATAAAGTTTTGGACCAGTAAAGTAAAGGTGTCTGTATGGCTGAAGTGGTCACAGATGGTATAATCACATTCTGACGAATTGCATTTCTAGTATTGAGTTGATGGGTAATCTCCTGTTTATAATAATTTGTTTTTAGCATAAAACGAATTGCCGCTAGCATATATAGTTGGTTTAAAGTCAGTAGTTTGCACTCATGGAATAATAAATCGGAGGGATATCTTCTATTTTTAAAATACATGATTTTAATGACATATTTTTGAGCTACATTTAGGGCTGATATAATATTCTTTCGGGCATTTCCCCAGACAACAATGCCATAATTTAAAATTGATTCAATTAACGACACGTATATGGTTTTAAGAGTTTTAAATGGTAATATGTTTCGTAGCTCGTAGAATTTATAAATCAGCTTTCTTAATTTGGAAGTTACGTATTCTATGTGTGTTTTCCAAGTTAATTTTTCATCCATGAATACCCCCAGATACTTCAGACTGTCTTTTCTTTTGATTGTGGACTGACATGTGCAGCTTAAGGCTTGCATGTCACAAACAGAATCATGAACCTTGAGTTCTTGAACTTCCGGAAGGGTTGCCTGAGTTAGAGCGAAGGTCATGAAGTAAGTTTTATCAATGTTAAGTGATAACAAGCTAAAATCTAACCATCTTTTTATGTTTATTATTGCTAGTTCCGCTTTCCTAATAGTTGATTGCCATGTATTCCCTTTCACTATAATAACAATATCATCTGCAAAACAGAAAACCCCTCCCTCAGTTAATACAGAAAAAATACCATTTATATACAGGGTGTATATTTACAAAGGGTGTATGTTTACAGTGTTGCCAAAGGCCTAAAATTATTTCGTCAATTATTTTGGAAACTATTGATATTCGGGACACAATTTAGATTTGAAAGTTTTATAATTTTTTTCGCTCTACAATATGACATCTTCAAATTTTAAATCCGACGTTTCGTCATCGAGATACCATCATCAACTTCATTTTTTTAAATACGGACCTGGATTTTTTATGTCATTTTTGGAAAGAGAATTAAGGGCGCTTCCTAAAAATGACATAAAAAATCCAGGTCCGTATTTAAAAAAATGAAGTTGATGATGGTATCTTGATGACGAAACGTCGGATTTAAAATTTGAAAATGTCATATTGTAGAACGGAAAAAATTATAAAATTTTCAAATTTAAATTGTGTCTCAAAAATCAATAGTTTTCGAAATAAATGATGGAATATTTTTGGACGTTTCTTAGAAATCACCCTGTATTTCATAAACTAAAAGAAATTTGGCAACATTGTAAACGAGTCTTAAATGGGCATCAAACAAGGCAACTTTTTTCTAATTTAACCGACCCTGTAGCTCTTACCCTCGCTCTTACCGTTTCGGATATAGCAATAATAGTGGTATCACTTAAAATATACACCCTGTATATGCTAAATAACAAAGGCCCCAGCACAGTTCCCTGCGGTACACCAACTCCCATCTTTACAGTATCACTTCTTACATTCCCAATTTTAACTTTTTGGGTTCTATCAGTTAAGTATGTCTTAAATAGATCATTAGCTAAGCCTCTTATACCCATATCATGTAATCTGTTTAATAGAACTTCGTGCGCCACCGTGTCGAAGGCCTTTGCCAAGTCCAGAAATATGGCAGCAACCCTTTTCCTGTTATCCAAACCCTTTATAATCTGTTCTGTCACTTTGCACAATGCATTCTCTGTGCTGATGTTATTTTTAAAAGCAAACTGGTTCTGTGATAATAGATTATGTTTATTTAAGAATATCATCAATTTATGTTTAATGCATTTTTCTATTACTTTACTAACAGTGCTTATTAGTGCAATTGGTCTATAGTTAGTTGTCATTTTCTTGTCGCCCCCTTTATGAAGGGGAGTAATTTGGGCTTCTTTAAGGACAGTTGGATACTCTCCCGAACCAAAAATGACATTTATAATGTGCTCTAGGGGTCGCAGTAAATATTCATGATTATACTTTATCACCTCCGATGTGATGCCATCTTCTCCACAAGAGACACCACACTTAAAGTATTTTATCTGCTCCAGAAGTTCATGGTCTCTGACTGGTGACAAAAAGAAAGATTCCGGATTACATACTCTTTGCTGGGAACCTGGCTCACAATATGGTGGGTTGATTTTTTGTGCTAGTTTTTGACCAACATTGCTAAAGTATTTATTGAACTCATTTGCCATCAATTTCCTATCAGTGACCTCAATATTTTGATCATTATAAATTGCACCTATATCTGATTTAACATTTGAGTCATTTGTGGCTTCTCTTATTATTTTCCAAATTTTTCTTGAGTCTGTTGAGTTTTGATTAATTTTTGCTTTATAATAGTTATATTTAGATTTTTTAATTAGTTTAGATAAGTTAGTTCTGTATCGCCAGTAAGTATTTAATGTTTCAACATTATTTGGATTTAAAGTACATAATTTTTTCAGTTTGTCTCTTTTACGTATGGAAATTAAAGAGTCCACTTGTGATCCAGGGTTTCAGCCTTATTTGTTTATTGGTTACATGAGTCATAGTGATACACATTTGTACATATTTCTGCATGAGATCAATGAATGCTTCTGTACATGAGTCAGCATCAGTACTCTCAAGCACATCCTTCCAACTTTCAACAGACAATTTTTGTTTTAAATTTCTAAAATTAATTTTTCGAAATACAGGTCTATTTTGAGAGGTTTCAGATCTACTAATTGTATTAAGCTTAATATTCAACAGGATGGGGTAGTGATCAGTGAAATCTCTCTTCAATATAACTGGATTTAGATTATCGTACATTGTATTGTTGCATTTTACAAAGCAATGATCAATACATGTAGCACTCTGATGTTGTACATGAGTTGGTTTATTAATCATGCTCAAAAATCCATATGAGTTTAGCATAATTATGTAGTTATTTACTGTTGGAGATGCTGTATCGAGTAAGTTGATATTTATATCCCCTATCAGAACATATATTTGTTTAGTATCGGATGAAGTAGTATCCAAAATGTTACCTAAATCATTCACAACACCATCCATATCTGTTGCTGGTGATCTATAGAGTCCCAAAATGTTAATAAGATTATTGTTTCTGTATAGTGAAACATGTAGACATTTTAGATTGTTTGATTCTAGGATGCTGCAACTCTGGAAATATTGCTGTCTTACATATATCATACATCCATCAAACTGATTTATGGTGCTTTCATTCCAGAATACAGAGTATCCAGGAATGTTAAAATTATTTTTATCATGAACAATATAGGTTTCTGTCATAACTATGATATCAAACATCTTACCAGTAGACTCCAGAAAAATCATCAAAATTTTTATAAATGCTTCTCACATTTACATGGAATATATTAATGTCTCTGTTGTTATTGTCAAATGTGGTTAATTGAGACCAAGATTGAGACAAAGTATCACAAATAGTCGTTTCACGAGCCTTATACTCATCACAGACATTATTTAGATCTATGAATGTTATGAATGTTCTTCGACACTTCTGTATTATAGTCTTAGTAGATATTTGTTTCTACAAAGAAGAAGGTCTTTTTCACTCACTATTTTAATGGGTCGATCAACATCATTCTTTTTGATGTAAATGTGTCCATTCAGACAATATGCTGCTTTGAAATTTTTTGATTGTTTCAGTTCCCTAGCCTTCTTGAATAGTGTGCTATTTTTGAGTGTGAGATCGTCATTGAAAAACAGTCTTTGATCGTTTCCCTCCAGGTCGCATTTCTTCACTGTAGTCCCCTTAATTTGTCCTATCCATGTAAATAGTTGCTTCTTTATCTGGTAATTATCAAATTTCACCAAGATTGGTCCTTTGCCGCTTTTATTCAGTCTGAAACTCTCCTTTATATTACCATTTTTTAGGGGCACCTGCATCTTGTGCAAAATTTTTTCCACAGTTTGTTGTGTGTGAGGGTCACTTTGTTCTGGGACCCCCACAACAACAATGTTGTTCAGCTTATCTTTTTGCTCCATTTCCTCGAATTTGCTCTCTAGGAGTTCCACTCTTTGCTTGAGGTTGATAGACTTTGGTAGACTTTCTTTGTTCCTCAAAGGAGTCTGACATATATTGCACTGATTTTGTTATTTCCTGCATATCTCGTTCGATACCTTTTTTAAAGGGCTCCAGCACTCCATTTAAACATTCTCTCACAACAGTTTTGAGATTGTTTTCATCCACTTTTGAGACTTTTTCATTCCCGGAATTTTTCGGCATATTGACACTTCACTGTGAGAATTCTCGAAAACAAAAGATAATTATCTCCTAGAGCGAATTGCAACCACTCAAAGTATAGGGTACGGTTCATTGACGACTGAACGATCAGAAGACTGCGATTTTAGCGGTTGTGACATCATAATTTCCTGCATAATAGATCTTCACAAGGAATTTTTTCGAAAACTATTTTGAATACAGGGTTGCGGTTTTCACGAGAGATCTTAGAACTTTTTTCTTGATTTAAGTAGCTTAAGTCATTTTCTAGGGTCACACCCCCCCTTTAAAGTTCTCAAATAATATCCGTTCACAATCCGATGTCTACTGGTATAGTTTATCTATTCTAAATTGAACCACTTTATTTTCAAGCTATGTATAAGGTACGATCAAATATTAGGCACCTTTGGCGTGAATAAATACTCAAAAAACCTATATAAATGTTTTGAATATTCCCTACAAAAAACTACAATCGGCAAAATGAAATACTGGTTGTCAGAACGAAATTTTGAAGCGATTTCTTCATGTTTATTTGCCTGGCGATGCGACGTTACGCGACGGCGCGGCGTCGCTGGTGTACTTTCACAGTAGTTTGTTTTTTTCGTCAGAGGCGGAGGTCGGTTTATACGTGTGTATATTTTTATGAAATATTTGTTTAAAATTTTTGAAAAATATCTCCTACACGGCACTAGGGCATGTGTATTCCAAAATATCTCAAATAAATGATAAATATAAATTAAATTTTACGTAGAATAATATCTAAATTATATTGATTTATTTATTATGAAACATTTTTGGAAACCTCGCCGCCTATGCTTCATAAAGAAAATGCCGACAGTTAATGGAGATTTATTTTTTGTGGTGGTTCAATTGACAATAGATTAACTATACCGGTAAATTTTATCACCTTTCAATGCTACTTGATAGGGAAAGGTGATAAATTTACCAGCACCTGTAGACATCGGATTGTGAACAGGATATACAGTGACCGCCAAAAAGTTTGCAACAAATGGGAAAATATTTTTTTCTACGAGCGTGCGCAAAGTAGGTACTTTGCACACGCAGTTGGCAGCCCAAAATTCACTTTTGCGCACTAGTGCGGACAAGAGTTAATTTTGCGCACTAGTGCTGACAACATTCAATTTTGACAAATTACCAGTAAAAATATTCATGTACCCTTAAAGGTCTGTTTCCACAGAAATCACAAACCAGTTAGAGCGTTTTTGATTCGTTCAAATCGCCAACATCAAGTTTCCTGACTATTTTCAATCAATGAAATTCGCTCTGACTGGTTTTTGATTTCTGTGGAAACAGACCTTAAATGATTGCATGAAATTTGCTGTCAGTGTTTATTGGTCAGTGTCACCTCAGTGTCAAACAAGTTAATTTATCATCTTTTCTTCAGCCATTATTTTATCTACATTGTGAGCCTAAACCTAGATACTCCAAAAAAAATTGAAGCATAATAGAACCAGGAAATACCAGAACATATTTAACATATTTTAGATAGAGCCGCCAGTTCCGGCATGAGCCCAAAGTTCATCCCAAAAATCTTTCAATATCGTTTACAATAATCAAATGAATAATTAGTTTTTGTTAGTTGCTTCTGAGTATTCTATTTTGAATATTTTTATTTCTTTTTTTAAATTTATTGTCTCATTTTTTATTCTTATAAATCTTCTCGCTCGTAGAAAAAATACTGTTCCTGACTCTTGTGCAAAGTGTCTTGTTCGCACTTGACTGCTGCCCGAACTGCGCTCCGCGTCGTTCGGTCAACTGCAGTCAGCGTGCGAACAAGACTTACTTTGCGCACTTGTTAGGAAATATACTATTTTCTACGAGCGTGTGCAAAATAGGTACTTTGCACACGCCGTTAGTAGCGCAAAATTTAATTTTGCGCACTAGTGCGGACAAGATTTGATTTTGCGCACTAGTGCTGACAAGATTTAATTTTGACAACCACAAACAATAAACGTCAAAATGGCAATCGTCGTAATAATGTAAACACTGGGATTGGGAACCAAAACAAAAAAAATGAAAAGCGGAATCAAATAACTCTTGCTCAAGTAAACAAAGCAGTTGATTTAGCCATCAAACCCATCGAGAATGATAAGCAAAAACATAATGGCGAACTACAAAAATAAAATTCTGCTGAAACTACTCCAACTTCAACTGGGCAATCAGAAGAAAATTGGAAGCTTGTTAGCTACAAAACAAAACATAAAAATATAATGCTGCAACATAATCGTCCTGATCCAGTAAGAGGAACAAATGAAAAACAAAATGGTCTACAGGTAGCTGAAAAAAGGTATTGGATATTTTTGTCTGGGTTTTCAACTTCAATGGAAGTATCAAGGATTTCCTTAATAGTCAACAACTGGGAAACGATCTATATTGCGAAAAAATGCACACAAAAAAGGACGGACAAATGAGTTCTTTTAAACTGGGTGTGCCCCAATGCAATAAAAACAAAATAATGGATCCGGAACTTTGGCCAGTTGGTATCTGCATCAACCATTTTCTGAGTCTACAACGCCATCAGATACCGAAAAACAATCTGAGAGGTTAGATAGCCAAAACAAGAAGGTAGAGTATGTAATTTTTCACCAAAATATGCAATGCCTAAAAAATAAAATCCTTGAACTTGAAGCAGTATTAGAGGAAATGAATCAACAACCCACCTTTGTTGCGGTAACCGAACATTGGTTTACGGAGATGGAAGTCCAGTGTATGAACATAAATGGGTATAAGCAAACATCCGCTTTTGCAAGGAAAGCAACCACACATGGAGGTTCTGCGATTTTTGTACATTCCAATAATGAAGCAACAGAAGAAACCGAAATTACTGCAAGAAGTGTAGAAGGAGTCCTGGAATGCTCATCGATCGTAAGTGGGTCCGCTGAAGTAGTGGTTATTGCTATCTATAGGCCCCCGCAGGGTGATATTGATCTCTTCTTTCAAATTCTTACAGATATTCTTGCTATTTGTCAGTTGAAATTTTCAAGTCACAAAACTATACTCACAGGTGACTTCAATATTGATTTGCTGGATCAGTCCTTCAGGTCAAAGAAATTTAAAGACCTCTTAACAAGTTTTAATTTTAATCAAACTGTATTTGAGCCAACAAGAATAACAAATACATCCAAATCACTTTTAGATAATATTTTCATCAATTTTATAAACCCATTTCAAGCAGAGGTTGTAGCAACTGCTCTATCTGATCACGAGGCTCAAACTCTGAGGGTCGTGAATGCGGTCGCCCCAGAGTGCAACTTCATGCCCTTCAAAAAGCGCTCTTTTTCAGATGGTAGATTGTCTCACTTTAAGCTTGAATTGCAGAGGGTGGATTGGTTTGAAGTGTATTCTCAACAACAGGTAAATACTGCATACCATGTTTTTAGCAGTATTTTGGCTCAATACCTCAACCTGATATTTCCTGAGAAAACCATTAAAGCCAAACCAAAAAAACCTAAGTACTGGATGACTTGTGGGATTAAAATTTCTTTAAAAAACAAACGAAATTTGTACAAAGAAATGATAAGGGGTAGTATCACAAAACATTTTTTTAAAAAATATTCAAATATCTTAAGATCAGTTATAAGAGAATCTAAAAAAAGAGAAAATATAAACTTTATACAAACTTCAAAAAACCCAGGAAGAGCAATATGGACATTGATTAACTGGGTACAGGGAAACGGGGAAAAAAGAAAAGAATCGTTGCTTGAAAACTATTCCAAGAAATACCCAAACAAAGAAAAGAATGTTATACTAAATGAAATAAATGATTTCTATATAAACCTATGTCCTGACCTCAATACAAATATAGATGGCATCTCAAAAAATATACCTTTTTACCCAAAAAATTTATTTTTAAAACCTACAAATGCTAATGAGATCAAGCATGTCATATCCAAATTAAAAAATAAAAAAGCAGTAGGGCAAGATCAAATCCCAGTCATTTTAATCAAAAAAGTGGCAGATGAAATTGCTGAACCACTGTCTCATGTAATTAATTTAATGCTTGTCACAGGAGTATTTCCAGATAAACTGAAAATAGCCCAAATTATTCCAATTTATAAGAAAGGAGACGCTCAGGAAATAAAAAATTTTCGACCAATTGCACTCTTGAATAACTTTAGCAAGATATTTGAGAGGATAATATATGATCGCGTTATTTCGTTTTTTGAGAGTGAGCAGTTGCTCTCAACATATCAGAATGGATTTAGGAGGAAAAAAAGTACCACCAGAGCTATTTATCAGGCACTAACTAAAATCTTGGAGTCCCTTAATGGGAGAAACGAGACAGTGGCGATGTATTTGGATTTGTCTAAAGCTTTTGACAGTGTTAATCATGATGTGCTGCTAGCAAAACTAGAAAGGTATGGATTGAGGGGCGTTCCTTTACAACTAATATCATCTTATCTATTTGATAGAAAGCAGCAGATTATTGAAAGACACAATGGGGAAACATTAACATCAATTTCTAGCCAGGTCAAAAAAGGTGTACCTCAGGGATCAATCCTTGGACCACTGCTGTACATTATCTATACTAACGAGCTTGCAAATATAACTGATCAGTTTACGGTCCAGTTTGCGGATGACACTTCAGTAGTCTTTTCGGCAGAACGAATGGAGGAATTGAGTAACAAAATTCACACAACTTTGAGTTCCTTTCAGGGTTGGTTTGACTCAAATAACCTGGTTTTGAATGTCGAGAAGACACAGCTACTACGTTTCTCATATCAACGGGATTGGTCTCCCACTCAGTTTGTTTGCGGTGATGGTATACCTTTGAACACTACAAGATCGGCCAATTTCCTGGGGGTCAAGGTGGATTCACGGTTGGACTGGAGTGACCATATTGACTGCCTGGCTGGCCAAATATCAAGGCACTGCTATGCCCTGAGGGTGCTGGCACGTGAGGTAAATTATGAGGTTGCATTAACTGCTTACCATGCTTACATTCAATCAAGATTGAGGTATGGAGTTGTATTCTGGGGTAATAGTCCCGAAGTCTCTCGAGTTTTTATTGCACAAAAAAGATGTATAAGAGCAATATTTGCTATGTACCAGACAGATAGCTGTAAACCCATATTTAGGGCTCACAACATATTAACATTACCAAGTCAATATATCCTGGAAGCAGCATTGTTTGTTAAGCAAAATCCTGACCTTTTTCTTGAGCACATTAGGGGGCATTGCTATGATACAAGGGGAAGGACTGATCTTGTCAATGTGAGAAGCAATTTTACTTACATACAAAAAAACGTTCAATTTTCAATTATAAAAATTTTCAACAAGCTACCTTCAAATTGGCAAAGCTTGCAATTCGATAACCTTAAACATAAGTTGAAAAACCACTTACTTCAGAGGGCTTACTACTCGGTGGAGGAATTGTATGAGGACAATTTGAACAACGAAAATTGAAATGAGGTTCAAACCAATATATGTATTCTGATGCTCAGTATTGTATTTTATAGTGTATTTTCATGTTGTATTTTATTTTATATTGTATCTTTATATTCTTATATTTTATATTTTAATGTGTAGTATTGTATAAATGTTGTTTTTTCTTTTTTTCTTAAATGTGCTCGTGACTTAACTTGTTTATGATTTTAAACTCAAAACAGTCAATTCAATTTATATTTGGCTTGTAATGTTGGATTAGGGTATTTTTAAATTGACACGTTCTATGTCCGAAAGGGCTTTTGTGATAATTTCTTTATATTTACAATTATGGAACAAATAAATGCTATGAAATGAAATGAAATGACAAAGTACCAGTAAAAATATTCATGTACCATTAAAAGGTCTGTTTCCACAGAAATCACAAACCAGTCAGAGCGTTTTTGATTGGTGCAAATCGCCAACAACTAGTTTTCTAACTATTTTTAACGAATGAAATTCGGTCTGACTGGTTTGTGATACAGGGATACAAATGTGTCGTTTGTCTATGATAAATCTGTTAGTCTTAGTTCTTTACAACTGTCTGTTATTGACGTTTTTAATAAAATTAGTAGTTTGAAACAAACATTAGGACCGGGTCCAGATGGTATACCTGTCATTCTATTACAAAATTGTAAATATGTTTTAGCAGAAATTCTTTGTAAAATTTTTAACTTATCCTTAAGTAGTGGAATGTTCCCCATGTGTTGGAAGAAATGTTATGTGACGCCTGTTTTTAAGGATGGGGATCGCTCTGATATAAAAAATTATCGTGCTATTTCAAAAATATCTCTGATATCTAAGATTTTTGAATCGATAATTGCAGATAAAATAACACCTCATTTTAGGCACATAATTGTCAGCGAGCAGCATGGTTTTGTGAAGTCGAGATCGACAATTTCCAATCTGCTATGTTATGAGCAGTCTCTGTTGGAAGCCTTGGAGAATAAGTGTCAAGTTGATGTCATCTACACAGATTTCTCCAAGGCTTTTGACAGGGTTGATCACGGCATCTTGTTGAAAAAGCTGGAAGCTATTGGAATACATGGAGAGCTGCTTGGTTGGTTTGAAAATATGTTGAGAGGTAGAACGCAGGCGGTTAAAATAAAAAACTATATTTCATCTGAAACAAGAGTTACCTCGGGTGTTCCCCAAGGTGGACACCTCTCAACTTTTTTATTCAACTGCTTTATTAATGATGTTAAAGACTCTTTCCAGCATGGTAGATTTCTTGCTTTCGCTGATGATTTAAAGCCATTCAGAGTTGTACAAACAATATATGATTGCCGGTTGCTGCAGGAGGACTTGGATCGTTTTTCTGTATGGTGCACTGATAATAATCTTTCATTGAATGTTAAGAAATGTAAAGTTGTTTCATTTAGTAGATCAAAAAATCCTCACAATTACAATTATTTGCTTAATTCTGAACAGCTTGAGAGACAGTCCCTAGTAAAAGATCTTGGTGTTTGGTTTGACTCCGAACTTACTTTTACTCATCACATTGATGTAATTACCAACAGAGCAATGCGTTTGCTGGGGTTTGTCTTTCGAACACTGCGAGGATTTGAGAATATTTTCACATTCAAGTTACTCTACTGTGCCCTTGTCCGCTCAATCCTGGAATATGCCAGTTGTGTGTGGCAACCATTCTATGGTGTACATAGAAAAAGGTTGGAAAGAATTCAGCATAAATTTTTGAGTAGAATAGCTTACAAACTTCATATTCCATCTGAGGAAATTAATTATGAATCTTTTGAATTTGACATCACTGGAAAATAGAAGAAATTTTTTTGACATCTCCACCTTCTATAAAATCATAAATAGTATGATAGATGCACCTGACCTCCTAGCGGCTATTGGCATTCATGTTTCCCCAATAAATGTTAGAAATAGGATTCTGTTTAATGTTGATTTTCATAGAACTAATTATAGTATTAATTCTCCATTATGTAGAATGTCAAAGCTGTCAAATGATATTTTAACTAAATGTGACATATATATGTTTGACCGATCTTATGGAAGATTTTCGACGAAACTTAAGAATGTCTTATATAATTGATAATTAGTCTTGTTTTTATCCCGCCATCTTGTGTCTTGTGTATTGTTTAATCTATTGTAAATGCTATATGCCTGAATAAAATTTTGATTTTGATTTTGTGATTTCTGTGGAAACAGGCCTTATGATTGCATGGCATTTGCCGTCAGTGTGTATAGGTCTGTCACGTCAGTGTCAAACAAATTAATTTATCATATTTTCTTTGATCATTATTTCAACTAGATCGTGAGCCTAAGCCTAGATACTCGCAAAAAAAATTGGAAACATTGCAGCAGAAGAGAACAAGGAAATACAACATATTTTGGATAGAGCCGCCAGTGCCTGCAGTAGTCTGATACCTCAAAGGTCATCCAAAAAATCTCTCCATATCGTTCACAATAATCAAATGAAATAATTAGTTTTTGGTTGTTTTTGAATGGGTATTTTGAATCTTTTTTTTTTAAGTTTATTGTCTCATTTTTTATTCTTATAAATTTTCTCGCTCGTAGAAAAAATACTGTACCTGACTCTTGCGCAAAGTGTCTTGTTCGCACTCGACTGCTGCCCGAACTCCGCTTCGCGTCGTTCGGTCAACTGCAGTCAGCGTGCGAACAAGACTTACTTTGCGCACTTGTTAGGAAATATACTATATTATTAAGATATCAAAAAAAATGTTACGTGCAGCGTCGCCGGTAACGGTCGTGTACTTTTGTCGATTTCTCACGGAATTTATTTAAATTATATGAGTATAAAGTGTTATAAAAGTGCCGCAAAATGGATTTGTGTGTTTAATTAGTTATTAACTACTCATGAAAATAAAAGCAACACTTTTAACATCATATTATTCTCCCGTATTCACCCAGGAATTCGCAAAAAAAACACCGTGATTCTAAAGTGTTGCCAAGGCCAGGCTACGGTGTGTATACCATGATCGAAAACATTGTGTAGGGGAGAGCGGAGTAATGGAGTGCTACAAATGTCATGAATTAAAATTGAAGGACATTTTCAACTGTGATGGCTGTAAGGAAAAAATATGCAAGCAGTGCGGAGGGCTTTCCTCTTCCGAAGTCAAGGTGCTAGAATTACGTAGTAGAATAATGAAATTCTACTGCCCAAGCTGCATAAATTTCGAAACTTTTAAATTGCTACAAAATGTCATTGAAAGTAAAAATGAAAATATTGAAGCCAAAAACGAAATCATAAGCTTACTTAAAAAACAGCTTGAAGAAGTAAAGAACATTTTCCAGAAATTTCATATGCTGGTATTGTCAGGGAACCAACTCTGAAGACTAGGGCATGCGTCCCTGATTTAATTATTCGGCCGAAGCAGAAGCAGCAGGAACAAAAAACAAGGGATGAAATTTCGAAAAATATTAATCCTACAGAATTAAATATAGGCATAAAAAACATAAGAATGACAGGAAATGGCAACATGGTCATAAAATGTCCCACCAAACAAGAAGTAGAAGAACTTAAACGAGCAGCTGAAAATGCGCTAGAAAATAGATACGAAATAACTACAACCAAGATGATGAAACCAAAAGTAAAGATTCCAGGATATGAAGGTAGCAAACCAATGGAAGATATTGAAGAATGTATAAGAAAACAAAACAACTGGATTTTGGAGAGTGATGAACTTAGAATAACATATGTAAAAAAAAAGCGGAACTCAGCAGCAACAATTCTGGCAGAGTGTTCAGCAAGTCTTTTTCACAAATTTATGGAACGTAAGAAGATTCATATTGAATGGAGCAGATGCCCTGTCTATGAGGACCTGACGGTGACAAGATTTTTTTTTTTTTTTTTTTTTTTACGGATATGCGCACTCGCAAGGAAATGTCCTATCACGCTCGAGAAGCGGCAAGTGCGCGGAAATGTCGGTGTATGTTGGTCTTGAAACGGTTCAGGTTGTAACCTGCAGGGAAAACCGTCGTAGGGAGTTTATTCCACAGCGATGCTGTTCTCCAGAGATATGAATTCTGATATAATGAGGTTCTTGGTGCCTCTAGTTTGACAGTAAATTCATGGTTACCGTCTGTTTGACGGGTTCGCCTGGTAGGTGCTACTCTCGGTGGAATCATACGTGCCAACTCTTCAGAGTATTTTCCGTGATAGTACCTGTAGAAGAGAGATAAATCGCCCACCGTTCTGCGATGTTCGAGACCATCCAAGTTACGAGTAAGTGCGGGGTCATTGATCAGCTTGATAGCTCGTTTTTGCACGGTATTCAAAAGCATTAAGGTATGTTTGGGTGCTGCACTCCATATATGTGAGCAGTACTCCATAGTTGGTCGAATCTGGGCTTTGTAGAGTGTCAGCAATTGGCTTGGTGTGTACAGATGTCTTGTACGAAATAGCACCCCCAGCTTTTGGGAGGCCCTTTTAGCAATATCTGCCACGTGACTGTGCCAAGACATGTTGGTCTCTGCAGTAACCCCCAAGATGTTCAACTGACTCTGTAATGTGACAGCACTTCCAGATAGCATGATGTTTGGCTCACCGGTGCTGGTCTTTTTTGAAAACAGAGCTGCTTGGGTTTTCTGCGCGTTGAACTGTACAAGGTTTTTGTTACCCCAGTCCTCTATTATCTCCAGGTCGTTATTTATCTGCGATATTTGAGTTAGTCTAAGATGATGGAATTCACGTGCGGAAAGACCTGTCGGTGGTATGAGTGAGGAGACTACATTGCCATCGTCTGCAAAGCAATAAAGTGGATTTACTGTTTTATCTATGAGGTCATTTATGTAAATCAGAAAAAGAGTTGGCGAAAGGATTGCTCCCTGTGGCACACCAGCATTTATTTGGTAAGAGTTGGAGTTCTGGCCATCCAGTGCAACATAAATGGATCTGTCCTTTAGGTAACTTTCAAACCAAGTGCAAAGTTTCGGCGATAATCCCATTGCTTTGAGCTTGTTGAGCAGATTTTCATGCCAAACTTTGTCGAATGCTTTAGATATATCTAAGGCAATTGTTCTTGTTTCACCCCGCAACTCAATCGCTTTTTGCCATAAGTGAGTGACGTATGTAAGTAAATCGCCAGTTGACCTATATTTTCGAAATCCGTATTGCTTATCGTTGATAATTTTGTACTTTTCCAAGTACTTGGTTAGGTGATTGTTCACAACTCTTTCCATTACTTTTGATATCACCGGAAGTAGAGCAATTGGTCTATAGTTTAACGGATCTGTCTTTTTTCCTTTCTTTGGAATGGGTTGTACTGCGGCAGACTTCCATGATGATGGATATACTCCTTGCCTGTAAGACAAATTGAATAATTTTGCGAAAGTTGGGGTGAGTTCGTTGGCGCAATTTTTGAGTACTATTGCGGGAATGCCATCCGGACCCATTGCTTTGTTTGTATCCAGCTTTTTTAGGGATTTTCGTATTTCTCTGTGATAAAAGGGTACCTCTGGCATACTATGGGAAACCCTTTCAATGAACGGTGGAGTTTTTCCGTTTGGCACTGTTAGGTTGGAGTTGGAGGAAAACATTTGGGCAAGCATATTGGCTTTTTCCTCTGATGTTGTGGCTAAGTGATTATTTTTATCTGTAAGTGGTGGTATGGATGACTTGGTGAAGTTAGATCCAACAGCTTTTGCAAGAGACCAAAAAGACCTAGAACTACTTGGACAATTCAGCAACCTGTTTTTTATTCTTTGATTGTATGTTTCTTTAGCGGAGTCAATAGTAATTTTGCAACTATTTCTGGCTTCTATAAATTCTGTGTGGTTTTGAGCGGTTTGCTGTCGTTTCCAAAGGTTATATGCTCTGTGTTTTTTCTGTACAGCCGTTTGACACTGGCGGTTGAACCAAGGTTTTGCATTAGCTCTACGTTTAGTTGTATGTGGGATATATGCGTCCATTCCAGATAAGATTACTTGTGTTATTTCATTACAGCAAATAGTGGGATCAACTGTTTTAAAGCAAACCTCTTGCCATGGAAAATCCAGGTAATACTGTTTTAGGTCATTCCATTTTGCCGATTTATAGTGCCACATTTTACGAGGAAGTGGTTGTAGGCTTGGTGGGATGAGCATTTCGCACTTTGTTATTATAAGTTTATGATCGGACGAACCAAGTGGAGCATCTACTTGAATTGTGTACGAGTCAGGATTGGTGGTTAGGAACAAGTCTAAAAGCGCTGCAAATTCGCCCCTTTCTGAGATACGGGTAGGTTCATCGACAAGCTGCGTTAGACCACAACTTATGGCAAAAGCTTCTGCTTCTCTGCCTTCGTTATCTGTTTTGTTGTGGTGTTTCAGCCAGGGTATATTGTGGACGTTGAAATTGCCTAAAAAGACAATTTCCGCCTGTGGATAGTTTGACTGTATACTATCACAGCTTTCGGATAATGTCGCGAAAAAGTTTTGGTAATCGG
Organism: Ceutorhynchus assimilis; assembly: GCA_917834065.1. Lineage (NCBI taxonomy): Eukaryota > Metazoa > Arthropoda > Insecta > Coleoptera > Curculionidae > Ceutorhynchus > Ceutorhynchus assimilis. The sequence goes on along the minus strand of OU892278.1, from coordinate 29,186,173 downwards.
TGTTACTTGGCGGTCGGTAGAGGCAGCAGATAAACTTGGTCGATGACTTTGAGGTGAATTTTAGCCATATGATATCAAGGTTCGCTGGTTCTAGCTTCTCCTCTCGATGACATGAAAGGTCATTTTTAATGTACACACAGATCCCAAAATTATGTCGAAATCGGTGGTGTAGGTCATAGCCGGGATAAAGATAGTTCACAATAGGTGTTGCAGAACTGATTTTAGTTTCAGTGAGAACAAGGATGTCAGGTCTTTGTTCTTCAAGATGTTGGTGAACTGAATTCATATTTGTACTTATTCCTCTTATATTGCTAAAATCAATTCTGAGTTGAGTTTTTGATCTTCTCTTTATATCTTTGCATGAAGGACCCCCAGGATCACCCGACGCCCGGAGATCCGAGTGGTCGGGTATTTTGATGTTACAATTGTCAGGAATTTTATCACAAAAACAATAAATGCACCAAGAAAATAGTCTGCGAATACTGCGCGGAGGAACATGCGGCTGAAATGTGTCAATAAAATATAAAAAAGTGCAATAATTTTCTTCAGACAAATAATAAATTTAATACAAATTACAAGGTAACACATGCAACAACCGACCCAGATTGTCCAAGCTACAAATATCATATAGAATTACTTAAAAATAAAATAGAATATAATATATAATGTTTAAAACACCCCATGATGAAATACTAGCTCAATTGGACAATAAGGGGAACGGGGCGCATGAATCTTTTGTTGATGCAGCTTCACTTACCAAGCAGATTGAATTAGAAAACAAAGTTCTAAATATTTTACATCTTAACATTAGAAGTGTAAATAGAACCTTTGATCAGTTACTCCTATTCATGGAACTTTACCACCTAACATATTGCGATATTATCATTTTAAGTGAATGCTTTCAGCAAGAGTCTGTTCATATGTATAACCTGCCAGGTTATACAACATATTATAACGGTGGAGACTTTAATAAGAATGACGGTTTATTGATTTTTGTGAGGGACATATTGAATGCAACTGTGAGCCATATAAAATTGGCCTTATCACACGTTACTATGAGTAGAATCACTTTTGTGCATTGTAAGTTGTCTTTTGGAATTTCGGCTATATATAAACCACCTCCTATAGCGGATAATTTATTTATTGATGACTTGAAGAAGTTTTTCCAAGGCACTTTGACTCAAAGTATCGAAATAATTACTGGTGATATCAATATAAACATCCTAAATCAAAATCAATGCAATGCTACAGTAAATGAGTACTTGTCTTTGATGGGACTGAACGGCTTCGTTTCTCATATAAATCTGCCTACTAGAGTAACCTCAGAATCATCTTCTTGTATAGATCACTTGTTTGTTAGACAAAAACTTAAATTGAATAACCTTAGACTTCACTCATTCATAATGGATGCAGACGTGACAGACCACTATCCTATAATGCTTAACATTGATCTTGACTCAAGCGACAAAATTACTACAAACGAATATGATCAGAACTCTGACTACTACAACCATATTGACTACTCTAATTTTAAGAAAATGATGATAGGCCAGGATTGGTCCGATGTCTATGGTTCAAATGATTCAGAGCATGCAGCACGGTGTTTCCTCAACACCTTTAAACATTTGTTAGATCAAGCGACATCCAAACGATTAAGAAATAATTCAAAATTTAAAAAAAATAGGGAATGGATAACAGTTGGGCTAATAACATCAATAAAACATAGAGATTCTCTCAAGAAGAGATTACGAAAAAACCACAGTGATGAGCTCAAAGCAGAATACATTCATTTCAGAAATGAATTGAATAAATTAATAAAAAAACAGAAGTACAACTACTATAGAGAAAAGATTGAAAGCAATAAAAGTAATATAAAAAACATGTTTAAAATAATAGCAGACGCTACAAACGGTAAGGGGAAAAATTCTAAAACTAATTACACATTTGTTGATGAAAATAATATTACATAAATTTGATAATAACATAGACATGGCCAATGCTTGTAACAAATACTTTGCTGACATTGGCACAGAAATGGGAGAAAAAATAAATACCCCACTAAACCCTCTTATGGTAAATGAAAGCCTTCAGTCGTCATGATTCCTAAGCCCTATCACAGAAAACGAAATCATAATACAAATATCAGCATTAAAAAATAACAGCGCACCAGGTAAGGATGGTATATGCTCAAAGCTAATAAAATTTGTACATTTGGAGATAACAAAACCCTTAACTTACATTATGAATCTAATTTTTAAAACAGGTAAAGTGCCCAGTCAATTTAAGGAATCCATAATTACTCCAATATACAAAAGTGGTGAAAAGAATAAAATACAAAACTATCGCCCTATTAGTCTAATAAACAACTTTGCAAAAATTTTTGAATTGTGTTTGAAGGAACGTCTTATTGCATTTTTTAAAAAACACAATGTTCTATCCGAAAATCAATTTGGATTCTCGAAGGGCTTAAGCACAACTGACGCAATGTATTCTTTAATCACGGATGTTACTAGTAATTTGAATGAAAGCAAAAAAACAATAGCTGTTTTTCTTGACCTTGCAAAGGCTTTTGATACGGTGCCACACCTGAAGCTTTTGGAATTGGAAAACTTAATTTCTATGCTGCTAGGCAAATCCAGCAGGTTAGCACCTGTCGAGGTGGTAGAGATTTAATTTCTATGCTGCTAGGCAACCGCACCGGCAGTAGAAGTACTTTTAGTGCCTCTGGAGCGGCAGCAAAAGTACTTTTAGTGCCGCTCGTACTTTTACTGTCGCTTAACCATCCAGTTACCCCCGAGCTTACTCCATTCGCTTGGAGAAAAAATAGCGTGTTGCATACGGAGTAGAAGCACTTTTTTGTGCTTCAGCAGTATTGCAAGCCTCACTATGTTCGGCTCGCAAACCTACTGCTTCAGCACAAAAAAGTAAAGCTTCTACTCCTAATACAACAATATACTATTTGGTTTTTTACAATTTTTCGCGGGACAATGGACCTTTCTCATTTTACCTGTGCTGCGCGCACATCTTGTGGGTGACAGATAATTAAATCGTCAATTTACTGAACACGGTCTGACCCTGACGTATTTAAGCTAACCTCAATAATCAATCAATATTCAATCAATATTGCTGAAAATGATTACAAAAACTGTTTATGATACAATGGTTCAAATGAGTTGAATAAGTTCTTGTCAGAATTAGGCGAAAAAGAAACCTTTCTTTTCACAAGTTCCCAAGCAATCAAATTGTAAGAAAACAATAATAGTTACGTGCTCTCAACCCGAATGAAGACGATTTAGGTTGGGACAGAGATTTGAGGGTTCGTAAAATAACGATTTTCATATATCAAATACAATAATAATGTACAATTAAAGGTTTGCTGCAAACATTTTTGCTGCAGTGGGTTTTCTTTCTAATTAATGTTAATACGTATTTTGTCATATTTACATTTGAAAATAAACAAAAACAGAAACATAACCGAAATTGCACAATTTGACAAGTGGAACCAATCAAAATCATTCCACACAGGTATCGCGCGTCATTATATGTGTCTTTTTCTTTATTGCAGAAATCTTAATAAACTATCCTTGTTGTTCATTGCATGAGAAAGGTCCATTGAGCAGAATTTCCGCACTGGATTTTTTTTTGTTAGTTTCACTTTGAAGTATGTGAACCAGGCGGAAAATTTTTGATATTTTTCAAATTACCAGAAAACAGGCAAAAAAATTGATATTTTTTAAAAATCCTTGTACCCGTCTAAAAGTTGACACTTGGATGTGAAATCGAATCCTGAACCACTTTTCTCTCTACAATTTTTCGATTTCTGGTCGTCTAACCACACTTTCCACATATTTGAGGCGAACTTCTTAAATTTGCCGCCTTGACTGTGATCACATGACATCTGTCACAGTGATTATTATTGTTGATGGGTATGCTGAATTGATCCCAAGTAACATTTTTTTTTGATATCTTAATAATAAAATATTTTCCCATTTGTTGCAAACTTTTTGGCGGTCACTGTATAATTACAAAGCACTTGTTTTGTGCTTGTTTTGCATGCGAAGTACATTCCTAATTATTGCCATTCAAAAGTTCTCCTTACTTACCAGCAAAGGGTCATCATCAGACAAGACTTGGTTGACATTTACGTTTCGCCTTTTACTCAACTGCAGATCTCTTTTTTGTTTTCTTAGTTGTATTCCTTCTTCCTCACGCCTTCGACGTAACTCCACACTGTCTAAAGCTGTGTTCTTATAACGGTGTTTATGGCCCGATCCAGACATCTGAAACCAATGTAATATTTTTATAAACCAGAAATTAACAGCTAAATACAAAAGGTTTAAATTTAAGAAGTAGTTTACCCTGGAGTTTACCACAAAAATGGATGGATGGAGCTGGATGAGACACCGCAGGTGAGGCGCCGGTGAATTGACACAAAATGCAGTCAATCACGTACACTCAAGTATTTTATTTGTTTATTTATTATTAAAATTTTAAATTTGTTACAAAAAGATAACAATTGGAATTTTGTCAATAAGCCTATAGGAGGCTATCAAAATACTTACCTATAACAAAAATATACCTAATACTAATTTATTTATGATTCATAATTCTAACATCTATCATACAGAACAACATAATTCTAATTCGACAATAATCAATTATTATTATTATTTACATATTCAAGTAATCATCCAGGGTGTATGGCTCTAATGTCTGCCTGGCGACACTAAAGGCGTTTTCTCCCGTCCACTTTTTTGAAACTGGTTCAAAACTGTTTTGAAAGAGTACATTCTCGTGATAAACCAATGACGTCACGTCAAAATTGGTTCAAACCGTTTCGAAATACAATCCAATCCACGTTTTCAAACCATTTTCTCGCGCCGACATATTATGAGGTCATGATGTCATTACTTGAACCAGTTTTGAAAAATATTTTGAAGCATTTGAGACGCGAGAAAACGCCTTAAGTCTACGGGGCAATGGTGAGGGGAATGAAGTTGTAAAAAAAAAAATGGCTGATTTCATTCATTAAATACCCAGCTGCATGCGGAATTTTTTGGAAATTTTATCGTATTGCAACTCGTACATGGTGTTTCCTTATATTTTGACCCCTACCTACAGCTTCAGGTATATGAGGTGGAGGAAAACTTTAAATATGAAAGTTGTAGGGTTTTATGTCTATTATCTTTTGCGAATGCCCGTGCAGGCATAAAGTACACATTCTGGCCCGCGCGGGCATAATGTACCATTCTAAACATCAGGTTGACAATTGCGCCGCAAATGACATCGTTTGCGTGTACGCAAAGTGGCATCGATTTCAATTAAAGTCCCCCTGGTATGACATAATAGTTATTTATGTATCAAGGGTACTAAGTAGATGATTATGCCCTGAGGGCGACAGTCTTACAAAGCCGAGGGCCTCTGGCCCGAGGGTTCGTAAGTCGCCCGAGGGTATATATCGTCGCTTATCTGACAAATGAGCGTAAGCGACAAATATTTCTAAAATACAGATTATTCCATGAAAATATCTCTATGGAGTATATATATGATCTCACCAACGGGCGTAATTGTAGAGGTAATATTTTCCCTATTAGAACATGGTTGGTATGGGCGAAAGCGACATTAAAAGTAACCGCAGGATCTTACAAAGAGGCGTATATCCCGGAAACAAATTTACGCCTTTTTGTCAGATTTCCAACTAATATTGTTTGGCTGATGTGGCCCCGATGAGCTATAACTTCGCACCGGCAACCATGTAGCATAAATTGATTCATAATCATTTCGTTCGCTTCCTTTCCTGGTGGTGTTAACCCTGCAAGGTTTTCTACATTTTTTTGTTAACAGTGAAGATATTAAGTTTGAGTTTGAGTGTGCCTTCTATTGCAGTGGTATCTCTTTATAGGTAAGTTATCAGTAGTTATAAGCAAAAACAACATGAAAAAGATGGCACGCACCCTAAGAACAGAAGGAAAAGCATACGTGAGTCCCTTCTTGAGAAAGCAAGTTCCGCAAAGAATCATGAAGCCGCGATGTGATTCTCAAAAATGTAAAAATTATGGCTGCAAGTTGTTCACTGAGGAATAATACCAGGAAATATTTCATGCTTTCTACAATATACAAAGTCTTCAATTACAAAGGGAGTTCGTTGTGCGCCATATCAATGAGAATGATGTTAAAAAGAGAAGAACTGCTGCAACAGAGTGCATAAGAACAAGAACTTTGGCTTATTATTCACCAAAGGCAGATTATTAACAGTTTGTAAAATTACCTACGTTTCAGAATACACTGGCAGTTTCCGAAAAAGCACTTCGGACGGCAATAAGCAAGAGAAAGGTGGCATAGTTAGGTTCGATAAACGTGTAGGGGCGTTGCATTATGCAAACTTGAAACAAAAAGACGAATTTATGAGAGCCTCAGCTCTGGCTCACATACAAAAGTTCCCAAAAATGGAGTCGCTCTTTTGTAGAAAATGGACTTCAAAAGAATATTTACATCCCGACTTAAACGTGAAGCAAATGTTTAACTTGTACCAAGAAGAGAGCCTGGAGCAGCCAAAATGCAGCTACCATACTTACCCTAGAGTATTTGAATCACTGAATCTGTCCTTCCACCATTCCAGGAAGGACCAATGCAGTCTTTGTTTGTCGGACAGGGAAGGTGATGCAAATCAAAAATTAGAGCTTCAAGATGCATACACTGCAAATGTCGCCGAGAAAAACACTGTGTGCAAAAAGAAGGAGGATGCTAAGGAAATGTCCAAAAACAACCCAGCTTCAATAGCTGCTGCTGTTTTTGACATGCAACAAGTTATTCAGTTACCTTAAGTAAAGAAAATGCTTGTCTTATATCGTCGTCGTTTGTCGGTATTTACCTTCAGTATGAACAATATAGGTATTAGAGAGTGCTACTGCTTCTCTTGGTCGGAAGTTATGAGTAAAAGTGGTGCCAATGAAATGTCTACATGGTTGGCAGATGTTTACACAACTGGACAACCAAGGATTAAAAGAAGTAAGCAGGCTCTTCGCAGATGGTTGTGGTGGCCAGAACAAAAATACAATCGTTTTCACCATGTTACTACAAGTTGTCGCAAATTCAAAAAAAAAAAAACGTGAAATTGTATTATCCTCTTTCCAAAAAAATCATGGGCAAAATGAAGGGCATTCCGTTCATAGTTCTATTGCAACAGCATTTCGGTCCGCCGGAAATAATTATATACCAATACAGTTCAGTTACCCCCCATCTTTAGAGTCGCCAGAAGAAATTTTCCATACACGGTTTTTGAAATGACCACCGAAGAATTTCTTGATTATAAATCATTGGCTGAAAAAATCCGCCTTCAGTCCGCGTGACCAGAGGCGGAATTCTGTAACAGATAAAGATCGTTATCGATATCGCTATGGCACCTGTTATCTTCGTCTCTCTTTTCGAAATCAATAGAGAGGGGACGTCAATAGAGATAGCGAAAATATCGCTATTCGTTACAGAATCCCAGCCCAGAAAACTGGACTCTGGTGGAAATGTGGACTGGACCAAAATTAAGGAAGTAATGGTACACAAAGATGACGTCACTGTAATCAATATTAAAAAAAGTCACTATGATGCTGAATATCAGCAACTGCCACTACAAAGACTACCACCTGACGTGCTCCAAAAACCTATACCCAAATTAAACAGTGGCCAGATAAAACTCCCAGCAAATAAATACAAAGATCTTACGGATCTATGCACAGATCGGATACAAGTCGTACGAGACAAAACTTTCCAATAATTCTTCAAAGACCTTCCCCATGATTGGAATAATTAGCTTCTCGTTCTCTTTTTTTAGAATAAAGTTATTTTGTTTATTTCTTGTGATTTATACGGATTAACCGATTTTTTTTAATGTTAACTTTTGTTTGTGTTTCGTTTATAGAGTGGGATTTTCTTTTTATTCTTTACCGCAGATTGTTACTAATGTTTTGTTAAGTGCATTACTAGGCTTAAGTAAGATAACAATAATATTCAGATCTGGCGAAGGGACGTATGTCCATCTAAGTCATATTTTATCATGTTCGCCTGAAATTTCTTGAATTCGAATAGTATTTGGAAAAAGTATGTGTATTTAGCAGTCTAAATTAGCTATTTATACAATAAGTTGCGAAATGAGCGTCTTTTAGGCACGCGACGTGAAAATTGTTGAGTGACTAAAAGACATTGTTTCGTAACGTATTGTATACAAGATTTTTTCTACTGGCATTTTATAATAAAAAAACACAATTTTATTTCATGTGAATAAGTCGATTACACCCAAAATCTTTGTTACCTGCTTTTACTTGGCACCTGACACTTTTCATGCGATTTTCTTTTCAAAATTCGACATCAATAATTAAAATCCTAGAAAGTAGGTAATAACACAAAGTTCTGTTTTGAGTAACCCAAACGTTCAATTCAGTAATTCCATTTTCAATATTCATAATAAATACAAAACAAAATTCAAATATGTGTTTAGTGTGTTTTTTATTTCTGAATAATGAATGACACTTTTAGGCACTAGTGCTTAAAAATTACATTTACGCACTCATAAGTCACTTTTACGCATTCAAAAGTCACTTTTACGCACTGAGTGCTTAAAAGTAACTTTCACGCACTCAGTGCCTAAAAGAATGTCGTTTCAAAACTGAAATGACAATCGAAAAGTTGCTATTATGAAACGTCAGTAGAAAAAAAATATTATGACTGAACATGGAACCATGTATATGATACATTTTCTTTAAATTGCTTTCCTGTCAAATAATGCTTATGGTACTTACGCCCATTTGTCAGATAAATACCTGGGAAAAAAGTGTCACTTCGCAAATTGTCATCAGTGTGCAAACATCATTTTTTGACGAAAATAATATGTTTATAAGCGTAAATTTATATTTTGTTAATAAAGAATAAGTTAATTGAAAACTGTTTTTTGCGTCTTTATGCCATAATGTGTACTTTATGCCCGCACGGGCATAAAGTAATGAATTATGTAGATGGTATCTAAGGTATAAAAACACAATAATGTATTGGTATGACATGAAAGTTTGTATGCACCACGGGTACTAATAGATATATACCCTAGGGCACTAATAGATATATACCCTCGGGCGACTTACGAACCCTCGGGCCAGGGGCCCTCGGCTTTGTAAGGCTGTCGCCCTCGGGGCATAATCATCTACTTAGTACCCTTGATACATAAATAACTAATATTTACTTATAGTTTACTATAGTTACCCACTAACTACAGGGCAATAAGCAAAATGTCTTTAATAGCGAAAGTTTTTGAGATTATTATAGATTCTAAAATCAAGGCTGCACTACAATCAATTTTAAATGAAAACCAACATTGCTTTATTGCTGGTAGATCCACCGTGAGTAACTTGCTTGTTTATGAGCATTTCTTGAATAGTTCTCTTGAGGGCGGTAACCAGGTGGATGCCATCTACACAGACCTTTCAAAGGCTTTCGACAGGGTTAGCCACACTCTGATTTTGGGAAAGCTTGAGAGGTATGGTGTGTTTTGCAATCTCCTGCAATAGTTCCATAGTTATCTGACCAACAGAAAACAACAGGTGAAAGTAGGCGGTTTTGTTTCTGAAGAGATATTGGTCCCCTCTGGCGTTCCGCAAGGTTCACATTGGGGTCCACTTTTATTTAATATTTTCATCAATGATGTAACAGAGTGCTTCAAATATTCCAAATGTCTTTTGTATGCAGATGACCTAAAGATTTTTGCTCTTACATAAGGTCAGTTTTGGAATATGCTTTTCAGGTATGGTCACCTTACTATGGTCAGTATGTTCAACAGATTGAAAGAGTGCAGAAGAGGTTTGCGAAATTTGTTGGGTTTAAATTGGGTATACCAAATGAGGATATTGCTTGCAAATGGTGATGTAGACATTTTTAATTATTCTTTAATTTTAAACTAAGTAGGTACAAGGAAAAATTCCGGGAGTGAGTTAAAAATATTTTAAATCACTGAGGTTTCAGATTTTTAGTTGGGCAGAGTGACTTAAAATGCTGAGAGTGAGTTAAAATGTTTTTAAATCACTGAGGTGATAAACGTCTACTTACCTTTATTGTTATGGGTTCAATAATGTCATTTTTAAACGTCAAAATGGGATAATAAACATTCATTTATTTATCTATTTATTTATGTCATACCAATAATACATTATTGTGTTTTTATACCTTAGATAGGTACCATCTACATAATTCATTACTTTATGCCCGTGCGGGCATAAAGTACACATTATGGCCTGCGCGGGCATAAAGACGCAAAAAACAGTTTCCAATTAACTTATTCTTTATTAACAAAATATAAATTTACGCTTATAAACATATTATTTTTGTCAAAAAATGATGATGTTTGCAAACTGATGACAATTTGCGAAGTAACACTTTTTTCCCAGGTATTTATTATTCGCAACCAACTGGTATGACATAAAAGTTTGTATGCACCACGGGTACTAATAGATATATAAATACCCTCGGGCGACTTACGAACCCTCGGCCCAGAGGCCCTTGGCTTTGTAAAACTGTCGCCCTCAGGGCATAATCATCTACTTAGTACCCTTGATACATAAATAACTATTATAGTCCTTGGGCCCAGATCAATTTTTTTTATTTATGACCACACCGTCGAAACTTTTTGTATTTGTTATTTGGGTGGAGTCGGACAAATTTTGAGCTCAGCGCATTATGGTAGTGGGGCGTTTGTCTGTCAAGCTGTCACGAAGTTGTCGATTTTATGCAAGAAAAAAATGTATGACCACATTGGTAAATTTTTTTTAATCAATAGTTTTTATCACATAAACAACGAAAAAAAATGTGTCGGACAAAAATATTGGGGCATTCGTCGCGTCGGACACGCTAAATATGTCAAATTTATGGGAAAAAATAATTTATTACCACACGGCTGATTTGAACAAAATCTGCCATAAAAATATTTTACAATAACGTGGTAACCTTGTCGGACAATTTTCACGGGGCATATGCGCAGTCGGATGCGCCAAAGATGTCAATTTCCTGCAACAATTTTATTTACAACCACAGCTGCAATTTTTATTTTTTACTGTACATGTGTAACGCATATCGGATCAATTGTCGGACAAAAATAATGGGGCGTTTCGATACAATTTAAAAAAAAGTAGGTAATTTTTGTAATTTTTCACTTCGTCACTTTTCAAAATTATCAGACGCAAAATTCCAAGATTAGAGCAACAGTTAAAAGAAAAGAACAAGTCAATAATTTTTCCAACAATGGCTAATTATTCTAAAATAATTTAACTAACTTTGCACCCTTGAAAAAGGAAACAATAAAATTTCCGAAAGCTCGGCGTTTGTGAAAAACTAGTTTTATTTTTGCCAAGACTGAATCCCATCTCACTTATTAAACAAGCCAGTCAAAAATTTCTACATCTATAATTTATAGTATACCGGGTGTTTTTCAAAACCCGCTCACCCCTATAACTTTTTTATTTTTCCAGATGAACAAATGAAATTTGGTGTGTTTATTTATGACCCGGATGTGCATTATTTGACGTATTTAATTTTTTACTAGGGTAGTCATTTTATCTTGATAACATTTGAAGCTGTCATAATTTCTTTATTTTTGAAGTTATTTAAATAAATAAAAAAACATACTGTAGGGTTGTTTTCCAAGTTTTAGATAGGGTGGACAAAAAACAAAAGACTAATATATTTTGACAGTTATGCACACAAATAGATTTTTTTTAAATGGAACACCCGGTAAATTTTTAGTTTGTTCGATAATTTGTTTCATTCTGATTGCAATATATGCAATACAAATAATACAATACAATTGAATACAATTTACTTCATATTTACATGCAGAAATGTTTTATTTATTCTAATGGTAAATTCTGTCTACCTACCTACCTTTGCAGGTAATCTGTGCAGGTAATCAATATTTTTAGCTAGAATAAATAAAACATTTCTGCATGTAAATATAGAGTGGATTGTATTCAATTGTATTGTATTGTATATATTGCAATCAGAATGATACAAATTATCGAACAAACTAAAAATTTACCGGGTGTTCCATTTAAAAAAATTCTGTTTGTGTGCATAACTGTCAAAATTTATTAGTCTTTTGTTTTTTGTCCACCCTATCTAAAACTTGGAAAACAACCCTACACTATGTGTTTTTATTTATTTAAATAACTTCAAAAATAAAGAAATTATGACAGTTTCAAATGGTATCAAGATAAAATGACTACCCTGTACAATGTCATATACCTATCCTCAACTGTTTCGGAAGTATTGACAGTTTAAAATTGACTTTTTTGCAACTTTGGCAGACTGTAAAACCTAAATTAATTTTAGAGAAAAACCGATTTTACATTCCTATCTTAGATTTCCATAAGCTATAATTTGACACCAACTTTAAATTTGACCGAAGATTATAAATCTAAGCGGAATTTTTAGTCATGGATTAAATTCAAAGTTGATGTCAAATGATGCCGGTAAAACGAGCGTGCGGAAAAGCATAGTTTTCCGCACGCATTTTAGGTCATGAAAGTATCACTTTTTCGTACTAGTGCTTTTCCGTTATTTTTTGATACAATTTTTTGATACAATTTTTCGCGTTCCCAGTTTTTCGGTGATTCGTCACCGTATCAATGTTAAGGCAAAAGCAACCAGCGTTGCCGTATTTTCGAGTGAGCTTCAGCGAACGCATCGCTTGGCCCTTTAAATTTTTAATACATTTTTTTTATGAAAACTAATAACAAAAGGTGAAAATTAATAATATAAGGCCAACGCTGACATGTATTAGTATTAATACTTATTTATTGAATAATATTATTTTCACCATATTTATTTAATAATAAATAATATTTAATGATAATATTTTATGTATTTTTTCTTTATATCTAGGTACTTATAGCGAAGTACAAAGCGATTCATTGATATAAATATCAACGCCGAAAACCTTAACAATTATTACTGCAGTATTGCCCAAAAACTCACAGGAGAACTTAAATCAAACAGGGATCCCCTGCATTTTATGCCCCGAAATTCATCCTCGGATAGGTTCTTATTGTTGCCAACCAATAAAACCGAAGTAGTGACAGTGATAAGGAATATTAAAAAGGACTATTCTTCTGGAATAGATAACTTATCACTAAAAATATTCAAAAACCTCCCAGATGATGCCCTTAGTGCACTTACAGAGTGCATAAACTACTCCTTTGTTACCGGTGTCTTTCCCGACTGTCTAAAATTGGCAATAATTGTACCAATTTTTAAGGGCGGTGATACCGATGACCCCTCAAATTATCGTCCCATCTCACTGCTAAATACACTTTCGAAAATTATTGAAAGAATTGTTAAGACTAGGCTGATTGAATACTTGGGCAGAAATAAAATACTCGACTCGTCGCAGTTTGGTTTTCAAGAGAGAAAAGGTACCAATGATGCTATTTTCTCTTTTCTGGAAAAGCTTTATTTGAGTTTGAATGATGGTGAGAGGGCCGCAGCGGTGTTTTGTGACTTTTCTAAGGCGTTCGATTGTGTCGATCACCAAATACTGCTGCGGAAATTGAGCCATTATGGAATCAGGGGTAGGGAGTTGGAGTAGTTTAGGTCTTACCTAACTGGGAGAAGCCAATTTGTAAGATTGGATCAAAAGAACAATTCAGAACTCACCAATTTAACGCATGGCGTCCCACACGGGTCTGTGCTTGGACCGCTCCTCTTCCTGCTTTACGTAAATGATCTGGCTTCTTTGGCGATTTCCGGATTTTTTACCATCTTTGCGGACGATACAACAATTTTGTGGAAAAACAGGGATGCTTCAGTTCTAGCGCGCATTATAGAACAAGACCTGGGTATCGTAAAGGAGTGGTGTGACTGTAACCGGTTGGTATTCAATGTGTCAAAAACAAATATTCTTTCGTTTAAGTGCAACTTGGAGAGTGTAACACTTAATGAAAGCGTATTGGAGAACAAGAGCTTCGTTAAATTCCTTGGTTTTCATATAGATGCTAATTTAAAATTTGAACACCATATCCAAACAATGAACAAAAAAGTTTCGCAAGCTTGCTATATTGTAAAAAGCATACGGCAGGAACTAGGCAAACATATGGCAAGAAACACCTATTATGCATTGATAGATTCCCAAATCAGATATGGAATCGCATTCTGGGGCTATGCAACTTTAAGAAATGTGCAATCTGTTTTTGTCTTGCAAAAAAGAGCCGTGAGGTATATTTGCCAAGTTGACTGTAGGCAGAGCTGTAAACCACTTTTTATACAAGAAAGTATTTTGACAGTACCAAGCATATTTGTTTTGGAAACAGCGTGTCTTGTGTTTAAGAGATTTCAAGGTTTTGAAAGAAATTCCTTGCATAATTTGCGAAACAATAACTTACCTTTGCCAATCCCAAAATCTGGCTTAACAAGAAATTCTATTATTTACGAAAGTATCAAAATATTTAATTATTTGCCGAACCAAATTAAATGCCAAAACAATTATCAAGGGTTTCGTAAATCTCTCAAGGAATTCCTAATTGAAAAGGCATACTACAGTCTTGAAGAATTTTATCAGTAAAATTTAGTATTTTTATTATAACAATCTTTTGTATCATTGTTCCCTCATACATAATAAAATTGTCAATTCTGAAAGGTCCCAAATACCTAGTTGTTTTTTTGTTTTAGCATTTATTTATTTTTATATTGTTTTAAAGTGTTAACAAGGTTTCAAATTTATTATTTATTATTATTTTTTATGTTTTTTTGATGTGTTTTTGATAATGTTGTTTCTGCTTTCTTCTATGTGCTTGTGATATTAACATTTCAGTCTATTTTATGTCGTTATATTTTGATCTCTTGAAGTGATAGATAGGTACCTACTCAACTTGAAAAATCAATTGGGTATTAGTTTAATTATTAATTTGAATATTATTAACTGTGATAAAAATTAAAATGTGTGTATAGTTTAAGAATCGCTTTGTCAATGGTTTTTATAAAATTTAGACAATAAAGCATTATTGAATTGAATTGAATTGAAAATATATGTTTATATAAAGTAATATAAGCATTAACTCATCCTTATAATTTAAGAACGTCGATAGCCTATAAGAATTAGATTTCTTGTATGTTTGCCCCAACATTTTTGTCAGACAATTACATTTTTTATTTAAGAATATAATTACTGGTAACCTTCTACTTTTGTCGGAAAAATATTTGTAAAAAAATGAATACCTGAACCCAGTATAGTTAAGAAATATCGATTACCAATAGAAATTAAATTTTTTGTCCGACTGTCGATATGCCCCAATATTTTTGTCCGACACTTAGATTTTTTGATTTAGAATATAATTACTTAGACCCTCCTATTTTTGTCGGAAAAATGGTTGTAAATAAAATTGTTGCAGGAAATTGACATCTTTAGCGCATCCGACTGCGCAAATGCCCCGTGAAAATTGTCCGACAAGGTTACCACGTTATTGTAAAATATTTTTATGGTAGATTCTGTTCAAATCAGCCGTGTGGTAATAAATTATTTTTTACCATAAATTTGACATATTTAGCGTGTCCGACGCGACGAATGCCCCAATATTTTTGTCCGACACATTTTTTTTTCGTTGTTTATATGATAAAAACTATTGAATAAAATAAAATTATCAATGTGGTCATAAATTTTTTTCTTGCATAAAATCGACAACTTCGTGACAGCTTGACAGACAAACGCCCCACTACCATAATGCGCTGAGCTCAAAATTTGTCCGACTCCACACAAATAGCAAATACAAAAAGTTTCGACGGTGTGGTCATAAATAATAAATTTAGATCTGGGCCCAAGGACTATTATATTTGTTGGTAAAAAAAAAACACGGCTATGTTTATTTTTAATGCCCGCTGTTCGCTGTTGGTTCACAAAGTTCTTTAGATGTAACGGGTAACAGATTTATGGACTGGTCATTAAGGGGAAAATAATTAAGAGTATATGTTATGGGGACCAAAGTTTTCAATAGATCCCGAATTACCTTAATCAAAAAATCATTGTAATTATTCACAATCGTTTCAGCGTTGTCCTCTAGTGCTATTTCTCTTTTAGAGTGGTTAATTCCTGTAATTTCTTTGCTAATAACAGTAATAACCCACATGCATTTCATTTTATTGACTGAGTCTGTTTTCATATTAATGTGTATGAATAAGGAGTACAGTCCATACAATGAAAAACACAATAAGCCATTAGAGCCTGCAGTGAAAATAGTATTGACTAGAAAAAATGAAATGACAACAACCTCAAAAAAAAAAACATGCATTGTTAATTTTAGAAACAGCAATCAATAACACATAACACATAGGTAATCACAATAATAATAATTAATGTGAAAATTTTGGGTTAATTTTTTTCACTTTTCCATCCACAGGCGCGTTTGGATCTATCAGGGGTTGTATTTTCGAATATTCTTGGATACAAAATTTGATACGATTTCAAATGTTCCCCATTTAATTTACATTGCTGTCAGTCAAATTTCGTATACAAAATGTATTGAATGGTTTCGAATATCGCACCCCTGATCTCATCAGATCGGTGTGAAACTAGCAGCCGCATTACAGCAGCCAAAGTGTGAAGTTGGCAGCCAGTTACAGCAGCCAAAATGTGAAGTTAGCAGCCTGTTTTAGCAGCCATTTTTAAGACAACATGGATAATGTCATAACTGAATTTTAAACTTTTGTTTCGAAAAATATAAATTTTTCTCCATTCGCAGAAGAATCGAAAAAAAAATGTAGGTCGTGAAAAATGGAGTTCCGCGATTAAACTTGGTAGTATCATTGACGATGTCCTAAAGAACATCTATACCGAGTCTCATTTCCTTAGGCCTCGTCTAACATGGAGAAAACGGGTATAATGGAAAAATCGATAAAAAATCAAAAGTCACTTTCAAAAATGGTGTTCCGCGATTAAACTTGGCGGTATCATTGATGATGTCCTAAAGAACTCCTATACCGAGTCTCATCTCCTTAGGCCCCGTCTATCATGGACAAAACGGGACATAATGGAAGAATCGATAAAAAATCAAAAGTCACTTTCAAAAATGGTGTTCCGCGATTAAACTTGGCAGTATCATTGATGATGTCCTAAAGAACATCTATGCTGAGTCTCATCTCCTTAGACCCGTCTAAGATGGACAAAACGGAACATAATTGAAAAATTGATAAAAAATCAAAAGTCACTTTCAAAAATGGTGTTCCGCGATTAAACTTGTTAGTATCATTGATGATGTCCTAAAGAACATCTATACCGAGTCTCATCTCCTTAGGCCCCGTCTATCATGGACAAAACGGGACATAATAAGAGTCACTTTCAAAAATGGAGTTCCGCGATTAAAGTTGGCAGTATCCCTGATGATGTCTTAAAAAATCGCGGAACACCATTTTTGAAAGTGACTTGATTTTTTATCGATATTTCCATTATGTCCCGTTTTCTCCATGTCAGACGGGGCCTAAGGAGATGAGACTCGGTATAGGAGTTCTTCAGGACATCATCAATGATACTGCCAAGTTTAATCGCGGAACACCATTTTTGAAAGTGACTTTTGATTTTTTATCCATTTTTCCATTATGTCCCGTTTTCTCCATGTCAGACGGGGCCTAAGGAGATGAGACTCGGTATAGGAGTTCTTCAGGACATCATCAATGATACTGCCAAGTTAAATCGCGGAACACTAGTTTTGAAAATGACGTTTGATTTTTTATCGATTTTTCCATTATGTCCCGTTTTCTCCATGTCAGACGGGGCCTAAGGAGATGAGACTCGGTATAGATGTTCTTTAGGACATCATCAATGATACTACCAAGTTTACTCCCGGAACACCATTTTTGAAAGTTACTTTTGATTTTTTATCGATTTTTCCATTATGTCCCGTTTTGTCCATGTTAGACGGGGCCTAAGGAGATGCGACTCAGCATAGATGTTCTTTAGGACATCATCAATGATACTGCCAAGTTTAATCGCGGAACACCATTTTTGAAAGTGACTTTTGATTTTTTATCGATTTTTCCATTATGTCCCGTTTTGTCCATGTTAGACGGAGCCTAAGGAGATGCGACTCAGCATAGATGTTCTTTAGGACATCATCAATGATACTGCCAAGTTTAATCGCGGAACACCATTTTTGAAAGTGACTTTTGATTTTTTATCGATTTTTCCATTATGTCCCGTTTTGTCCATGTTAGACGGGGCCTAAGGAGATGCGACTCAGCATAGATGTTCTTTAGGACATCATCAATGATACTGCCAAGTTTAATCGCGGAACACCATTTTTGAAAGTGACTTTTGATTTTTTATCGATTTTTCCATTATGTCCCGTTTTGTCCATGTTAGACGGAGCCTAAGGAGATGCGACTCAGCATAGATGTTCTTTAGGACATCATCAATGATACTGCCAAGTTTAATCGCGGAACACCATTTTTGAAAGTGACTTTTGATTTTTTATCGATTTTTCCATTATGTCCCGTTTTGTCCATGTTAGACGGGGCCTAAGGAGATGAGACTCGGTATAGGAGTTCTTTAGGACATCATCAATGATACTGCCAAGTTTCATCGCGGAACACCATTTTTGAAAATGACTTTTGATTTTTTATCGATTTTTCCATTATGTCCCGTTTTGTCCATGTTAGACGGGGCCTAAGGAGATGAGACTCGGTATAGGAGTTCTTTAGGACATCATCAATGATACTGCCAAGTTTAATCGCGGAACACCATTTTTGAAAGTGACTTTTGATTTTTTATCGATTTTTCCATTATGTCCCGTTTTGTCCATGTTAGACGGGGCCTAAGGAGATGAGACTCGGTATAGGAGTTCTTTAGGACATCATCAATGATACTGCCAAGTTTCATCGCGGAACACCATTTTTGAAAATGACTTGATTTTTTATCGATTTTTCCATTATGTCCCGTTTTGTCCATGTTAGACGGGGCCTAAGGAGATGAGACTCGGTATAGGAGTTCTTTAGGACATCATCAATGATACTGCCAAGTTTAATCGCGGAACACCATTTTTGAAAGTGACTTTTGATTTTTTATCGATTTTTCCATTATGTCCCGTTTTGTCCATGTTAGACGGGGCCTAAGGAGATGAGACTCGGTATAGGAGTTCTTTAGGACATCATCAATGATACTGCCAAGTTTCATCGCGGAACACCATTTTTGAAAGTGACTTTTGATTTTTTATCGATTTTTCCATTATGTCCCGTTTTGTCCATGTTAGACGGGGCCTAAGGAGATGCGACTCAGCATAGATGTTCTTTAGGACATCATCAATGATACTGCCAAGTTTAATCGCGGAACACCATTTTTGAAAGTGACTTTTGATTTTTTATCGATTTTTCCATTATGTCCCGTTTTGTCCATGTTAGACGGGGCCTAAGGAGATGAGACTCGGTATAGGAGTTCTTTAGGACATCATCAATGATACTGCCAAGTTTAATCGCGGAACACCATTTTTGAAAGTGACTTTTGATTTTTTATCTATTTTTCCATTTTGTCCCGTTTTCTCCATGTCAGACGGGGCGGGGCCTTAAGCGATGAGACTTGGTATAGGAGTTCCTTAGGACATCACCAATGATACTGCCAAGTTTAATCGCGGAAGACCATTTTTGAAAGTGACTTTTGATTTTTTATTGATTTTTCCATTATGTCCCGTTTTCTCCATGTCAGACGGGGCCTAAGGAGATGAGACTCGGTATAATAGTACTTTAGGACATCGTCAATGATACTACCAAGTTTAATCGCTGAACTCCATTTTTCACGACCTACATTTTTTTTTCGATTCTTCTGCGTCTTTATAATCACGCAGGCGAATGGAGAAAAATTTATATTTTTCGAAACAAAAGTTTAAAATTTAGTTATGACATTATCCATGTTGTCTTAAAAATGGCTGCTAAAACAGGCTGCTAACTTCACATTTTGGCTGCTGTAACTGGCTGCCAACTTCACACTTTGGCTGCTGTAATGCGGCTGCTAGTTTCACACCGGTTCTCATCAGTGTGGCTAGGAAAGTAGGGTGACCATACGTACAGCATTTCGCTGTATTGTACAGCATTTTGGAAGTCTGTCCAGCATTTGATTTTGTACAGTAAACGTACAGCGATTCGGATCACGTTTTTACAACAATTATACAAAAAATTCACCGCTAAAAAGAAGACCACGTCATATTAGACAATCAGGAACGATTTTGCAGTAATTGCAGGTTGCTCTTTGTGACTTTTGCGTTATTTTTTATATTGAGTCTTGTGAATTTGAGAATAATGATTAAATGGCTGGGAGTTATGTGTTTCCTATTATCATCCATTTTGTTTTCTTCAAAAAATGGTACTAAAACGAGCTATAAAAACTTTTTCCAACACAGCAGCAAACTGTATAATGTACCGTCACTATTATGCCCAAAGCCTAAAATTTGTGCGTAGAATCCGAAATTCGTATCCAGAGTGGTTTCCAAACCGTTCATGGGACGGTTTTTGACGTGTTGGAAGTGTTGGAACAGCCCTAAAGTCGACAAAATTTGCCCAAAAATCTTTTTTGGTCGTGGCACCATTTTTTTTTGCATTTTGTCCTTCCTCCACTCACATGTCCCAAAATTTTAGATGTGTACAGCATTCATACAAAAAAAAATATGGTGATCCTATAGGAAAGCAAAGAAACCCAACCCAAGTTAAGTGCCTGCAGGCAAAGTAAAAGTGTAAGAAGAATATGAATTAATTATTTTTCTTACCAAATCAAATCAAATCAAAATATCTTGATAACAAAGCTTCCAATATGGTTTAAGATATTGATACAATAACATATAAAATTAAAAACATTTTTTTACTGTTGTAGTGGATAGATTTTTGAGTAAGTGAGCACGAGACGAGACACAGAATCTAAAGTTGAGATACAAGGCAGGGGCAAAAATCGAGGGCAAAATACTTCTGAAAACCCCTCGGAAAACCCCTTGGAATACCTAATACCTGTAGATCAAAATTTTCTAAATTTCTGCATTTTTTTCTAGAGAATTTGCTCAACACTTTTCTGCTGCCTAGTAAATCAATATTGAATACATTTCTTGTCATTCATACCTATTCTATAGAATACTGATTTTATTTGGAAACAATCCAAACATGTTATTGTATATTCAAGGACAGAGAAATTGTGAATTTATGCAATATGGTTTTGGTAGTACATACTTAAATCATAATTTCTAGTTAAAAACTGTGATATAAAAAATGAAATAATTAATGGTAGTTAGTTAGTAGGTTGGTATAATAATTAAGAAAATCATACTATTATTAGTTTTTTCAAGTTTAATTGCATAGGAAGAAATAGACTTCACCAACTACATAACCTGTATGTGGTCAATAATCAATAGGTAGGCATATCATTTAGCATATTGTGCTTCATCAGCCAGCAGCCACAAATTTTGCATATTCAACATCGGAACCAGATTACTAAATTTATCAAATCAAAAACTCTGCGGTACAATTTCGGCAATGGATGACAATCATGCACCAAGAATGTGCAATTCGCAAACTTCGTCTTAACAATATTCAATCCAATAAATTGCGGAAAGGGTACTCACTTTGAATTGATTGTATTGAAAAACTTCCTAAAATATTCACTATCACTATTCCATTACCTTTTAAAATTAATTTTTCAAGAAAATAATTTTTTTTTTCAGAGAATAGAAATATTAAAAATGGATTGGATAGTTGAATGAAGGAATTAGTTTGACACTGACATGACTGGACAGTATGATGACAGCTGATTTTGATGTTTGTTCCTTTTTGCCGTGCGTTCGGTATTATGATCTGAAACAGTGATCCTGAAAATGCGGTTTATGTGTGGAACGCTCCGGTTCAGCTTTGGTTTGGCTTGGATCTTAGATAATAGAATATTATCCTCTTAAAAATATAATTGTAATATGCAGTCGTCAGGAATGAATGTAGTATCTACCTCTCGTTCCATTTTCACCGCAAATACACTTCGAAAGCGGAGGAGAAATTAAAAAATTAAAAAATTATCACAACCAAAAGTTTTTTTCACGTGGCTGCGGTTTAACTAACCGGGTTACAAAACGGTTAGAGAAATGACATACCGTTTTCTAACCCGGTTACAAAGTTACGTGATGGATACCCAAGGAGAATAAACTTACTAAGGAGTGCTTATCGGCTCCTTTTTGGGTAATTGCCGCCATATTGGTTTTCAACTGTTTCCAACCACTGCTGACGTCATAACAAAGTCGCCAGCTGTTTGCGCCAGCGGTTTTATAAATTTATAATTTGTCATGAAAAATATTTTATTTTGATTTTGATTAACCATTATAGCGGGTAAAGGTACCCTATGCTATGATGGAACCAGTAGCGCGATATCTGGCTAGCTTTCGTCATTCCGCCTATTTACACGTTTTCAGCATGTATGATTCAATGGAGCCCTAGGAGAATTACGCAGCGTTTTGTTTACATTTCTTTATGTAAGTATAATAACTATAAGATAATTTATTCTATACTATTTAATTGTTTTTAGGGTTTTCTCATATTATTATAACATATTCCTATTCGAGCATAAATTGTTTGTTTATGTATTATATTCTTGTAAATATTACTGTCCCATATGGCATATGGGCCTGGGCAGAAGCTAACATTTTTAGCTGTACTTACATTTTGTTTGTGGAATTAGCCATCAGGAAGCTTTGAATACTGCTTATGATAATGAAAATGTTGATGGCATAATATATCGAGCCCACACAGAAAGCAAAGAGCTCACTGACTAAGATTCAGCAGATGAGGAATGTGGTTTTGACTTATCTACTAGGCAACTTTTGTGCTAGTGCAGAAATTGTTTATTCGAGTGGGAAATATATCACAGGTAGAGTAGAATTAACAGTTTTTTGGAAAATCATACAATTTTAACTTTATTTTTATTTTCAGACATACCCGAGGAAAAATAAAGTACCACCTTGCGCTACAGGAGAATATGCTTCGGGCTGCAGCAAGTGATTTTTGATTCAATAATGATATAAGGTATTATGGACTGCATCATTATTGAAACACTTTTCCTGAACGTAAAAAAAACGATGTGGTGGTCAAAACTGTAGCAGCCGAGGAAGAAAAATGTGCTGCAAATGCAATATCGACTTATTTATTCACTGTTCTCGAAAGTTTCACACTGGGTAATAATTTTCACCCATAATGCTGCTCGTGATGATGCAGGCCAAAATTCATTATAATCTATTTCGTTTATCTGACCCGAAATGATTATATCTATACAACAGCCTAACCGGATCTTTTTCTTATATTTTTGTAAACTTTCTACAATAGGACATTGCCAAAAGGGTCTCAAGGCTGGTATGGATCTCCCTTATAATGTCTGTATTTGAATAACTTGTATGTGTAATAAATAAATAAACATTTTATAAATAACTCTTTATTTTTATTTATAAATAGGTGAAAATTAAATTAACAAAGTCAAATAACTTGACCACAAATCTGATTTTTACTCGAACTACCTATAATATAATACTGGTAATTAGGATTTAATAAACACTTTACACGTTCTGCTGTTTGCTCGGCCATTTGTATGCCTATCTGAGAAGAGTTTAATAATTGATTAAAAGTATAACTACATTCATTACTTGTATCAGTCTCACTAGAATCTTGATTTCTTTTTCTTTCGGCAAGTTTTTCAGCACCCATGGAATCTATCTTTTGGCTCGGTTTATGGATCACTATAGAAGAGGGCAAATTCTGGGATGGTACAACTGTTTTTTTCAATATCCGACCTCTACCTGTACCTCTAAGGGTGGGTATTATAAAACTACTTTGAGAGTTAACTTAAAGTTAACTTCTGGAATTACATGTAATTCAAAAAGTTAACTGTCAAAGCAGTTTTATAATACCCGCCCTAAGACCTGTACTCTCACCTGTAAATAATAAAAACAGTCAATATTTTCAAACAAAACATTTTAAAAATAGATAGTACTTGATAAATGCCTAGAAGCAGGCCTAAAATGAAGCTAGGGCACAAAACTATCCATTATGCTTGTTTACCTTAACACAAAATTCTTGCTTAATTGAGATGCAGAGAATACACTTTCATGAATTTGGTGACTAGTATGCCAATACGAAGTTTTAAAATCCAGAAGGCTTTTCTTCTCGACACTTCTTTTTCCATTTTCGTTTCCAAATAAACCCGTGGGCCTGTTTCAAGGGGAAATATGTAGAAACTCAATCCTTTGTCAGCTTTTTTTTTTAGCCCAAGACTTGCATTGAGGAACACAACAGTAATGATTAAAAGTCATGATTATATGTATCTGATATAATTTTAAAATTTTAGACTTTAATTATACTAGAAACTAGTTCCATAATTTCCAGCCAGCAGCCAGATCATAACCACAGTATCATAACATAACCTGTGGTGCAAACAGCCTACGTCAAGACGAAAAACGCCATGATGTTTACGTCACAACTGATTTTTTGGCTAGGCGGGGTAGGGGGGGATTTGTTACACACAGGCCTTATGAGGATAAGCCATCCTTAGTAGAGTGTATCATCCTTGATGGATACCTTGATGGATACCTACCAGCCGAATTTGAGCGGTATGTTGCGGTTTGTTAAACGTGAAAAGGGTTAAAGCTTTTTGATCGGTAGATTCGGTTGACAGTTGGGACGTATATGGTTGGGACCGAATTTTTCAGGAACCGCGTTTCATAACCTAACCAGCACTGGAACCACAAACAATCGCTATCGATAAGTTCTCGACAATTTCCCCTCATTTCTCACCTCGTTCACCCATCGCTCAACGTTAGGGTCCAAAATTGCCACCACAAACGAACATTTGCGGTGCAAACGAACATTTGCGGTGGCAATTTTGGCGACTTAAGCCTTGTACTCATAACTGCGAAATTCGCACTTTTATGACATTGCTTCGACAATTTGACGTTTTATGCGTGAATTAAACGTCAAATTGTCGAAGCAATGTCAAAAAAATACGAATTCCGCATTTGAGTACTAGACTTAACGTTGAGCGATGGGTGAACGAGGTGAGAACTTGTCGAGAAATTATCGATAGCGATTGTTCGTAGTTCCGCCCCTGATTTCAGGAGTGGTTAGGTTACGGAACGGGTACCGGAAAAACCAAGAATCGGTTAACTTACGGAACGTCGCCTTAACGTTCGTTTATTTAAAAAGTGTGCTCGATGCAGGTTCATTCGCGTTCTTTGTTAATGGCGTTTCCGATTGGTAGATCTAGTGCGGAACTAGTGCAATGTTTTCTATTTCTATCTTTTTCTTCTACAGGTCGATTAAAAGGATGCAAATACACTCAGTGCGCACTGAATCTACCAATCGGAAACGCCATAAAAATTTCGTGGGCTCTGATACAGCATTTAATTGCTCTATTCAGTAATCTATTCGCTTGCTGCTCATGTGATTACTGCTCCGCTTCAGCACGCTCTGCTCTTTGAGCAAAATACCGAACGCAAGGTTAGTTTATTTAAGCCCAATGATAATACACACTTTACTACAGTGTTTGTGCTTTAAGCACGGTGCAGCACAGTGTTCTGTGTTTAAAACACAAAAGTTAGCAGGTTTCGAAGCGCAGTACGGCTGGAACACAAACACGCGTATGAAGCATTTGCGCGCGCAAAAGCTCGATTGCGTGCTGAAAATGGTCAGCTAGTCAGCTGGAAAGCGGCTCAGGCCTGTGTGTAGTGTAACCTAACCATTGTGTAACAATTAACAAACCCCCCCACCTTCCCAACCGCCCACAAACAAATCACCGGTACTGACGTAGGCAGCATGTTATTTCACGCCTTGACGTAGGCTGTTTAAACTTTAAACTGAGGTTTAAACAGTTGACGACTTAGTTATGACGTCACAAATAGTGACACACCAATATGGGGACGATTACCAAAAACGAGACCGATAAGCAATCCTGTAGAAGTGTATCATCCTTGGTTTTGGGCGCTTTCTTTTATTCACCGATGGATCCATCGATGACCAGTCTATTTTTGCCTAGTTCATAGAAAATCGAATTGCTGTCTCATTAGTTGTATTCCTTTCAAGAGCTTGAAACACTCGAGCTACTCGCTTCGGAGTTCAGTCGCCCCCGATTTGCATGGGACAGATGCGTGGTGCAACAAACACTTTTCGAAAGGAATAAGCGCGTGAAGCCCCGGAGCTGTTCCGGAGCTCCTCCTAGGTGTGAAAGGAATACAACTATTAATGCTGGCAGCAGATGGATCCATCGATTGACGAATAAGTTGTATTCCTTTCAGCTCTGGGGCATTACGTTACGTTTCTTTCGAAAAGTGTTTTTTGCACCACGCATCTCTTCCTTTCAAATAGGGGGCGACTAATTCCTGAGCGAGTAGTTCGAGTGTTTTAAACTCTTGACTAGTGAAATAAAGTTAATGAATTCAAAAAACTTATTTTAAAAAAAGATAAGGGACTGGCTGACACATATTGGTAGAGTGCAAGCACATAGATTGGTTGACATGAAGAATGTATACTATGAATAATATTAACTAGTAAAAATTCAATTTAATTTATGCAAATACGCAAAGCTCATGGTTGCAATCTTCTGCTATGCTAGCCTATAAACGCACTTCTTGTACCAAATACTAAATAGGTAAATGTTTATATACCACCGCAGTATATCTATTAGCTATGTTCTTCTCACATTCTCGCTCTTAAACTTTTAAACAAATACAGCCACAAGAGTGGCAAACGTTTCAGAAAATTTTCATACATTTACCATACATTTGCTCGCTGTCTATTAGTCATTAATTTATTAGTTATTAGGTTAGATATAGATTCATGCGTCAATTATATTTAAAATATAGGATTTCTTCCCTATTATTATGTTCGCTAACTTTTATCGAATTCCTATTTTTATTTTCGTTTTGCTGCACGATTATGATTGTGATTATACTTGCGTGCGCACAAGATCTGAAGATCTTTAGGGCGGGTATTATAAAACTGCTTTGACAGTTAACTTGAAGTTAACTT
The DNA here is from genome assembly GCA_917834065.1 of Ceutorhynchus assimilis. Taxonomy (NCBI): domain Eukaryota; kingdom Metazoa; phylum Arthropoda; class Insecta; order Coleoptera; family Curculionidae; genus Ceutorhynchus; species Ceutorhynchus assimilis. The sequence continues at coordinate 29,159,143 of OU892278.1, read as the reverse complement.
TCAAAGAAGTTTTATAATACCCGCCCTTAGACGCATAACTCCAAATATATCTACATAATATCGAGTATCTACATATCTAGATTTAATATTCTTTATTTTGTTAATAATTGTAATATGTAACTCAATTACGTATTACGTAATATATTTATTTATTATATATTATTATTATTAATACCACCTAATCTACCTGCTAATGCACGGACTACGTAAATCACCCTGGTGTATCATATACTCAAAAGATGTACCGATGTACCAGAGACAAAATAAAAAGGTAGATCCGATTTAACGCCACTGGCGAAAATATTGAAAAATCAAAAATTAAAAACACAAAACAAGTCAAACACCTAGACCTTACCTCAAATCGAATTTAAAATAACATTTTTCTAACCGTTCGTTTTCAAGTGGCATTTTCAGTGATGTCATCACTTGACATACCGCACCGCCCCTAACCGTTTTGTAACCGTTAGTTTAAGCCGGAGCGCCGTGAAAAGGTGTTATGGATCAATCCAAAATGTCCTGTAGCCGGATTACAATTACACTAGTCGACACGAGTCGAGCGTCTCGTGAAGGCATCAATGTTTTTTCCGAGTCGCATCCTTCGACTTCGAGCAATTAGAATCCCTATCCTGGCCCGGATTCCAATTGACCTTTTGTTTGGACGCCATATTGCGGTGCGCGAACATAGTTGCCAAAGGTAGAAAAAAATAATAATAATTGACCTTTTGTTTCGACGCCATATTGCGGTGCGCGAACATAGTTGCCAAAACAAGAAAACCAAAAATTACTAGCGGGCTGTCAACTAGATATTTTATTATTTCTATTCTGCTCAATACAAGTTAAAATTAATGGTTTTTCTTTCCAAAAACATTCGTAATAGGCGGTAAATTTAAATTTTAAATGTAATTTATTCATTAACTTTGGATTTTAAAGTTGACAGAACGCTAATAATTTTTTTTTCTACTGTTGGCAACTATGTTCGCGCACCGCAATATGGCGTCCAAACAAAAGGTCAATTACTAGCGTACTGTCAACATTAAAAACAAAAGTTACTGAATAAATTAGCTTTAAAATTTGAATTTGCCGCCTATTACGAATGTTTTTGAAAAGAAAAGCCATCAATTTTAGCTTGTATTGGACAGAATAGAAATAATGGAATATCTATACCTATTTATTTTTATCAATCAGAGAGAGAAAGTAAACAAACAAAAAGGATAACGAGGATCAATCATTTAGTTGCTTTTGTTTTTAATGTTGACAGCCTCCGCTAGTAATTTTTGTTTTCTTCTTTTGGCAACTATGTTCGCGCACCGCAATATGGCGTCCAAACAAAAGGTCAAATAGGCGCGTTCGGTCTCGATTTCGTATTGGTATGTATTACAAAAGCGAATCGATTTTGTGATCTCGATAGCAAATGGACTCCCCTAGCTGATGAACATGACCATGACCTGGGCGCGTTCAAAAACTGCGAAGGTAATAGTTATTTACCTAACAAATGCGGAAAGTGATACTTTACCGCACGCAACGGCAATTGACCGAACGACGCGAAGCGGAGTTCGGTCAAGCCGTTAAGGGCGGTAAAAGCACTTTCCGCATGTGTTAGGTACAAAGTTTTACCTATGAGCATCTACATCTCCAAAAATGGGCATTGATAAAATTATTTATTGAATCAGATTAATGAATGAAATTAGATTAGATTTAGAAATTATCAAAAATCCATTTTCTGGAAAAAAAAAGGATTTTTGATTATAAATATCAAATTCTACTTTACCGCACACTATGCGGTAAAGTGCACTTTACCGCACACTTTGTAGTCCACTTTACCGCATACTATGCTGTAAAGTTCACTTTACCGCACACTATGCTGTAAAGTTAACTTTACCGCATAGTGTGCGGTAAAGTGCTACTTTCCATTTGCAAATACGTGCAGTAAAGTGCACTTTACCGCACGCTCGTAGGTAAAGTTATTAACGTCATGTGAGCGTTCACGTTCATAAATCACTTGACGTTCACGAATTCACTTGGCGATCACATCGGGCGTTCTAAAAATCTAATATCACCGCGCCGCACAATGAAATTGACCTTTTGTTTCGACGCCATATTGCGGTGCGCGAACATAGTTGCCAAAACAAAAAAAAACAAAAATTACCAGCGGGCTGTCAACTAGATATTTTATTATTTCTATTCTGCCCAATACAAGCTAAAATTGATGGCTTTTCTTTCCAAAAACATTCGTAATAGACGGCAAATTTGAATTTTAAATGTAATTTATTCACTAACTTTGGATTTTGAAGTTGACAGAACGCTAGTAATTTTTTTTTTCTACTGTTGGCAACTATGTTCGCGCACCGCAATATGGCGTCCAAACAAAAGGTCAATTGTGGACATCAGCCGACAAGTACAATCAAAAATCACCATCTTAAATGAGTGCAAAAAAAGCGAAGCGTCATATTAGGTTTGTTCTCACAGAAATCCCAAATCAATCAGAACATTTCTGATTGGTACAAATCGCCAATAACCAGTTTTCTGACTATTTTTAATCAATGAAGGCTCTGACTAGTTTGTGATTTCTGTGAGAACAAACCTATATTCGACTTTTGAAATTGTGTTCTCAGAAACTATCGGGCGAATTTTTCTGAGTCACACCCATGATATGGTCACACCAGGGTCATCATCATAGGCGATAACTCGGGTAAATCTGTGACGTCAAAAATATCACGTTATTTCGCAATGGACCTTTCTCATTTTAAGGCTTGCTTTCCTCGGAAGCGGGACGGAGACGGAACGGGTGCCGCAGACGTTGCCCTCATTAAAATATAAAGATGTGCTTTCCTAAGCAGCGGAGGCGCGACGGCGTCGGAGCGCAGTTTTTTTGACGCTAGCGGAATCACGCCACTGGTCGGTCGAGAGGCAACTTCGACGGGGCGCAACACCGACGGAATAATATTTATAAATAAAAATCTGTGTAAAAATGTCGAATTTCACAGAAGAGAAAAGTGAATTATTGATCGACCTAGTGAGGCAGTATCCTGTACTGTACAATTTAAAGCACAAAAATTATTTCAACAACACAATTAAAGAAAATGCTTGGAAAGCAATTAGTGATGCCCTTCAAAAACCTGGTAAGTAGAAGATAATTTATGGCCAGTTGCAGATAGACGCTATTATTTTTTTGGATTTTTTGTTTCGGATCTTTCGCTTGAATTATTTTATTTGCATTACTGATGGTACGTGTGTGTTGTTGCTTGTAACACCTCAAATTTTTTTTGTTAAAGTTGGTGAATGCAAAACCAGATGGAAAACCATCAGAGATTCCTACAGAAAACAAGCGGGGAAAAGCTCTTCATCAATTTCGTCTATTAGAATAAAAAATAATAAATCTTCGGAATCCATTTTCACACACGGATTGCAGAATCGCCGACGTCGCTACGCCTTCGAGGAAAGCACTACCTCCCTAGCGCGATACGCCGGGGAAGCGCTTTGACTCCGTCACGCTTGCGTTCTGTCTCCGTCCCGCGTCCGAGGAAAGCGAGCCTTTACCTGTGCTGCGCGCGCCGCTTGTGGGTGACAGATAATAAAATTGTCAATTAGGCAAATCTACTGACCTGTCAAAAACGAAATTCAATATGGAACTCCGGGTCAAGCATTGGGTCAAGCATCTATGGGTCAAGCACTTTGTTGTTTATTCTGTATGTCAGTGTATGTCATTGATTCTGTAACATTCTGGACAAACGTCCAGATTTGAATTATCGGATTTTGCGTTTTTTTGTGTGTTTAGGTATTTAGGTGTTAATTAAAATGCCAGCGATTTGCATCGTAATTGGGTGTGGAAGTCGAGGTAAAAGGGATAATGTGAAATTTTATTCAGTTCCTGCTATTTTAAATCATTGGCTTTTGATCTACAAAAGTGAATTATCAAAACAACGCAGGGCTTTATGGATTGCTGCAATTAAAAGAAAGGATCTAACAGAGGCTCGATTTTCCCTTAATAATAATACCTTAAGATATTCACTCTCCATCTCAGAATTTATTAATAAATAAAAAAATACGTAGAAACACTATAAAATTCACTTTGAAAACAACAAGGGCCAGAACACTAAAAAATATTTAGAAATACTAAAGACTATAAAATTTACTATGAAAACAACAATGACCAAAACCAAAACCAATGAAAAATACGTAGAAACACATAAAATTCACTTCGAAAGCAACAAGGGCCGAACACAATGCTCTCCTTATGAACGTCACCGGCTTGTCACCGCAATATTTGACCCATGATTTGACCTGAACGGCAATATAAAATCACGTGATTGAGATTGCCTAATTGAATGAACGCGGTCAGGGGCCTTATTCCGTAAGGAACGAAACGTTCGATTCGGTAGAATTTTTTCGATTGTGACGTCATTTTTGCTTGTTGTGGTAGCGCGAAAACGAGCGAAAACTAAACCGAAAATGACGTCACAATCGAAGAAATTCTACCGAATCGAACGGTTGTTCCTTACAGAATAAGGCCAGGGGCCAAACCGAAAATGACGTCACAATCGAAAAAATTTTACCGAATCGAACGTTTCGTTCCTTACGGAATAAGGCCCCTCTGACCCTGACGTTTTAAATATGTGTTGTGTGAGTTGATGTCAGAGTAAGGGGGAAAACAAGTCAAACCTTTCTTTTCACAAGTTCGTAAAATAACGATTTCTATGTCAAATATAATAATAATTGTACAATTAAAGTTTGCTAGCACTTGCAAATTCGTACTTCTCAAACTTTTCTTAACTTTTCCTCCACATATTTGTCATATTTACGTTTAAAAATAAACAAAAATAAAAGCATAACCGAAATTGCACAATTTAACAAGTGGAACCAATCAAAGTCATTCCACACAGGTATCGCTCGTCATTATATATGTCTCTTTCTTTATTGCAGAAATCTTAATAAACTATCCTTGTTGTTCATTGCATAAGAAAGGTCCATTACACCTATTACCACTACCTACCGGTTTCAAAACGACTCTATATACAAATTTCGGGCTCTGCGCACAAATTTCTGTCTTTGCGCAAAATTGTACGGTTTCTAGATGTGTTGGAACAAAGCTAATTTTTTCGCAGTCCAGTCACAAAAATATTCTTGTGTAAAACCGACGGTTCCTTTCGAACACCGTCAACGCCGAAAATTAAGCACACTTTAACCAAATAGGATTGCTTATTGAGCTGAAAGAGTCTGCCATGTTCACGCCATAACTCCCCACTATTTCTGACGACAGCCGCAGTCCTCTAATCTTGGCGTAAAATGCATTATCCCAGCCCGGTTTAAAACACTATACGTGGAAAAAACAAATTCCTAAACGTTAAATAGCTATTTATACAATAAGTTACGAAATGAGCGTCTTTTAAGCACGCGACGTGAAAATTGTCCAACGAGGCAAAGCCGAGTTGGACAACACGTCGAGTGACTAAAAGACATCGTTTCGTAACGTATTGTATACAAGATTTTTTCTACTGGCATTTTATAATAAAAAAACACAATTTTATTTCATGTGAATAAGTCGATTACACCCAAAATCTTTGTTACCTGTTTTTACTTGACACCTGACACTTTTCATGGGATTTTCTTTTCAAAATTTGACATCAATAATTGAAATCCTAGAAAGTAGGTAATAATACAAAGTTCTGTTTTGAGTAACCCAAACGTTCAATTCAGTAATTCCATTTTCAATATTCATAATAAATACAAAACAAAATTCAAATATGTGTTTAGTGTGTTTTTTATTTCTGAATAATGAATGACACTTTTAGGCACTAGTGCTTAAAAATTACTTTTACGCACTCATAAGTCACTTTTACGCATTCAAAAGTCACTTTTACGCACTGCGTGCTTAAAAGTAACTTTCACGCATTCAGTGCCTAAAAGAATGTCGTTTCAAAACTGAAATGACAATCGAAAAGTTGCTATTATGAAACGTCAGTAGAAAAATTATATTTTCTACATTAGATGGAAAAATGAACTCAGGCGCGAGGTCTGCGAGTGACGTCACCACTATCAGTTGCTAATAGTGTTGACGTCACTCGCAAACCAGCTGTCGACTCGAAACTTGGCGAACATACGCCTATTAGGTTGAGCAATCTTAGCTGCTTTCCAGTGCCTGAATTGTTAGAGTATCTTGCTCCTGGAGTGTGACGCTTTTGAACTGTTCGACATAAGCAGCACTGGAACGCTCTCGTCTTAACCCCCACCATTTTGGACTTCAAGAGCATGAAACGCCAAAATAAAGGTTGGTGCACGAGGGGGAAGGGGATAACAGAAATGAGTAGTTCAAGTGTATGACACTCTAAGCACTGTAACGCGCGAAACAATTGTGGAGCACTCCTGAGCTGCTCAGGAGTAACTCAAATGGGTCACTGGAAAGCACCTCTTATGGTGGAGTGTTCTTGGCCGAAAACCATAGGATTTTTTACTTTCACCTCACTCCAACTTTTCGACGAACAGCAACCCAGAACTGTTCAATGTTGCCAACAACATAAAATTAAAAATAAAACTACAGAAATCTATAAATTGATTTTTCTGTTTGACATTTTGAACAATAGATGACAGAAACGTCATCGCAGTTCGCTTTAAACAAAAAAAAGGAGAAAACAACAAATGTACGGCAGAATGATTTAAATACAAAAGGCGCACTCCGAAAAATCAATAGCGGTAATAAACATTTATCAATGTTTTTTCATAGGATAAGTTAACTATTAATGATTAAAAAAGTTATATAAAAGTGTGTAAATCCATAAATAAAAATGACATCAGTGGAGAGTGGTTCCAATTCCACAGATGTAAGTAAATTTGTTTAAAAATGTATGATATTTGTTTGAAAAGTTAGCCCAAATTATTAAAATAAAGCTTAATACAAAAAGTTTATTAATTTAAATTCACCATTTGCTTCTAGAAATTATCAAATGAATCAGTCCAGGTAATAGTAAGATGTAGGCCCCTAAGTTTAAAAGAAATACAACAGGAGTGCAGGAATGTTATCCATATATACTCTACAAGAGGTGTTATAGAAGTCCAAAATCCTAAAGCGAAAAGCGAGAATGAACGGAACAAAATGTTTACATACGATGCTGTGTATGGTGACTGGTAAGTAACAGCATAGTTTTATTGATTTGAATCTAAGAGTTGCCCCTATAAATCTCTATTTTCTATCAGGGCCCCATTCCATGGTGAACCTAAATGTCTTTTAACATTTTCAACAATATAAAGTACATATAGGTAGGTAAACTGTTTTGCGAGTATATGGGGTAACATATCAATAAAGTAATATTTCCAAACAAATCTTTAATATTCTCATTTCTACTATTAAAACAAAAAGTATAGGCATTGCAAAATTAATATGGTTTCTCTTTTGCTCAATGCAAAATGACCATAAAAGGCTGTAAGTATTTGTTTGTTCATTTTTAAGCAATATCATCAGTCAACCTTTAAAGACATGGTCATACGTAAATAGTTTACCTTGTAAGATTAACATTACCCTATACAAGTACAATATGAAATGTTGAAGTACTGAATCCAACGTTCAAGTGTTAATCATTTGATAATTTATTGCGCAAGGTTTCAAGGAAATGATTTTTTTTTGTCGGTGACAAATTAGGTGCTTTTATGAGTATGTATTGCTTCTAGTTTAGAGTAATATTGTTTGTATTAAAAACACAATATTATTGACGATAATAATCCTCATGACTGATAAGAGGTTTTCTCTGCTAAATAATTAAGTTTTCCTTAATTGTTGTTATTAAAACTAATATTTGATATTAATCTGTTTAATCAACAAGTTGAACGTTATTTCCAACAAAGCCAAGATTATTTCATATTGCATTGTAAAATTTGAAAAAGCAGTAAAATCAAATTAGGCAGGTTTTTATTTGCTTTAGGTACAATTTAAGTAAATAAATCTGTTTTAATTTTTCAACTTAGAAAAAAATGGTTCTAAATTGCTTTAAAATTATCACAAATTTAGTAATTAAAATGGCAATGTTTTTAAGATTTTCATGTTTCAGTGATGTTGAAATATTGTAAAGCAAGTGACTCATTTTTAAAAAGTAATGTTGCTGTTACGAATTATGTATCTTTAGAAACAAGGTCAAGATCCTTTAAAAAAAGCCCACTCACCAGGGTCATCCTTAAGTGGGTGGACATTTTTCAACTATGTATATTTTTCACTCGATTTTTCATTTATATTTTACAAAATAAAAAGTTTATTATACTTAGAATCACTAGAAACGCGAAAAATTGGACAATGACTCTGATTTAAACTTATCTATTACCAGGTGAGTTTTTGTGAAAGTTTCTTTATGAAACGCTTGGATAAATATCATAAAAACCTAATATTTTTACAATGAATAATTACAAAAGTGCCTACCTACAATAATGATCCTGAAAAACCTTCAAGTTGTTCAAGAACCGAATGAAATAGAATGTGCCTGAAATATACCTAAAAATGTAATATACAGGGAGTCCCCTAATTTTTTTCCCAGAGATAACTTCAGAACGCGTCATCCGAGGCGTCATCTAATAATTGAAATTTTGAAGTTCTATACTGTATTTTTTCCCATAATAGATTTTAACAGTTTCAACTTTGAGACATAAACAATGCCGCTTATTGCAAGATGCCTTTTAAACGATATGCATTGTAAAACTGATTTCAACCTGCAAAGACGCGGTATTTTGCGACTAATTAGGGCCAAGCAGTATTGTTTATGTTTCAAAGTTTTCAAATCCATCTTGGAAAAAAATAAACCTTAGGTAACTTTTTGTGCTGCTTCTACATGTGTCATCCAATTTCACCACTTCCGCTTCATTTTCGGTCAATCGACGGCAACTTTAGAATTAATGCAACTTATGGTATACTATGGCACAAGTAATATAATTTTTCGTGAAAATTTAGATTACAAAATCGGCAATACCACATTTGTTAGGACTTTGTTAAATAAAATTCTAAAAAATTACATGGATTATTCGATGACGCGTTCCAAAGTTATCACCTGAGTAAAACCTGGTGGGACACCCTGTATGTTTTACTAAATAATGTTGGCTACTTTGAATCAAAAAATGGATTAGGACCAATTTTTTTTTCTTGTGGACGAAACCTGATCCAGTATTAGTGTGTAGGTATGTATTTATTTTGCATACTGCAAATACAAAGGCAATTGAGAAGAATACTTTGTTTACGGAGAAAGAAAAAACTTCAATTACCAAAAATTCAGAACCGTTGCGGAACCGAACGGAAAGAGTTTTTAACTAAGCTGCGGTAATGACAATTGAAAAGAAAAAAACAGAAAAGGGCATACAAAAACTATACCAGGTGTTTTTCAAAACTCGCTCACTCCTATACCTTTTTTATTTTCCCAAATAAACAAATGAAATTTGGTGTGTTCATTTATGACCCGGATGTGCATTATTTGATGTATTCAATTATTTAATATCACTTCCGGTTTGACCAGAGGTGACTGTAACTTTCTTATTTTAAATGAGACGCCAGGTATATTTTCCCTTGTTTCAATAGAAAACTACATTACGAGTACAATGACACCTCATTTGTCACTTTTTAACATTTCATCTTCAGATTATTTAAATTTTTCCTTTTTTGACTAGGCGCCATGAATTAGTTAAAATGCTTAATTTTGCTCCAAGGAACCTGGGAAAATTTGTTCTGATCTTATTTTGTATTTTATATCCTCAACAGACTCATTTAAAGATAGTAGAAGCGCATTTTTGGAATTATATCAATTTTTTCAAATGGAAAAGGTATGGCTCATCAGCATATTCCGAGAGAGCATTTTCTAACGAACAATTTAGTACCACACAATCGCTAGTTTATTCAAATATTGAACTAAAATTTTCCAAAAATATTTAGAATGCTAGGAAAATTCTTCATTTGAGTGATGAACTAGCGATTGTGTGGTACTGAATTGCTCGTTAGAAAACGCTCTTTTGGAATATTGTAATGAGCCATACCCTTTCCATTTGAAAAAATTGAGATAATTGCAAAAATGCATTTTTACTATTTTTTAATAAACCTGTAGAGGATATAAAATACAAAATAAGATCAAAACAAATTTTCCCAGGTTCCTTGGAGCAAAATTATGCATTTTAACTTATTCATGGCGCTCTAGTTAAAAAAGTTAAAATTTAAATAATCTAAAGATGAAATGTCAAAAAGTGACAAATGAGGTGTCATTGTACTCGTAATGTAGTTTTCTATTGAAATGAGGAAAAATATACCTGACGTCTCATTTAAAATTAGAAAGTTCTGGTCACTTCCGGTCAAACGGGAAATGATAATAAATAATTGAATACGTCAAATAATGCATATCCGGGTCATAAATAAACACACCAAATTTCATTTGTTTATTTGGAAAAATAAAAAAGTTATAGGGGTGAGCGGGTTTTGAAAAACACCCAGTATGTTAAAATGATACATATAAGTTCAAATTACAAGAAAAGAATTGAAATCATTATAAATGACTTGCCACTTTATGCGAATGACTGTTTTGTTACGCTGTTCGCAGATGACACTTCTACCGTTGTCGAAGATGTAGGGTATGAAGGGCTATGTCGGAGGGCAAATGAGTGTGTCCCCCAGAGTTTCTGATTGGTGCAGAGTAAACGGGCTCTGTCTGAATGGTACCAAAACGAGTTCTGTGCTATTTGCACCCATAAGAGTCCCCCAAGACAGAAGTCTCCTTATTAGGGATGGATCCAACAGTCTTGTTCAACAGGACTCTGTTAAGTCCCTTGGAATTTCATTGGATCACCATCTGTCTTGGCATGATCAAGTTGACTTCATCAACAAAGAACTTTGCCATATTACAGCTTGGAGACCATGTTGATCACAATACTCTAAAAACTTTTTATTTCGCTGCAATAAACTCTATTTTGTCGTACGGTCTTCTTGTGTGGGATAGCTCCACGGATTTATTTATTTATTTATTCAATATCCTCTACATCTTGCACCTACAGAGAATGTCTAAAACTACAAACTACCCACAAGCCTAACATCCTGATCCACTTTGTACCTCCTTCTTAAATAAAATTATTTTACTTTGAAAAATATCACAATTTGTTTCATTGGTTATATCACACATTCTTACTATAAGTGAGGTAAACTGCCTATTTGTTCTTGGTGTATCATAAGTCAATATCTGTGACTGTCTAAGTTTATTTTTTCTCAAGATAGATTTTGGCATTGTCAACTTTGAAACATAAACAATGCCGCTAATGGCGCTTATTGGTCGCTATTGTAAAACTGATGTCAACCTGCAGAAACACCTCATTTTGCGACCAATCAGGGTCAAGCGTTATTGTTTAGGTTTCAAAGTTTTCAAAGTTTTCAATGTCAAAATCTATCTTGGGAAAAAATAAAGTGTAGTTCTCAAATCTGGTACTCTTATATTTATCAGGCTCAACAGATATTCATCTTTCACATGATAATGAAGAAGTTTACACAAAAACATGTTGAAAAAATATTTTCTTTTTACATCTTACGTACTGTAACCATATTGGATACACAACACATCATATGGTACATCAACTGGGTAAACCCCGAATCTCTTAAAGTGTAATCTTCTCAAAAATGTCTTTTAACAATTTTCCATTTCATGGATTGACCTCTGATAACATGGGTCCCATACAACTGATGCATATTCTAGCTTTGTCCTAGCTAGTGGATCATAAAAAGTTTAACTGTAGAAATGCCCATATCTTTTGTGTTACGATGGATAAACCCTATACTTAATCTTAAGTGCCTCACCCACTATTTTGTTAATGTGATCATTAAAGCTAATAAAACTTTCATATAAAACACCAAGGTCTCTAATTGACGCGTCTCGCAGAAATAGAAAAAGTGAGCTTAATTGTAATAAATACAAGTTAGAAAGTAATAAAAAATGACATGCGCGCGCAACCCGTGGCTGCAGTGTAGCCAGATTGCGAGCCAGATTCTATTGTTGCAGAACAAATGTAGACAATAAAAATCGAACATTATAACATTAAAGAAATGATATATTGTCAAGTTTTTACCACGCCTTAAATCAGACAAAATAAGAGCTTTAAAGTGTATGTTAACATCGATGGGACTTTTATTTTGATAAATGTTTCATCCGGCAACATCGCTCAATGAAATTGCCAAGGAATATGTCAAGTATAATCTAACATAACCTTAAACGACACTGCAATAAGTTCAAGTAATATGTAAAGTATTAGTTTGCACTTTGTCGAATTACACGTTATAAAGAAAGAAGGAACGATTAATTCTGAAGTCGTCCATGAATACGAATATGACGCAAACCCGTAAAACACGCGATTTTCATTCGACGCTCACCTGCAACCCACGAGTTGCGCGCGCACACCAGGTATTACGAGACACGTCAATTGAGTTTTCCTCTTTTAACTCAATATTAGAGAGTTATTGGACGTGCAATAAGGACAAGCAGTACTTACATTAGCCTTATTTTGACATCTACGCATGCGCATTTGCGTCCGAAAATAAGGACTCTCCTAATAAGGTTACTGCTTGTCTTTATTTGTGTATGATTAGTGCGAGGCAGTAAACTTACCTTATTTCAAATTTCTGACATTTTGGACGACTTTGACGTTTCGCTTTTCGACGATGACGTAATTTTACTTAGAAAATTTATTTTTCCCCGAATAACAGTAAAAGCGGCCTTTTAATGACACTTGATAGGATCAAAAGTTGTATTTTTACTGCCTAGGCAGTAAAAGTGGACTTTTACTGCCTAGGCATTAAAAGTGACAGTGTCACAACGTTCCAGGTAATAATTTCACTCAATTTGGTATTTGAAATTGATGGTGACAATGACAATTGTCAAAATAATTAAATTATTTGGATAATAATAATGAATGAAATAAATATAAAAAGATGTCCATGTGTGAATTTGCACATTCGGAGAAAAAATTATATGTTTTACATGGCAGAAAAGCAGATTTAATGTGTAAATCTTGTACTTTTCTGCCTAGTAAAACAAATAACTATTTTACAATAGTTTTCTATTTTACTGTGGATAAAATCAAAAAATGGATATCAGCAGAAAATCACAAACAAAAATAAACATTTTTTGAGGCTGAAATTTATAAACATAGCTATCAGCTGTCAAAATTATGAATACAAAATAAGGTAATACTCTAACACCTACTACAGTCTTTCAATAACTTTTTTTTTCTTGGAAAAATAGTGCTAATGCACTAATAAAATAACGTAGATCTTTAATACTGCGAGGCAGTATTTAATAGTTCTAATAACTCTATTGTTTAAAAAGTAATCATATTTTACTTGATTTTGTCTAATTTTTGCTGTAAATTTCATTGTAAAACACTTTGCTACATTAGCTGCTTACTTCTTGTTCTTATCCACAGACCATTGATACAATTTGCACAAATCACTTTATAGATTTTGACATCCATTGATATTTCTCATGCTTCTATATATTTTAATGTCCGACTGGTATATTATTCGAGAAATAATGACATTATTCTGAAAAATAACGCCCTAACGCCCTAGGGCGTTATGACTATTTTTTCAAATGGGAAATAATTCCCTAGGGCGTTATGATTATTTTTTTGCAGGTACTTAATTTGTTTCAGATTAATTTGTTCAAAATTTTCTCATAATAAAAAATAATTAGATCGGACATTAAACGTTGAAGGCACTACAGGTATTATCGATATTAACGCTCTCGGTCAACGTATATCCTTTGACCATTGACCTCAAGCGTTAATATCCTTATAATACCCTTGATACCTTAATAACTATAATATCATCCGCATAAATCAAAATTTTTGAATGCTCAACGATTTGCACTATGTTGTTTATAAATATAATAAATAACAGTGGGCCCAAATTTGACCCTTGAGGTATTCCTTGTAGACTTGTACGGCTTTGACTTATAATTAATTGTTATAAACAACAATTTGTTGACGTTTATGCAGAAAAGACCAGTCTTATTAAGACATATGGCAAATTCGCCTGTATTAATTTATCAATTAGTATTTTTCTATTGAGTCTATGAAAGGCTTTCTCAAAATCCAGGTGAGCCTATAGTCCAGGAGGCAGTGAAATTTTTTAGCACTTATTTTCCCAGTTGGTGTCTATTAAATAGTTTGTTCTCCTGGTGATACAAAGCAAGAATTTTTGAGTCTGGGTAAAATTTTCGGATGGGTTCACAAGATCAATGAAAAATACAAGTACGCTTATTTTCCCAGACATACAAATTTAACATTCACTACAATAGAACATAAAGTATATGAAAATAGCAATTTGGCTTATCTCAGATAGTGAAAGTGAGCCTGGCTGAAAATTTTTGGATATTCTATTTTTCACTTGCCAGACATATTATCCATACTCACAGATTAGCCGGACTATTTTTTGACGTCACTTCAGTATACTTCTCATTAGTAGACCTATTTTTATCACTGAGAAAAAAAAGGGCAGTGAATTCGTAAGCTTTAACGCATTTTGCGCCTCGACCCATTGGAAAACCCCCCCTAAAAATATATGTATTTTGCTTAGAATTACTAACCCTACAATTCTATCCATGTTGTCTGACTGGGAAAATAAGTACCGAAAATCGTCTCTGCCTCCTAGACTAATGTCTGCCCGGCGAGTCTGTGTCTACGGGGCAACGGTAAGGGGAATGCAGTTGTAAAAAAAAATGGCTGATTTCATTCATAAAATACCCAGCTGCGTGCGGAATTTTTTAGAAGTGTTATCGTAGTGCAACTCGTACACGAAAATCAGCAATGATCAAATCTCCGCCACTGGATATGTCAATATAAATCGATATTCCAAGATGGGAGGATAAAATGACGTAAGCCCTGGCCACTAGCGAGAAGTAAGGTGACGTTAGCTCATTGACAACCGTATGGTTCCCCATGACAACGGCGATCCTGCCAAAAACTCCACCAATCAGGTTCATCCAGGACGGATGCTTGCCAAATTGTCAAAAGCTGATGGTATCTTTAGAAAATGCTTATTTTTTACAATAAACCAAACTGAAGAAATCAGGATTAAAATAAGGATAGGTCTAACAACCACGTTAAAATATTTAGCGTTTTATTATTGTTATCAATATTTTTTTATCAAAAAATGGATTTTCAAATTAACTATACTTCATGCCTAGTATTTTCGCTTTTTTATAATTAAACGTGGCAACATGGCACATTTACGTCCGAATTCCTTCCGTAGACTCAGATCCGCTGGGCAAACAATACTAGTGGACATCTCTGAACTCCTCAAGGAAATCTGACATATATCGGGTAAAGGTTATCAGGTTTGCGGATGTTGATTTGCCTTGCATAAATGCATATTGCTTTGATCGAGGTCATTTGAGTATTCTGAAAGAATACGAGTGTACAACACTGATCCAACCACTTTTGAAAAATTGGGCAATATACTTATTGCTCTATAATTATCTATATCACACTTATTGCCCTTTTTAAAGATTGGACAGACCTTGCTTAACTTCCAAATTTCAGCATATTTTCCTTCTTTCATGCATAAGTTAAATATTGTAGTGAGTATTGGCGCGAAAATAAACTTGCAGTATTTTACTACAAAAGCTGGAACGTTATCTAGTCCCATAGTTTGTTTTGGTTTTAAATTATTTAAAGCATACATGACTTCTTGTTCGCTTACACCAAATTTGGATTCTAACAAGTGAGTCATACACAGTGTTTCAATGCTCTCATCGCTGTCAGCTGGTGCATATACACTTTTGAAAAAAATAGCAAACGTTTCAGCAATATTTGTGTTATTGAGAGGGCAGCCGTTGTACAGGGTGGCCCGTTTAAGAGGGGCCTATACCTTATCTCGAAATCTACAAGGGCTGTAAAAAAAACTTAAATACAAAAGTTGTTCCAATTAAAATAATCTAAATTTTTTTTGTATTTGTTGTTGTTTTTGTTGTTACTCTATTATATACAGGGTGGACAAACAAAATTTCATTTTTTTAAATAGGATACCCTATATTTTAATACACTTTCACGTAGCCCTTTGAAAGAAAAATCCAACGATATACTGGTCATGTGTCTATGATATACCGTTTCGAACTTATTAGGGATTATCTTCAGGCTTTGGGGTAATTTTAAACAGTCATTGTTATGTTACTCATAAACTTTCAAAACTTTTATTTAATGATATTTATTTATAAAATAATGCTCTTCTTCAGATTATATTGAAATTTGAATTATTTGTTCAAAAAAACGCGGTGTTGCCACGTTTCGCAAAATGTTACGCTTTTCATTTTTTTTTTAAATAGGACCTCCTGTTAATATTCGAGTTTTTGGATAGCCCATTAAAAGACAACTTGTTAATGCAAACTTGCTTGGCCTGTTCAATCTTTACTTTCAGAACATCTCTTATATTATTATGATCATTCTGACAATTTATAATACCAGTTTTCTAAAATAGCCGCCTATTTCTATTTTTGACTTTAATATCACAGAAAGTCTGTTTTTTTTTAAAGATAATTCCCCAAGTCAAAAATTTAGTAACTTTGTTGGCAACACAAGCCTTTTCTACATACAAAATTTGAAAGCATTGACAATTTTACATTGCATTGCCAACATAATGTCATTTTGACTTTTATCTTTAAAAAAAAACAGATTTGATTATTTCATTCATTATAAAATAGACCCATCAGACAACGGCATTTTTTGAATGAATTTTGTTTAAATAAGTTATTATTGCACAAGACCTTGTCTATCAGCGATTAAATTTTTGTTTACCTTTTTTGACACAATTTTGATAGAAATATTCTGACATTTTATAATAATTTTTTTTGGATAGGATTGACGCCAACAATTCAATCCTAATTATTCAGGAGATAATCTCTCTTGTGATATAATATATGATTATCTCCCTGTTGAAACATGGTGGATATTTATTGACCCTAAAAATTGTCTTTGGAACAGTCATATCAAATATTCCATAAATCCTATTAGGTATATAGAAAAGATATAGCCTCATCTGCTTTATAACACCGATAAAGAATATTCCAATCCACCTCCAGCAAAAGTTGATACAATATTGGGAAATTTGCTTTTTTTGAAATTATATTGTGCATTATCTCCAAGTTTGATTCTGTTTTGGATATTGCCAGGGTCCTGATTTCTCAAAAAAAAAATAATCGGGACAATGTTTCGACTGCCGTTTGGAGAGGCCTGTCGCCAAACTTTTATTCGGGGCGAAAGTATCCTTACAGTCATAAACCTGTACATTTTACAAAGTGCATGTAAAATCTTTGAAAATCGACATAGTTACATCACATCACATGTGGGGACGTGAATAAGTACCAGACAAGAAACTCAAGCTACATTGACATACCCAGTGCAAGACTGATCCAGATTCAGGACGGTCCTGTGATAATATCTTTTAAAATCTACAACCACCTACGCCAATTCTGTGTGCGTTTTTCGGCGGACACTGAAGACTATTCTGGCTGCCAACACCTTGCGAGAGTACTTCTTGTTTGTTTTCTAAAGCAGCAAGTGTTTTTGTAATTTATGTTTTTACTGTCATGGGGTATATCGAGGGGTATATTATTGCGAATATGTTTTCGTATTTGTTGTACTTTGTTCTTTGTTCTTATATGTGGATGTATTTTCGCTGGATAGGACTGGATATGCTATCGATATTGATGTTGACGTTTAGTGCTATTATTATTATTATTGTATTGCTGACATTTACTTTTACGCTCTTACTTCTGGATTTTTTATTTGTGACAATTCCGGAACATGTATAATGTCTATGGAAATTAACTATTTGTATTTGTATTTGTAAAACCAAACAGAGTAGCATAAGATATCATAAAGAACAGGCGATTATTTCATTTTCACGTTCCGGGCATAAATCACAACAGAGAAACATTCCAAATTTATGAGCACAAATATAAACATGTCCATTGAACAAAAAGACAAAGTTAATCTAAAAATTGTCGAAGAAGGATTCCTCTGGGCTTTATACCATATACCATAATATGACTTCTGCAAGCAACATCTCAAATATCCTCAACACATTCATTTTTCCTTTAATTATTTCACATTTAAATTAAAAACCTAGTTAAAAACATTACATATAATTTTACATGTTAAATTGGTATATCCTGCCCTGCCCAGGCCATATTAAGCAAGATCTATAGATGGTATATCTATAGACTGAAATATAAAGTATGAATTATTATTGACTGACGTGAAATAATATTTACATAAATAGTTTAGCAAAGATATATGACTACAGCTGTATTTGATTTAGAAATTGTCATCTTATAAATCCCAATGATTATACATATTTGACCAAGGTTTTTGGTACTATTAAGATGTGAAATTTCACAAATCCTTGTAACATTATTGTAATCTGATAATTCTGTAGTCTCAAAGATTTTTCAAATTATAGTGGAAATTTGATGAATAATGACCAATAAGGATGATTTATAGGAAGAAAAACATACCTATGTAAAAACATAATTTTGATATTATGTAGAAGTAGTTCTTTATCATGGTCAGTAGTGGGTATTATTATTACTTTTATCTGTTACTAATTTCTGTACCTAAATTCTTTTGCACTCTTTGTGAGGAAATTTTCATTTACCATATATAATATTCAGAGTATAATAGTTCTTTGCCGTGTTGTTTGCTAGTTTTTATCAATCAATATTTTTCGTATTTCACTAAGACTGTTAAAGTAGATCTTTGAATGTTAAATAGAGCTTCAAATCTCTCATCTTTGTACTTGGTACCTCGCTTGGTACCAACCTATTCATATTTCACTCAATTTTTTTCTTGCTTCACCTGTATTTTGAAACAAGTCCTCTCATTCAATGTTGAATACAATCGCTTACTTTTTACATACCTGATGTAGCCCACTCTTGTTTGTGAAGTTTATTGAAGCATCCAAAATAATGTAAATATTAGAATCTATAGCTTTGTCACAATGGTTAAGGACTTATTATAATACTAGATTACTTTTTGTACTGTATAATAGAGTTTATTTATAGAGTAAATCTGTTATAAAATATTACATTTATTTCAGTTCAACACAGCAAGCAATCTATGACGAAACAATACGACCTCTGGTGGCTTCCGTCCTTGACGGTTACAATGGCTGTGTTTTTGCTTATGGACAAACGGGAACTGGAAAGACTTATACTATGGAGGGTAACTCATACTTATTCAAAAATAGTTGGATAATTAAAAAAATAATTCTAAAATATATTTAGGTGCTAACGATGATGAAATGGGCATAATCCCCAGAGCCTTCGAACAAATTTGGTCTCATATAGCTAGAAAAACAGGTGTCGAATTCCTAGTTACGGTGCGCTACTTAGAAATTTATATGGAAGAAATTAGGGACTTACTCAGATCAAAAACTACAAAAGCTCTCGAATTAAGGGAAAATGGGGAGGAAGGTGTCATTATTACCAACTTACATTCACATACTTGTCAGAGTACCAAAGATATGTTCAAAGCCATGAGAACTGGTAATCATAATCGAACGACCGCTGCTACTAATATGAACGAACATAGTTCCAGATCTCATGCTATTTTTCAAGTAAGAACTTTTGTTAAAAAATATACTCATGAGAACTGACTTCTGGGCTTGTTTAAATCATTTATTTAAAAAAAAAACTATTGTAGATCGTCATTGAAATGGCTGATAGTCACTCGAAAACTACAAGAGTTGGTAAATTGAACTTAGTTGACTTGGCTGGAAGTGAAAGACAGTCAAAAACTGGAGCTACTGGTGATAGATTGAAAGAGGCAACTAAAATTAACAAAGCATTATCTTCTTTGGGTAAATAACAGCTCAAATTGAAAGAGTATATTATTTATTTGATCTCTCATTTTTCTTCAGGTAACGTTATTTATGCTCTTGCTGAAAACTCCGCCCATATCCCATACAGAGATTCCAAACTAACGAGGCTTCTGCAAGATTCTTTGGGGGGCAACAGTAAAACCATAATGATAGCGAATATAGGGCCAGCTAATTTTAATTACGATGAAACTATAATGACCTTAAGGTACGCCTACAGAGCTAAATCTATTAAGAACAAACCAATGAAGAATGAGGACATAAAAGGTGGAAAATTGTTGATAATGCAACAGGAAGTTGAGAGATTGAGGGCTTTAATCATGGAGAAAAGTAGTGGGATCAATCTGGATACGTAAGTATTAGGATTAGTAGAAACTAGAAAGAAAATTCATGAAAGTTGTCTTTTTCCAGTTTGAACTTTGAAGATGATGATGCAGATTCTGACATGAGCGGAAGTGAAAATATGGAAAAAGAACGTAAACTAGAGTTGGGTAAAATGGAGGTGGACGAGTTAGCAAGAAAATTAAAGACGCTGGAGAAGCAAATGGTACATGGGGGTAAAGATATTGTCGATAGCGTAAATGAGAATGAACTGCGGCTAGAGCAGCAAAGAGCTGAGATTGCAGAAAGAAAGGTGAGTGAAGAATTTTGTTTAAATTTGGGAGGAATGTTCATTATTATTCAGCCTTATATCTAGAAAAATCGAAATCCGGCCCTGATCAGGTTTTTTTGCTTTAGAATCGAGAATCTTTTTTTTTGGATTTG
Source organism: Ceutorhynchus assimilis (assembly GCA_917834065.1). Taxonomy (NCBI): domain Eukaryota; kingdom Metazoa; phylum Arthropoda; class Insecta; order Coleoptera; family Curculionidae; genus Ceutorhynchus; species Ceutorhynchus assimilis. The sequence continues at coordinate 29,138,517 of OU892278.1, read as the reverse complement.
CGAGTAAATATTAATATTTACTTTTTTTTTAGTCTTTACAATAGTCAAGCAAATATGCATTAACAATTCAGTCTTATTTCTTATTGAACAAAATAACATTTCTTCGAAATCCTTTAGAAAATGGCTGAAAATATTTTTGATAACATTTTATATTTATGCACTAAAGTACAAAGGGATGTGCAGAAAATAAATTTCAAAATGAATTCTATAGAATTCGATTTGTGTTATGAGATTAATAGTTTGGTAGAGAAAAATTGGAAACTTAAAATGCGGAATTGGAGTTTGGAAAAACAATTGTCAATGGTAAACTTTTACATTAGAGCAATCATTGTAGCAATAGTAATATGTATTTTTGGCATTCCTGAAAAAAGCAGATTCTTCATGATTGTGATTGTGATTGTGATTGAAGTAAATTATGTCCTGATTGTTTTATATTTCAAAATTTTAAAATTATTTCAAGCATTTTTTACCGAGTTTTTTACTTACATCAAATCAAATGATTGAGACTTAAGACCCCCACTGGCCCTTGTTGACTTTGTTCACTTCATAAATCTTCCATTCCAGAAACGTGAAATTGAAATGCAACAAAGAATAGAATTAGAAGAGGAAACTTGTTCAGAATTAAAGCAAGTTTTTGCTAGCCTTCAACAACAAGTTGATTTCAAGAGAGACAAATTAAAACGTCTCAATACCAAGTTACAGTCTATTAGACAGGAAAATCAAGATAATCATGAATATTATTTGAAAGACAGGCAAGAAATTGAAATGGCCAATGACGAGGCAGCTATGTAAGTGTTTTCAACTTCCATCATTTTTATCCTTCAATATTATTTGATTTTTTTTGTGTAGGAATCTGAGACAGTCATTTTTGATAATTGACAATTTTGTACCATCGGAAGAAAGAAGCAGAATAATTAGTTTAGCGCAATTCGATGAAGATAATGATAATTGGATAATCAAAAAAGATTTCACTAGAATATTACCGTCAGAAAGACCCATCGCACACAACTATAGACGTCCCGTTTCTGATTATGCTGTGGAACAAGCTATTACGCAACCAAAGTATCGAGTAAGTTTTGTAATGATTTTATAGATAGTAAGTGACCCAGTTTATATTGGAAGTTGACTTTTGTTGGGCGCAGGGTTAAAACCGACGTTTCGATGATGATTTGAAATAAATCAAAACAACTGCTTTAAAAACACTGTGCTTCTCTTAGAGCAGAAAAAGATAAAGAGGAATAGTAACATGGAATTGACCTGTCTCCCATAAATAGAAAAAGATAGCTTAATTGTGATAAATACAAGTTGGAAAGTAATAAAAGATGACATGCGCGCGCAACTAGTGGGTGGCAGTGTAGCCAGTTTGTATTGTGGCAGAACAAATCTAGACAATACAAATCGAACATTATAAGTATAACAATAAATAGATTTTTCACAACGTATTTCACAACGCTTTAAATCAGACAAAAGAAGAGCTTTAAAGTGTATTTTAACATCGTTTGTACTTTTATTTTGATGAATGCTTCATCGGGCAACATCGCACAATGAAAGTGCAAAGGAATATGTTAAGTATAATCTGACATAATTTTAAACGACACTGCGGTGAGTTCAGAAGTTATACGTAAAGTATTAGTTTGCTCTTCGTCGAATTACACGTTACAAAGAAAGAAGGAGCGATTAATTCTGAACTGGTTCCTGAATAAGAATATGATGCAAACCCGTAACAAACTCGTTTCTCATTGGACGCTCACCTGTAAGTCTATGTGACGTCACAAATGAGTTTGACAGTCGCCCTGAGGTAAAACAAATCTTTATTACATTCGTGTATATTAGGCCGGCTATGTTTTATGCGGTTTTCATAGCTTTTTTACAAGTTTTTGTGTTACGTTGTTTTAAAAAAGTTAAAGTAAAGTGTTTATGTTCCAGTCTATGTGGTCTTCTATCCAGAAGTTTGCTAGGTTTTTCTATAATGGATTAAATTCAGGTTTTTTTCCAACAAATATCAAAACCAAGTGTCACAAGAACAAATAAATAAGTATAGTTACTCTATTTATTCAATCTATTTTTCTGTCAGATCTTCTCTTTTAACAACAATAATCTATTTTTCTCTTCTTTCTTGAGCTAACAAATCAAACCTCCCATTGTTATTTAAAATTGATGGAAACCTATGGAAGGATATTGTATCCATTGAGCTATATTGCCACAATTAACAACTAAACAAACTTTAGGCATGTCCAAGAAACTTCTGGATCACACAAAAGGTATTTATTTTTTTAAAAAATCTTACTAAAAACTTAAAGAACCACTGTAACTTTAAGGTACGGTTTGTTAGGATAGTACGCGACGCACAACTGACAACGTAAACGTCGTCATTGGTTCAGGTATGACCAATGGTATGACCATAGGTATGACGTACACCCGTTTTCTCACGTCAGAAGACGGGTGTACGTCATACCTGAACCAATGACTATCCCTGCGTTTTTATTCTCATCAAATTTTACCGATGGATCCACCATTCTATGGCCGTCATTGTCATTTTCCATTCACTAAACAAAGATAGCTAACTCATCGGTGAAGTCACCGATGAGAATAAAAACGAGGGGGACGTTTACGTTGTCAGTTGTGCGACGCGTACTCTCCTAACAAACCGTACCTTTAGGATAGTACGCGACGCACAACTGACAACGTAAACGTCGTCATTGGTTCAGGTATGACGTACACCCGTCTTCTGACGTGAGAAAACGGGTGTACGTCATACCTATGGTCATACCTGAACCAATGACGACGTTTACGTTGTCAGTTGTGCGACGCGTACTCTCCTAACAAATTGTACCTTTAGTTTCATAAGCAGAATGGCGCGTTCCTACTCCTTATGTCTGTAGCACTAGGACAGCGCTTTACCTGCTCTAAGGTGCTTCTTTAAGAATTTTGTACCTAAACCCAACAAAGCTCAACTTCATTTACCTTTATTTATTATTGCACTAGGCAATCTGCAGAAATACTATTAAACCCTTAAATAAACCTCAAAAATACATACTGTCACGGATCTGGATTCTGAGGTGTATGACAGAAATCTTGGGTCCGTTTATTTCAAAATCAAAATCCAATTAACACATCAATAGTTTATTCCACGTTACTATTTTGTTGATTTGTTCGAGAAATATCCTCATTATAGTGTTGTTTTTAATAATGTGCAATAAAGAATTATTACGATTAGCGCATTTTCTGCAGGTGAATTTGCTCTTGCAATCTTTTACTGCATGTCCCTGACGTAAACAATTTGTGCAAGCATTGATTTTGCGGACTCTGTCAAGCCGCAGCCTTATTCTGTAACTTGCGACCGCAAATAATTGCGCAATAGTTGCTGTCAAGTCGCTGCCAAATGCGAGTTTCACCTGGAATAAGTTCCAGAAAAAATGGACAAGAATAAATGGTATGATTCTTCTTACGCAACACAAGGAACAAGAATTTGTTGTGGTTGCATAACTTGAACTTGTATTGTGTTTATGATAAGTGTTTCGAGGGTTGTTGTTGCTATGATGGTAAATCATTTAAACTGAATGTGTCTGTCTGTAATTGTCAAGAAAAGTCTTCTCATTGTCTTCTAGTAACTTGGTCAAGTTTAGATGCGTAATATGAAAAATTATTATGGTGTCCCAATGTTTCACTGGCAAACCCAATGATTCTAGAGCTTGTAAATGTTGGCTATAATGATCTATCAAAGTTCTTAAGTTTTTGGACGATTCCTTGTGAATAGATGGAATGTCAAAAATCGCTTTCATGTGACTTTGAACTGTAATTTTATTATGTAGATATCTATCGCATAAAACAGTCCATGCTCTGTCGTAATTAGGTTCAGACACTTCTAATAATGGCAAAATGTTGGCTGCCTCGCCCTTTAGGCAAGATTTCAGGTACCAAAATTTTTCAGTTTTGCTCAAGGTACTGTTACTATGAATTAAGGATTTTACGTATATGAAAATTGCAACCATTGGTCATACACCCCTGAAAGTTCAGGTAATTTTATTTCCGGTAAATTCATGTTAATCAATTCTGTTCTTTTCATTTATTCCAGCATTTTATGATCCGAAATTTTGGAAATTTATTGTTGGTGTGCTATTCTATGTGTTTATACCTTTTTCATTTAAATTCGTGACCAAAATTTGCATACTGTTGTCAACAAAATTGGTAATAATTTTACTATTTAGACTGCGTATTTTGCAACCAAAAATACTTCGACCCATGCTCCAATCTATCATTGTTATGAACATAACTTCATTTCACTAAAGAGTGGTCTAAATTTGGAATTGAACAGAAATTTGTGAAGGTCTGTAAATGACATTTTATTGAAACGCCCCTCTTAAATACTTTGCTTGTCCTCCCAACGGAAGTGACGTTATGTATGTGACGTCAGCTAGTGCCTTAATTAATAAAGGTGGATGATACAATTTTAGGTCTGTTCTCACAAAAATCACAAACCAGTCAGAGTGAATCTAATTGGTTGAAAATAGTCAGAAAACTGGTTGTTGGCGATTTGTACCATTCAAAAACGCTCTGACTGGTTTCGGATTTCAGTGAGAACATACCTAATATAAGAAATGATGATAATGATTGATTAGGTATATCATCAGCTCTTAGACTTAGAGCTAAATTCCTGTCCTTGTTTACGCTTCTTCTTGTTAAAGCACTCTGCTCCAATGGCTGATGATGGATGAATATGTCCCAATAGATCAGTGGTTCCCAACCTTTTCCTAGTCACGACCCTTTTACAGATTTGCTCATAAGGTTGCGACCCCCCTACCCCTCCATAAATAAAAAACAAAAAATCTCTATTAAAATATTAATATTTCGTAACTAAATATAAAAAGTCAATTTTTATTTTGTTAATGTGATTGACCATATTAGTTAGGTTAGGAAAAATCGGGCGCGAAATTTAAAATGGGTTCCTAAACACATTTCAACAAATTTGACAGCAATGTATTTCTTATGGGGGATTCAAAAGAGTGATTTTCAGACGGGAATATCTTGGGTTCTGGACATTTCTTAGTATTTGAACCTATTATACGTCAAACTTTGAACATATTTCTCTATAATTCATGCTCTAATTGTTTTTTTAGACCTATGAATTAAAAATACAAATGATTTTAATTAAAAGTGACTGTTTTCGGTGGACGTACGTCGGGTCTAAAACCAGCTGTAAGAAAGTGAGGTTGTGTGTTGTGTTATGATCAATGAGTTATGATTGTTGGTGAATTGTTTATTTTTTTTTTTTTATTGATAACCTATTTCACTTATTTAAAGTACTCCTCAGCGTGTTTAAATCCAACATTCAAAAACGCGCGTGTTTTAAAGTTACCAATGACAACATCAACAACCAACAACCCGAGAAAGGTTTAAATGTCAATTTTTCAATTATTGATTTGTCAGCTGTAGGTTAGGTACTCAGACTAATAATAAAACTAGAGACCAAACATGCCATTTAGAAATCGCCCAATGTGTACAATCAATCATCTTTTAGTCCCTGACATGAGTAGGAGAGAGATAGACCTATAAAATGGCAACACTGTTCAGTGGCGGTGTGTTCAGTTTCCTCTCAATTTTGCCATTCACAATAAATTACCATAAATATCCTGTATCTACGCCAATGTCAAGCGTAAAATGATGTCAAATTTCTTACCGCCGAAATATTAAAATGTGCTTGGAATCATTAAAGATAATACATCGATTTACCATTTTAACGTTCTCCACCACATTTTCCACATATTTAAATCCAAAAATACCACTGATTAACACTCAAATCACAAAATTTATCTCTATCACTTCACAGCAACACTGCGAAATCCATTATGGCTGCCATAAGTCACCTAAAATCATCTGATTGGCTGCTCGTAGATGCAACGTTGCCGATGTGCCGTTTTTCGAGCCATATATTCCTGGTTCTTCTCGAATTTTCACCAATTTAAATTATAAAAAGACTAATTATTTTTTTCAAAAAGGCGTTCAAGTTATGTTTCAACAAAGATTGATATAAAAAAAAAAACATTTATATTATGTTAAAACATATTTTGAAATAATGATTATCTGTGAAAACATTTAATATTGAAAATCACATCGGATTATTGGCAACCAGGCTTTTCATGCAAAAATCGACTTTATGGATGTTGGATCGCGAATTGTTTGTTTACTGTTGTATCTGTCGTTTTTAGTTGTTAATCTGAGGTTAGGTACTTGTAGATAACGTCAAATAAAATGTAACAAATGTCAAGCACGAATTTGGCATTCTACAATTATCAGTAATTTATGATTTGAACGTATACCAATAAAAAAAAATAGTGTAAAGTATTCGTGGATAACTGGTCTTTAAAACACTTGCTCTATTTCGAGCACTCCGGCTGCGCCGTCGTGCTCGAAAAATCGCGCGTGTTTTAAAGACCTTAATATCCACTTATACTTTAATATACTAATTTATCACTAGTTCAGTCATTTGTTTTTCCATTTTTTTGGATTATTGAAGTACATCTACTAACCAAGTATGTAGGTACACTTTTATTTTATTATAATTAGGCAATCTCAATCACGTGATTTTAAAATGGCCGTTCGGGTCAAATATTGCGGTGACAAGTCGGTGACGTTTATAAGGAGAGCATTTGTGTTGTGGCCCTTGTTGCTTTCGAAGTGAATTTTATGTATTTCTACGTATTTTCCATTGGTTTTGGTCATATTTTGTTGTTTTCATAGTGAATTTTATAGTTTTTGGTATGTCTACGTATTTTTTAGTGTTCTGGCCTTTGTTTACAAAGTGAATTTTATAGTGTTTATAATGTTTCTACGTATTGTTTTAATTTAATAATAAATTCTGAGATGGAGAGTGAATATCTTAAGGTATTATTAGGGGAAAATCGAGCCTCTGTTAGATCCTTTCTTTTAATTGCAGCAATCCATAAAGCCCTGCGTTGTTTTGATAATTCACTTTTGTAGATCAAAAGCCGATGATTTAAAATAGCAGGAACTAAATAAAATTTCACATTAGCCCTGTTACCTCAACTTCCACACCCAATTACGATGCAAATCGCTGGCATTTTAATTAACACAATACCTAAACACACAAAAAAACACAAAATCCGATAAATCACATCTTGACGTTTGTCCAGAATGTGACAGAATCAATGACATATAGAATTGACAACACAGTGCTTGACCCGAACTTCCATATTGAATTTCGATTTTGACAGGTCAGTAGATTGCCTAATTATCGGTACCCATGTATATACTTATGGATTAAGCAACGACATACGTATTTTATACAAACATCGGCTTCTTAAATTGGTAATATTTTTATTTTAACAATGTTTATTCAAGTTTCAAACACTCTCTCAGTTAAATAACATATTCAAAAATCTATTTATACAACTCACTTCCCTAACAAACGTTGTATCACGTCTACAGGCGCTTTTAAAATTGAGTCCCCATAAGACATCAATGTATTAATTTTTGAACTAGGAACCCGCGCCAATTTGCGATTCTAACCTAACTAATATGATGAATTCTGCTTGCGAGCAAGCGTGTGTATAGTATGTGAATCCTATAGAACATTTAGGGCCGGTTTCTTCATTTCCAAATAAATTTTCTGTGTGCAAGATATATTCACGAATCTATGTCGGAGAACGAGCAACGTCTAACGTGCAACCTCTATAAGACATCGCGATTCGCGAACAACCACCTAAAAAAAATGTTTTCTTATGTAAATTGACCTGGCGGATCCAATTTTGGAGTTCGCCAGTCGATCTGGAATTGCGAAACTGGTCAAAACCGGCATTTTCCAAAAAATATTCAATTTTATGGATTTTTCTAAATTTTTATTCAACACGCTGTATCTCCCTTAGTTTTAGTCCGATTAAATTGAAATTTTTTGGAGAGCCAATTTAGACCTTTGTTATTATGACTAACATAACAGAAATGCAGAAAAGAAATTACGAGTCACCATAATATATTTTTTTTAAAGTTAGTGACACGAAAATTGTTAAAATTGCAGCAAGAAATACTCGATCGAGAAAACTTTTTTGTTTTCGAAGATAGATGTATATAGTAAGCGACAAAGTTGTAGCCAAAGAACCAAAGAAGTTTTTTTATTCTTGTGATTTTTTTGATAACTTACTTAGTTTTCAAGCAAACGGATCTCCAATATAGAAAAAAACTATCACGGCCCCGCGACCGCTGCACAAGCGGTCGCCATGCGTATTCGTATTGCAGTTTCAGAGGGCAGTGTTAATAACCAATAATAACCTATTCAATAATACTTAATCGGGGGTTTATTTCAAAGTTCATTTAGTAAATTTTAATTTTCGAGAAGGAGAAATATGGCTGTGTTCTTTTTTTAACTGGCAGTACTGAATTTCCGCTGTGCGGTTTTTACTGTATTTGTCGTTTCTTTTTCAACCAGCCGCTGTATTACTGGTTGATTTTGGAACGAATTCCAGTAATTATTGACATTTGACCGGCGACAAAGCTGACCTAACCTAACAACATGATTATTTTATATTTTTCGTTTTTCTTTTTCAAGCTTTCTCCATAAATAATTTAATAGTTGGTTATTATTACTGTAAATTATTATAGTAATACAATGCTTTTATTAACGTAGTTGCCCTGGCCTCTGAAGGTCACTGGAATAATTACTAATTACCTAAAATCTAATTTAGTCCAAAGATACCTTTTGTTTTGTTATTACAAACAAACCTTCCAAGTTTAAAGAAAATCTGGAAAAGGATTTTTGAGCTAATAAACCTCAGTGAAAAACTTTTTTTTTCAAACTTTACAGCCTTTATCTCAAAAACAAACCATATGCGTACCCATAGCCGTTTTCGGGTGCAGGGGTGCTTTATTTGAAAGATGCATCTTTGCGTACACGTCATGACGTCATTTGTGATTGAAAATTGGTGCACAGCTCATTTAACATGCACTTTTTCAATCGCAAGTGACGTCATTCGCGTCATATTTGCGCGTACGCAAAGTTGCATCAATTTCAAATAAAGCCCCCCAGAGTGTTTAGATAACAGAGTGCGAAGCGAAGCTCTGAACACTCCCGTTACTCCATGCGTTTTGCGAACGCGTCAAACTGTAGTCGGAATAGGTAGGTACTTCGGAGTAACTCGGGAGAGCTCAAAGGGTGGCACCCGAAAGCAGCTGATGTTTCTAATTATTAATTAATTTTTAATTTATTTTAATGGGTACTATTTCTCCTAGAAGTTTGATTCCATTATCCAGAAATATCCAGTATAGCTGAATCAATTTAAATTAAGTTACCTACTGAATGTAGCTTAACAAGCAATATGGAATAAATCACAAGATAAAACTGCTATAACTTAAGGGATATTTTAGTCTGGAGCTTTGAATGTGACTCTTGTAGAAATAAACAAAAGTTATAGCTGTGCAAATAGCCAAAAAAGTGATATTTGTCTTCTTAACTTTTATTTGCTATATTGAATAATATAATTATTATTTAACTGTCTACTTTTAAGGCTCTATTAATTTAAATTAAGTTTAAGTAAGTTACCTACTCTACTAACACTCTTTGACTCTACTATCAAAGCAGTATGAAATAAAACACAAGATAAAGTGAAGTATCAGGAGTATTCACTTTAAAAAGATTTTTTAGTAAATGTTTTGAACTTTGACTTTTAATGTTGTTCTATGACAAATTAAATGTTTACTCACCATTGCAAAACTGGATAGAGAATCTGAAAATAATGAAAATTTTAATGTGACACTCGAAAATCTGATCCAAGAAGACCATTTTAACGAATTTTATTAAAGTGACATTATCTCGAAAACCATCGATTTTTTACTAAGGTCATATTATGTTTTTTTGGATGCTAATGAGTTGTTCCATCAGCCCTTTCAGTATTATCGTTGACTTTCCGGACACCCTGCATATAGATAAAGTTTTAAATTTTGATAGAGGCAATTGACAACGACAGTGATTTAAATAAAATCTGTTTTTTTTTTAAAGATAATTCCCCAAGTCAAAAATTTAGTAACTATATTGGCAACACAAGCCTTTTCTAGATGAAAAATTTGATAGCATTGACAATTTTACATTGTATTGCCAACCTAATGTCAGTGTGACTTTTATCTTTAAAAAAAAACGCACTTTAGATTCGATTCAAAATATCATTCATGTTGTTATTTATGTCCAGTGTCACATCTTTGTTCCTGATTCAGCTCCTAGTCTAATTAGTTTTTAGATTGGGTAATGACAACAACAAATAACATTGAATGTTCTGATGTTAACTTAGTATCAGAGGAGACTGAAAACTTGAGACGGTATTTGAGGAAAAAACGTTTGGATATGGTAGAGGTACCGTATGCTAATATCTGTAATTTGTTCATAAATATTGAGCCTTTAAGAAACTAATTCAACGAAACTTTTAAAAATAACCCCACTGCTCTTTTCTGGCTGCAGTACATAAATATGATATGTATACTACAGTGATATATAATTGCAGAACGTAGCGGAGATTGGAACCAGCATTTACTATCTGTAGAGAAAATGCTCCTTTTTATGATGTTTGCTGGACACTACAAATATGGTGTCATATATACCTCATTATTTACGTGATATGAAAAGTCTATGTTTGTTTTAAGCCCATATCAGTCCAAACGCCGTTAAGCACCCCATTTTTTTAATTGAATGTTAAATTTTCCTTTTAGAAACGCATCGCGTACTTCTGGACCAGAAATTTTTAGAATTTTCATATCACGTAATAAATAAATAATGAAATATACAGTGTCATTACTTAAGTGTACAACATATGGGTTTTTTTTTTAGTAATAGCAAAATCAAAATACAAACAAGGCCAAAAGTTGGTGCATGTCTGATAATCATATTAGGTGCACTTAGAATGGTTGCAAGTCAAACAGCATACAGGGTAGCTCAAAAAATATCAAAATTGTATTAATATTTACTTAAATTAAATAAAACTTTTGCACTTCAAGGAGAGTGTTTTTAATATGGCTATTATCATTAGTAATGCTTTAATATGAATTTTGTGATTCCATAAAAAATTAAAAATCTAAGTTAATTTTACAAATATGCTTGAATTTGAACAAAGTTATGTAAAATTGATTTGATTTTAATTAATTTTTGAAAGTATTATGGGCGGAAATATAAAATATAGAAATTATAGATTTTTTTCGAAAGAAAATAAAAAAAATCTTAGGAGGCTATGTTTTAATATTTAGGCATAACTTTTAATTCCAAACAACTTTTCTCTGTAACATTTTGCTGAATTTTCAAAAATACGGGTACTTTACAGTACAGCTTTGATATTGCTTGAGCTACCCTGTATGCTGTTTGACTTGCAACCATTCCAAGTGCACCTAATATGATTATCAGACATGCACCAACTTTTGGCCTTGTTTGTATTTGGGTTGTGCTATTACTGAAAAAAATTCCCATATGTTGCACACTTAAAAAATCACACTGTATATGACACATATTTGTATTGTACATTAGACACCATAAAAGGGAGCATTTTCTCTACAGATAGTTAATGCTGGTTCCAATCTCCATTACGTTCTGATTAGCATACGATAGCTCTACCATATCCAAGCATTTTTCCCTCAAATACCCTCTTAAGTTTTCAGTCTCCTCTGATACTAAGTTAACATCAGTCATTACTCAATCTAAAAATTAATTAGAGTAGGAACTGAATTAGGAACAAAGATGAGTATGATAAAAAACACTGGACATAAATAACAACATGAATGATATTTTCAATCGAACCTATTTAAACATTTTAAACCACTGCCGGTGTTAATTATTGCCTTTATCAAAATTTAAAACATTTTACATATTTCTCCTTCTCCAAACTTAAAATTCACTAAATAAACCCCCAATTAATTATTATTGAATAGGTTATTATTGGTTATTATCCCTGCCCTCTGAAACTGCAATACGAATACGCATGGCGACCGCTTATGCAGCGGCTGTGGGGCCGGCATAGTTTTTTTCTATATTGGGGATCCGTTTGCTTGAAAACTAAGTAAGTTATCAAAAAAATCACAAGAATAATAGTATATTACATACCGAGTAGGGAAGTGTTCCATTACTGTCGAGAGATTTATATAGTCAATCGAGACGCAACTACAACTTTGTTGCTTACTATATACATCTATCTTCAAAAACAAAAAAGTTTTCTCGATCGAGTATTTCTGGCTGCAATTTTAACAATGTTCGTGTCACTAAAAATAGTTATTTGTGTACCGAGGCCGTAAAGTTGATCTTTTTTGGACGAATCAGAAATTTGCGGCCGAGACGCAGCCGAGGCCAAGCAAATTTCAGGTGAGGCCAAAAAAGATCCATTTGGCCGAGGTGCACACAAAATTTTTTAGGCGAGTGTTTGTTCTTGAAAAAAGAAGAAAATTCAACAGTAGCTTTAAACTTTATTGATCAAATAAATAATCCAGCAAAGATAGGTAGATACACAATTATTAATAACAAAAACTACGATAGAGTGTGAGAGTATAACATAGGTAGACCTGAAGACCATAACGTTGAGGATTATTTAATTTTGGCATTTTCCGAAAAAAATGCAAGAAAATACTTCTCCCAAATTTTTAATCATGCTGTTTTTTTTTAGCATTTTATGTGGAAATTTGGATAGAGGTAAAATTAAAAACTTGGTTTCATTGTGGTTGTTAACTAATTGGTTATGGGTTGTGTTGATGGTTACGGCTACGGCACTGCGTTTCCGATTGTTTGTTTATTTTCACCAAAGTAGCGGCCGTAAAGTAAAAGCGACCATAAAGTAAATGCGGCCAAAAAAGATATACTTTAGGGATGATATTGAATCCGTAAAACTAATCTTTTTGTGACAGTCGACTAAAAAATATATTATGGTGACTCGTAATTTTTTTTTCTGCATTTCTGTTATGTTAGTCGTAATAACAAAGGTCTAAATTGGCTCTCCAAAAAATTTCAATTTAATCGGACTAAAACTAAGGGAGATACAGCGTGTTGAATAAAAATTTAGAAAAATCCATAAAATTGGATATTTTTTGGAAAATGCCGGTTTTGACCAGTTTCGCAATTCCAGATCGACTGGCGAACTCCAAAATCGGTTCCGCCAGGTCAATTTACATGAGAAAACATTTTGTTTAGGTGGTTGTTCGCGATGTCTAATAGAGGGTCCTTAAAACGCATCGTAGAGGTGCTTCGTTCTCTGACTACCAAAGTTGATTATTGATTGATCTCATCAAAGAATGCGAAACAAATGTTGGTAAAGAAGAGAGCTTCCTACCTTATTGTTATAGTGATTACTGATCTCTTTGAAATGTACAGTTGCGATCAAAAAAAAGTAGTACAAGAGAAATCTCCAATATGTCCTGGTCTATTATATATTAATTTAATTCATAACCAAAAATGACATATTTTTGGCATTTTTCGACAAGTTTTTAACCTAAAAAGCTTCAGATGACATTATTTTGACATTTTTCCACCCGTTTTTAACCTAGAATATGTCATTGCCGGTCAAAATTTTGTATGTTACACCGGGAGCTGAAATTGGGGTTAATAATTTTTGTACTACTTTTTTTTGATCGCAACTGTACCTAAATATTATAATAAATAAATACCTTTCTCACACGACTTTCCTTACCTATTTGTTTGTCATTTTACTTCAAATCTACCACAGAACAAATCCACTCTCAAAAGGAAAAGAGTAGGTACCTACGATACCAATGAACATGAATGTTTTGAAATTTCAATTGATAAGATGGATAAGATAGATAGGGACATATAGCCTATAGGTTTTAGGCATATTTCATGCGAGTACGATTCACATTTGAATTAGGGGCGCCAAAGTCGGATCTCGCTCCATCCTAAAAGTAGGCTTGGGCCGGCACTGGTCGCGACCCACTGGTTGGGAACTGCTGCAATAGATGATAATACCTTTAGTATCAATGACGACTCTTTTTCAAAGGTTAATAATTTTTTAGAGGTAATTTTTTTAGAGTAACCAGCAACCTCTTCCGCAAACTGCTCAAGCGCGGCACAAAACATAAAAAATAATAAGGCTGATGCAGTCTCTGTATTTTCAATTAATATACAATCGCTAAGGAACAAACTTGATGACTTATATCTGCTGTTAGAAGATAACAACTTTCCAGTTTTCTTACTTATAACTGAGCATTGGTTAGCAGAAAATGAACCATTTTGTATTGAAAATTATACTCTGGGTCCTTATTGTTGAAACAGGGGAGCAGCGTTCCCAGGAAAACGAGTGTTCCGTCTTTCTCAATGATATGAAACTGATAATATAAGTAACAAAGACGGAACACTCGTTCTCCCGGGAACGCTGATCCCTTGTTTCAAGAATAAGGACCCTGGTGTCTTTCTATTCAAGGTGGCATAAGGAATAGGGAACCACCTATATCTTTTTTAATGTATAAGTTGAAAATTTGAACTTTGGGGAGCTTAAACTTTTTGAGTTTTTAACTAGAAAATTGCTTTACCAGTCACTTCTGGTTTATCCGAACTTTTGATTTTCAAATGGGACACCCGGTATTTTTTTAATTTTCTGGCATCAGCAGATCATTTCACGTATGTTAGGAGTATTTTTGAAAAATTTATAAGGAAAAAAAATTGAATTAATTTTAAAAAAAAAGTCGGTGCTGCCACTGGTGTAAATTAATTTAGTTGGCTATCCTAATTAAACGGGAAATGTGTAACTTCAATTTTTCCTTAACTAAACAGGATGTTTCAAAGTATCCCATATTTTTCAAATGTAACCAAACCGGAACCCTTCCTATCATATGTGTTCAGAATTGGGTAATTCTTATTTATCGATATTAATAGAACTCCATCACTGAGTCAAGAATCGAGCGTTGAGTTTTTATAAACATAATATACCTTTTTGTGGGGTTTTGCGCGCTATACCTCACGATGGAGATACGAAACCTACGACAGTGTTAAAAAGTACAGCTTGAGTCGACGAGCGTCACGGTCTTTTACATCCGCGTTTTTTGGTGACACGTTGAGAACAATCGATCTCAATGATTTCGGTTATCGGATGTACTTTCGCTCAATAATACTATCCGGAAGCTCATTTTTGGGAGCATCAAGAAACCCCGGCCGGGTAAGCTAGAATCCAGGACACAGAGGTGAGACCTTGCCATTACCCATTTTTTTAAATCTTTATCGTGAGTCGTTTTTTCTTATTTTCAACTTATTTCAAAAATTAAGTTTGCCTGTTTCTATTAAAACAGGCTGGTCCTAAAGATTTGATCCTTCGACCCTAGATGGAAAGTCCTTGGGATATACAGTGCATATTAAAATTATTGAAATTATAAAGAATGACTTATTTTTGGTTTCTGGTTGCAACAATCACCGGCTTGAGTATAAAGTCCAAGTAAATTCCAAGACCTTTTTTGGTGTTTTGGAACTTGTTTGGTATAAAAGTTAAAGAATTTATTGGGACTATACGGGTTTCTAGTTTTTTGCTGGATAGGTGTAGATTTCAACTATTTTCATTGTTTGTATATTTGTATATTCAAATAAATGCAAAATAGAGAATAGATCATATAAAATTATTTGTTTTTGTTCAAATTTCAAATTTCTTTTGGGTCAAAATAATATTTGGATTATTAATGTGTCAAAAGGCATTAGGCAACAAAAGTAAATATTTGGCAGATTTTCGTTCAGCTTTTGAGGACCTCCATCGACTTCAATCAGCCTTTGAGGAGCTGCACCTTGAAATCGTAAATCTTTGTAGTGATGCTGAATTTGATATGGAAGACAAAGTTCATGCTCATGTTGAAGCGTTGTGCTTTTCCATAAGAAATATACATCGCGACCTTGTTGCAGACAGTTCCTCTGTAAAAGCAGAGAGTGCTGCAGCGGCAGGGGTGTCGACGGTAGCAGTAAATCAAAGTGCTAATCAAAAGAGTGACACTCTAAAATTACCTAGGATAGAAATTCCAAAATTTGACGGTAATATTAGAAAGTGGCCTACATTTTTCGATTTGTATAAAGGTCTCATCCATAATAATAGTTCGCTGACTGACATTGAGCGTTTTCAATTTTTGATTTCATATTTAGAAAAAGATGCGGCTACTGTAATTAAAAATTTGCCTATTACTGAAGCTAATTATAAGACTGCGTACGATGCCCTTGTAGCGAGATACCAAAATGATAGAGTGTTGGTTAATGATTATTGGTATTCCCTTTATAGAGCTCCTGTTGTAAAAGGTGATTCTGCTCATGAGTTGCGTAACTTGATTTCACTTTTTTCTGAGAATCTGGCCGCCTTGGGTCAATTTAATTATGATATGTGGAATTTTACAAAATTTAATTTATTGCTTCAAAAGGTTAGTCCTTCGCTTAAAACTTTGTTCGAATTGGAACCTAAGCAGAGTAAAATTCCCACTTATGAGGAACTTTATTCATTTTTAGAGAAAAATTGTCAGGCATTAGAGAATAGCTGTCTGTCCTCTGGATCCGTAGGTACTGCGGGACGCAGGGAGCAGGGATCGGCGAAACTAGGAACAAGTGATAGAGCCAAGGGATCTCTTAATTTCAGCACCACGATTTCGCAGAAGAATGTGTGTAAGTTTTGTAAAAGGAGTGCCCATTCCTTATCTGGGTGCGAGTTATTTCTGCAAGCCGAGGTATTTGAAAGATTCGGATTTGTTAAGCGAGAGCACTTATGTTTTAATTGTCTTGGAAAAACTCATGGGATCTCGGGTTGTCGTTCGCCTTCCAAATGTAGTGTATGTGGCAGGCATCATCATAATTTGTTGCATTTTCCGGACAAGCCGCAGCCAGAAGGAGACGGCGAGGCTGATCAGGGAAACCAGCCAAGGGTCAAGGAGAGGGAAGTACAGGCCATGACCAGTACTATGGATGCTTCTGATAGACTCTCCAAGTCTATTTTGTTTGCTACTGCATGTGTATCAGTGTTAGATAAGAATGGGGTTCCACAGAAATGTCGAGTGCTTTTGGATTCGGCGAGTCAAGTGAGTTTTGTTACTGACTCCTGCGCTGCTCGATTGGGTCTTTCGAGACAATCTTCGTCTACTAATATTCAAGGCATCAACCGAATGGCCATCCGTGTTTCGTTGGGTACCGTGTCGGGTGTTTTGAGACCATACCAGAAATTGTGTCCTTCTTATGAGGTCCTAGCTCTTGTTATTCCCCATATTTGTGAAACAGTTGCTTGTGTTTCCGGTACGTTTCGAAGATGGAAATATCTCGAGAAGTTGTGTCTTGCTGAGTCTGAATTTGAAAGGAGTAATGAGATTGATATCTTGCTGGGTGCAGATTTGTTTGGTGAAATTCTGCAACCGGGTTTTATTAAAGGTCGAAATGGTGGCCCTTGTGCCATGAACACCGTGTTTGGTTGGGTGCTCATGGGAAGTATTCAAAATACCCCTTCACAGAAGGTATACAGCATGTTAACTCATGCAACTGAGCTAGATGATACTCTAAAAAGGTTTTGGGAAATTGAATGTGTACCCGAATCTAAGTCCGTGTCCCCAGAGGATGAATTATGTGAACTTATGTTCCAAGCAGATTGTACCCGCACTGAAACTGGAAGGTATGTGGTACCACTCCCATTCCGCAAGGACAGTTCTGTATTGTTGGGAGAATCCAGGAATTTAGCTTTGCGGCGATTTCAGTTGTTGGAAGCTCGTCTTGGCAAAAATTCCATACTCTGTGAAAAGTACCAGGAATTTATGAAGGATTACATTGATCAAGGACACATGTCCGTAGTGAATGATAGCATTCGTGATGTAACGCTTGATCAGAAATATTACATCCCTCATCACGGAGTCATAAAGGCGGACAGTGATAAGTTGCGGGTGGTGTTTGATGCATCTTGCAAAACTTCGAGCGGTGTGTCACTCAACGAACTTTTGTTGACAGGACCAAAGCTCCAGAATGATATTGCTACAATTTTGTTGTCTTTTCGTCGTTTCAAAATTGCTTTCACGGCCGATGTTCGGCAAATGTATCGCCAAATTTTGGTGAGCGAGCAATTCAGAGACTATCAGAGAATTTTGTGGAGGTCATCTCCTGCCCAACCGGTTCAGGAATTCAGGCTGAATACAGTGACCTATGGATTATCTTCTAGCCCATATTTGGCCATTCGCACATTGCTACAGCTCTGTAAGGATGAGGGGACTAGCTTTCCATTGGCTGTGGATATTCTTACCAATTCTTGTTATGTGGATGATGCAATTGGTATGGCAGATTCTGTAGAGGGTGCCTTGGAAGCCCAGCGACAATTGGTATCTTTATTAGCCTTGGGAGAATTTGAACTGCGAAAATGGAGCAGCAATTGTCCTCAGGTACTTTCTGGTATGCCAAATTCACACCACCAACCCTTTTCTTTTGAAGACAGGGAGTTCTCTGGTATCAAGGTTTTAGGCCTTCAGTGGTCACCCTTGTCAGATTGTTTTTCGTATTGTGTAAAGTCCATTAATAGATCTTGCACGAAGCGCAATATTCAGTCGGAGATTGCTAAGATATACGACCCGTTGGGTTTTCTGGCTCCAGTAGTCATTGTTGCTAAATGTTTAATTCAGTTGTTGTGGATTGAAGGATTGGGATGGGATGAGAGTCCTTCGGATTTGGTTGTCGCTCAGTGGGATTCCTTTGTTTTCTCAGCTGCCTGGTTTGGCCAGTGTGAGTGTATCTCGAAGGGCAACTGTAGATAATGTGATACTTTCTGAGTTACACGCATTTTGTGATGCTTCGGAAAAGGCTTACGCTTCCGTGGTGTACTTAAGACAAGTGAACGTGTCGAATGAAGTCTTTGTCACCCTATTATGCGCTAAAAGCCGAGTAAGCCCACTTAAGCGATTGTCTATACCCCGGCTGGAATTGTGTGCGGCTGTTCTGTTGTGCGAACTTCTTGAATTTGTGATGGCATCTTTTACGACTGTCCAGATAGATAATGTGTTTGCTTGGTCTGACTCAACGGTTGTTCTGAGATGGGTGAGGTCATCATCCCATCGTTGGAAAAGTTTCGTGGCTAATCGTGTTGCCAAAATTCAGGAAATCATTCCACCTTCCCGTTGGTTTTATATAAGTGGAAAGGAAAACCCTAGCGATTGCGCTTCCAGATGCATTTTGCCTGGTCAGCTTTGCGACCATCCGTTATGGTGGGCGGGGCCACCGTGGCTTAAAGAGGTCAGTGAGCTCTGGGCAGCTAGTAGTTTCTCTCCAGTAGTGGGAGAGAATGTTGACTGTGAGGACAGAATCTTAGTGTGTATCGCCAGTGTCCCCCCTAATGTTATTGAGGCTCTGTTGAATAAATATTCATCTCTTCAAAAAATAAAGCGTATTGTAGCTTATTGTCTGCGATTCATTGATAATTGTCGAGCACGCGTTAATGCGCGACAATTTGTTCCTTTGATGCAAATTGAGTTGCACCAAGCCTTGATAGTATTGGTTAGGTTGGCGCAACGATCCGCATTTGCGGATGACTTGCGTAATCTTAGAGCAGGTAAATGGTGCTCCAAGACTGTGAGAAAGTTGAGTCCCTTTTTGGACGAGAAAGGCATTATTCGAGTAGGCGGACGTCTAAGAAATTCAAAGCTTCCCTTTGAAGCAAAGCATCCAATGCTCTTGCCTAGGCTTCATCGAATCACAGACCTCGTTATTGAATCATTCCATCGTGAGCATTGCCATGTTGGACTGCAAACTCTGGAATATCTCTTGATGCAGCAGTTCTGGATTCTTTCAGCCCGGCGGGCTATTCGTCATGTTCTGTCAAAGTGTGTGATATGCTTTCGGTTGAGACCTACTTCCTTTTCGCCATTCATGAGCGATTTGCCCTATGCACGTCTTTATCAAATAAAACCCTTTCGTCACACTGGAATAGATTTTATGGGTCCGGTGCAAATAACTCTGGGAAGGCGACGCGGGATTTGCAGTCAGAAGGGTTATATTTGCGTATTTGTTTGCCTAGCCACCAAGGCTATGCATCTGGAAGTTGTTTCGGACCTATCTTCGGTAGCATTTCTGGCGGCTCTTCGAAGATTTGTCGGTCGTAGAGGCGCTTGCTCTGACCTTTATAGCGATCAGGGTACAAATTTTGTGGGCGCAAATAATTTATTGGAGCAATATTCAAAACAGTCTTCGCAATGCCTCGCTATTAAGTGGCATTTCAATCCTCCGGCTTCGCCTCACTTTGGAGGATTATGGGAAGCGGCGGTGAAGTCAGTAAAGAATCATTTGCGAAGCGTTGTAGGTACGCAGGTGCTTACATTCGAGGAGCTATCTACCGTTGTTGTACAAATCGAATCCGTCTTGAATTCAAGACCCTTATGTAGACTGAGTTCCGATCCCAACGACCTTACTTGTCTTACCCCAGGACATTTTCTAACCCTGGAGCCTTTAACGGCTCCTCCGGATGAAAACCTCACATCAATTAATAGTAACAGGCTTACTAGATGGCAATTACTCCAACACATGCATCAACATTTTTGGCAGAGGTGGTCAGTGGAGTACTTGCACACTCTTCAGCAGAGGCATAAGTGGAACCGAGAGGAAAAGGCTCCTACAGTCGGCACTCTGGTCCTAATTAAGGATGAAAATTCGCCCCCCTTACAATGGGTTCTTGGGCGCATTACTAAGTTGTATCTCAGTCGCGATAATGTCGTGCGAATTGTGCAAGTCCGTACGGCTAAAGGTTTTATGGATAGGCCCTTAGTTAAGTTGTGTGCCTTGCCCATAGAATAATTGGCCTTATAGGATTTAATATTATGTATTTTTTTTTTTTTATTATTATTATTAGGTACTTAGCTATTATTATTGTTATTATTACCTGTCAATTTTTTTTTTTTTTTTTTGGGGGGGGCTTATCATAGGTACGCTCAATGTTATACATATGGCCGTTGTAGTGTATTGTTGCGGACAGAAAGGAAAAATAAGTTATTATTTTTGGTGGGCGGAATGTTCAGAATTGGGTAATTCTTATTTATCGATATTAATAGGACTCCATCACAGAGTCAAGAATCGAGCGTTGAGTTTTTATAAACATATACCTTTTTGTGGGGTTTTGCGCGCTATACCTCACGATGGAGATACGAAACCTACGACAGTGTTAAAAAGTACAGCTTGAGTCGACGAGCGTCACGGTCTTTTACATCCGCGTTTTTTGGTGACACGTTGAGAACAATCGATCTCAATGATTTCGGTTATCGGATGTACTTTCGCTCAATAATACTATCCGGAAGCTCATTTTTGGGAGCATCAAGAAACCCCGGCCGGGTAAGCTAGAATCCAGGACACAGAGGTGAGACCTTGCCATTACCCATTTTTTTAAATCTTTATCGTGAGTCGTTTTTTCTTATTTTCAACTTATTTCAAAAATTAAGTTTGCCTGTTTCTATTAAAACAGGCTGGTCCTAAACAATATGTAAAATGATCTGCTGATGCCAAAAAACTTAAAAAATACCGGATGTTCCATTTGAAAAAGTTATGGTCATTTCCGGTTTAACGCAATTAACTTCTAAAAAATTCAAAAAGTCGCCTTGTTTAAGGTCCCCAAATTTCAAATTTTCAACTTATACATTAAAAAAGTTATAGGTTGTTCCCTATTCCTTGTGTCACCCTGTATATAGAATAAAATCCTCGAAAAATGCAAGCAAAGAAAACTGGAAAATAATTAATCAGTTAACTGGTAAAAACTCAGTTCTTCTCAGATCCCAACATTCTTAACAACTTTTACTGTACTGTTGCTGAAACTTTACAGCAAAATTTTAAAAGTAATATGTGGATCCTTGTTTTTATTTATTGGATGTCACTATAAATGATACATTTGTACTGGAAAGTACAAACGTATTAGAACTTAATGAAATCTTTAGAGGAATAAAAAACAATAAATCCAGTGGACACCAGATGTTTCAATAAATTTGCTTAAAAACTTACCTGATAATGCATTTTATCACTTCTCTCGACGTTGTCAAAATTATTTGAAAAATCAGTTAAAGAAAGAATGTTGAAATATTTTTCAAAACACAACATAATGAGTGACACTCATGGAATCCAACCATTTAAGGACATCCATGATGCCATGTTTAATCTTTTAGAACAGGTATTCATCAGTCTTAATGAAAGTGAGCTTATCGCCAAGAATGGCGTCAAATAAACTTGGTTTAAATACTGCTAAGTTGGTTTATTTCTCGTTGGTTGAATCACATATCATGTATGGCATTGCATTTTGGGGTAACTTTTCTAATAGTTTCATTCTGTTTTTGTCATTCAAAAGAGAGCACTGTGTTATTTGTGTAAGGTTGGACATTTATATTTTATTGAATATCTCGGCTGTATTGTTTGTGTATCCGACTCCTGAGATCATGTAGGAATCTCCCTTGGTACAGGGAAAAAACTCTATTGTAGATTGCTGATTCTGTAATGTATTCTCTCTGCATTAGTGAATATCTTGTTAATAAAACCAATTCTAACATAAACAAGATAACATTACAGAATCAGCGTTCTATACAAAAGGATTTTTTGTTTTTTCCCTGTACAAAGGGAGATTCCCAAAGTTCCCAAACCCAACAAATTTCAACTTTATATTTATTATTGCACTACGCAAACTTCAGAAATACTAATAAACCTCAAAAATACCATGAAATGTAAGTTGCTTTTTTGCTTATTCCACACTCAGAATATACTATTCTCATTTGTAATTTCACCAGAATTTGAAATATTTTTTTCAAATTTTACCTAATTACCGATTTCTTTCAGGGTGAAAATATTCTCAACCTAAAACTCGACATGCCTTTAAGAACCACTCAAGACTACACACCTCCAGCCATTTGCCCTCAAATTAAAGCCTTAGTTGATGACATTATCAAAAAAGAAATGGAAAATAGTCACATCACTATTCGATTACCTCCACATTCTGTAATGAGTCGAAGTACCACATCCAAATTGGAACAGGAAGGGAAGTATAAACAAGCCCTCAAGAGTCTTGTAGACGTTCACAACGCGAAGTATGTATTTTTGTTTTTGTTTTCAGTCATAAAAAAAAAATATAAATTTGTAAATACTTAAATTATTTTTTCCAGGAATTTGGTTGCTGTTAAAGCAGTACCGCCGAGATCCGCCAAGTCACCCTACCAATTAAAACAAAATTGAGTTTTTTTTTTGCGCTTTATTGTGATATTTATTAATTTATTTTTTAGTTATTTTCTGTATGCTACGGTTTTATATAGCTTTTATTTTTTTATAGTTTATTATTTGAGACTGCCAGGGGAATAATTGAGATTATTGGCCTATATTAGCTGTGCCACGTTTAGAAGATAAACGCTTAAAAGAATGCTTGTAAGCAACATCTAACCTTAGAAGAGACCCGACAAGGTGATTATTATTTTACTGCAACATCATATAATCACCACATTGCTCTGCGTAGTAAAAAAAGTATTTTCTCAGATAACCAAATATTCTTGCCTAACTTCTAATACAATCCACCCAGACTCATTATAGCTGAGTCAAGCAGATTTTCATAGGATCATGAAACAAGGTATTACCAAAGTTTACAGAAATAAATTAAACGTTTTTTGATGTTGCATTTGGTGATTTATGAATGACTGGTCCTGTCTCTTCAGTATAATAGGTATTATAAGCCAAAAGTAAAATGCTTGGTATGGATTGTTTTTTATGATCTCATTTTAATTAATGTCATTTGAGGCTTCATACCAGTGAATTAATTACCAAAGATTAATTTCCAGTTTATTTTCCTCATATTTTACATCAATTTCCTAAAGATTATTTTATATTTGCAATCCTGCAGTGTATTTTAGTGTGCAGGAACGGGTACTTTTATGAACTAACACAGAACAAAACGATTTTTTTCTAGATGTCTTCAATATAGTTTTTTTTTCATTGTAAATTTATACAAAATATTGAGGTGTATATTTAAGCACAAAATCATTTTAAATACCTACTTATTGTATAAGTTATTGTAAGGCTCACATTCGTTCCGTTTTTGTTGTTTTCTATGTGTAAAAAGAGCATTATTTTTGTTATAAGTTTGTAAGTTGTAAACGTCTTTATTTACTTATTTTCTCGCTTATTTCTTAGGTATTAGCTTTTTTTTTATTGTTCTAAGGAATCAGAAATCATTCTTGACCAGCCAGGTAATTGAAAATAACAGTTTGCAAAATATGCTTGAGTAATCTTGTGGGCTTTAATTAACTTATTTCTGATTCTTTTGAATACAGAGTTATTTATTTTTCGTTATACCTACAAGCATTTACTTTTAAACAAGTTTTAGTAGAGTTTGGTTAATCCTCCTCGAGCAAAAAGATGGTAACCCCATGTGACTGGTTTTGTTACTTCAAATGAAATATCATGTGAGCTTCTGTTAATAATGTCATCTTTTAGCTCGCGGAAGATCTACCAAACTCGCCTTTTATTGAGATTTTTTTTTTATGTTTTTAAGTTTATGCCTAAACTAATTTATTCTATGCAATGTGTTCTAGTCAAAAAAATGTATTAAGGTAATTATCCTGTGATTTTTGAATAAAATGTAATGAAGCTAGCTTAATTAAAAAATCCTGGTATTACTTGATTATTTCTTCTTTTTTTTTGTGGTCATAAGTTATTTGTTTTTCTGTTGTCAAAAAGGTCCGCTCAGAGCTTCCATAACGTAAGACTTAAGCCGTAAGACTTTAGCTGTAAAACTTAAGAAAAAAATGGCAGTCAATTTAGAGCTAACTTAAGTTAAAACTTAAGAAGCAAGAAATTATATTATATTCTTAGGTTGGGTTTCCATATTTATCTAGTAATTCAGTGCTGCCGCATCCGCCGATTTTGCGATCCATGGTCCATCTACTAAATTGAAACCTGTTTTTTTTCTAGTATACATGTATTATAAAATTATGCAAAACTGAATTTCGCAGCCTGCGTAGCAGCTTAGTTCGCGGACGGTTGCACAATTTTTTTTTTGAAAAACTCACTTTCCCATATACAGGGAGTTTCAGAAAAGCTGGTCGTACTCCAACATTCTTATTTTAAATGAAATACCTTGTATATCATTGAATATTCGGATTCTACGTAAAATTCTGGGCAGATTTTATGTGATATATTCTAAACCTAAGTTCAACTGTTTTGGAAATATTGACAGTTGAAAATGGATTTTTTTGCAACCTCAACTTTTGAGCAAAACCAATCTTACATTTTTTTCTTAGATTGTCATAAGCTATCATTTGACACTAACTTTGAATTTAACCGGAGATTATTTAATTGGAATTTTCAATCATAGATTAAAGTCAACGTTGGTGTCAAATATTATAGTGATGTTAACTGATAGTTTATAAAAATCTAAGAGCAAAATGTAACATCGGTTTTGCTCTAAAATTAACCGTTCAGGTTTCACAGCCTGTCGAAGTTGCAAAAAAGTCAATTTTCAACTGTCATTATTTTCAAAACAGTTGAACTTAGGTATAGGGTATATCACATGAAATCTGCTAAGAATTTTATATAGATTCCGTATATTCAATAATACAGGATATTCTATTCAGAATAAGAAAGTTGGAGCACGACCAGCTTTTCTGAAACACCCTGTACAGGGTGTCCGAATTTGGATGGTTTTAATAGGAAACATCAATTTCTGAGCAAGATACAAAAAAATGAACCCCCCACTCCACGGCTCAAATTTCATGAATTTTTGATTGGTGCAAACCGCATTTTGATATCTTCAACCGTTTAACCGCTAGAGGGCGATTCTCGATTTTGAGCAATAATGTGAAACCATCATAACCGATCATAACTTTTTTGTTTATGAAAATTATTGATTTCCGTAAAAACTTTCTAAAAGCACTTTTTCAAGCAGAATTCAGTGACGTTCTCAGTTTTTTTCTAGTTGGTCCCAACTCCGAGATATTGACCAAAGTCTGGTTTTTTTCAATAGGGCACTCTATATATTAATAGCTCATTAGAAAGCTCGGCTTTTTCTGATTTCAATGATATAAAGTTCGATAGGTTTATCTCTAATAGTTTTCGAGAAAAAAAATTATTTCGGTTTTTGTCATAAGAAGTAATGTGTAAGAAAAGGACTTTATATCTGTAAGGAAACTGAGAAAGGTCTCTTTCTAACTCATTGTTTCTTATGACAAAAGCTGAAATATTTTTTTTTCTCAAAAACTGTTAGAGATAAACCTATCGAAATTTTTATCATTGAAATCAGCAAAAGCAGAGCTTTCTAATGACCTATTAATATATAGGGTGTCCCATTAGAAAAAATCGGATTTTGGTCAAAATCTTGAAATCGAGGCCCAATAGAAAAAAACTGAAAACGTCACTGAATTCTGCTTGAAAAAGTGCTTCTAGGAAGTTTTTACAGAAATCAGTTATTTTTATAAACAAAAAAGCTATGAAGATTTCACAGTATTGCTCAAAATCGAGAATCGCCCTCTAGCGGCTAAACGGTTGAAGATATCAAAATGCGGTTTGCACCAATCAAAATTTCAAGAAATTTGAGCCTCGGAGTGGGGGGTTCATTTTTTTGTATCTCTCTCAGAAATTGACATTTCCTATTAAAACCATCCAAATTCGGACACCCTGTCCATGCAAATGTGAGTTTTTTAAAAAAAATATTTTCAACCATAAAACTTTTACTTGGGACACTTTTTCCTAATATGTCAAATAAAAAAGATAGAGGGGGTGAAATTTATAAACCAATGACCCTGTACAGGGTGGGCCAATTTGGATACTTCCTTATGGAAACCCCCTCTATTTTTAGAGATAGAAAAAAATTAACCCCCACTCTGAGGCTCAAATTTCATGAAATTTTGATTGGTGCAAACCGCTTTTTGATATCTTCAACCGTTTAGCCGCTAGAGGGCGATTTTCGATTTTGAGCAATATTGTGAATCCCTCATAACTTTTTTGTTTATGAAAATAATTGATTTCCGTTAAAACTTTCTGGAAGCACTTTTTTAAGCAGAATCCGGTGATGTTCTTAGTTTTTTTCTATTTGGCGCCGATTTTGAGATATTGACCAAAGTCTGATTTTTTCAATGGGACACCCTTTATAGTAATAGCTCATTGCAAAGCTATGATTTTTCTGATTTTAATGATATAAAGTTCGATAGGTTTATCTCTAACCGTTTACGAGAAAAAAAATTATTTTGGTTTTTGTCATAAGAAACAATGTATTAGAAAGAGACCTTTTTCATTTTCCTTACAGATATAAAGTCCTTTTCTAACACATTGCTTCTTATGAGAAAAACCGAAATTGGTTATAAATGGTTAGAGATAAACCTATCGAACTTTATATGTAGGGGTATTAACACCTGAGGCCGGATTCTATTTTACGAGTCGAGTTGAAATTCGTATCGAATTGTCAAAATAGCGATTCTATTTTTCGATTTTTCCATACGTATTACACGGTACGTCCGAAGCTGTCGTATTCGATATCCAGACAATTCGACTCGACTCGTAAAATAGAATCCGGGGGCTGATAATTCCCGTGGTACATAGATAATTTTATTTCCTACTGAATTTACTGTATCTTGTCCATTTTTATAAAAAAAATAAACCATAAACCAAAATGTCTATTTTTTGTCAAAGTTTCACCTATATTCAAGGTAAAAGCAAAAGTTATGGAAATCCTTAACTCCCTTGGGAGTTATGATATCCTTAACTCCCGCGCGGGAGTTATGAAGTCCTTAACTCCCTTGGGAGTTAAGTTCCTGTTTATGATTATCGTAACCAAAATATTATATGGTTATAATAGTTCAGTAGGAAATAAACAAATTTATCACTGCTTCAAATAACCATTTGAGATAGTTTGGGACTAACTGAGCAGCCATGAGGGTTTTATGAGGTTCCACTGAATTACCTTTTTGGATTTCTTGTCACAAACCTTCCAGAAAGTACAGTTATGACTCGTGAGCATTAAAAGTGAGACACCCGACTGACAGGTCTTGTCATTTTTCGCTATTTTGGGTGAATCGTCTTTTCTACAACAGATTTTTTTGTCAAATTATATGACAATCCCTGTCATTGCTGACGGTGTACGGTATAGCTGGTGAGCCCGTTTTACAATAGGAAAAATCGGGTGTCCCAATTTAGAGGACATACTGACTGACTTTTCAAAGGCTTTGGTACGATCAATCGACAATCATCATCAAAATCCTACTTAACGGAGAGAATAAAGAACTTTAAGGGCGGGTATTATAAAACTACTTTGAGAGTTAACTTTAAGTTAACTGTCAAAGCAGTTTTATAATACCCGCCCTAAGTTGCTCGAGATTCACCTAGGATCCTTTGGGTGTGTCACTGGTGTGTCCTGGATAAGAATGCATGAATTCGTTTTTATTTTTTTCTGAGTTTATTTGAAATGATATCGCAGAATAAACTTTACATTCTCATTGCCACTTTTTCTCCACTAAATGATAATGTTATTAGATTTTTGATCAGACGTTTCCTTTCTTTGCGATCATCATCAACTTTGTTTTCTCAAATGGTCGAAATTTTTAATAAATTTTATTAAAAATTTATTTAATTTTTATTCTAAATCCATCGACATATCAAGCTCCTAATTCCAGGATTATTAATGGCCACTAATGGTCCCCATCAAAAAAAAATAAAAACGATTTGGGCAAAATTCGGTTTTTTATGGATATCTTCGGAATCATTCGGAATTTCCGAAATATCAAATTATGATGCCACAGTAATGCGCAACTTTTTTCCAAATTTAACCAACCCTGTATCTCTTATGGTTACCGAGATCCCTGCAGAGTGCATCCTTATCCAGGACACCCTGTATGAAAATCTTGCTATTTAAAGAAGAGCAGAAAAAAAACAAATTAGACAACAGCAATCACAGTCATACAATACACAAAATTTTAAATATACTTTTGGTGATTTTTAAATCATTTCTTTTCATCAAAGTTTCTTTTACATTTTGATCCACAAAGAAATCGTCTACACTATGATTTTGACACAATGTATGATTTTATTTCAGTTTTTATATTTTTCGAAGTTGTTTGTCTTAGACTTATTGGCCAATGATTCCAGATTCCATCCAGATCTCCAAAATACTGTGCCTTGACATTTTTCTGGATATAATTGTATTTTGCAACTTCAGTCTTAAGATTGTCATTTTGAGTATTATGTGAGTGTTTAGCCTCTATATCTTTGAATTGTCAAGAATAAAGCACACAGATTTCAGTATGTAAAGATTGTAATTATGAATCCCACTCGGAATCCCATGTTGCATAAAGTGTTTCCGACAACTATCTCTGTTATTAAGGGCACACAATGATTGCATGCATCGTTTCTGCTTTAATATCTTTTCAAATTCATAAAAATTTGCCCAAAAACTAACACCATACCGCACTCGAGACTGAACAAAGGAATGAAATGCAGTTAAAGCTGCCCGGCTCTCTAATACACTTTAGGGAATAACAGAAGTTGTGTGGCCAGGAAGGCTTATAGAGCACAAGGCTTCCAGCCTAGTTGCTGATCCAGGATAATTAACAAAAAGAAGACATGCTTTTCAGATTTTATGTTGGCGTTTTTTTTAAAGCAAATACATGTTTAGGTCTTCTAATTATTGTATTTATCTTTGGAATTATACTTAATCCTACGTCTGGGAACCATAAAAGCAAAAAAAATTCAAAGGTTTTCAAACACAATTTTAAACTTATCAAATCTAATATTATCTACATATAAAGAAAGGAATCATAACAGACTGTCCTCTCTTATTTAGATTTATTTTTGAAAAACACCCTTGATACAAATTGTGAAGTTTGAAATATTTAAAATGTTTATTTATTCTATGCCAAATAGGGCTGCTTGCTGCCCATAAATATTTGTATTGTATTTACATTGCATTAGGTACATTATACTTATGATGGAATGACAATTTAATAACTAAAATAATTTATTTAACATACAAATTACACAGGCCACTTGTCGAATACAATATCATTTAATTATATGACAAAGATTTTGTTTCCATTAACACTTAACGACCCACAGGCCTTTTTTCTGAGAAAAAGCTTTTTAACATAAAAGTTTGACTAGCAGCTATTATTATTACAGAAACTGTTTCCAATATAGACCAAATAAGCACTCTTTCATTTAAATCTTCAGCCCGTTTTTGACTTTGTGCTTCACGAAGCCTATGATGTGTTTGTAAATCTATGATCAGATTTAAATATTTATGCGTGTCTACTGTAGACGTTTCCATCTGTTGCAAAAATTGTATTCAATTATTATAAATATGTAATAACAAGAAAGTGAGATTCTTACCTGTGTTAAAGCAGTGACGTGTTCACCCACTCCAGGTAAAGGTTCTTCTTCACCTACTTGGAAGTCCATGTACACTAATTTATGTGAGAAAGTGGAAAATTCATTGCTGAAACAAACTGAATAGACTCCTGTGTGCTGTGCTGTGAATGTGTGTGAATCAAATTGCATTTTTTGTTGTTTGTAAAGTACATTTTGTCTTGAATCGAGGAGAGTTACATCTACATCGTACTGGCCTCCTGTAACAACCTGAAGTAAAAATAACATTTGATATATTTTCCTTTCTGTCTTTACTAAAATACAAGTTTTAGGTGATAACTAGGAATTGAAATTTACCTGAAATTCGAGTGTTGCAGTAGTATTAGCTTTTATTTCTTCATAAAAACATTCTTTTCCATTATCTGGGAGCTCAAAAGTTAGCTCAGATGCATAGATACCCAATATTGCTGAGCAAAGGACCAATAGGGAAATTAAACTTGAAATCATTATTCTAAATTAATTTTCAGCTATGAATCAAATACCAATTTTCATTACGGAAACTGTTATCAAAATGAAAATTTCGTATTTTCCGATTTTTTTGACGTATTCAAATAAATTTTCAATTTTTCATAACCTAAAATGGTGATGTGGAAACTTTGGAATGCAAAATATAAACAAGTGCGTTCCTAAATCCAAGTATATTTTCAAATGAGATCATGAATAAGAATATGTTTGTCTTTGTCTACTTTGTGCGAAGAGAGAGATAAGAAACTCATCCTTCGCGACCAACTCCCCAGTGTTTATGACGTCAGTCGCAGACCTGAGCCGTTTTCACTGAATTTCAAACCGGTTTTGAACCAATCAAGTTAAAAAAGTGAACGCGAGAAAACGGCTCTGAAGTTTTGGCGTAAAAAAGAATGCATTAGTTGAATTCCTTTCACACCTAGGAGGAGCTCCGGAACAGCTCCGGGGCGTTACGCGCTTATTACTTTCGAAAAGTGCTTGTTGCACCTGGAAGTGCTCAAGCCCGAACAAAACCATTTAAATGCACGAAAAACTGCGCATCTGTTCCTTTCAAATCGGGGTCGACTAACACCGGAGCGAGTAGCTATTATCTTCAATAAAAAACCAGACTTTAGGTCAAATAAAAGAATAACTGAACGTTGAAATCACCGCTGACTCGAGAACCATAGAATAGAAAGTTCTCGTGCCTCAGACACTACGCTAATACGGTACCGCTTACAATACAGTATTTTTAATGGTATTTTATAGTTCTCGGACATGAAGAAACAAAAATCCTCTAATCCTTTATTCTGTTTATATTTTGGCAGCTGAACTGAGTGATCTAACCCAACTTTTTTTGCTTGTTTGCCAACTTTTATTTATCCTGAAGATTCCTGAGTTTAATTGATTTTCCTGTGATTTTTATGGTGAAATTATTAGGAGTTGCTG
Source organism: Ceutorhynchus assimilis (assembly GCA_917834065.1). NCBI lineage: Eukaryota > Metazoa > Arthropoda > Insecta > Coleoptera > Curculionidae > Ceutorhynchus > Ceutorhynchus assimilis. Next base: position 29,106,809 of record OU892278.1, on the reverse strand, counting down.
TTCTTGCATACGTAAATGGAGCGTAGCGTAAACTAATTTTGACATAGCATAGCGTTACGGTAAGGCATCCGCTAACTCCCGTTAGGTAACGGCAATGAACTATAAAGGTACCCATTCACTTACAGTTAGCCTGCAGTCCAGAACTGCCGATATGCATATCGTCAGTTAAAATTTCTCCATACACGTTCAGGCCGTCGACAGAGCCGCTTTCCAGTATGGGAGTGTGACGCCCGGAGCTACTCGGGGCGTTGAGCTCCCGAGCTGTGCGTACGCGTCAACCTGTCAGCTGTCACATCCGTGGGTGGCTATTTATGTTTATTTCATGTTATATCTCAAGATTGAACATTTTAAAAAATATAGCTTTGATTCTCTTTCATTTATGATAAATAAAAAAACAAACTGCACAAACAAACAGATAATTATTTTTAAAATTTGACATATTTGACACTAAGACAGGCGTCTCACATCATGATACTGGAACGGTACAAATCTTGCGTGGCGCCCCCGAGGTGCTCTAGAGCGCGCCAGAGCGCGCCAATGTGCATACTGGAAAGCGGCTCAGGTCTGAGCCTGAAGTTCACTTGTCTCTAACGACGGACTAGAGTGTATGGAGACAAATCGTCAGTTGATATAGTACGATTTCATCTTCAAACTAGTTGGAAGTTTTTATGATTCCGATTTTGTGAAATGGCCGAGTCAAGCAATAATACAGAGTTTTTAACCGAATTTATTGATATTTATAGGCAATTGCCAAACTTCTTCTTCTTCTTCCAAACTTCGCCCCGTTGCCAGATATCGGAGCGTCACTATTAAACGTTCTTCGGCTGTAATTGCTTTTCTCATTTTAGTATTTTTCTCTGATATTAACGGCTTAACCAAGCTTAAAGTATGAAACCCACTAGCAACACGCCACGTCATGCTTCGCCACGCCACGCCATGTGACGAAAATGTATGCGTATATTCTTCCATTTATTTATATGTGCCACGTACACACTTGCCACACACGATACCACGCCATGGCACGCCACGCCATTCGACCATTTGCACACAAACTGTCCCACGTGAACCTGTGTCACATGGCGTGGTATGGAGTGGCGTGTTGCTAGTGGGTTTCGGCCTTTAGAGTTCTTCAAAACATGCGTCATCCATTCTAAGGTAATTTTTAAGGTCGTCTGTTGCACTAGTTCTTAATTTTCGTCCCAGTCTCATATGAGATAAAGTATCACGTTCAACGTTGTAACAGCCAATCTTTTACCCAAAAACGTTTTTTTGCCTTTGTTATTGACTCTTGCAATAATAATAGCACAAGAAGTGCGGCTAGTTGTTTCTTTCTATTAGTACGAAACATTTTTCACTACAGCGAGACTGTTCGATTAGCACTGACAAAATGTTTGTATGGTATGTGTGGCGAAAGCTCAGTTCTCCTTCAGTTCAAAAACTGACAGTCTTAAAACTGAGGTCGTTTGTTGCGAGTCGAGCGAGTGTAAAAAAATGGTATATTGTGCAACAAGTGTTGAAAATAGCACCTTCCACATGCGTGGGGAAGTTTGGTGACACGACGAGCGGCAGGCGGGTGGCACAAAGCCCCACGAGTGTGAAAAGTGCTTTGTATACAGGGTATACCATTTAAAACGAAACAGGCTAAATATTCAATTTTCTTTCAGATGACATCAAATGAAAAAGAATTGAATGTTCTTTTAGAAGAGGTATCACTCGACCCCTTGTTCCATTTAAAATACTTAGGATTGGTCCCACCCCGCCTAGAGGGTTAAAGTTGAAGTGCTAAAAATGGTTGCAGAAAACTTCCCCCTTTAAAAATCAAATTACGTGTAAGAGCGATTTAAAAAAAAATAAACGTAGCATCAGATATTTCGCCTGTTTCGTTTCAAATGGAATACCCTGTATATATATACCACATGGCCAGCTTCTCAACACTTTGGAAAGTTATGGTGTCAGGGGCGTTGTGTTGGAGGTGTTTCGTTCCTATCTTTCTGACAGGGAACAAAGAGTAAAAATCAGAGACACCTATAGTGATATGTTAAACATTAAAATAGGTATTCCACAAGGTACAGTTCTGGGCCCTATACTGTTTATCGCATATATAAACTCTTTAACTAACATGCAAATACAGGGCTCTGTAACATCTTACGCCGACGACACCGTTCTACTTTTCTCAGGAGACACTTGGGGTGATGTGAGAAGGACGGCCAGTAGTGAATTAATTAAAGTGAAAAACTGGCTAGACAATAAAAAACTTACGTTAAACATTGAAAAGACCAAATATGTAGCATTTTCACTCACTATGGCAAATCGACCGGATTACTCTGGCATTTACGTGGAGAATTTCCAGAGTGAAATCAAGGAGGTCCCTCACATAAGGTACCTTGGGGTAATCATTGATAAGCACTTGAAATGGGAAGAGCAGGTTTTGAAGCTGAAAAATAATGTCAGGAAGCTTATCCACAAATTTTATCAACTGAGAGAATCAATGGGCCGAAAGTTATTAATATCAATATATAAGGCTTTGGTAGAGTCTCTACTAAGATATGGTATTATAGTTTGGGGTGGTCTGTATAATAATGTTCTGGAACAGCTCAATGTGGCACAAAATTATATACTCAAAATTATATATAAGAAGAATAAACTTTTCCCAACCCAGCAACTATACAGTGATCAGATTTTTAATGTAAGATCCATATACATCTTAGAAACATGCATTTTTGTATACAAACAAAGTAATTTTAAGAAATATGTGAATCATGATTACCAAACTCGAACTAATACTCAAATGAACCTACAGATACCACAAAGTAAGTCAACCATGAACTTGAGATTCTTAAATTATTTAGGCCCAAAGTTTTTCAACTTATTACCAGTAGAATTAAGGAAAACATCAAATTTGAAAAAATTTATCAAAAACTGTAGATATCTTATATTTAACAGAAATGAGGAATTTGTTAAACTTCTGAAATGAAGTTATTAGAGAGAAATTAATAAATAAGGATAAATTCAATTGTTTTTAAAAAAATGCTTAGCTGCCTTACACTGCAAATATTTATGTAATATTAGGTTAAGATTAATAGATTCAGAAAAAATACAATATATTGATTTTCAAACAAATTGAAAATATTTAGGTAACACATACAGGGGATCAAATCGCCTAGGTGTTAAAATAGCAAATTAAGACTACACATAGCAATAAGTATACTTTGTTAAACAATGTAAATTAGAAAAAATTCTGTAATATATTGATTGATTGATTGATTGATTGATTGTGGATTCAGGTAGAAAAGTGACAAATTCTCGGCCGATGGTGTAAGTTGACTAGCAATCACCGAAGGCCGAGAATGTGCTTTTCCTGCGAAATACAATGTACTTTTTTCTGCGAGAACGAGAAATGGTATTTGGTATTCTCATATTATTGTTTGATTTATGTTTAATACTCATTTTTAAATATACATATACAATATACAAAAATACTTCGAAAATGTATGTTGTGTTGTTCCTAAAAATGAGCTGTGTCCGACCGTGCGAAAAGTACTTTTTGAACGCTAATATAAAAATGACTCTTCATCCACTGAATTTTTGTTCTGCAAGCAACTCTGAGTGCATTCATAGCGTACCTACGTACAAAAAAAAAATATATTAAATCTCAATGTGAATTCCTATAGTAAAATAAGTACCGGGTGGGGCACGAAAAACTTTCCACCCAGGTTTTCTCAGGTGTTAGGTGTTTAATCAAAAATCGCTCAGACACGTCAATTTCTGTTTTTTGGGGGACACATTTTATTGCTATTTTCACCCCCTACCTGTGAACCCCTAAGTGGGGGTGACAGGTACCCACAAAATTTCAAATGAAAAGGGGGGTCGAGTGATGCGTCATTTGATAGCTATTGTCATTAAGATTATATTATATTATTATATTATATTATTATAGAAAATAGTTTTATAATACCCGCATCTGGGGTGCCTTATGGAAATTTGCTTAAGTTGAGATGACGTCATAATGCTATCAGGCAACCGATCACTCTTAAACAACCTTGCATTAGTATGAGCGATCCCATGGTGGAGAGTTCTTGGGTTTGAGCAGAGGTTTGAGTATTCGCGTCTTAACTTCAAGAAAAATCCATGAAATGTCAGGAGGGTGTCATCTTTTGGCTCGCGGTGGATGAGCAAACTTGGCACATGCAAGGGCGCGTTCGGACTTCCTTGGAGAATGTAATGGGAAACAGATTACGTCATCTGGGGTGCTTAAATGGAGATTTGCTTTATGCTCATGCACTCCTGATGACCTCATAAAAGTTATCAGGCAACCCAAAGGTTCCTAAAGTTCTCTCTCTAACTTCTAACAACTTTGCAAGCAAAACCTCTATCAAACAACCTTGCCTAGGGATCATTAGCTTACCGTGAAACGAGGTTACTTTGTGAGAAATTTCACGGTTTCGGATGATTTTTCTGAATCTAAAAAGAAAAATTTAATTTCTGGTAGGGTAGGTCAATGATAAACTCACATCATTTGGCTTTTAAAATGCAATGAGATATTTTGAAAATTTTTAGAAGTAGAGCCGTGGTTTACAAAATCACAATCTCACCCCTATCTTTGTGACAACTAAAAATTTGCACTACTGGGCCGAGTTCAGAAATAACGCACAGGGTGCGAGTGCGATTTTATGAGTGTGCCTGAATTGACAATTGGCCATTGGGCCCATAGCATCGTCTGGCATTTTTGAACAGCTAGGGCGTCGCACCGGTGTCACACTCACACTGGGTGTGTCATTCCTGAACTCGCCCCTGATGTGTCACAAAGTGCCCCCAAAAACAAATTTCATTGAACTTAAAGGAGGTGTGCGACAAAAATTAAAGTTTCAGTGTAAAAAAATCTAAGAATAACTGTTTAAAGTGTGTGTGACGTCACGAGAGCTTCGTCCAGCCGCGTTCCGCATTGTTAATTTGATTATTTCCGGCACGCGTGAGTGGTTTTTATTTAGATTATTGCAGGTGATACAGGAAAAACATATGTAAATTCAATTTACTTCACTTTCTCGTGCGTCGCTTGAGCTTTCGTGACGTCATAGGGTGAGATGCGGTACCTTTATAGAGCCATATCTTCGATATTATTTGTCATAGAGGGGTGCGGTTTTCACTGTTTTTCTTAGATTTTTTTTCTCTTTTTTTTTTGAGATGGAGTTGTTTTTTTGGCGCACACCCCCTTTAAATGGTATATTTGTCTAATAGATACATATAAAAGTAAAAAAAACATACCTAACTTGGAACTAAGGTAACTTAAAAAATAAACTAAAAAAAGGTTACTCGAATAAAATTTAAAAAAATATAAACAATGTTAGTAGGTACCACATAAATTCTGTCACAATTTCACCACGAAATTTGTTGAAATTTTATTAAATATGACGTCACATGCTTGTTGATTAGAATTATGAAAATATTAATTCATCAGTGAATAGCCAAAACTACAAAGAACACTACCTATACTCAAATCCTGGCTGCATGAGATAGTCTCAGTTGGGCAAAAAAAAGTTTACAGCAGAAGTAAAATATTGAAATTATCTGTTATTGATATTTTTCTCACGCATAGCTGGACATCGTCTTTCACAACATTTATTGATAGGTATACTCATTTGTTGGCGCGCTTTTTGGAATGCCTTGAGCGCAATCGCGAGGTTGTCGGTTGAGAAATGCGCGAACTGTTGAGGATTTGGTGCGCCCGCTACCATGTGTCACAAGTCACCTGGCCGTTCTAAAGTAACCCCGTTTTACGGTATTTTATATTCATTGAGTAGTTTTGCGTATCAATAGGTCGGCATACACACACGTTATTTCGCGCGGTTTATCGTGGCGTGTTGGAATGTAGCGGTTTGCACGCGCGAAAGTACGGCGTGGCAAAAAAAGCGTCATGTTCCATACACTTGACAAGGTATTCAAATGATTTAGCACGTGATTACGCGCGGCATATCAGTTGGAAAGGAAAAACCGTATGTGTATGGGTAAAAAGTGTCACTTATCTTGTCGTTTCGAAATGCATGTTGTCATGTACTAATTTTCAACGTGATAGTTCGCGGCGTTTATGTCTCCGTACTAGCCTCAAAACCATGACTTGGAATGGCGTGTAGACACGGGTTTAAACGGCACTATCATGTACTTGAGTACTGACGTTACATGCCAGATGAAAGCACGTCTGAAATCCCTTCCCATTCTATCATTGCGTGCAGCCCTCCTCACTCACGCACCTGATTTTTCACAGGTTTTTGCAGATGACACGATAAACCGCGCGAAAGAACGTGTGTCTATGCCGGCCTATTGACGCTTTCTGAATTTAAACTGACTCTGAAATAGGTACATATAGAAAGGGTGTAGAATATAATGTGAATTACCCTTAATATAAAAATCCGCTTCCGGAATCTCGCTTCATATGAACGTGAACGCGCAAAAATTACTTCTTGAACGAAAAGCGATATTCCGCACCCGCAACGCGATTTTCCGCTCCATGAGGACTAGGCTGTATTCATACTTGATTTTACACTATATTACTTATGGCCGTTTCCAACAACCATTTTAGGGGAGCCCTAACGATAAGTATTCCCTAAAATGACATTTTTACATGGAGAAATGTCAGTTTAAGGCATACCTATCGTTAGGGCTTCCCTAAATTAGTTGGTGGAAATGGTCATTACCATTCTAAAACAACTCTTTTCTAGAATCGTTTGCATATTCCTCTCTACCTATTATAGTAATCAAAATTAAATAATATTTGTCATCAAAACTTTAAATTCGAAGCTACGACCGACGACCGCTGGCGCAAGAGACTGATGACTTAGTTAATGACGTCGGCAATGGTGCTATACCCATATGACCGAGATTACCAAAAACGAGGCCGATAAACAATCTCAATCTAGTAGGGTGTATTATCCTTGAGTTGGGATGGGGTTATTGATGACGTATTCGAGTACCAGCAACACTAGTGCGCATTCAGCTCGCATTTTGAGAGTGTAGGGCAATAATTCGTGTTCGGGTCATTTCAGAGCATGAACTACCAAAATCGCAGTACACTTGGCCAAAGATAAAACTGGTACGCATTTTCCTAATGTGTTGTATTATGTAAATCGACCTTTTTTATCACCTCAATAATGACAAAAAGAGTCAAGTCAGTGTCATATTTAAACCAATCATAACATAAAAACATGTTGCATTTCCTTTTGTTCAGCTTTGACAATAACAAAAACTGTCTAGCCTATGTTTTTTAGAAGAGACTTTTTGTTGTTAAGCCTGAGTCACACTAGGTAAATTCAAAATATATGTTTTGCCTGTACCAGTTTTATGTTTGGCCAAGTGTTCGTGTTCAACTACCCGAGCTGTTTATTCGGTTTTTTGACTGCGCGAGTATCGTTCGAGCTTTTCCAAATTCTGCACTATTTAGAACCCTGGTTACGGATTCCGAACCCACGATTCGATCGTCTATATTTGGCTTAACACGGTGCACTCCTTTCCCTGTGGCTCCGTTTGGGTTGATGCTCGGCGGAGCGTGTACTGCACCCTCGCTCGAACATGAATGATTGCTCTGCACTCTCAAAATGCGGCCCTAGTGCGCACTCTGCACTAGTGCTGGTAATCGAAAACGCCATAAAACTCGATCAATTTTGATGTGATTTTGATTTTCGCGCCTATCCTTCAGTTACGTTGGCAGCCCTAGCGGAAATTCGCTATTCAGGTAGACGATTTTGATTGTCAGTTGACGTCAAAAAATTTCCTTCATTTCTTTTCTGTGAAATATGGCTTCAGGTTAGTTGTGTCTTGTCCTATTTTAATTTTTTTAATCATACGCGATCCTTTCTGCTAATTCAAGCACTAGTAATTCCCTTCCACTCACTCTACATAGGTCACACTATTGATCATACAGTTATTACAACACCTTTTAAATCTATATTAATAGATCGTCCTTAACCTAACATAGGAACAAAAATGCAGTTTGTCCTCGTGCTAGAAATGTATCCAATATTTTACAATTTTCAGGCAAGAAATCGAAGAAGACGAAAGGGAAAACCCTCGCGCTAACGGACTTCCTTCAGGAAACTACCGGTAGCATACCTACGCAACCCATTAGAAAGTCGACTACAACCTGGGCCGAAGAAGTAGATGATTATGGTAATTGTTTTCATATTATATTTGTACAAATAATTTTGATAATTGGAAAATTGCACTATTAACTAACATGTAAATTAATAATTTACATAGGGCCTTTTTCACTATGGAGCTGTGGTTTTTAGAAAGCTACATACATGAAACTTGTTTAATAGTAATTAGGTTAGTCATATAATATACAGTGTGAGGCAATATAATATAAATGTATAGTCCTTACATTTTTTTTTTTTCAAAGAACAGGACATAACAATTTCTCTGATTATACTATATTATAATGGGAGATTAAAATATGGTGCAAGAAGCGAAGTCATTAAACACCCATTAATGTTAACAATATTTGACTTTCATCGTCCAATTTGGTTTTTGTGTACAAAGGTCAAGTGACTAATGACTAACCCATGTTGACTATTTGGCGGGCGCCTTGGAGAATGGCTGTTAGGTGAACACCATAAACACCATCTACTACACTTAAGCTAAGTCCTCATAATCGCGAATTGCAAACTTTTTTTCTGCGGAATTTTTCCTATTGGTCCAAATTATAATGGCGGGAAAATCTCGCTTTAAGTTTAAATAATTTTAGCTTTTTGGCGAATAAACTTGCATAACCTCACTTCCTAGATTTTTTGTCGAAAATTTGAACTATTTCAATTTTTTTGTGTTGCCGCAAGAAGTTGAAAACATTCGCGAGATTTTCGCGCCATTATAATTTCAAATAATTTGAACCAATAGGAAAAATTCTGCAGAAAAAAACTTCGCAATTCGCAATTATGAGGACTTAGCTTTATTTCTCAAAGGCGTGTTATGCAATTTTGCTACATAAACTTGCAGTACTTGAAGTTGATGCCCATTTCAAAGCTATTTGTTTGGAAGGAGACAATTGCAAACTTTCTCCTATAAGATAGAAGCTCCTTCTGGACTGCCACAAGGATCACACTTGGGATACCTTTTATTCAATCTCTTCATAAATTACATTGGAAAATGTTTTGCTCATAGTCAGTTTCAACTGTTCCCTGATGACTTAAAATTTACCTCTTTGATAATGAATAGGGACGACTATGACAAACTCTAGTATAACCTCAATAACTTGGTCATTGGTGTCAGCGAAATTAATTAAAAGATCTGGGTCCTTATTCTTGAAACGGGAGCAGCGTTCCCAGGAGAACGAGTGTTTCGTCATTGTTACTTATATTATCATTTGTACATCACTGAGAAAGACAAAACACTCATTCTCCTGGGAACATCACTCCCCTGTTTCAAGAATAAATGTCCTGGGGTCAACCTAGATTCTTCCTTGTATGTTTTCTACATACCAATATAATATAAAACCTGCTTTTTTGTTTTTTTTTTCTTTATGTAGTCACAGTGCAAGGATAGATTAGATTCAGTATCCAGCATAGCACCCAAATACTTGAAAGATTTAACCTGTTCTAAAATACCATTATTCATAATTATTTTTACTGCTGCATTACTACCTTGTCTTTGAACTTGATTGAGGCAGTGTTTAGACACAAGAATCATGAATTTCTTTTTTGCAACATTTAGTTTTAAGTAAGTCATTTTCTGTAATCCACACATTATTATTTTCAAGAACTTTGTTTAAAAGTTTTCTCATTACTGAAATTTCATCAATATTGCAGGCAAAATAAAGCATAAGTGTCATCTGAGAATATTTTATTTGACATGAAGAAATATATCATTAATGAACAAGAGGAACAGGATAGGTCCCAACACTGAACCCTGAGGAACCTCTTCATCTATCCCTATGTTATTAGAATTGGCATTTTTTAATTTAACCTTCTGAAATCTTCGAGGAAATCTCTTAGTTAAGTTTCCCTTTTACCATTCTAGCTACTTTGCCTCGAATACCATTCTTTGCCAGTTTTAGTAACAAAAGATCAATGTTAACAGTCTCAAAAGCTGTACTGAGATCCTAAAATACTACACCAATGTCTTTTTCATAAACTGGTAATGTGTTTATGGGCCTATGCTCTGAAGAAAGTATTGATTTTGGGACCTTTTCGATTGGGACAGTGGAACATTTCCAAGTATCCGGAAAAAATCTCTGTGATAGAGATATATTTATCAAATCAAGGAAAAATTCTTCCGCAATATCAAGAGCTAATTGAAGTGTGGTGTATTCAAGTCAATTCCGTCTTGATCACTGAAGCTCCTCTGCCTACTTGGAAACTTTCGAGGATAACGCTTCCCCACAGAATACATATCCTCACGGATAGAAGGCAAACTGCCTAATAAAATTTTGGGGAACAATGCGCCGTCGATGCGATCCGAACTATTTATAATAAAGGTTTCTGTAATCAAATCAGCTTTCAAAATAGTTCTTCCAAAATCGATATTTTCAATATGATTTGTTCGGACTTCAGTTCAGAATTGAACTACGCTTTCGCATTTCTTTATATAGGTTTGATATGATCAAATGCGCAAGCGCAGTCCAATTTTGAACTGAAGTCCAAACAAACCTTTTTCCTAATTATTGAATATTGACGGATTTTTCTTCTGAGGAGAGCAAAAAAGGCCAAATTTCTTGTGTTTTGAGTAAAATCTGATTTTTTTTTGAATTTAGGAAACATTTATCTGGATTTAAAATGCACACTAACACCAAGACGAATTCTCATTCAGAACTATTTTGACATATTTTTTTTAAACATAGGTAACAGGTAAACTGCCGAAGTAAACTGTGACATATTTTCTGGTGGTGTTCATTCCGCACCTGTAGTTCTGTTTCACTCCAGCGTCCCCAAGCGGATGCGATCCAAAGCTTTTTTTTAGGTCCCGCCCTCCATTAAGCTTTTTTTTCTATCCCTGAGGATATGTGTTCTGTGCGCTTCCCAATCAACTGAATGAAAGCTGTCAAAGGAACAGCCAACTTGTGACATTCTTTCCAACACAAAATTACATTTTTTGTAGATTTCACTATAAGTCTTTAATGCTGTTTATAAAATAAGTGTTAAAATTATCTGCTATTTTTTGAACATTTTCCAAAATTACAGTTTCAAATTTTATTTTAGATATTTTTTCAACTTTTTCACCTGAAACTACCTACTTCATTGCTTTCCACATATTTTTACTGTCATATTTATTATCATCAATTTTTTCTTCATAGTACACTTCGGGTTTCATATCTCAATTTAGTTGTTACTTGATTTTTCACAATCTTGTACTCCCAAATAATCCTCAGTTCCCATTTCTTTTGCTAACCTAAATAGCTGATCTCTATGTTATAAACTCATCATAAGATCATAGCTGAACCAAACTCAGCTTGAAATTATTAATTTCTTTAAATAGAAGTGGACGTTGAGCACATCTACAATATTTGTTGAATTGATTTATTGCAAATGGTAATTGGGCAAGCATTCCTGGTAAATCAATAATTCCCTTCAAAATATTGAACATTGTGCACAAAATGACCTTATCCCTGCTTTTGCTAAAGGAAAGCCTATCAAATATGTTCACAAGGTAGCCCTGATCACAAGCTCTTTGCGGATAAATACCAAATTTTCCAAAATACATGTATTTGAGGAAATTTCGTTGTACCCTTTCTATTAATGTAACCCACACATTGTTTTGCGGAGACCAAATTATGCTTGCATATTCCAAAATGAGAACCACCAAACTATCAAAAAGATGTAGACTCACTTCTATTTTAAAGTTGCCATATGACCAGAGAACGACAAGTTAGGATCAAACACCACTCCAAGACCTCTCTGTTCGCCAATTCGTTTGAGACTAGCACCATTTAATTTATAGTCATAATTTATAAGATTGCGGTTTAGGGTAAAGGACATACAGATACATTTTGCAATATTCATTTTAAAGCCATTATTTTCGCACCAATTAGTCACACTACAAAAATCATTCTCCAGTTGCAAACAGTTTTCAACAGAATTAATCTGGAAAAAACATTTGAAATCATCGGCGAACATGAGGGTCATAGCATTTTCCAGACCATGCTGACGAACTAATTTTTCCAGAAATTTCACTAAATAACAACAATTCAAATATTTTGGAAGCTGAACTCAGAATGAATATGGGGCGGTAGTTTTTAATATCCTGTCTAATACCAGATTTATAAATTGGAATGACTTCACCTATTTTCCATTTTTTTGGATAATTTGATGTTTTTATTATTAGATTAAATACAACTTGCAGCGGTTTCAAAAGATGTTAGCTAGAGCCCTTTAGAATATAGGCTGGTATTCCATCTGAACCAATTGCCTTGTTTCCTTTGAGCCTTTTGATTGCCATGTCTATATCATTTGTCGAGGTGGACTTCTCACAGAAGAGTAAAGATCTTGGGACACTAGAGGAACATGAAACATCATTGTCATGATTTCTTGTTAGAGTACTGCTAAAAGTTTTATATCTTGACCTTGACTACCAATGACCAACTCAAAATAAGCAAATATCGTTTGAACTGAAGTCATCCTTGTGAATATTTAAAAAGTTTTTTTTTATACCATTTCTTTGTCATTATTTTTGGGTCTATTTATGCCCAACGTTACTAAAGTATTTGAATGATCTGACACTTTCGGCCTATCAGCACATAAATGCTATAGTGAACTTTCATTCGTTATCAGGTAATCAATTGAAGTTGCAGTATTTTAATATTACTCTTGTGTAATCTTGAACTAACTGATTTAAACCTAAAAAATCCAAAATAATCTACCTAATTGCCTGCTATAAATAGAATTGAATGTTAATTGGATTATTGTCATTATTTTATGAATGATAGTGCTCTGAGTAAAGACAATTACCTAACAGCAAAGATCATCAAATATACATACATGTATGTACTCAAATTTGAGAACCACTTACTCATGTTATTTATTAACCTCATTTGGCAAATTACCTATATATTTTGAAGACCCTATTATCATTCCAATTTTCAAAGCTGATACAGATAGAATTCAAAATTACCGACCTATCAGTCTAATTATTATTTTAGCAAACATTTTCAAAAAATGTCTAAAGGATAGATTCATAAACTTTTCCAAATTGAACAATTATTTACCAGAGTCCGGCTTTGCAGAAGGGTTAAACACACAAGAAGCGATGTATTCCTTGGCATCAAAAATCACTTAAAACTAAAAACCTAGATAGTAGAGAAAGGAGTGTAGCCGTCATGAAGGCTAGTAAAGGCTTTCTACACGGTACCCCACCGAAAAACTTAACATATTGTCACAATATAGAGTCTGGGAAGTTGTGCTGGAAGTTTTTGCAAGCCATCTTTTGGATACAGACAAGTTTTTGGAACTAAATGTCATCAGTGAGTGTTTGAACATAACATAATCGTTCATCGTGTTAACATTGATTTATTTCCGTTCCGTTTAAAACTGTTTTTTCGGGCGTCTTAGTCGCGCGGTGAATTTGTGTTTTGTGTCATCAGATTTGTCGTCTTAACGTCTATATTTCGATATTTGCGGGACCCTCCTGTTTTGGATCTCTGGCCCTAGGGCTACCAAAGTCAGTCGGTGCTGCGACGTTATTTGTATCAAAGTTTTCGGCATTATTGTTTAAGTTATCGACTTTTTGTCCCAATAAACCAGATTAGGCTGATAACGAGTGATAAGCAAAAAACTTGGACATTCCACTTGGCTGTTTTTGCGCCCGGTATTGTACTCTATTAAGTACAATTGACTGCTTGGTCCTTTTGACTTTTTTTTTTTTAATGGTGATAATCGAATAAGCTCCAATAAATACGCTTCTGTAGGTTTTCGTGGTCGACTGTAATTTGTGTATTCAAAATGGCAAAATGCTATAATTGAGATGAGACACGCCTTCAGAAGGAGGATAAGAGTGCTCTTTTCGGTTTCCTCTGGGATTTATGTCAGAGAATAGTGTCTGAAAACTGTACTGGCTTGATGGCTTCCGAAATAAGACTTGTTCCGTTGGCGTCTCGAGTCCTCAAAGTCCGCTGATTTTGAGCTAATGAACAATTATTTTTTCTCCTATAATTGGTTGTTGATTTTAAACGATAATTTAGAGATTACCATGAGTAACTTTTATTCCGTTGCCTTCAATTGTTTTGATTTGTTTGTGCCTGTTAAGCAATGTGGCTCAAACGGCAGATTTCCTATCTGGTTTTCAAGTGAATTGAAATCCCTAATTTTCAAAAAAAAAGTAGCTCACAAACGGTTCAAACAATCAAATTCAGTTGTGGATTATAACTTATTTTCTCTGCTACACAATGTTTATCCCTGTCCAAGGAGTGCTACAGACTTTACATAAATAACACTGAAGATTCTATCAAGGAGAATGCTGGTTACTTTTGGAACTATGTTCATTCGCAGTTAAATCCAAGCCAACCTCTTTGCTGATTTCTTCTCATCAGTTTCTAATCCCATAACCATTTCTGATGCAAGTGTTTCTTCCGATTCTTCCACACACACCTTTCAATTAATTTCTGACATTTAGATCACTGCATATGACATTGAAAAATCGCTCTCTGAACTCGACATAAATAAGAGAGAGGGACCTGACGGAATCCCGAAAACAGTGTTAAAACTTTGCTCCCATTCTCTGTATCTTCCCCTCTATTACATATTTCCCAAGTCTCTTATCTCTGGAGTGTTCTCAAAAGTCTGGAAATTGTCATATTTTTGTCCCATCCACAAATCAGGAAGCAAAAACAATGTGTCTAATTACAGACCAATTAGTATCCTCTCAGCAATACCCAAGCTATTTGAGCACTGTATTGAAAAAGTTTTGTGGGTTGCCTTCCATCAAATCATAGTAAATGAGCAACATGGATTCACCTCCGGCCGCTCCGTTGATACCAACTTGTTTCTATTCACTAACTTTATCAATAGATCATTCGAGATTTTAGTAAGGCTTTTTATAAGGTCAATCATACTCTTCTACTCTCAAAGTTATCCGATTATGGCATTGCGGGTACTCCGATTTCTTGGTTGGAGCAGGTGAGAATTGATGGTTATCTCTCGCATAAGTTCGATGTCACATCTGGGGTTCCTCAGGGATCTCATTTGGGACATTTCTTGTTCAGTTTATTCATCAATGACTTGAGCAATCTACTTTCCTCCAATTTTCTAATGTTTGCGGATGATCTAAAGATATTTTGGGCTCGGCTGCGCTTCGCTTCGCCTTGGCTATTTGAATACAGCTCGCACTTGAAAGTACGCTTTCGCAGCTTGGAATGTAAATAACTATTGTTTATAGGTATCGTACATAAATTCAATTATTAGAACTTGAGATAAATGGTAAAATAATGTCATACGCGGAGGATACAGCCCTGATATTCGCTGGCAAAACATTGCAGGAAGCCAAAATAGATTTAGAATGGTAAAAAATGACTGGACTCCTTCAAAATCTTCATAAATTGTGCCAATACTAACTACATGGCTTTGTCATTGACTTTTTTAAATAGAACTGATTTTGAAGTATCTAGGTCTTGTCATTGATCAATATTTGAAATGGACAGAACACAACATACTTGGCCCAAAAAATCCGAAAAAATGGTTGTTGATATCTATTTTATTCCAGCATTCTGGTAGGAATCCATTAAATAACTGATTGCAAAAATCTTTTGTAGAGCTAGCACAGACAAAAGTGTTAAATCACTTGGGTACAATTTTTAAAATAATTACATGTTAGATAATTAAATACTAAAATGTAGATTAGTTACAAGGCCAAATGTAAAACATTGACATTTTTTTGATTTAGCAGAATAAAATTTTACAATAGGTAATGGAAATGAATTAAATTTCTTACTTGGATTAGCATATTGCATAAATGCTCTATACCTGAAATGAAAACTACAATAATCTGACCTCAAAACCACACCCAAAAAGTGAAAAAAATAAAACAAAGGCTACTAAACACTTCGTCATGATAATAGAACTATTTTCTGTGAAAAGTGCATATTTAATTCACAATCCACATGATGAACCAATTGGCTGTAGAGTTGAACCTTTTTCCATAGTATAAAGGTCCGCGACAATCTCGCACCTGGGGCACACATACAGTGTATTCATTACACATTACATGCAACGGGAAGGTCTGAGACAGGCATCTTATCCTCTAGCAGGGGACTTGCATAATCGCAAGACGGGGGAACCAGAAAAATGCCAGTCCGGGCGCGTAAGCCTAGGATTGTCCTGAATTTCAATGGCATAGGTGTTGCGTCTGGATAGGTTGGAAACCCCCGTAGCTAGCAATTTGAGTTCAATCTGCGAGTTGACGATTGAATCGTCAAAACTCAATTCAGACTAATCTGTTGCGGGCCTTATCACTTGGATAAAGAATAAGCAATACAGCCAAAACTGATATTTTGTCTTAAGGTAGTGTCATTAATCCAAAAAATGTGTGTGAAAATTACTAATTTTATTTTTTTGTGGTTTCAAGATGCCATCGTCACAAAAGCGATCAATGTTGTACTGCCAACCGCTCCAAAAGCCTCTAGAGATTATGAAGATATTGCTGATAAAGTTCCAATGGAGCCGCCATTTATTGCTTACCTATCGAACTTGCCCTATGACGTAGAAGAGGATGAGATTGCTGATTTCTTCAGGAATTTGAGGGTAAGAATCTTCACACCAAAACACGTAAATTTATATACAGGGTGTCCCACGGTGGATGGCGTATTAGACGTTTATGGAGAACTAAAAAGCGGATCATTTTGAAAATTTGGCAACCGGGATAAACGACCATGATCTACACTTTAAAAATATTTTCAACCATGCGGTGTTGCCGCTTCTACTCTAAACTAGTGGCAACATCACTATTTTAAATGGAACACCCCGTATTAAATTGCATATTTGGATTCTACGTAAAATTCTAAGCAGATTTCATGTGATATACCCTATACCTAAGTTCAACTGTTTTGGAAATATTGACAGTTGAAAATTGATTTTTTGCAACTTTGACAGGCTGTAGAACCTGAACGGTTAATTTTAGAGGAAAACCGATTTTACATTCCTATCTTGGATTTTTATAAACTATCGTTTGACACCAAATTAGAATTAAATCCATGATTAAAAATTTCAGTTAAATTTAATCTCTGGTTAAGTCCAAAGTTGGTGTTAAATGATAGTTTATCAAAATCTAAGATAGGAATGTGAAATCGGTTTTCCTCTAAAATTAACCAATTAGGTTTTACAGCCTGTCAAAGTTGCAAAAAGTCAATTTGCAACTGTCAATATTTCCAAAACAGTTGAACTTAGGTATATCACATGAAATCTGCTCAGAATTTTACGTAGAATCCAAATATGCAATTAAATACGGGATGTTCCATTTAAAATAGTGATGTTGCCACTAGTTTAGAGTAGAAGCGGCAACACCGCATGGTCAAAAATATTTTTAAAGTGTAGATCATGGTCGTTTATCCCGGTTGCCAAATTTTCAAAATGATTTGCTTTTTAGTTCTCCATAAACGTCTAATACGCCATCCACCGTGGGACACCCTGTATATGTATTGCAGCATTTGCTCGCTTGAATAATTCTTCATGTGATGCTAGAAAGTTACCAGTACCACCATGTTTAATTCAAATACATTTGTATATTCTATAATTATTAATAACCAGGAAAATGAAACGTCTGTAATTATTAATAATCACGTCATTCAAAGATACTTTAATCATAATCATGACAGTGTTAAACCTACTTAGAATAACAATAGACGAGACAAAATTTATTTTGGTCAATAAGGCACATTGAGTATTTTTTTAAACATTACTTTGTAATAGGGAATTCTCATAAGAAATAAATATGGCTTATTTTGTTTTTATGGTGTGGAGCAGTTTTGTATTAAATTCATGGATATTATAGTCATATGACAATTATTAGTTTTAAATAGATAAGTTTCGCGCGGAGAAGTTACTCTTAACATGGCCGCTTCCAGTGACGTCAACTGTTCGTAAACTTAAGGTTAAGGGTAGTTTACACTGATCGTAAATCCACGGTCCACACTTTCGTGGTTCACTCTTGAATCGTGGAACGATTGGTCCACAATCAGCTTACGTCACGCCACGACTGATATTGAACCACCATAAACGGGTCTATAGAGGGAAGATTGTCAGACTGCGCTTTTGTAAATCCTGTATCAACCATGATGAACTATTTGAAACACAAAATGTCACAATATGGCAATAAATACGGAAATACCTCATAAATAACCGCTTTCAAGTTCCAATGCAGTCGAAGGTTCGCTAAGCGATTCTTTCCGACAGTTTGCAAAGTGTCAAAGGCTCTTGTGAGAACAGACCTTAACGTTGTGTTTACAGACAGTTGACATCACAAATTCCACCATCTTGAAGCTAATCGTTTTCGCGCCAACGAAAATAATTTGAAATTCAAAATAATTTTTTTATTTCAATGAGGAAATAAAACAAAAAAACACATATACATTTTATATTTGAAAACATAAGCAATAAGAAAAAAAATACTTTGAAAAATATGATTGTTCCCTATTGAACACAATAATTTAGTGAATAACCAGTAGAATGCTTGATAAATATTACAATATTTACTTTTTTCAGATATCCACTATGAGAATACCAAAAGATGAGCGACCAGGTGAGCCAGCAAAACTCAAAGGTTATGGTTATGTGGAATTCGAAGATCGCGAAAGTTTAATGGGCGCTCTCATCATTCCCGATACCAACTTGAAAAATCGCAGAATTCGTATTGAAGTGGCGGCAAATTCCGAAAATGACAGGCGGCGAGGAGGTCGTATGGGTGATAGAATGGGTAGTGGTGCTGATACTGGTGGCGATTGGCGTTCGTCTAACAGACCCGAACCAATGGAAGAGCGCCGTGGCGGTTTTAATAGGGACAGAGAAGGTGGCTTCAATAGAGACAGAGAGGGAGGTTTCAATAGAGACAGAGAAGGAGGTGGAGGTGCATTTACCAGGGAAGGAATGCGAGAACCGGGAGCGAGGGATCGTGAATATGGTGGTTTCAATAGAGATAGAGAAGGAGGAGGTGGATTTAACAGGGACAGAGAGGGGGGTGGATTTAACAGGGACCGAGAGGGGGGTGGTTTTAATAGGGATTTTAACAGAGACAGAGATGGTGGTGGATTTAATAGGAACCGTGATCAAGATGACAGGCCTGGTGCTTGGCGAGATGGTGATAGACCTACTAGTTTTAATGATAGAGATAAGGGATTTTCCAGAGGAAATTATAGAGACTCTGATAGAAATAATAGATACGAAGATAGGGAAGATAGAAGAGGTGGCGGTGGTGGTGGTTTCAGAAGATACGAAGATAGTGAAAGGAATGGGAGTTCAGCGAGAACTGGCGATAGAGATGATAAGGAGCCTGCAGCTCCTAGCTCTGGCTCAGAGACTCGTCAACGTCCAAAATTGAACCTAGCCCCTCGCACTAAACCCATAGAGCAAACGGATGCTAAAGCTGAACCTGCAGCGCCTGCTGCTTCAATATTTGGCAACGCTAAACCAGTAGATACTACAGAACGCGAACGACAGGTTGAGGAAAAACTGCTGAAAGAGCAGGAAGAAAGACTAGCTGGATCTAGGGATAAGGATACCAAGGATGAGGATAATAGTAGGAGAAATGTAAGCTATTATTTTGATTGTGTTTTTTATTTTGGCAAAAATTGGTTTATTTTTTTTTTTTATGATGATAACACTTATATTTTCTGACACCTCTACAGAAAATTCTTTGGTGATAAGACTTACTGATACATATTCAATTGATTTCACCCAACTTGATTTGTGCTTTCAAAAATTTCAATAATTTCTATTTTTAATTCAAGATTGAAAGAGGACGACCTCCTGTAAGGAGAGAAGATAAAGATAGCGAGGATAAAGATCAGGAACCAGATAATAGAGACCGGGGGCCGTCTTCAAGAGAGAGGAGAAATGGTAAGTGCATAAAAAATCTTATTTTTCCTTTGATAATATTTTCTTTTTAGCTTCTGGTGATGATAATCGTCGCAGTTCTAGAATTGACAATCAATCGCCAGATAATAAAAAGAAACCAGAAAAAGTAGATAAACCAAAACGTGAAGAAAAACAGTAAGATTTTGTAATTTTTGTTTGCGAATTTTACTTGAAAGAAACTATAATTTTTAGTGATCGATCAGAAAAAGAGTTGCCCAAATTTCAAGAAGCCGAGCCTCCAAACTTCCAGGGAAGCAACAAGTTTGCGTTGCTAGATGACGCTTCTGATTAAATTAATAGTAATAAAATATTTTTTGGATTGGAATTCCGATTTGTACCTCTTGTCATAAATTCTAAAACGTTAAGTAAAACAAATTTAATAATAATTCTTTTACATATTTATTACTTTAAATATAGATAATATTGTGTATTTTTTTGTGTGTACCAGTACAGAAGGATTTGTAATAATTTGTATGTGTATAGTTTCTCTTTTTTAGGTTAAAAATTGGTAATTGTGTAAGAAAGAATTACATATTTATTTAAGTAATAATATCAGTTTTTTTATTCAATTTGATGTTGACTCTGATGGTGTTTTTCAGCAGGTATGTCTATGTCATCATAGAATCTGGGGTCGCTTATTCTTAGGGAAGCCCTTTTGTACCAATAATAGTAGATGGCAGCAGCTAGAGAATAGAAACATTTTAAACACTTTCACAGTTAATAAAATATTTTGATTTTGCACCTAAATCAAATTTTTAAAATTGTGTTACTTATGCAAAATACATATACAGATAATTGGAAATGATTTTTTTTTCTATACATAGTGTATCACTAGAGATATAAGTGATACCCATAACAGTGAAAGTGCAAATAATATTAAAAAATACTCACTTATTCTCTGTACAATAAACAAAATGAAAAATCCTGTGGTCCAGCTGTACTTTGAGTTATTCCATCTTGTAGCTAGAGACCAAATATGAACAACTGTAGTTAGAATAAAGTAGAGCATGCAAATTACTAGGGTGGTTCTAAATCTCTCGTAGAGAAGATACACCAATCCAGTCTGAAACGGAAATTAGATATGAGAAATTATTTGAAAAATCTGACTAGGATCTTGTTGCATAAACATTGTTACAGCTGTATGCAACATTTTTAAAAGTGACCAGTTTTAAAAAGCACTTTTAAGCTAAAAGAGGATGTTGCATACAGCTGTTATACTCTTACAATAAATAAAGTATCGGATGGTAATAATTTTGCTTGCTGTATAGAGCATTTCCACTGATACGATACCTACACACAATTAACTAATACATTGTCTAGCCATAGGACAAATTGAGGTGTGTGATTAGCCTACGCCTTTGCCAAGTTCTATGGGAAAATGTTTACAAATCACCAAAATTTCACATCTGTGCGATTAGTTTCAGAGGCAGATGGCAAATTTGAGTCAGTAGGCATTTAGGAACAAATTTAAACTATATTCGATTTGATTATGCCTGTGGTAGGCATTTAAATGGGATGGGATACAAGGGAAGGGGGACACAAGAGGCACACCTAGTGTCACCTCACTATTTATGTGTTATGTGTACAGGTGTGCCAATTTGGACACTTTAAATAGGAAACGTCAATTTCTCAGTGATTTAAAAAAACAATTAACCCCCATTCTGAGCCACAAAATTTCATCTGGTGCAAACCGCATTTTGATATTCTCAACAGTTTTGCCCCTAGAGGTCGTTTCTCAACATTGAGCGATAGCAGTATTGCAATTATTGCTAGAAATCAGGAAATACCCTATAGCAGCAGAACGCTTGAAGATGTCAAAATGCGGTTTGCACCAGCTTCAGAAAGGAGGGTTCATTTTTCTCTATCCCATTCAGAAATTGATCTTTTGTATGAATACCTATTTGGTTGATTGGTTGGTAATTTTTTGTTTCTTCTGATTCATGATTAATAAACAAGGATGGGGTTATACCAAATGAGTACTAAAAATACTATACCTATAACACTAGCCTTTCATTTCTAGTCTAGGACATATTACAGGGTGCCCCACATAATAATGAACAGGATAAAAGCTTCAATATGTATTAGGAAACAGTTGTGTTAATGAAAATGCCGCTTTATCGTATTTGAACAAAAAAAAATAGAAATTTGGTGAAAGCAGAGGTAATTTCCTGGGTTTATTTGAGGAAATGCGATAATTATCCCTTTATCCTAACTACTTTTTCCCCGACTTGAGGACTCTTAATTTTAAATTTGACTTTTTGCCTTTGGACCATCATCGTTAACTTTAAAAAAAAGATGGATTTGATATTCTCTCACTAAAAAAAGGCATAATGGAAATTTATGAAAGACGAGTGATTTTTGATTATAAATACCAAAGTGTACTTTACCGCACACTATGCGGTGAAGTGCTACTTTCCACTTGCAAATAGATGTAGTAAAGTACACTTTACCGCACGCTCGTAAGTAAATGTTATTCTCCGGCACTTGCCTTCATCAATACCAGCAAAATTTTATTATTTCTGTATTGTCATCAGATTATCAGCATAGGTAATATTACATTACAAATTAATGGAGAATTTAAATGCATCACTTTTGATACAGGTGCCAAAGTTTCCATAATTAGGAGAATATTAGTCAAGTCTCGGGCAATCCAACCGCTCACTAGAAACCTGTCACTATAAACAGTCACGGGCGGATCAGCACCAGTTCAAGGAGAAGCTATGGTTGATCTTACTTTTAGATCTACCACCTTTAGACACAGAACATTAGTCGCCGATATAGAATATGATTTTATTTTAGGAATGGATTTGATCAGCCAACATGCTTTCTTTTTCGATCCTTCTATGAACATCCTTAAATTTGGCAATGAAGAATTTGTCCTACCTACACAAGAAGAATCCCAAGCCGTTAAGATCCTGACCACAAACTTAGTGAGGATTCCTGGCAGTACTGAGAAGATCATTTGCGGAAAGTTTCAAACAAACCCTGGGTGCTGCGTTGGGACTACCACATAATTTTATTGGAAATAAACCAGAAAGATTTCTCGTTGGATAGATTCTAGTAAGAACAAATGGAGACATTATGATAGGAATTTCCAATGTTTCTTCCGAACAGTAAAACTAAAAGGAGACATTGGAACTCTCGAACCAGTTAAACAAATATCGAACTGTGACCCACCAGATAAGCGACATTTTGGAAAATCGAAATTGGATACAGACAGAGAAATCATGGAAACACCTCGATCCAGACATACTTCAGAAACCCATAGATTTCATCTTAAAGAAGCAGACGTATTTGTGATAAATAATCAAACCGGACGGACCAGTTTAATTCAACACAAAATTGATACTGGATTGACACGCCCAATTAGATAGACAACCTCCTGGACGTATGCCAGTAGCTAAACAACAGGAACTGGAAAACCAAATTGATAAAATGCTTCAAGAGGGAATTATTAAAGAGTCAAACACTCCGTGGTCTGCGCCAGTAGTATTGGTTACGAAGAAAGATAGAAGTCTTAGGGCCGGTTTCTCAATAGCGAGTCACCCCCGGGTTAAGGGTAACCCCCGAGGGTAAACATAGCAACTGGACACGCTTACCCTGGAGATAAAACCAACCCGGAGGGTGACTCGCTATTGAGAAACCGGCCCTTAGAGAAGAGTCTTTGCTGCCTTTATTGATTTCCGCAGAGCTTTTAACTCGATTTCACATAACCTACTGTGGCACAAAATGTACTGAGTAGGAATCAGTTCAAACCTCATAATGACCATAAAAGACCTCTACGATAAAGCCACGGTTCAAATAATGGCAACCGAGGGATTAACAAGGCCCTTTCCCATTTCTTCTCGGGTCTTGCAGGGCGAAACTCTTAGCCCTACCCTGTTCAATATTTTTCTGTACGATATTGTCCAGTTTTTTCTGGATCGCGGGATTGGGGGGTTGAGCATGGACGCTGCTAATGATATAACTCTTCTACTTTATTGTGACGACCTATATTACTACTCAGCGACTCGGAAATTGATTTACAGAATAAACTAAATATACTTCAGCAATACGCCAGTGAAAAAATCTCATCATAAATTCAAAGAAATCAAAAATAATGTGTTTCAACCGTTTCAACAGACCAAGAGTGCCCTATACAGGTGGGTTTAAATTCTTATTTAATGGGGATCCTCTAGAAGTGGTAAAGGTGTGTAAAATACAATTCATTTTTTGTTAGTAAGAAGCTGTTTTCTGGTTCTGTTCTGAACTCGTTTAGTAATTGTTTACCAGTCTGAGGGCCTCGATATGCTGATGTCTTGGAGAAGGTTCAGTCCTCGTTCTTTAAGTCCCTTTTAAGGCTCCCAAAGAATACCTCCCATGCCTTAATTAGAGTTGAAACAGACAGTCTGCCTCTCTCGTATTTCGTTTTCAAATCAACACTAAACTATTAGACACGGAGAATCACAGATTGCCCAAAATCTGTCTAAATCGCCAGCTCAATTTATTTGGTGATAATGCCTCCTCTAAGTTTAATTGGGCTTACAACTTTCACAATTTTACAAATGGTTTCAAGAAATCGGAATAGCCCACTTGTGGTCTTTCAATAACATATCTTTAAAACGTAGGAATCGAATGACACGAAATTCTACGTATAGGTACTTTGTTTTATAGTCAATTTGATTTAGATAAGTATTCGTTGAAATACCTTTATTCTGACTGTGCTTTTTACATGATCAGGGTTATTACACAAATCCGACATTGTTCGAGTTATAACTGCAACATATTCTGGAATGGCTTAGCTTATAGGATTAATCAAGAAGAGCTCTGTTCGGTTTGTAACCAAAGGGTGCCTGAAACATTTCTTCGCGTTCTCTTCGAATGTCCTTTTATATCCTTTATAGGTCGGCAGATTGGGGTGATATACCGCATTTTGCTCATAATTTGGACAATCTAAACCCTCAACTGGTGAGGGTTATTTTCTAAACCGTGAATATAAATGAATAGACCTATTCTTTAGATTTTAATTTTATCTTCTTTTTCTCCTTGTTCCAAAATTAATATAAAGTATTATCTTTTGTCCTTTTTGAATTTTCAATTTGGGTTTACATATTTGAAAGTGTAGCTAATAAGTATAAGAAATGTGGCATGTATTAGATTAAGACCATTACTGTGTAGAACCTACTGTTATAAGAATGTATATTTTTTTTTTAAACAATAAAGAATTGATTGATTGATTGATTGGAAGTCTTAGATTTTGTGTGGACTACCGTAAGCCTAATGACGTCGCCAAGAAGGTCAGCGTCCCTCTCCCGAGGATAGACGATACATTAACAAGTCTATCGGGCTCCAAATGGTTTTCCACCTTGGATCTCAAAAGTGGATACTGGCAAGTGGCAATACATAAAAATGACAAGAAGAAAACTGCCTTCAGTACCGGAAGCAGGTTATACCAGTTTAATGTATTGCCTTTCGGATTGTGTAATGCTCCAGCTACGTTTGAGCGACTGATGCATCTTGTTTTGCGAGGCCTTACATGGAGAGCTTGCCTGGTATATTTAGAACATGTCATGATTATGGGAAATTCGTTTCAAAAACATGTCAATAACCTGGGAGGAACATGACGGAGCCTCAAGGGCAGATTTTGGAGTTAACAAGACTTTGGACAAAATTCGAGAACGTCTTTACTAGGTCCACTATCATGTAGACGTAGACGTTAAAAACTGGTGCCGAAAATGCGACATTTGTGCTACCAGTAAAGGCCCCTAAACTAAGATATCGGGGGCTCATGAAACAGTACAACGTCGGTCTCTCATTTGAAAGAATAGCGATAGATGTAGCCGGACCGTTTCCTGAGGCAGACCATGGTAACAAATACATCTTGGTTTTGGTTATCATGGATTACTTCAGTAAATGGCCAGACGTTCTCGATATTCCCAATCAAGAAGCCATCACTATTGCTTAGGTGCTAGTGGAGCAAGCTTTAAGTCATCATGGTGTGCCACTAGTAGAGTTACATCCAGATCAGGGACGAAACTTCGAATCTGCCATCTTTGAGAAAATTTGTGAGATCATGGGAATTCGTAAGACAAGGACAACACCTTTACATCCACAGTCTGATGTTAGAACGATTCAATAAGACCATAGAGGAACACCTGACAAAAGTGGTCGCAAAGAACCAGCGAGATTGGGACAAACATTTGCCTCTATTTTTAATGGCTTACAGCAGAGCAGCTGTTCATGAGTCAACAGGTGAAAGTCCGGCTAGAATCGTTTTTGGAAGGAAACTCAGATTATCTTGCGATCTGATGTTTGGAATACCTGGAGAAGAACGGAATGAAATTCGAGATTATGCCGACGAAGTAAGGGCACGACTTCTGGGGATACATGATTTTGCTCGGGAGCATATTCAGCTGGCCAGTGACCGGTGACCGAATCAAGACCAGATACGACTTGAAAGCCAATTCAGCCGAATTTCAAGTAGGTGATTTAGTGAAAGGAGTGTCGCCGAAATTAGGCTCTCCAAACCACGTGATTTTTCAATATGACGACCGTGGAAAATTGGACGTTTGTTTGTTTATCTTGAGTTTATTTGGAATATTTTCAAGCTAATTACAGTCTACTTTGTTATAATATACTTTTTGAGATGCAGAGTGAATATTTAAAAACTTGAATGCAGGAAAATCGTGATCTGGGCGAACGGTTAGTTTAAAAAAATGTCCAGATGACATTTTGATCCACAGTTCACATTCACATTAATGAGCAAATGAGGCTTAGATTCTTACGAATATTTCGAAAATGGCTTTATTTCAGATGCAGGAACAGTGGTAGTGGAAAATTTTCACGTTTTAATTGGAAAATTTTAAAACAAAGGGCAATGAAAAAAGCCTGACATCATCTTTGTTACCTTGTTGAAACTACTTCCACAATCAAATTCAAGACCCGTTTGTGGCATTTTTAATTGGAAGAAACACTAATGAAGTCAATAAAACAAAAAAATAAACAGAATTCATTCACAAAACAACCACAAAATGTACTTTAAAAAGCTTTAAATTACATACTCATCTCATATACGGGATAATGAACTTCCGCCACGACGCACTTTTTGACAGGTCGTTGGAATGCCTAATTAGGCTCTCCAAACCAGGTGATTTTTCGATATGGCGAGCGTGGAAAATTTGACGTTTGTTTGTTTATCTTGAGTTTATTTGGAATATTTTCCAGCTAATTACTTACAGTTTATTTTTTTATAATATACTTTTTGAGATGCAGAGTGAATATTCGAAGACTTTAGTGCAGGAAAATCGGGATGTGGGCGAACGATAAGTTTGAAAAAATGTCTAGTTGACATTTGTTTATATTTTGACCTAGTTTTTACAGCAATGAGCAAATGAAGGCTTATAAAAGCTTAGATTCGTTCAAGTATTTCGAGTATGGCTTTATTTAAGATGCAGGAACAGTGGTACTGAATAATTTTTACGTTTTAATTGGAAAAATTTGAAAGGTTGGGCACTGAAAACAACCTGATATCATCCTTGTTGAAACGCCTTCGAAAATCAACTACAAGACAATTTTGTGGCAGTTTTAATTAGAAAAAAGCCTAATGAAGTCAATAAAATGAAAAAATAAATAGGGTTTAGTCACAAAACAACCACACAATGCACTTTAAAAAGCTTTAAATTGTGTACTGTCATATAGGAAATAAGGAACTTCCGCCCCGAACGCCATTTTGGAATAGTTTTGACAGGTCGTTGGAATGCCTAAATTGTCTTCAGCATGGGAAAGACTGTTGACTGGTTTTCAGAGGCTTGATCTCAAATTCTGTTTATTGAATTTACTTTGATGAGACAGCGTGACGAGCCCTTTAATGAATATGTGATAATGTAGTGGACTGTATTTGAAAGACGTGAATAAAAGACTTCTTGTTATTGAACTCTTTAATAATAAATAAATGATAGTTTCTGAATGCTGGGGGCCGCAAAAGCACGCGAACCCGATAAAAACTAGAAGTGAAAAAAGAACGGAGAGCCCAATCAATATGCACTCAACAAACTCTCGCCTCGCTCTTCAATGACGAAGCCGATTCACCAACCCTCGGCCTGCTGCCGCTCGACGTCGTCCCAGGGTGGCACCAACAGACACGGCCACCAAGGTTGAAAGTTGAAGTTCCTGGTAAGTATCTCTCTCGCACACACACACTTTAAGTTCTGATGAGATTGAAATAACAATTCGATTGAATAAGAACTTAACAAAGGACCCTACAGAATAATCAAGAGCATTAATTATTTGATTTATCGAGTCCCGCGCAACATCAGGAGTAAGATAAAAGTTGTACATTTGGACAGATTGACGAAATATCATGGGCGCGAAGTTGATCGGGACGATCAACCTTAAGAGGAGGGAGGAGAGGACTATCACAGCAGATGGCGCTTCCGCCAGGATGTACAGAATTGGACGGCTGAATTTAGATTTTTACACTCGGAAAATAGGGTTATCGCATTTATTCTGGATTTTACACGAATAGATTGCGGATATATAATGGCCGGTATTAGTTAGTAGTTTTTAAGTTTAAAATTGACTGTGATACGATTTAGATAATGAATTTTGTAAGAGTTGTAAAGAGTTAAGTTGATTGAGTTCATTAATGAAGTAATTAGTGTCAGAGTGTGATAGTAACGTGGAATAAATTATTGTTGTGTTAATTGGACTTTGATTTTGGAATAAAACGAACTCAAAATTTAAAATATAAAGTTTAAGGAGTAGGAACCATTATCTAATAAGTAATAATATCAATATTTACCTGGAAAACATAAGTTGAAAAGAATGTTAGTAGCAGCAGGGAAAGAGAAAATATCAAACAGACATCCTGGACACTGAAACAAATATTTTTGTATTATTATGATATTCAACCTGCTGTTACAATTTACAATAATTGCCTGTATTGATTGAGTAGCTATTGAGAGCTTATAGGTAAAGTGTGTGTAATATAATGCTTATTCTAGAAGTACTTACATAAAGAAAATCAACATTAAAACGTTACTTTGTCGTGCTATCAAAGCGAAGATATTAATATTCCAATCTGTTATCAATAAAAAAGTTTGAATCGCTAGTATAACAGCATAGCGACTAGTAGTGATCTTCATTTTGATATATTCAACAGTACTTCATTCTATAATTTTGTATTATTTAAATAAACTAAATAAAAACTCATTTGATTGTTGGTATAGAAATCATAATTGAAAATTCAAATTATTGATCTGTTCAAATTACGTCACAAGAACGTTCAGTCAGTGTTGCCAACATGATGTATTTGGATTTAAATTATTCTACCAACTGAAATGGCATAGCACCGAAACATAAATAAATTGTCATAAGTCCGTCCCTGTGCTTCCTCTGAAAATGGTAAGAAACGAAGTAGTCTCAAGTGCAAAGAACTAAAGATTCACGTTCCGTCTTCGTCTTCAGCAAGTGAAAAAAAAAGAAACAGCAATAGTACATCTGCACCGGAATTAGATCATTCTTTGAAAAAGAAACAATCTTTGAAGGTTAATTTTAATTTGATTGAACATTTGGGTGTGTTGTGAAAATTTCAGAATTTTCAGCAAAGTTGATTTGGATTGATTACTGGTACGTTTTATACATTAATGCCATTTCAAGGAACTTGGTCTTGGTTTGTAGTTGTGCACATGATGGCCATCTGTAAATAGCCTGTTTTAAAAATACACTTGTTTATTTTCAGTTTTTCCTTTGAAAAAACTTTTTCTCCTTTTTGGCTTGAAGAATACCTTCTGTTATGTCGCCGACGCCTTTACCTATGCCTGGGTAAGCATGTGATTTTTGTGTACTTGCATGCTATTTATTTGAGTTAACAATCTAACCCTTTGGTGTTACCCTGATCTAAAGAAATGAAAAAGTAACTTCTTAAAGTTTTGCATAAGATGGGACGGAAAAGCTATTTTTAACTGTATTAGCCAATAAGCATGTTATGTTAAGTTTAAGTACTCCACATCCGAGTTCACTTTTGAGGTCAAAGAAAACATGAATTCTAACCAGCTTAAGGCAGAGGCTTGATATGGCTGTTGTTGCTGATAAACCAGGCAATGCACCCTAAACTCTCAGAGGAATGAGGATGATGGAGTTTCTTTCCATTATTTCATTGGGCCAAAACATCTATCTGGCAGCATAATATACTAAGAGGAAATGTGTATATGCACCAACAAGTAATCCGAATCTGGAGTAAAATGAGGCCATATCGAAAAACCAGATGGTATGCTTAGAAGTGATGCATAAAATAAAACACCTACTCTTTTCTTTTTGGTATTGCCATGACGTTAGTTCATCGGGTAAAGCATTCGCAAAGCAGATAATAATATTGAATATGATAATGTAAACGACATTTTCTAATTTAGTAGGGTTTTCAAAAAATACATAGATAATTGAATGCAGGCTAGAGTTTAGCCTCCACCATGCCATCTGCACCAACCAGTATTAGCTTTAAAATTGATCAGTACTGGAACCTGGAACTATTATTAGGGACTGCAGAGCATGCTTATATTATTATTATTATTTATTAATAATTAAAAGTGTTAAATCTAAATTTGCTACCTATTTCTTCATAAAAACAACTCACTAGGGGTACTTAAACCACCTTGGAATTATAGTGTGCAAGCATATGGAATTCCAGTGGGATTCCAGTTTTCAGTGGGATTCCTTAGTTTGCTTGAAGAGTCGATGTTTATAGTTTTTACCTTATAGTGGCGGCTAAACTGAAAAACAAGCCTTTTTTGCTTTGCTTGCTAGTGTTCAAAATAATTCTAAAAACTCACAAGAAATTCCATTCAAATTCAAAAAACTTTTATTGTCAAAATTTTCCAAAAAAATTATTAACCAAGCAACTTGAACACCGGAAAATCCAGACAAACAAGTTTCATACTAATAACAAGAACTAGTTAAAACTGTGACCTAATTTTAATAAGCCTGCCATACGTCCCGTATTATACGGGACAGTCCCTTATTTCAAGGTCCATGTCCCGCGTCCCCAAATTTATTGTCGGGACGCGTAAATGTCCCGTATTCTCTGATATTTGAAAAATTCGATTTTTGCGTTTCATTCCCATCCCAGTTTCTGCGGTGGCATAAATAAATAGATTTTTGCGCCTCATCTCTAGTCTCTTCAAATCGCAACGTGGTGGTCATTCGACAGTTCATTGTTCGACATAGCATTTGACATTTGACAGTTTAGAATTTGGCGAGTTCGGCCCAAGGATAATACACACCGCTAAGGATAGTTTATCGGCCTCGTTTTTGGTGATCGCCGCTACATTGGTGTATCACCATTGCCGATGTCATCAACTAAGTCGTTAGCGACGTCAGCTGTTTGCGCCAGCAGTCGTAGTCATAGTAAAATATTATCTAATTTTGATTGACATAATAGGAAGATGGAAGATGCAAACGAGATCTAAAAAATAGTTGTTTTAGAATGTTAATTAATGTAGTAAAATCAAGTATGCATATAAAGCAAAAGCCCGCGGAATCATAACCTGTAGTGCAAACAGACTACGTCAAGGTGTGACACGACATGCTGCCTACGTCACAAATGGTGATTTGGTGGAGTGGTGGGCGTCAGATTTGTTCTACACAGGTCTTATGAGGATAAGCTACTAAGGGCTATCCTGTAGTAGTGAGGTGTATTATCCGTGCGTTCATCCTACGGGCGTGGTCCCGAAAAAAAAAATTCGCGCACTATTTTTTTAAAAACACATGGAACATCTGCTTCATAAAAATGTCCCGTTTTTTTTTATCAGAATAATATGGTAGACTTAAATTTTAATGAACTGCTGGACAATTGACCTTTTCAATTTAAAAGCCTCTCTCTCTGGCATCAAACTGTCAGACGCCAAAAGAGTATGAAAACAATGGTTGACAGCCGTTGACAGTGGTTTGTAGACAAGACTTTTGAAATGAACTATTATTTCCTCGTGTTTTTCAAGGTTTTTTCTTAACAATGGTAATTGTGTGTAGTGTGCCTATCCATAAAACTAATTCCTATTTATTTCTATTCACCGGCGGACGTGTTTTTCCATAAGTTTCCATCAAATCCTACATTTTTCAAAACTTGGATACACAAAATCAGAATGCAGAAAGGATACTCGCAAAAGAAAGGGAAATCCACGGCCCATCAAGTATACAAAGTAATCCTCGTTCAAGTTTAGTTTGCAGAAACTGTTTGCTTCCAAAATAATCCACCACCGGCTCCATAGCGAAGTTCTACGAATGAAGCAGTAACTTTTCCTACATTTTCGTCCCAATTTCAAACTCTGCGTTTTTATTATCAAATTTTACCGATGGATCCATCATTCTATGTCGGTCATTGTCATTTTCCATTCACTTAACAAAGATAGCTAACTCATTGGTGAAGTCACCGATTCACATAAAAATGAGCGGATTGCTAAACACCCAATACACATTGACATTGACAAGCAAGCAAATTTTGGCGGGAAAATGAATGTTTTCATACTTATCATCCATCTCTTTTAATTGAAAACGTCAATTGCTTTTGAGCAAATTTTTTGACCTAACTATATCGATCTCCAGTTTTCACAGGCTGACAGATTGACTTTTTGTGAAAAAATTGCTATATGGAATCCGGAGGTCGATATTTTAATTCCAAAAATATCGAACTTGACAGTTGGGCGAAATTTTCCTTTTGCTCTAAAGCAATTGTCCAGCAGTGTGGTGTAAATTACGGAATAAGAGCAAAATAATAAATAATGACGAAAAAAATTATGCAAAAGGAAGGTAAAATTTAACATACATCGCACATAAAATTGTAAGTTGAATGACCAGAGAAATACAAACGAAATGTTATAAAACAATTAACAGAAAGATATCACACCCTTAGTATTATCGCAGGTCATAATTGTAAAAATGGGTAAGTAAAACCAAAAAGCAAAAGATACAGTCTAAGGCTAAGGGGTGCTTCAGCATAGTCTTCATCAGAATTGTAAAAGGGATAATTTTCAAAGCAGGACATTATTGCTTTTCTAATTTTTTTAAACTCTTTTATTGACCTAAATTCGAGTGGTAGGTGGTTGTATAACTTGACGCTCTTATAGATTACTGATTCTTTTGTCAAAGTTCGTCTAGGTATAGGAGGGCGTCCAAGTTGGTTTGCCTAAGTGGATCGTTCAGGGGCATAATTAGCAGCATTTGGATGTAGGATAAAGAGCAGTCAAAGTTACAATTTTCTGGTTTTTGAATAATGGTTTGCAATGTTCCCATGGCGCTGCTCCGTTCAAGATTCGAATAGTCCGCTTTTGGATTTGGAACACTGGGTCAAAGATAGTTTTGGAACAGTAACCCTAAAAGACCACACCATACCTTGCCCGAGACTCAAACAGAGCATAATACACCATTTTTGCTGAGTGCAAATTGAGTTCCTTAATAACTATTTTGAGAGCAAAACAGGCAGATGATAGTTTAGGTTTAAGTTGGATCGAGAGTTGGATAATGACGATAATGTTCTTTAAAATCTAATTGTTCATCAAGCACCAGTCCAAGAAACTTTACAGCAGCTGGTCATTCATAGGTATAGAATTTATGGAGCATCTAAAGAAGATAATATATTTTTTTTTTAATGCTAAAACAGAACTGCTTTGTGTCGCACCCGAGGTCGCACCATTCTTCAACCCTCTTTAGATCGTTCTCAATCTTATTCTCGAGCTCCTCCGTTTCACCTGTCAACACAATTAGCAAATGCATGAAATTTTCCATTGATATTGATAAAAATGAGATCATTAATATAAGCAAGGAAGAAAATAGGGCCGAGAACAAATCCATGTGGCACTCCTCGAGTTATTTCTTTACTGTTTGATAAGAATTGGTTGCAGCTGACTATTTGGGATCTGCCTGTGCTATAAGATAAGGCCCACCTAACAGAGGACTGAGGAGCACCTGAAGCCAAAGCGACCCAGCTTCTGCAGCAGTATTTCGTGATTTGCACAGTCAAAGGGTTTTGAGAAATCGCAAAGCACCGCCGCAACCGAATCTCCCTCTTTAATATGAGATATACCTCCTGCAAAAGAGCAAATATGGCGCCATGTGTCGCTTTTTTTTCTGAAATCCAAACTGAGATTTTGTGGGATAATGTTAAACTTTTCAAAGTGAGAGGTACTTAATTCTTGTTTTAGCAATTTTTTCAATAACTTTGGAAAGAGAAGACAATAATTATATAGGGCGGAAATTTTATGAATTGGTAGAACAAGAGTTTGCTTCAAACAAGCTGGAAAATAGCCAATGAGAAAGGACTGATTGATAAGTTCAACAAGAACTGACAGAGTAGCATCTGGAAGATGCCTGCGGGATTTTTGGGACAAACCATCAATGCCTGAGCTAGTTTTGTTTTTTACCATGTTTAGCACTTACTTTACCTCCAAAAGAGATGTTGGACCCAATATAAGAACTTCAAGAATATTTAAATGATCTAAGAAGAAATAGGATCTATCAATGAGCTGAGATTTGAGCCTAAGTTTTCTGCAACTGAGCACTGAGCAGTAATAATCATTCCTTTGACTCTGGTTCAATGCTAGTTTTACAATTTAAATTCTTGGTTGATTATTTGCCAGTTCTCCTTAGATTTGTTCTCAGCTTCATGCTTCATCTAATTTATTTTGATAATATATTTGCTTTTCTACTTTGATACATTTTCTATGGATGATTCGGTATCTCTTTGCATAGGCTGTAAAAAAATGGTCGTTAGAGAGGTATTTATGTATTATGCTTTTTCAAAATTATGTATTAGAAGAGTGTGAAAGTGACGAAATGGATCTAATGGTTTGTCGAAGACGTCATACCAGTTTGTGCTTGAACACAACTGGTTAAATTTTTTCGAGTTTTTTTTTTTTTGCTGTAGATTCTTCTGTTTTACTTCTTTTTGAGAGGTGACAGCTTCAAAAGTTATAGCTAAGATTATGGCCTCGTGGTCTGACATTCCAGAATTCCAGGTTTAATTGTTTGGGTATCAAATGCTTTATTTATATTAGAACAAGCATAATCCCAGCATCTTCTTTGAAATAGCAGTAATTCTGGTGTAGTCATGATTGTACACATTAATATCAAAGAAAGTGAGTAAATTAATGAGTTCTTGTGTATCTTAGAGTTCCTTTGCTTAAAATCAATATTCATATTTCCACCAATCATGATTTTGGCGTTAAAAGGAAACTGAGATAACAATAGTTAAAGTTTATTAAAGAACAGTGAATAATTTAATTATATAATGATCGGAGAAATATAGAGACAAATTAGGAACATGTTTTCTACTTTGTTATGTATCATGGAAAACTCAGGAACTTTGTCTTCTATGAGATGGTCAAGGACATTAAATACTTGTAATTTCAATGTCTCAACCAACTCGGACTTCACCAAAATTTGTGTGCCACCGTGGATAAAGTTTTTCCTACAGTGGGTATCTGCTTATCACAGTGTAGCCTTCCAGAGCTCCAGGGCTAGGACTCTGTAACGTAACGGATAGCGATCGTTATCCCCATCGCTATGACACTTGCTGTCTTGTTCTCTCTTTTTGAATTCAATAGAGAGGGTACGTCAATAGAGAAAGAGAAAATATCTCTATTCGTTACATAGTCCCAGCAGGCGCGGATCCAGGGAGGGGCCATGGCCCCCCCTAGATAAGAAAAAATAATTTTAAAAATCAACATTAAATCGACCAATTTTTCCGAGTTTACCAGGACCCGTATATAACAGAATTTTATTTCATGGCGTCATTTTATCTCGGACCTTTAGCCTATTCTATTCGTATGTACAGTTGCGATCAAAAAAAAGTAGTACAAAAATTATAAACCCCAATTTGAGCTCCCGGTGTAACATACAAAATTTTGACAGGCAATGACATATTCTAGGTTAAAAGCGGGTGGAAAAATGCCAAAGTAATGTCATCTGAAGCTTTCTAGGTTAAAAACTTGTCGAAAAATGCCAAAAATATGTCATTTTTAGTTATGAATTAAATTAATGTATAATAGACCAGGAGATTTTGTAGATTTTTCTTCTACTATTTTTTTTTTATCGCAACTGTACATTGTGTTTGGTTATAATTTGACACCCCACCTGCAGCCTTTACCTTTAGAGGTACAGGGTGGCCCGTTTAAGATGGGCCTATACCTTATCTCGAAATCTACAAGGGCTGTAAAAAAAAATTAAATACAAAAGTTGTTTCTAATAAAATTATCTATAACTTTTTTGTATTTTTTTAAGTGTCATTCTACTATATACAGGGTGGACAAATGAAATTTCATTTTTTTAAATGAAACACCCTATATTTTAATACATTTTTAAATAGCTCTTTGAAAGACAAATTCAACGGTATACTGGTCATGTGTCTGTGATATACCGTTTCGAACTTATTAGCGATTATCTTCAGGATTTGGCGTAATTTTCAGCAGTCATTGTTACGTTACTCATAAACTTTTAAAACTTTTTTTGCATGATATTTTCTATAAAATAATGCTCTTCTTCAGATTATAGTCAAATTTGACATATTTGTTTAAAAAACGCGGTGTTGCCACGTTTTTCAGGCCGAAACGGTGCATCACAGACCCATTTCTAGTATATCGCTGAATTTGTCTTTTAAAGGGCTATCCAAAAACTAGGAGGCCAAATATGTTGAAGGCGGCTCAAAAAAATATGGACAAACTATATATTAGAAGCAAATATAGGGCATTTCATTTAAAAAAGTTGAAAGTACGCAAAATTTCAAATTTCTTACAATAAAATTTTGTTTTGGAGGATGGATTCTGAAAATTTAGTTAAAACTGCACAACTTTTGTGTTCACACCTATCATCTATGTACAGGGTGGCCCGTTTAAGAGGGGCCTATACCTTATCTCGAAATCTACAAGGGCTGTGAAAAAAATGTAAATACAAAAGTTGTTTCTAATAAAATTATCTACAACTTTTTTGTATTGTTTTTGTTGTCACTTTACTATATACAGGGTGGACAAATTAAATTTCATTTTTTTAAATAGAACACCCTATATTTCAATACATTTTTAAATAGACATTTGAAAGACAAATTCAACGATATACTGGTCATGTGTCTGTGATAACCCGTTTCGAACTTATTAGCGATTATCTTCATGATTTGGGGTAATTTTCAACAGTCATTATTACGTGACTCATAAACTTTTAAAACTTTTTTTTGCATGATATTTTCTATAAAATAATGCTCTTCTTTAGACTATATTCAAATTTGAAATATTTGCTTTAAAAACGCGGTGTTGCCACGTTTCGCAAAATGTTACGCTTTTCAATTTTTTTAAATGGGACCTCCTGTTAATTTTCGAGTTTTTGGATAGCCCTTTAAAAGACAAATTCAACGATATACTGGAAATGGGTCTGTGATGCACCATTTCGGCCTGATTAGCAATTATCTTCAGTTCTAGCACAATATTTCATCTGTCCAAGTCGCCCGGTGAATAACAAACATATGTCTATTTTCCTTCAACCATCTATTAACGTGGATTATTAATGTATAGAAATTTTTCAATATTGCCACCATTAATGCATAAAAAGCACTATTTTAGCTAATCTACTACAAAATTAGACATTTTATATCCTACTGAACTATTAAAACCATATAATACCTTGGTTACGATAATCATAAACAGGGTCTTAACTCCCAAGGGAGTTAAGGAAGGGAGTTAAGGATATCATAACTCCCAAGGGAGTTAAGGATTTCCATAACTCCCGCTTTTACCTTGAATAGGTAACACTTTGACAAAAAATAGAAATTTTGATTTATGGCTTATTCCTTTATAAAAATAGACAGAATACAGTAAATTCAGTAGGATATAAAATTATCTATGTACCACGGGAATTATCAGGAGTTAATACCCACGGGCAATTGGTGTCCCTCGGGCCGGAGGCCCTCGGGACACAAACGTTGCCCTGGGGTATTAACACCTGCATAATTCCCTTGATACATAAATAACTATTTTTCATTCAACAGGGATGACATGAGATATTGTGCTAGAACTGGAGATAAACGCCAATCAGGTCGAAACGGTGCATCACAGATCCATGTCTAGTATATCGTTAAATTTGTCTTTTAAAAGGCTATCTAAAAACTCGAAAATTTACAGGAGGTCCCATTTAAAAAAATTTAAAAGCGTAACATTTTGCGGAACGTGGCAACACCGCGTTTTTAAAGCAAATATTTCAAATTTGATATAGTCTAAAGAAGAGCATTATTTTATAGGAAATATCATGCAGAAAAAAGTTTAAAAAGTTTATGAGTAACGTAACAATGACTGTTGAAAATTACGCCAAATCCTGAAGATAGTTGCTAATAAGTTCGAAACGGTATATCACAGACACATGACCAGTATACCTTTGAATTTGTCTTTCAAAGAGCTATTTAAAAATGTATTAAAATATAGGGTGTTCCGTTTAAAAAAATGCAATTTCATTTGTTCACCCTGTATATAGTAGAGTGACACCAAAAATAATACAAAAAAGTTGTAGATAATTTTATTAGAAACAACTTTTGTATTTAATTTTTTTTTACAGCCCTTGTAGATTTCGAGATAAGGTTTAGGTCCCTCTTAAACGGGCCACCCTGTACATAGATGATAGGTGTGAACACAAAAGTTGTGCAGTTTTAACTAAATTTTCAGAATCCATCGTCCAAAACAAAATTTTATTGTAAGAAATTTGAAATTTTGCGTACTTTCAACTTTTTTAAATGAAATGCCCTATATTTGCTTCTAATATATAGTTTGTCTATATTTTTTTGAGCCGCCTTCAACATATTCGGCTCTAAAAATTAGAAAAATACTATCCTACTGACGATTTTGTCAACCATTCTGATGAAAGCTTCAGGTAAAATTTGAGGCACTTGATTTCTCTGATAGTATTCTTAAAATGTTTGAAGCCAAATATGGTGGAGACGGCTCAACTAAATATAGAGGAACTATATATTTTTGGAATCGGAAAATTGTGCTTTTCAAAAATATAGAATCAAATATAGGGCATTCTATTTAAAAAAGTTGAAAGTATGCAAAATTTCAATTTTCTGACAATAATTTAGCTAAAACTGCTCCACTTTTGTGTTTACACCTATCATCTACCTATAAAGATGGGGTGTCAAATTATAACCAGACGCCCTGTGCCTTTCAATATTTTGTATGCCCCCCCCTTAATTTGGGTCAGGATCCGCGCCTGTCCTCCATGAGCCAGTGCTCCGGGAGAAGCAGCACTTTAGGATTCCAGTATGATTCTGTGGGATTCCAGTAAGTTCTGTGGGATTCCAGTAGGATTCTGTGGGATTCCAGTAGGATTTTGTGGGATTGCAGTAGGATTTTGTGGGATTGCAGTAGGATTCTAGGGGATTCCAGTAGGAGACCGTGGGATTCCAGTAGGATTGCGTGGGATTTCAGTAGAATTCCCTGGGATTCCATGGATTGCAGTGGGATTCCATGGATTGCAGTGGGATTCCGTGGAATTCCCATGGGATTTCAGTAGGATTTCATGGGATTCCAGTAGAATTTTATGGGATTCCAGTAGGATTTTGAGAACCTCAAGCTCCTCTGTCTTTCTAACCGTCATTCAAATTGTTAATCTGAATCTGGAACTGATCAGTGATTTCTTCATGCTTCTCCTCCAATTCGTTAATAATAACAGTAATCCCCTTGTTTTCTTGAAAAATCCTCTCCACGCGCCCATTATCAGGATCTATATCATAGCACGTGCTTGCATTGTCATATAATCCACCAAATAGTTTCTCACTGCCCTTCAGTGGTTCTGTTCCAATGCATAATTGTTTTAAATACCTATGCAAATTATGTTGATAATAAACCCAAAACTCATTGCTACTTTTTTCATTCAACTTGAAACAGACGTCGAGGAGTGGAAATACGGAGTTTTCCTAAATAGAAAAGATGTTTCCGTAAGATTTTATCTCATAACAGCAGACAATTTTCTCCTCCTCTCGAAACCAAACTCAGACAGATTAACACAAGACAACACTGTGAAAACACCAATAAATTCGAGAGCTGATAGGCACCCTTAATATACAATGACTTTCACTTGAATACTTAACTAAACTACACATTTTTTGAGGCGGTTTAACCCTCGAAGATTCATAAAGGCGTTTTTAATCATCTTCTCAAGATGTTGGATGGGATACCATCGCCATCTTTCAACAGAAACGTCTTAGCAGTGTTTTTCTAGAATACTGCTTCAAATTTGTTTTGACATTTTTGTAGGGCATCAAGAGTTGAAAATATCATCATAAACTCAATAAAAGTAAGGTTTTCAACCTAAGTAATCCAAGGTTTCCTGTTCTTTTTTCTAAATTTTTATAATCGGAAATGGACGTTCAAAGACATCAGTCAACAAGACATGGAACCTGCTCAAGGGATCCTCAGTAAGCAAAGTACCCGACCACACTACACAAGAAATCATCATCCAACCCTGTATAAACATAATCCAAAACAGAAGCAGAGCTATTCGTGATTCTATGGTTGGCGAATTAACATGCATCTTAAGATTGAATGATGTTCTACTCCCTTTGCAGAACAACATTTAATTTGATGCCAACGATCTGGCAAAAAACAACCTCTCTAAAAATACACTGCCACTACATTATGGTGGGTACCCCCATGAATAGAGTTCTTTCAACAATGATTGATACTGAATTATAATCTGGTATAGAGGTATAGGTTCCTCATCTTTGAGCCAGCACTCCTGTAATACTCCGGACTTACTGCCTCAAATTTGTTTTGAAGTTGATGGGAGATCAGGGTTTGAAAATTTCAGAAAACTCGATGAGAGTGAGGTTTTTATCCTTCTTCTTGAAATTTTGGATGGGGTATCGTTACCATATTTTAGCAAGGACTTAACATGGTATGTTCTAGAATACTTCCTGAAAATAGTTTCGCAATTGAAAGGGTAGGGTAAAGAAGGTTTATTATCTAATACGTTTGTCCATTATCCTATGTAATCTACTGAAAACACGTTTAATGTACTCGTTAAGAAACAAACTTTGGAACCTACTGTATACTCAGCGCCATCGGTTTTACCGCTTGCTGTTGTTTAAATAAAAATAAAAAAAAGTCAGTGGAAGCACGAGAAATAATTATTATCAAATAATAGAGAAAGTTTCTGCACATAATTTTGAAGTTGGTTTCTCTTTCAGCAAATTTGAACCCAAACTCAATCTTTGTGTAGTTTTAGATTAATTTGAGAAACAAAATAACCATAAAAATTAAACCTTGACACTTTACTTTTGTGTTTTAGGCCAGCTAACCACATTAGAACAAATTTTAGAAATGTTTTAATCTAAAAACCACAAAAACCAACAAATTTTCATGCATAATAATGCACATATTCGTCAAATTCTTTTTGGCTACTTTTTCAAAGTGATTTTTGTATACGAGCAGATTTCAATTATGAAAAAAATTATGTAAGTACCAGACCTATTCAATTTACATTATGTTCTAGCAAATATAATGAAAAAACCGATATCATGCTGCTATCGTCTATCAAAAAAAAAGAGATTTCCAAAAATAGGCTTAAAGAATTCAGTCGCTCACCTGTATCGAATAGCATTTTTCAGGAATTAAATTTATGCTTGATTGATGTAAAACAACAGGAATTATAGGCGCACTTAGCTGCAAACCAAAACTCTATTTGGAATTATTTAAAAACAAAACAAATATGTGTGTTTGGCAGTACCAATTAAAATGTAACTATTATTTCTCCACACTATAAAATTCCTAAAATTGATTACTGATGAATGATTAATACATTAGTAATTACCTGTTCGAAGCACTTTAAACGAAATTTTGCTTTTAGTATGTCTGGTTTTTGCGTTTTGTTAGCACACTGGCGATAATAATAATCCAATGGCAACAATAGATAAGAAATCTCCTTGATAATGATAAAGAAGGCAAACACTCCCAACCCATAACAGTATTTAATTGATTATAAGAATATTTTTAAATTGTCTGTGAATCGTTTTGCTAGAAACGCGAGTGTTTAGTGAATTAGTCATGATGATGGTGAATCAAAAAGATGCTTCTCCGAGAATTCCGCGTTTAGGAGCTATTGAAAATAGTTCTTTAGCTCAGAGGAGAGCTTCCAAGGGTTCTAAGGATGATTTAAGTTATTATAGATATGAGGAATATGATAATGTGCCTTTGACTCCAAAACCTATTAATGAGCAGAGTTTGAAAGTGTCATGGTATGACCTGTTTTTTTTAGTTTATTCAAAACATTAAATATAAATATTACTCACCATTTGGTTCAAATGTTACAAGTTCTGAAAGGTCAATAATAGTCCAGGGTCAATACCAGTTAATTAATAAATGAAGAAACAATACAATTATTGCTTATTAGTTTTCAGTCAAAGCTAAAAATAGTGGTTATATCAGTATTGGAATATTTATAAACAGTGTCTTGATTTGTTTCACGACTCCCATGTACAAATCTTTGGTGGACTTATTTATTTAATTATTCTCGTTCTGGATTTTCTATCTATTTTAATTTTTCGGCAGGATCATTATTGTTCTAACATTCAATAATTATGATTTAAAAAACGACATTTTCCTCAGGGTAACCAACATTGCCAACATGTCCAGAGACAACATGCTCTGCTCGAAATGTGGAGAAGGCTTCGAAGCGCAAGAGAAGATAGTCAATTCTACAGGGCAGTTATGGCATCAACAATGTTTTGTGTGAGTAACTACTCATTTAATTAGAAAAAAAAACGAGATTTTCTGTAAAATTCAATGTTTCAGGTGTGCCCAGTGTTTCCGCGAATTCGCAGATGGCGTTTTCTACGAGTATGATGGAAGAAAGTATTGTGAACATGATTTCCATGTGCTTTTTGCTCCTTGTTGCCAACGTTGTGGCACATTCATTATTGGTAACCTAAATACAATAAAGCAATATATATTTGGGCAATTTCTTATTCAAATTTATTTAGGGAGAGTCATCAAAGCCATGAACTCGTCCTGGCACGCTGAATGCTTCCGATGCGAAATGTGCCAGCTGGAACTGGCCGACACTGGTTTTATTAAAAACGGAGGCAGAGCTTTGTGCCATGAGTGCAATGCCAAAGTTAAAGCTATAGGACTCGGAAAATATGTTTGCCACAAATGCCAGTAAGATATGTTTATTTTAAGAAATCAGAGTAGAGCATTGGTAGTAAATCAAATATTACATTGAGCTATAATATTGTTAGATTACTCACAACTTCTAATGCAAGGCGTCTAGAACATCAATGATCTGATGTCTTTCTTTATCAATCTTCAGATAAACTTGCTGGTAACTATCTGCAAGATAAATTTACCATTCTATAATTCTATTATTCGGCAGATAACTAGTCGACCAATGGGATTACAGATTGCGTTTTTCTTCAGATTACATACCTGGCAGTTTATCAGAAGGTGAATAAACCGGCCCTCATTAATAGAAAAAATCCTTATTTTCAGTTCTATGATTGATGATCAACCCCTTAAATTCCGCGGCGAAGTTTATCATCCCTACCATTTCAATTGTACAGCTTGCGGGGTCGAGCTGGACGCCAACGCTAGGGAAGTTCGTAATCGTCCAGGATTGGCTAAAAATGACACTAACGAGTTGTACTGTTTGAGGTGTCATGACAAAATGGGAGTTCCGATTTGTGGTGCTTGTAGAAGGCCTATTGAGGAACGTGTGGTTACTGCTTTAGGCAAACATTGGCATGTAGAGGTAAGAGTGATTATTGGAAGATATTTATGTTTGATTTGAATTGAAATCTAGATGAAAATTGGCTTGATTCAGTTTTAGCATACCTTATTTTTAAACTAATGCACAAACTTTGCTGTTCCCACTCTGTACTGTATGATGTTTACTCCAAGGCTTATTCTCCTGCTACTTACAACTTTCCCCCTCAATGTATGTACTTAACACTGAATATTTTTTCTTCATTCTTTCTAGCATTTTGTCTGCGCCAAATGTGAGAAACCCTTCTTCGGCCATCGTCATTACGAGAAAAAAGGTTTGGCCTACTGCGAAACTCATTATCATCAACTTTTTGGCAATCTGTGCCATCATTGCAATCAAGTTATAGCAGGCGATGGTAAGTATTTCAAAACTAATTAGTAAAAATCTAAATAAAATATTCTCTTAGTATTTACTGCGTTGAACAAGGCCTGGTGCGTCCACCATTTCGCTTGTTCAGTTTGCGATCAGAAGATGAATCAAAAAACCAAGTTTTACGAGTGCGATCTGAAACCGGTTTGCAAAAAGTGCTACGAGAGGTTCCCTAAGGAGTTGAGGAACCGTTTGAGAAGGCAACATGAGGCTACGCCTAGGAGAGCACCCACACCGAGTGACTAAATAATTAACATTATGAGTAAAACTGGAATTCTTTGATTTATTAAAAACACTAGTCGCGTTTGTTTTGGAAATATTTAACGTTTACTAATTTTTCTTCTAAAAGAAAAGCTTAATTAGATTGTAAGTTGATGT
Source organism: Ceutorhynchus assimilis (assembly GCA_917834065.1). Taxonomy (NCBI): domain Eukaryota; kingdom Metazoa; phylum Arthropoda; class Insecta; order Coleoptera; family Curculionidae; genus Ceutorhynchus; species Ceutorhynchus assimilis. The sequence continues at coordinate 29,062,269 of OU892278.1, read as the reverse complement.
TAGAGTTTGCGCCTTAATTAAGAGCCTAAGTTCTGAAATCAATGTGCCTCTAGGTAGAATGTTGTAAAAACTAAAAATTACAACATATTTTTCTACATTTTAAAATAGACTAAAGCTTTACTAATTAATATTGACAGGTATGTATTTATTTCTATTAATTATTTATATAACTTTGTTTTTTTCACATACAAATTTCTGGGTGAATGTTTTATTTCTGGTGCTTTAATCATTAATATAATAATAGTATGTGTTAATGTGCCTTACATAGAATTAAAAATAATAATTTAATGATAGATTTAAAACAAAAATTAACGTGTATTTGATTGTATCATTTATAATGTGAAAGTCCCTTGAAATGAAGCTTAAAGTCGAAAGTTTATTTAATAAGTGCAGCCAGAGAGAATAGAGAGTTATTGGAACTAATAAATACTGCCTTGCAGTATTAAGGATCTACATTATTTTATCAGTGCATCAGCACTATTTTTCCAAGAAAAAAATAGTTATTGGAAGACTGTAGTATAATTTTGACAGCTGATTGCTATGTTTATAAATTTCAACCTCAAAAAGTGTTTATTTTTGTTTGTGATTTTCTGCTGATACCCATTTTTCGATGCTACCCACAGTAAAATGGAAAACCACTGTAAAAAATAATTTTTATGTCATACCAATACACAGTGGCGGATCTAACATGAAGCAAAGGACGCACTCTGCGTCGGGTCCCCAGAGCTGAGGGGCCCCACACAACAACAAATAATAATAATAATAATAAATTCATGAACATGAAATTCAATTCATGAATAAAAAAAAATATGAAATTAAATTTTGAAAGTTACGGCAACGTTGTATACCTTTGGGAAGCCTGTTGTGCGTGGGACGCATATTTTACTTTTTTGATATTTTTGTATGTGGAGACTACATCACATGTTGTATTTCTTTTGGTTTAAATAAAAATTCCTAAATTTTTGCAAATAATTTTTTTTTTTCAGTTAAATGAAAAAAAAAAATTATTTGCTTTCATTGTTTTCATATGTTTCATCTATGTTTTTAAAATTTGTCAAATTTAATTTTGCCGGCGGCGTCTGAGAGGCGGAGAGCAGAAAAATGGTGGACACACATGGTGATTGGCGGGTTGTATCGTGGACCTCGTCAAGCTTGTTTTTATGAAGGTGGCGATAATGGGTTTCAATCATTTGCAGCCAATCCAATGACATTTCCGGTTTATTGATGTGCCTACTGTCAAGGGTTGGAGTTGACGCACCTGTCAATTTTTTTCCGCATTCTTTTCTTCGGTAAATTTTTTTTCACAAATCACATAACGTTACTTTCGACAGGGGGAAAAACATGTCATTGCGACGGCCGTTTCCACCAACCACATATTTTTGGGGAGCCTAATTATTTATAAGTATTTCTTAAAATGACAGTTTTCCATGGAGAAATGTCAGTTTGAGGAATACTTATCGTAAATGGCTTCCCTGAAATAGTTGCTGGAAACGACCATGAAACAAACAAACGCATTGTTTGACCTCCCCTCGAAAGTGAGGTTATGTGTGTGACGTCAGCTAATGCCTCCAACACCACAAGAAAAATACTTAAAAAAAGTATGACAGGGTCCCAATTTTTTTTTTGCATCGGGCCCCGAAGGTCCTAGGTCCGCCACTGCCAATACATTATTGTATTTTTATATCTTAGATACCATCTACATAATTTATTACTTTATGCCCGTGCGGGCATAAAGTACACATTATGGCCCGCGCGGGCATAAAGACGCAAAAAACAGTTTTCAATTAACTTATTTTTTATTAACGAAATATAAATTTACGCTTATAAACATATTATTTTTGTCAAAAAATTATGATGTTTGCACACTGATGACAATTTGCGAAGTGACACTTTTTTCCCAGGTATTTATTATTCACAACCAACTGGTATGACATAAAAGTTTGTATGCACCACGGGTACTAATAGATATTATATACCCTCGGGCGACTTACGAACCCTCGGGCCAGAGGCCCTCGGCTTTGTAAGACTGTCGCCCTCAGGGCATAATCATCTACTTAGTACCCTTGATACATAAATAACTATTTTAAGTAAAATTACGTCATCGTCGAAAAGCGAAACGTCAAAGTCGTCCAAAATGTCAGAAATTTAAGATAAGGGTTTTTTTTTGGACCCAATTGCGCATGCGTAGATGTTAAAATAAGACTAATTTAAATACTGCTTGTCCTTATTGCACGTCCAATACAATAACTCTCTATTACCTAAGTACCTGGCGTTTTCCAATTAATAATCGTAAAAAAAAGAATCGGCGATTAGGTCAAAACTTGATAATCGCAACAGTAATCGTTCTGTCACTATTATAAGAATAAGTACTAATAGTGTTAACATATTAATTTTAATAATAATATGTTTTATATTGAAGAAGTAACTTAGTTCTGTATACCTTGTGACTTAATTTGCTAATATTTTGTGTAAAATAATTTATTAAAATGTTAATTTGTCTTTGTATTGATGATATTAATCAGTGTTATTATATTATGAAGATGTAAACTCATTTATATTAAACCCTAAGAAATATAACTAATTTTTTTTGTGCTTTATTTTTCCATATGTTACAATATCACCTTTGTAGAGCAGAAAGGGGCCAAGCGGCAATTGAACCATTTTTGAGATAACCACCATAACATCTTCATACCCCAACTCACATTGTCTGAAAACGTGACAAGTGGCAAGTACAGGGTGTCCCGGGACATGCACCAAACTCGTCTCGTATTATTGGAGAGGTTGGAGATTTTGTTGAGCGACATTTCGGTCAATTCCATGTTGATTTTGACTGACGATCTCAACGTGAATTTCTTGGACAAGTGCAATCGATCTAATCAGTTACTGTGTAATTTGTTGAACTCGTTCAACTTAAAGATGCACGTGGATCGGCCAACCCGCTTTTCCGCATTCTCTACCTCAATACTTGACTACTTCTGCATCAATTTCAATCAGATTAAAATTCAGAGTGTAACGATCAATGCCGGTTTGCCTGACCACGAGGCAGTAATGAGACTTGTGCCCTTTGGCGATTAAGCACCCATCGGAATGGAATTACGTTCTGGCTACTGTGAGCCCGTGTTGCTGAGTAATTTTTACATTGCCTTCCCTATTGTCAGTATAAAGAAGCGGAAGAGAAAATCCTGGTTTACAAAGGGCCTTCGAACTTCTGGGAAAAAGATGCACTCCCTTCATTACGTCAGAAAGTTCTCTATGAACAATCCAATATTTTTGAACTATTTTGATAGGTACCGAAGGGTTTACAGAAGATCGATCAGGCTTGCAAAGTGGAATTACTTTCAGAATAGGATAAATTATTCTTCTAATAGATCATCGTATTGTCACAATAAGCTAAACGTCCGCCAGGCTGTCAAGAATCTCTCGGTATTATTTCTTGAGTATACTAGAATCTAGTGAATTATTCTACTTAATTCGGGAAAATAAGATTATCGTGTGTATTCTAGATTTTACAGGAATAGATTTAGGGATATATAAAGGCGGCTATTGCTTTGTAGTTTTAAGTTAAAGTTTGACTGTGATACGAGTTAAATAGTGATTATTCAGTTGTAAAGTTTAATTGTTAAGTTAGTTATTAAAGTAATTAGTGTCAGAGTGTTTTGTTAAGTAGAATAAATTATTGCTGTGTTAATTGGACTTTGATTTTTTGGAATAAACGAAACGAACCACGAACCCAAGAATTTTGTCAGCAGGCAACCCAAAGCTGCGACAGTATATTCTAGCACATGCAGCCCTTAAGGCCCATTTATAAACTTGACGTTGCAATTCCGTTACCGTTTGCGCCTGCCGTTGTGAACATAAAAATATAGGATTCCATAAGATCGCTTATATTCGCTGTCGGCGGTGGAGGATTGACAGTTTGGGTCGGTATCTAACACATCGGAAGAACAGAACTCGTCGTATCCTAGTATTTCGGGGCAACGTTAACGGCCAAGTGTCCCTGGATAAATGTCAGATTCCGCAAGTTCTCCGGCATGCTCGAAATTATGGCGGGGATTTTGTTCTTGTAGACGATAATGCTCAGCTTCATCGAGCATTATTAGTGAACCGGTATCTGCGAGGACAAAAGTTCAATCGTACCGAATTGCCTGCTAGATCCTCAGACATGAATCCAATTGAGCACGTCTGGAGCTGAATAAAGTTAGAACTTTCCCGGGAAGAACGTCAGCCAGAAGCTCTAGACCAGTGGTTCCCAAACTGGGGGGCGCGCCCCCCTGGGGGGGCGTGAAGCAACATTAAGGGGGGCGTAAGTCTTCTAGAAAATTATTACAAATTTTAAGCTTTAAAATAAAAAATCAGTTAAAATTGAAAAAAAGATGTCTACAATCCGGCAACAGCGCATACCTAAGCCAAAGCAGCTTTGCCATGCGATCATTGCTACAGCGCACGCTCGCTGCCCACTGTCATGCCCATTCCTCCTCTTCCAAAGTCCAGTTCAGACGAGTTACAGTGATGTTTTTGTCTCAGTTTTTGTATAATGGGGGAAGGAAGGGGGGCGCGACCACCTCTTGATTCCAGAAAGGAGGCGCAAATGAAAAAAGTTTGGGAACCACTGCTCTAGACGATCTCGAGGAGATGATTCTGGAGCTCTGGGAGTCAGTTACTATAGAGCCAATTAACCCTTAGAATTAACCGAATAATTTCGAGCGTGCCAAGGCGGTGTCAGTTATTCAGGCTAGAGGAGAACCAAAATGACACCATATCAGAGTTATTTACACCCATATGCACCGTATGGACTTGGGAGTTTAATCTCACTTAGTTCGAAAATTTGCATATAAAAGAAAAGTCCTAACCTGGTTCCAGTAACTAATCTGAATTGAGTCCTTATGGTGCGTTAAATTTTAAAGCTCAACAAAACTTAAAAATTTCAGATAAAATCAATTTTTTTTATTTTAATTTCATAAACCCCCTTTCGCACGCCACTCGTGTTGACTATTTTCTATACAAGTCATTCCATGATGCAATTGAATCGGAATCTGTTATTGTTCAATTAAAGAATCGCTAATTTCAAGAGAAAAACGAAATACCATAAAATGACCATATTTCCATAGCAACGCGATGTATCGAAAAAAATGGTAAAGACGTCTCGAGGTGTTGACCTAGTGATCGAGTCACAACTAGAAAGAACTTTATTGGACCCTCCATCTTTCCCATATTCTTCGCCAAAAAATGGAAATTTTTCGCCGCCTTACATTCACACCCTGTATAAAGAGAAGGAATTTTTTTAAAAAATCTACGACGACACTGACGCATAGACCGAAGATGGCGCTTTGTAACCCTGCCTGATAATCAAAGTTCGGCAAAGAAATGTCGAAGTTATAGCAAGTCAAAATTATGCAATTTTTCGGGTGTCCCACTTCATCTGCCGCTTAGTTTATATTATTTGTTAACAATTATTAAACGCCTCAATTTTTTGAAGTGAGTGTACGTGACAACTATGTTTCCTATAAACTTAAATTCTTCACATTCTTTTAACGGGTGTTCTTAACTTGGGCGGAGAGTAAGAGGTTGAAAAGGGAACAAAGGGCGTTTTCTAAAAATGACATAAAAAATCCAGGTCCGTATTCAAAAAAATGGAATTGATGATGGTAGCTCGATCACGAAACGTCGGATTTGAAATTTGAAGATGCCATGTTGTAGAACGATAAAAATAATAAAACTTTCAAATTTAAATTGTGTCCCGAAAATCAATAGTTTTCGAAATAATTGATGAAATATTTTTAGGCGTTTCTTAGAAATCACCCTGTATTTCGTAAACTAAAATGAATTTGGCAAAACTGTAAACGAGTCTTGAATAAGCATCAAATAGGCAACTTTTTTCTAATTTAACCGACCTCGTACCTCTTATTGTTTCGGACTTTCGGAGATAGCAATAGTGGTATCACTTAAAACGGACACCCTGTATAATACTTTTGTTCTTTTGGATATTTATTTTGCTAGTTGGGTGAGAGACACACTTGCCAATTGTAGTGTGTCAAAACATTAGTTCCAACTTTGGATCCAACGTTGGAGCCAACGTTGGACGCGTCGTGTAGGACCGGCTTAAGGCGCATGAAATCCTTATGGCGCCAGTTCAATGGACGCCAATAGGCCCCTTGCATCAAATTTTTTTATTGCTGATTTCGATAGTCCATGAAAAATAAGTCAACACGTGTTTTTTCTTTTTCTTGTTAGTCAAAAATTGACGGAGATACAACGCTTTGAAATGTCCTTCCGACGTCATAACTTAGGTATAATATGTTGTTAGTTGTGACGTCGCACATGCTCAGTATATCTATATATAAAAAACTTAATATTTGTATAACTTCCAGAATAATCATATTTGGGTGAAATTAAAAAAAAGTAACTATTTTTTTTTCGATTTCCTACAGTTTGCAATAAACAATAATCAATTTAATTTTCCATGCAAGTACCCTGATAGGGATAGAGCCGCCAGACACGACACAACTTATTTTCTAATAGGACAGAATATGTGGGATTGAGTAGGGTAGCACCTAATAGGTACTACGAACGTATGTATACCCGCTAAGTTTGGTAGACGGCCAATTGAAAATAATAGTAACAGCTAAATCTGTTATTTGTAAATAACGGTTTTTGGTTTTTCCCATTTCTACTCTAGCCTGAACCACAGTTTCAGTTGTTCAACTCCGTTGACAAACCATTGATTCAGCGTTGCCAGACTCTAGATATGGAAGTGTGGTACACAATGCTCAAAAACTGTCGTACAGTGACGTACGCACCACGAATACTTGTGGTACACATTACCTCACATAATACATTTTTAGTAGGTACATACCTATTTACTAGAAAAAATATGATTTTTTTAAGAACGCAAAATAGTGGAAACTTAAAAATAGACCTTACATTAAAAATTACAGCAACAGGAAGGAGTAACTATTTATTAAATTTATTGAGGTACTTTGTAGGTACTTAGTCAAATTGAAACAAATTCTTTTGTAACGTTGATGCTCGATTATGTGATGTGTTAATTGTGTTATACTCTCCTAACTCCCCCACCATCAAATTCTGGGATACTCGAGGATCAAGAACACTTAAGCTGTTTTCTTGCGATGGAACTTGTTCGATCCGGTTCAATTAGTTTCGAACCTATACATTCTTGCGTTGAACCAGTGACGTCACATTGAACCTGGTTCAGAAAAATTCGAACCGGAATCATAACTTATTCTTCGTTAACATAAGACTGTGGTTCAAACCTTCCATTTTCTCGCGTTCATAAGTAATGACGTCATCTACAAATTGGTTTAAACCGAGGTTTAAACCGTAATTGAACCATTCGCCCCGCGAGAAAACGCTTTTAATTTCTTCTGTGTTAAAACAGACCAAAAATCACCTTTTCTACATTTAAAATCGACAAAATTTAACGCACGGTCGCAGGCCCAGAATTTGATGGAGAGGGAGTTAGGGGAGTATGACATAATTGACACATCACATAACCCATCATAATCACATGCAAGGTTGTCAAGCAAGGTACCCAAACTCCACCCAAACCCAATTTGGCCAACACACATAAGAAAAAAAGGAGAATTTCAAAACTGTGGTACATTACCGTACTACCGTACGCATTGATTTTCTTGTAACGAAGATGCCCTAAACTGTCGTACAAATACCACACCTGTCGTACGTCTGGCAACGCTGCATTGATTTTTTTGAAGCCAAATTCTATGCTTGCGCATTATTAATCGGAAACAACGAATCCTGGGCCGTGGACAGAGTCGGACTAGGATTTTTTGTGGATTAACATTGAGAATATAACGGAATCATATTATAATTTCGAAACAAATAATATAATGATTGCAATGGGGCATAATACTACATAGTTTTAAAAAAAAAATTGCCATCACTAAGTTTTTACGCAAAAAAGTTCACTGGCTCTTAGACCATTATTAGGACACAGCCAGGATTTCAATCCCATCCAGATTTGCATCACAGTATTAGATATTTTTGGAATGTGGACAATTATTTCATCAGATCAATATTATGTGAATGTATAGAGTAAACCTAATATGAAATATGTAAATATAAATATTTACAGTCGTTCATCGTTCGGGAAACTGAAATATCCTAAGCCTGGGCTAGTTCTAGTGTTGTTTTTACAGACAAAACAGGAAGCAACCATGATAATACACAATATATCGGGTCTTCAAAAAAAAACCAATCAAAGATTGCTATGGTTTTTCAAACGTATGTCTTAGCAATATTTTTCTTTAATTTTGTCAATGAAATTTAATGTCAAAATGTCCTGTCAAAAATCCTGACGAATAAAGAAACAGTAATGCGACGTACGTTTTCGTAGTCAAAGCAATCTTCGATTGGTTTTTTTTTTGAAGACCCGATATAAACGATAAAACAGTCAAGTACACAAAAATCGCGAATAACACGGAAAGCAAAACACCCCTAACAAAGCCGAATTTCAAATTGATGAATTTTCCGGTTACTTTTCAATTTCCTGAATAATTTCAGTCAAAAAACTTCTCTTCTTTTTTTGTAATACAATCCTGTTGCGTGTCTCGTTTGACAGTTATTTCTTGCGGGTTCTCAGCCAAGCTATCTCTATCTCTTTTTTGCGTGCAGGATTGGAAAGAGACATGTATATGCCGAACTGCTTTTTCAATTTGAGAGATTTGTTCACTCATTGAGCGCATGCGCAAGATATGGGTCAAAATGCTCTATTGGTTGGAGAATTTGGCCTCAAAAAATATGAAGAGTTGTACAACTGTATCGGTACGGTATAAACTGTGCCTGGACTAGACTGTAAGTTTAGGAGAGGGAAATCAGTTGACATAGATATCTCACTCACTCTCAAACGCATGCATACTACCCTCACGCTCACACTACTGGAACAATTATTATTGCGTCTGGGGGGATGTTTGGCCGGTGCGATTGGTCTGGCTGAGCACACGTAGTTATGAAATAGTCTCTCCAATAACATAATGTAAAAATCAAGTGTTAGAAAAAAAGTTTTTCTCAGCATTCGCACTGTCGGTAAATTGGCCGTCTACCCAACGGCCAAATAAGCGGGTATACATTCGTTCATAGAACATATAAGTGCTACACAATGCCACATATTCTGTCCTTTAGAAAAAAGTTGTGTCTGGCGGCTCCTGGGCTCTTGAACTGTTGTATTTCTTTCAAGAGTTTAAAACACTAGAGCTACTCGCTCCGGTGTTAGTCGACCCAGATTTGAAAGGAAAAGGTGTGCTGGTTTTCATGAATCTAATGGTTGAGTTCGGGCTTGAGCACTTCCAAGTTCTAGTGCAACAAATAATTTTCGAAAGGAATAAGCGCGTAAGCCCCGGACGGAGCTGTAATGGAGCTCCTCGCTCCTCAGTGTGAAAGGAATACATAACAACTATAGCCGCTTTCCCTGACGCTTTTGAGCACGCAATCGAGCTTTTGCGCGCGCAAATGCTTCAAGCGCGTGTTCGTGTTCCAGCCGTACTGCGCTTCGAGAGCTGCTAATTTTTGCGTTTCAAACACAGAACACTGTTCTGCACCGTGCTTGAAGCACACAGCTGGAAAGCGGCTAGTTAGGTTAGCTTTTTCATAGTTTGTTTAGTACTGAAAAATCAATAGTGATACTGATACAGCATACTGGGAAAAGAAACGACGATTTTCAGTAAAAACCGTACAGCGCGCGTAAACCAGTCAAAAAAAGAACACAGTCTTATATAGCCGCTTTCCAGCTGTGTGCTTCAAGCACGGTTCAGCACAGTGTTCAGTTCTGTGTTTGAAACGCAAAAGTTAGCAGCCTTCCAAGCGCAGTACGGCTGGAACACGGACACGGGCGTGAAGCATTTGCGCACGTAAAAGCTCGATCGCGTGCTCAAAAGCGTCAGCTGGAAAGCGGCTTATATAAACAGTTTAACAACCGGATAAGTTTATGAAATTTGTTTTTAGAGATTATCATTATCACTTTTCTACGACAAATCCAGACCCAACAACTACACTCTACACTGATCTGCTACCTTGGCTTTTGCTACTATTTTTAAATTTGCAGTCTTGTCACTAATGGACTAGTTTGACAAAACCGAGAACAAAACAAATGAGTGAATGAAGAAAAATGAACTTCGCCCCTCTAGTAGAAGAAGTCCATCTAGTTTTCTAATCTGTGTTACAAATTGTGATTAGTGATTTAGGTTTTTAAGTTCAAGCATTATGTTGTTTAGAAGACGTATAAAAGGAATAATTGTCATTTATTTAGGTATTATCCTCGGTATTATCAATGTGTGCTAATAATTAAAACGAAAAATGTCTAACCCAGGGATTTTATCCTATAAATGTGCAGCTCCCAACTGTTCCAATAAGTACTTTCACTCAATTACAGATGGAAATTATAGAAATAAAAAGTTTTTTAGATTCCCTGACAAAGACAATAGCAGGCGTAAAGACTGGTTTCAAATCATGACTTTAAGTTATTCTGATAAAAGGTCCTATTTATGTGAAGAACATTTTGAAGACAAGTGTTTTACAGATTCCAATAGAACTAGGTTATCAAAATATGCCCTGCCATTTGCCATTAATATAAAATTGGAATAAAAAAATAAGTTTGTTTAAAGATGTTTCAATTTTTCTATTGTTTAATTACCTCCTTGACCCTCTTAAGGAATCACATTTTACCTGGTTCTCTACTACAGTAGAACCTGGGTTTTCCGTGGTAATGTGGAGGCACCCACCTCGGATAATCCGAATGTACATTTATGTTTATGTATTGTCTATTCACAATCTGTAGTTCAAAGGTACAGGTAAAATCTATCACCTTTCAATGCTATTTGATAGGGAAAGGTGATAAATTTACCTGTACCTTCAGACTACAGATTGTGAATAGGATATATATTGTAGAAAATTGGTTAATATGCAGTATAGTCGCGCGTACCTCGGATAATCAGGGTTTTTGGATCCTTAGACTGGCTCGGTTAATCCAGCTTGGATAATTGCGACTCTGATAAATCAATTAGACCTTTGTTAATTAAACTATTCTGAGCAAAAGATGAATTTACCCTAGATACCTACATAAAAATGCAAGATTGATCTAGTATTGTAGTTATGTCGAGCGCTGTCTGGGACATTATAAATTGCAAACGGGGTATTACAAAAAATAAGAAAAGTTCTAAAAATCATACAATCTCTCCTGGAACATTAATCAGTATTTTGCAGAAATTGCCAATAATCTAGTAAAAGATATTCCACCAATCAATTTACATCTTCCTGATATGAAGTTGGCCACCAGAGGAAATAACTTTTCTTTTTCTTCAGTAACTTTCAACCAAGTTAGAGATGTCATCAGTAACTTGCTTGAAAAATAAAAATAGCTGACCTATATGGACTGAATGTAAAACTAATTAAATCTGTGAAAAATATTATAATAAGCCCTCTTACAAAACTGATAAACCTTTGCTTCCAAGAAAATACATTCCCTCAAGTTCTTAAAAGAGCTGTTGTAACCCCTAACCCCCATTTTTAAAAAAGGTAACTCTCAAGTCTCAACTACCTAAAAACTATAGACCAATTTCACTACTGCCAATAATTTCAAAGGTAGTTGAAAGATGTATGTCTCACAAATAGTTGGTTTCCTTGAAAATTATTACTTTTCCAACAACCAATTTGGCTTTAGGGAAGGCAAGAATACAGTGCTGGCCATCCTGGACCTATTCTCATATATAATAGACTTTTTTCATAATCTTGAATTCACTTCGATCTTGCTGTGTGACCTCAGCAAGGCCTTTGACAGTGTCGACCACGGCATCCTCTTGCAAAAATTCAAAAACTTTAACTTCTGCCCAGAAAGTATCAACCTAATACAATCCTATCTTTCAGACAGCGTACAGGTAGTGAGAATCTCTGGGATGGACTTATCGAAACGGGTAATGAACATCGGTGTCCCACAGGGGTCTGTGCATGGTCCAATACTATTTCTGGCGTATATCAATGATCTACCAGCATTGACAACAAAGCCAAGTACACACTATTCGCTGACGATACAACGGTGTCTTTCTCTGCGGACACTCTTGATGGGGCTATGGAAGTCTCCATAACATATAATAAAAAAAAATAGGACCTTATTGTTTTAACTAGGGTAGGGTAGGCGCCAGAGACCCCAGGAACTGGCCTGGCTTGATCCAAAACCACAACACTTTGATGTTTTTGGGTTGAAATGTTATACATTGTAAATTGGACAAATTATTAGATTCAAATAATTATTAAATAATTTAAATTTTATTAACATCAATTACAATCAAAACTATCAACAAAACGTAAAAATACCAGAATAACAGAACTAAATTGAAATAAGTATTTTCTTATGAATAAGTATTTGGGAGGAACAAAGAAAGAACGATACAGAATTAATGAGTTCATCACACTATTTCTTTCGGTTCTTTCTAACATGCCTATAAGTTGTAAACATTAAGTGCCATACTTCTTGAAAAAAAAATATATGACAATGCCATGGTGAAATTTCAAATTCCAGTTATTTCACAAATTATTTTTTATTACTGTGATAATAAAGTCTTTTGATAAGTCATTTTTGTTTAATTTATCGTCTTTTTGATCAATATTAATAATACTTTTTTTAAATCCAAACAATTAGGTTTTCTTCATAGTTTTGCAATCTATACACATAACGAAACTATGATACATTTCCTTACAAACTACACATTTAAATACTTTTTTCTTCTTAAGGTGTTAACAAATTAATTGAAAATCTACAAGAGGGTTCGGAATGTAAAATCAAAAATTTTAAAGAATATATTTACATAGGAAATACTAATAACATTGTAAATTATAACAAAATATGTTTTGCAGATTCAAGCGTAAAACAAGCCTCCTTTAGAAATGAAAAGTTGGTAACTATTGATTTTCCCTAGCAAATATCTGAAGTAAAAAGGCTTGCAATTTTGACCAAAGGATATCTGCTTAGTTGTCTTTCTTCATTCTGGTACTGGTCATTCTGTATATAATCGAATCGCGGCCTGGATCCATATTAGCAGTAGCGTAACAGATGGCCAGAATGGCAAAAAGCATAACAACGCTAAACCAAAGGATGATATTGAAGATTGCTGGAAAGTTCTTCGAGTATTTTGAAGCCAGATTGTATTTGGTTTTCTAAAGAAAATGTCATGAGTGAGCAATCAATTTTTCAAGAATAAAATATACTTACATCAGAGCCAGAAGCTTCATCGCCTACAGCGTTCCTCCTCTGTCTAGTATGGCTTGCATCGCTAGTAATAACAGAAACAAAAACGTGATTATTGTAGCGTTTGGCAAAAGCATTTGAGACTCGTGCAATGGCTTCTTGTAAAATTTTGTTGGCTTCTTGAGTTTCTGTGGAATTGGGCCCGTGGAGATCTGATAAGGCATGGAGAGAAGAAATCCGGAACCAGTAAACGTCAGGGACGAAATCTTCTTTTACTACTCCAGCATCAATCTAGGTAATATTATGAATTAGTTAATTTCAATAAGTGAGACATCAAATTTTCAAAAAATGTGTTACTTTGGTTTAAAATATAAATTTGTTGACAAAGCCATTCTATACAGGGTGATTTATGTAGCCCGTTCATTAGGTTGCAGGTGGATTAGAAGTTATCTTTACAAGCTACGTCAATCACAACATATACCTTCTACTAACAAATAAAAACATGTGTCTGTTTTTCAAAGACAACCATTAGGATCTCACCAAGGTACTCAAGGCCCGGATGCATCGTGTAGAGTGATTAAAGTGGCTCTTGTTTAGCAAGAAATTGGGATACCTTACCACCCCAACTGACCCAAACCCTTGCCTTTTAGCATTCATGAAATCCCAGCTGCTGTGCTATTCTCAAACGATCAACAAGTGTAAGAGAATTGCAAAATAGGAGAAAGAGAGTCATCAAACTTACTTTTGCAGCAATTTCAGTCAAAAGAGCAATGTCTTTCAGAAACGCCCTGTCTTCTTCCACATTAAGTTTCAAATGTTTATGGCCTACATGTTTTGGGTTTTCACTTTTGATACCATCGAAAATGTCATATTGTTCTACCTGTAACAAATAACATCAATTTTTATTATTGTAGCAACTCTCAATATCTTTTGCAAATAGGTTTTCAGGGCTGGGACTCTGTAATGAATAGGGATATTTTCTCTATCTCTTTTGGTGTCCCCTCTCTATTGATTTTGGAAAAGATAGAAGAAAACAGAAAGTACCATAGTGATAGGAATAACGATCTGTATCCGTTACAGAGTCCTAGCCCAGATTGCTAAATCCTTGTAGAAGCTAAGCATATTTGAATGCTTCAATAACATTTATAAAGCATTTTATGTAGAAACAAATACAAAAAAATAATTGAGAAAACCAAGACCTACATCTTCTAATCCATTAGAAAGGTCCACCCTAACCAAATTAGGTTCGTCATTAGGGAATCTTTCAAGGATTCTCTTAGCCAAGGTTTTGTAGACCCGTCCTTCATCATCATTAGTCAATAATGGGTAATGATGACCCTTATTTTGGCCAATATCTTTAACACCATCTATAGCGATTGTGACGATAGCTTCAGGAATGTTGAAAGGGTTTTCAATGAAAAAACCTTGCCAATGAGAAAAGTGTTCCGTTGAAAAACCAAGGGCAGCACTGAATACTTCTGGCAATGTGCTTTCTTTTATGGAATCATGCCCTTTAAAAACGATACTGCCTGGGTGGTGGATTACCGAGAATTCTCCAGACCCATAAACTACAAGGGAGAAAATATTGATTTTTTTGTGGAAAAAATAGTGATATAATATTTTAAAAAAATTCAGAAATTATAAAAGACTTACCATAAGTAACTAGCCCCAAAACCAACCCTATAAATAACATTTTGCTATTCAAATATTCCGGTTTTTCCAGAGATTTGGAAAAAAAGACGAACGAATCTTGAAGGACCACAAACCACTGTGTCCTATGACTGTGACCAAACCTCTAAAATCATATGACCAACCTAAAATGTCAAAAGTCAAAGTCACGTGCAGACAATCACGTCACGATATGTCCTAGGTGATTTCGAACGGTACGTGGTTTCAACCAGTGATGGGTCCACGGGTTTTTAGGTTTAAACCCAAAAAACCGGTTATGGGTTTAAACCCACCTGGGTTTTTTCAGTGATAGGTTTAAGCCCTTTTTGGTTTTTTCGGGGTTTTCAAGAAAAATAGTTTTTTTGGGTATTTTAGGATAGGGTGACCATACGTACAGCATTTCGCTGTATTGTACAGTATTTTCAAAGTCTGTCCAGGTCCAGCATTTAATTTTGTACAGCAAACGTACAGCGATTCGAATCCGATCATAATTATTAAGTTTTTCTTTAAAAAAAATTACGAAAAATTGTTCGTCAATAGGGAGTTTTCGTTGCTCTTGAAACCTTCAACGCCACGGTTAACGAATACGTAGTCATAGCCGCTATTTAACAGATAAAAGAACAGTTTTCGGAGCAAGAAACGGTACCCGCTTACCGTTACCGTGAACTATAGGCGATTTCGCCTCAGTTTGGTACCCCAGTTTGGTCACAACAACTTTGGTAGGCCCTTTGGTCTGTCAGATGCTATACCGCGGTTTGACTGGGTAGTGGAGGTTTGGTAGCTTTCTGTTTCTTTTTCTCTCATGTCCAAATAAGCATGTCAAAGTCAAAATGTACCAAACGCCCTATCCACTGAATTCGGATGTTGAGCTGTCACTTATGTACCAATTAACCCTTTTCACGTGGCTCCCGTTTAACAAACCGCAACATACCGCTCAAATTCGAGTGGTAGATATCCACACGTCACTTTGTAACCGGGTTAGAAAACGGTATGTCATTTCTCTAACCGTTTTGTAACTCGGTTAGTTAAACCGGAGCCACGTGAAAAAGAACTATTGGTTAACCATTCGCCTACCAAACAGTAGATGAAAATCTGGGGCGAAATTGCCTTAAATAGGTATAACCCCAAAAAAAAGTCAAGTTAAAGTTGACAGCGTAGCCCCCAGCCTCGTTTCAGTTTGGTTTTTGTAGATCTGGTTTTTGTTTGGTTCTCATATAGATTTATGGTACAGATTTATTGTACTACTGTTTTTCAGTACATTTTGATACAAATTGATAGACGAATTGATTTTATTAGACTCCAGGGATGATTCAGATTCTGATTTTGAAGAGGCAATCTTGTTGGAAGTGTTGGAAAACAACATGAAATACAGAGGCGATCTTTAGGGGAGGTTCAACCTAGATGTATGGTCAGCAAACGAGTGTAAAGTTTATTTTCGGTTCGAAAAAAACCATATCTTCAGATTTGTAGAAAGTACTCAGAATTTCAAACGAGTTTAATACAAAGCGTCTACATAAAATCCCAGGAATTTGTATTTTTCTGAGGTGGTTATGAAAAGTTACTGAAATTTGGTCACCTTCTTCTATAAAACGAACTCTTCTGCTTCTCTCCATTATTTTCAATATTACACTGTATAAGTTTATATTGGTACCCATTTTTGAAAGCTTTTGGGTGTGTTTTGGGTCAACTTGACAACTTGTCACCTGAATCAAGGTTATGAATTTTTTTATTTGTGTACTGCGCATGCGTTTCGCTACGTTAACGGCTGTCTACCGTCCGTACAATACCGGAATTCAGCGGTTACGATATACGACAAACGAGATTCGAATGTCAAAGTTGTCAAATAGCGTTAACCGAAATCGCATTTTGTAAGCAACGAAACAGTGGCGTATCTGCCGGTGTGCCATGTGTGCGAAGCACACAGGCCCGGCCCCGAAAGGGGCCCGTGAGCTCCACAGCGAAACTGCAATAAAATGATTTAGAAGATAATAGACCTAAAATTATTGTGTTTTTATTTTTTTGCTGGTATAATAATGATTAATATATGGACAATAGTCGATCTACGCGCAAAAAAAATACCGGCAGCGGTATAGTAATTTAATTCTGATTTGAAACACTGCATTATACAAGGATGTTTCAACATCACGTCGCTCTTCTTCTATTAATTTCATAGAAAATCTATTGTAAGTTTCCCTGTATGTACAAAATATAAGCAGCGACTAAATATCGCTACAGTAGCTCAAATTAATAATTTAAGTCGGCACGCGCCTATAGGTTCAATTATTGGGGTGGGCTACTTACGTCTTCCTGGAAACGATATAGGTGTTTCTGTGACTAGACTACCAGTGTCATCCGAATTTATACACGTCTAGCAAGTAAACATCTTACAATTCTCACATGCCAATTTTAATGCGATAGAATGAAATGCTTAGAAAAAGTCTAAGGTTAAATAGAGAACGAAAACGATGTCCCCTGTTCCACCTTCAGCAAAAAGCGCTGGGAATGCTAGAGGTGGAACAGGGGAAATCATTTTCGTTCTCTATTCAACCTTAGACTTTCCCTAGACATTTCATTCTATCGCTTTAAAATTGGCATGCAAGATGTTTACTTGCCAGGGGTGTATAGTATTTGCTATTTTATTCCACGTATTATTCAGTTGTGTTGTTTGATATTGATCATCACCATCCAAAGAAATGAAAATTATGTGACGCCCATGTTTTTTATTTGTTTGATGTATGGCGACTAGATGTTTTTCAAGTGTTTCAAGTCGGATTAAAAATACTATACATAGTTATTCTTTTACCACTTTCGAAAATGGTGAATTCACAATTTAACGTTTAAATACCTGTACCTAAAAAAAAATTTTAGGAGTGTTTTTTGAACGACTTTTGGGTTAGATTGGGTTAGTAAAAAAAAAATTCGGCCCTGTGATGGTCCCGCGGAGATTTTGGCACACAGGCCTGGAGCTGGGTTGATACGCCACTGCAACGAAAACTCCCTAATAACTAACGACATTTCTACATTTGCGATTTACGTCATTTACGCCATCATTTCCCAGAGTATTCTTTTTAATGCTAACTACCTTTTTTATCTCCCTCTATTCCACGCTGCTAAGAAGAATACACAGCATAATATATAGGTCTATTTCTGCAGCAATCACAAACCAGTCAGCACGAATTTCATTGGTTGAAAATAGTCAGCAAGTCAGAAACAGTCAGAAAACTAATTTCAACCCAAGGTTTCTAAAGTTAATAGGTTGTCTGGTAATGGTAAACAGATGACGTCATCAGAGGGGGGTTTCTCATCCTCTAGTCGCAACTTATCTTCCCGACTCACTTGTAGAAAGGCAATGGGATAGTCGAGACGATAGGTTGCGACTAGAGGATGAGAATCCCCCATCAGGAAGATCTAATGGAGAGTTGCATTATTTTAGGCATCAAGATGACGTCATAAAAGTTATCAGCCAACCAACCTACTGGCGGCTAGACATAGGATCGCGATCCAATGTTGCCAAATCCTCCTTTTATAAAGCGCCAAATTTCAAATAGATTTATATTGCGGATAATGTTACAATAATAATTAAAGGTTAATTTCTGTTATACAACAAATAAAGTCTCGCATGATTAGTAGGTAATAAATTAATCCTATTATAGATATTTATGTTATAAGGATCATAATCACGATCATTATGGTATTAGCCGTGAATAATGATAACACGGCGTGTGCTATAATGATTGTTTATGATGCAAATTTCATACAATATTTTATATTCCAGAAATTGTAAATAATTTTAATCGTTAAATGTTGTCTTCAATAAATTTTTCATATTTTTGCCTATTAAACCTACCTATATTTTTTTCTCATTATAGTACTTATAATGGGATCTCATTATACTAAATACTTAGTACTCTAATGAAATCGCATTAAATTAAAGTACTCAATCCAATAAATTATGTCATTTTGACACTACAAATGAGATCCATAATAATGTCATTTTATTATTATTTTCATTAAAGTCCATGAACTTCACGTCGATGTCGATTATATTTACTTTTAAACAAATCGTACACAAATCAAAAATACAAGCAATAAGCGAGCTACTGAATACCTACAATATACAATACTATAGCCACCTATAGCTTTGTTTGTATATTTGCACCAAAGAGATCAATGAAGAAGATAGACTGAAAGAGACAGCCAAACTTGGCTCAATGGGGTGGGCGGGCACGCGCATAGCATCGAAATCAATTTGGCAACGTTGGATCGCAGTCCTATGTTTAGCCGCCAGTAACCAACCTACCTCTTTCAAACAACTTTAGCCCTTTTCACGTGGCTCCGGTTTAACCAACCGCAACATACCGCTCAAATTCGAGTGGTAGGTATCCAACACGTCACTTTGTAACCGGGTTAGAAAACGGTATGTCATTTCTCTAACCGTTTTGTAACCCGGTTAGTTAAACCGGAGCCACGTGAAAAGAACTCTCTTGGTTTCAAACATTGAGGTTTTCAAGAACAGACCTAATTATGTTGTATCTTTCTTTTTTTTAATGTTAAGTGGTACTAAAACGGGCTATACTATAAAGTCGACAAAATTTGCATCTATATAGTGCTTTCTCCACTCACCTGTCCCAAAACTTTAGATGTGTACACATTCATACGAAAAAAATATGGTCACCCTATTTTAGGAAAAAAAATTATTTAATTTGTCGAGAATGTAGATTTGGTAAATGCAATTAGCATCGATGAAGATTGTGAAAATGAGTCTGAGTCTGAGTACGAGTCGACTGTACTAAAGCGGCGTTTACATTATTGGTATAGTTACTTGTACCACCTACTAGTACGAGTAACTAGCCTACCGTGAGCTAACCCAACGTCCAGGGCCCGTATTCTCGTCACCGGGGAACAGCGTTCTCTCAAGAGAACGATTGCTCTGTCTTAGTTGCCCATATTGTTATTTCCATAATACTGACAAAGACAGAGCAATCGTTCTCTTGAGAGAACGCTGTTCTCCGGTTACGAGAATACGGGCCCAGGATAGTAGGCGTTCATACATAAAATAATTTTTCCAATACTAGTATCACTAGTAGCTTTCAACACATTTGGCTCTTTGCCTTCGTACAATTTCGCTTTCAAAATCAAATCAATTGAGAAACTGCATATAAAACGTTTCCCACTGTCTATTGCAAGAAATTTTTCATATTTTTGATATTTCCATGTGCTCACTAAACAATCGCTGGCAACTGGCACTAGGTCAAACCTGTTTACATTCGGCAAGTAAACAAGTTCAATAGCGCGGATAGTAGATTTCACCGAGTGAGGGAAGGCTAGCAGGCTAGTAAATAGCCCAGGGAGCTATCTACTTTCCTAGCTAGCCCACTGGTACAAGTACTGGTACTAGAAACTAAATATGTGGTTTACATTGAACTAGTAGCTGTCTTGCAGGTTACTGGTGCAAGTAACTATCTCACTTATACTATACCAATGTAAACGCCGCTTAACAGTCACACTTATTATTTATCCAAATAATTATCATTTAAAAGTTTGATTTGGATTAAAAGTGTTCCTTACCTTAGAGAAGAAAAAAATTAAAAACTTGGCTTTATTGGGTTTTTTAAGAATAATCAGGGTTTAAACCCAAAATTTGAACAATGAACCCGGTTTTTTGAAATACGGTTATTCGAAAAAACCGGTTCTTTCCAAAGGGTTTTTAGGGTTTTTTCTAAAAAACCCGGTCTAAACCCATCTCTGGTTTCAACCAGGGACCCGGACCGGAACGATATTGAACCGAAAACCGGAACGAAATCGTTTTTTTTTTGCGGACCGGAACCGGAACGAAACCCATATTTCATAGAAATGTTGTAGGGCTGTCCGCATTTCTGAACTCGGCTAGGCTACACACCAAGGATTTTACATACTACTACAGGATTGCTCATCGGCTTCGATTTTTGGAATCAAGTTCATATGTTGTTGAACCGTTGTCGACGTCATCAACGGTCTCGTTAGCGGTTTACGTTCGTATTGTTAAGAATATACATGTACGATGAAAAATTTAATTTAAATTTGATTAACAGAATAGTCAATAGACAAGCGGAAGATGCAAATGAGATCTAAACAAGGGTTGTTTTAGAATAATAAATAATGTACTATGGTTCTAAACCGTTTCGAAATACAATCCAATCCACGTTTTAAAACCATTTCCTCGTGCCGAGAAATTATGACGTCATTGTGAAACTGATTTAAACCAGTTTTGGAATAAATGTTTCAAAACTTTGAGACGCGAAAAAACACTTCCTAATACGTCAAGGCGAGAAACGACC
Source organism: Ceutorhynchus assimilis (assembly GCA_917834065.1). Lineage (NCBI taxonomy): Eukaryota > Metazoa > Arthropoda > Insecta > Coleoptera > Curculionidae > Ceutorhynchus > Ceutorhynchus assimilis. The sequence continues at coordinate 29,041,074 of OU892278.1, read as the reverse complement.
CGCTGTTACGTAATCACTGATCGAAAACACAAAAATTTATTTTATTAATAGTAATTATTATGATTATTAAAGTTGTTGCAGATAGGCAGAGAAATCCAAAAAAAATAAACCACAAATTATAGAAACATAAACTTTTCTGTAATGACCGTTTTAAGGGATGCTTCTTGAAATGGTCAGTGCAAATGGCCATTAGATATTTGTGAAAAATTATACCGGTATGAACCGTTAAAACCGAAATTATTGGTCGGAACCGAATCGAAATATTTCTCTTAGAACCGAAACCGTAACGGAACCGATATTCGTCATGACGCTGTGGACCGGAACGGAACCGATATTTCATTTCGGTCCGGGTCCCTCTGGTTTCAACCCAAGGTTCGTTTAATGCGATTCTTGGTTTTAACCTTCCAAGGTTTTAACCAGGGATGTGCCGTAGACTATGAAATCTACTTTACGTGGTTTGTCTACTCGTTGTCTGCGTATTGTTTACATCCACTTTTTTCCATGTAGACTATGTAAACTATGTAGACGTAGACAACAGAAAATTTGAAATTTGAGTAATTTTTTTGAAAGTTTGCATTGCAATAAATTTATATTGTATCAAATTAGGCTATCTGCAGTTGAATTAACTTTACAAAGCAAAAAACAAAACAAAGCAAAAACAGAAACATAGGCCTGCCAACTGTCAATAATTGTATGCTTTACGCGTTGTCTACATATTTTACACGTTGTCTACATAGATTACATAGTTTACATTGTCTACGCGTTGTTTACACCAGACGTAGACAATCTTTATTTACGCGTAGATGCCCATCCCTGGTTTTAACCATATGCACCCGGACCGAAATGAAATATCGGTTCCGTTCCACAGAGCCATGACAAATATCGGTTCTGTTACGGTTTCGGTTCTAAAGAGAAATATTTCGACGGTCGGTGCAAAGGGCCAAATTTGTGGTTTATTTTTTATTAGACTTCTTTGCCTATCTTCAACAACTCTAATTAACAATAATTATTATTGATAATAATAAATTTTTGTGGTTTCGATCAGTGAAACGTAGGCAGCGTGTCGCCGTGTAGTTTCTCGCCTTGACGTCATGATTTGAAGTTGGGCAAGAACGATAAACCCTAAAACCCTTTTCACGAGGCTCCGGTTTAACAAACCGCAACATACCGCTCAAATTCGGGTGGTATCGATCACTTCACTTTGTAACCGGGTTAAAAATAAACGGTATGTCATACTTGATATACCGCTACTAATCGTTTTGTAACCCGGTTAGTTTAAACCGGACCACGTGAAAAGGACTAAGGGTGGATTTTCATGCATCCGTTTGTCCGACGAAAGATGTCCGAAAAACATTCTATTCTGACATAATTGTATAAAAATATGTCAAAATAGAAGATTTTTCGGACATATTTCGTCGGACAAACGGATGCTTGAAAATCCACCCTAAGAGTGGGTATTATAAAACTGCTTTGAGAGTTAACTTGAAGTTAACTTTTTGAATTACATGGAATTCCAGAAGTTAACTTTAAGTTAACTCTCAAAGTAGTTTTATAATACCCGCCCTTAAAACCACAGAGGATGTCTCTACTATCGAGACACTAACCGGTTGGTTAGAAGTCGTCGTGACCTTTTGTAATTCGCTCGGATTCCATTCAATGTTTTATTGTAATTTCTTGTAATGTGATTTAACTTTTACTTTAACCTAAATTCTGAAATGTAAAGTAATTCGAAACTCTGTTCGCTTCGTGAAAATAAACATTAAACGCCTTTTAATTGACTCTTCGGTTTTCCCACTAAAACAACCTCATCGAAATCCAAAAGTTTATCAATAGAGGGTTACCGTAACCCCATGAGTTACGGATAACCTTGGGCTAACGTTGTGACCAGTGTTTATCAAGATGAACTGCTAACTCGGAAGTTATTAGTTATTCCAGGAAAAAGTTAACCCGCATAAGAAATGCCAAGTTTCCAGAACCCGAGAGTATACCAGCCCTGGGTTAAAAAAGCTTGGATAAACACCTTTCGACTTAACTAGGTAGTTATCCCAAATTTAGAGTTGACCCAGGGTCAGTAAACTCTGCGAATTATCCCTTAATTGATAAACCGGCCGTGGAGAGATAGTTTGCCGGTAACCTTATGACGTCATCTGAAATGCCTCAACATAATTCAAATATCCATAAGACACCCCATATGCGTCATCAAGTTACCCATTACCAGAGTCGCTTTCCAGTGACGCACTTTAAGTGCTCCAGCTGCTCTAGAGCGACCCGGCGTTTTATAAATAGGCGTTCCAGTGCATTAGAGTTTCGCGCACTTGATCTGTTCGTTTATCCTGTCCAATGCCCTCTTAAGCACCAGTAATTTTTTATGGATGCAACAAAAACATGACGCTTAGAGTAGGGTGCGTTCCAGTGAAACAACAGTTGTTTGGAGCACCAGAGTGTGAAGCTACAGATGTGGAGCACAAGACTAGTCACTGGAAAGCGGTTCAGACAACTTGTTAACTTTAGGAACGTTGGGTTTCATTCCACTTCCGGTCCGCAAAAAAAAAGTTCCGCTTCGGTCTTCGGTTCAATATCGTTCCATTTCGGGTACCTGGGTTTTTGTAAATTGTAAAATTTGTAAACTGAAACTGTCTTATTCAGTCACGTGCCTGCCAAAATTTCGGAGCAAATCGACGAAAAAGATGACAAAAACGAACTCGGCCTCTTATAGTCCAGGAGGTGGCGCCAAAAACATGCAAGAGTTTTCGCAAGGCGGATATTTTCAAAATAAGTCGTACTTTAGTGTTAGAATGCTAGTGTACAGTCAGCACTCACAGTTCCGGGACAGCTGGCTCTGGGACGCGGGCAAAGTTGTAATTTTAAGAAGCATCTAAACTGTTTTCTCAAAGCTCAAAATTTATAGAAATTTTGCACATTATCTGTTTGAAGGTCACAGATAACGTATGTAAATCGTCAGACGTCTAGTTCGTTGCAAAAAGGGGGTCAGACGTCCTCAAAGTTTTTATTTTATGGCATTTTCTTCAAATATATTTGTCAAATACCTGCAAAAATATATTTTGACAGGACACCGAAGAAAATGCCATAAAATAAAAACTTTGAGGACGTCTGACCCCCTTTTTGCAACGAACTAGACGTCTGACGATTTACATACGTTATCTGTGACCTTCAAACAGATAATGTGCAAAATTTCTATAAATTTTGAGCTTTGAGAAAACAGTTTAGATGCTTCTTAAAATTACAACTTTGACCGCGTCCCAGAGCCAGCTGTCCCGGAACTGTGAGTGCTGACTGTACACTAGCATTCTAACACTAAAGTACGACCTATTTTGAAAATATCCGCCTTGCGAAAACTCTTGCATGTTTTTGACGCCAGCTCCCCAACTATTAGAAAATGCTTTAGTTTTCATATTATTGATAATTAACGGAAGTAAGTGTAAGTACCTACAGTGGCGGATCCAGGATTTTCTTCAGGGGGGGGCGCAGGCTTTGAATTATTAACAATGATTTTTTGAAAATTTATTTTCACTTTAAAGAATGTAGGAGGTACAGGGTGGTCCAATTTGGACACATTTGATATGACACGTCAATTTCTGAGCCAGATATAAAAAAATGAACCCCTCTCCTCTGAGGCTCAAATTTCATGAAATCTTAATTGCTGCAAACACTGCAAACCGCCTTTTGATACCCTCAACCGTTTTGCCATCTATAGAGGATGTTTCTCGATTTTGAGCAATAAGGTGAAACCTTTCTAACTTTTTTATTTATGAAAATAATTGATTTCTATGTAAACTTCTTGGGGATACTTTTTCAAGCAGAATTCAATGACGTACTCAATTTTTTATTTTCGTCTTATTTTTTTAATAAAAAAAACCCTATATATTACCTAGTAAATCATTGATAGCTCTATTATTGCTTATTTTAATGGAACATTTAAATAAGGTTTAAAGGTCCATCTCTAGCAGTTTTCTCAAAAAAAAAAATTATACAGTGTGTCCCGCTTAAGGACTGACCACCCTTCTAAAATTTTTATTTTTCAACCGATTCAATTAATTTTTTTTTGTCTTGTAGCTACTCGAATTTAACACTTATTAGGCTCATAATTTTATTTCTACGGCTGCACTGGTTTACAGGGTGTCCACATTTATAGACTCAAATTTCAATAAGTACTATTAGGGATTTTTTTAGCAAAAATCTGATAGCAGATTCTTGTTTAAAATGGTCTAAAACCCTAATGTACGAATTTTTGTTCCAATAGCCCTAATAACACAGTAACATCGCAGAAACATTCCAGAAACATCCATCAGGGATAATGAAGACGTCCCTGGGAGGTCCCTATTTTCCTGGGGACATCCCTGGGATGTTGCAGGCAACAGCCGTGTCATCATTTGCGATGTCCTATAAACATCTCTCAGGGATGTTTCTAAGATGACGCGGGATGTACCTAATACATCCGGGGCAGGTGTAAGAAACATCCTCTATATGTTTCTAGTATGACTTTAATAGGTGAATGAATTTTAGGATTATGGATTAAAAATTACCTAATTCAATAATTTTCAATTTTCGTTCTATTTTCTGGAAGTCAGATAGAACTTTTTCCAAAAAAAAAAACAAAAATTGAAAATTATAAAATTAAGTAGGCACATCAGTTTCCAATAACATTTTTTATTGAAAAAATAAGGTACATGCATACTTATATTGATTATCTATCAACTAATAATAACCGACGGACAATTTTGCCTAAATAATGTAGTATTTATGCCCCGTCATGTCATCGAAAACCATAGTTTGGCAGTGGCAGCATGTTGTAGTGGGGGAGTTCGGCGTTTTCTTTTTTTTTTTGGTGCTCCAATTTCATAAAGGTACCATTAACTAACCAAAACAACCACAGAACCAAAATCCAAAGTTCTTGAAGTACAATTCAACTTGCACACCTAGAATGTAATCAACTATGAAAACAAAAAATAATTATTGGTTATTTTCTCTTACCTAATGAAGAATGAAGTTCGGGTTTTTAGGGGCTATTTATTAGAAAAGTTAGAAATTTCCTAACCGACGCCATATTGAAATTAAATAAACTAAACAATTGATAGTTATGCGACGTTATCTTTCAACAAATAATCTTTCTCACCAACTAATAAGCACTGGTAGGTCGCAGAGATCCTTTCGAACACAAAATGGCACAACTAGGTGTAGCGAAAAACCACAAATTGAAAAATCCTCCACACAGCACGACGCCATTACGAAATAAAATTCCGCCCAACAACACAAGCGAAGCGCACAGGACGACCCGTTCGACTGATTCTGCCCGTCTGCGCTGGCTGCGGCGCCGACCCTACGTGGTGGCGTGCCCTCCTGTCCTGACCGGTACAAGTACAAATGCCTGAGCACGCGCCTGCGCCATACACTTCGGCTTCACGAATATTCACGATGTTTGAAAGTTGAAAAGAGAGAAGACTTTTATCAATACATATTTTATTTTATTCCAAGTTGTAAGTCGAATGAAAAATTAAATTTTGCTGTTGTTACAATACAAAATTAATATTAAGTACCTTATCTATATACATTACAGGTATATTATGGAATTTGAAATTAGTTTGTGTGTGTGATAGAGACATTTTCAGAAATCACACAAAATTGGCAAATTTAATACTGGGTCCTGCCGGTCTGAGGTCCTACCTAGTTTTGTAAAATAATGTTAGCCATTTTTCAGCTGTAATAAGTATCTAATTTTGAGAACGAAAAATCTTTTTGTCGATAGATATTTTCGAAAGGATGTTTCTAAAACATTTCAGGACAATCATCCTAGAGATGTTACATTACAAACATCGCAGCGATGTACCATTTATGTCGGAAACATAAGGACCTTAATGGTACATAAATAGGATGTTTCTGGGAGATCGGTGTTATTAGGGAGGATACAGGGTGATAACAACAAATTTTTAAAATTTAATGGATCAAACCGTAAAAATTTTATATTTTGAGACAAGCTTACTACAAATTTTGGTTAAGGATGTTCTAAAACCATGTTGTATCAAGTTTTGTTGTTCTCAAGGCCTCAAAAAATGAAATTTTTCCAGTTTGGTTCATTAAATTTTGAAAATTTGTTTTGATCACCCTGTATCCTATTGGAACAAAAATTTGTACATTAGGGTTTTAGACCATTCTAAACAAGAATCTGCTATCAGATTTTTTCTAAAAGTGCAGCCGTAAAAATAAAATTATGAGCCTAATAAGTGACAAATTGGAGTAGCTACAAGACAAAAAAAAAATGAATTCAATCGGTTGAAAAATAAAAATTTTAGAAGGGTGGTCAGTCCTTAAGCGGGACACACTGTAGATGTTTTAATCAAAAGAAACAATGTGATAGGAGACCTTTCTCATTATCCTTAGATATAAATTCGTCGTGTCCGGTGTCCCATCAAAACAATCGGACTTTGGTTTTCCTAATACATAACACCGATCTGCCAGAAACATCCCATATCCCATTTATGTACCATCAAGGTCCTTATGTTTCCGACATAAATGGTACATCGCTACGATGTTTCTAATGCAAGATCTCTAGGATGATTGTCCTGAAATGTTTTAGAAACATCCTTTCAAAAATACCTATCTATCGACAAAAGATTTTTTGGTTCTCAAAATTAGATACCTACACTTAAAAATTACTAAATTTATTATTAGATTGATTCTTGGGTATAGGAAAGTTTGGTTAGGAATTAAAACAATTTTTCTTCTGGCAACGTTTCGTAACCTTTAATTATTGTTACTTTTTCAAGCCTCAGAAACTAGTTTTACAACCGTGGATGTTCATTGAGTATACTAATTTGGAATCGGCATTCTTTAATCAACCTTTGACACCTATAAGCAAATTTTGTGGATAGTGCATTGGCTCTGTACCTATGTGTTCTCATCAGGAAACCATATAATTTTATGAACTTACAAATTCAATTTTCTTTTTTCTTTTTTCGATTTTTTCTAATTAATAATCTAGTAAACAAAGAAAAAATCAATTAAAGGTTACGAAACGTTGCCAGGAGAAAAATTGTTTTAATTCCTAACCAAACTTTCCTATACCCAAGAATCAATATAATTATGTATCAAGGAGATGAAACCTCATCACGTAAATTTATTATATTTTCTACTTAACTATTATAGATCCATAATACCTAGGAAACGGAATACGTTACCATACCTATAACAACCTGAGGGCATTATAAGCCCAGCGGGCGGTATGATCTATAACGCCCGCTTATAATGCCCTGAAGTGTTTTTGTTGTTGTTGTTTAATTAATTTGCACTTTACCCTAGGCAGCCACTAAATTGATAAAAGAACTTTGTGTTGAGTAGAAAATAAAGCATTGTATGCACCACGGGGATTTTTAGATTATAATGCCCTTCAGGCGGAATATATCCCTCGGGCCAGAGGCCCTCGGGCTAGTTTCGCCTTTGGGCATTATAATCTACATAGTCCCCTTGCTACATAAATAGCTATTACAAAACTAGGTTGGACCACCTTATAGGACCCAGGTATTAAATTTGCCAATTTTGTATAGTTTCTACAAACGTCTCTATCACACACACACACACTAATTTGAAATTCTAATATCTCGAATTCGGGAACAAATAGAAAAAAACAGAGAAAGTCACTGGATTATCTCGCCACAAAACGGATCAAGATATCATAAAATTTGAGCCTCAGAATGGGGGTTGATTTTTTTGAATCTCGCTAAGAAATTGACGTTTTCTATTAAAATTGTCCCGAGAAGTGTCCAAACAACCCTGCACATATCAAAAAACAAATAAAAATACCTACTCCAAATAAAAATATAACAAATTTATCTGATAAAGACAAAACGATAAATTAAATAATAGTGTAGCTTGGAAAATTTTCACATATTTTATTGGAAAATTTTTCTATGAACTTTTATGGAAAATTATTTCACAAAATTTTTCTCTCTATGATTTAAAAAAAAAATTAGTAGTTTTTAAGGCTCTCAGGGGGGGGCGCCCCCCCCCCCCTGTATCCGCCACTGAGTACCTAACTACCAGAAATATAAGGCAATATGATTATCTGACACTGGTGAAGCCAGCGGTAAGGATAGACGACCCCGGGGCTTAACGCCCCGATTAAAAAGAATTGTTGTTTATATATAATACATTTCAAAATCGTGATCCAGGGCGCCCTGAGCCGGGGTGCCCAAGCCCCGAAAAGAAAGCAGCTCTATCAAGCAAAAGCCCGCGGAATCATAACCTATGGTGCAAGCACCCTACGTCAAGGCGAGAAACGACACGCTGCACGTCATCACTTGTGCTTTGCCATTGTGATGAGGAACAAAGGTTCCTCAGGTTCAAACCTCAAGCCCTCCACCAAAGGGTGGAGGGCTTGAGGTTTGAACTACACAGGCGTTATGAGGATAGGCTATCCCGGCCATATTCAAATAATGATGATCTTGTGAACGTGAACGTCGTGAACCCATCCGAAAATTTTAGCCAGACTCAAAAATTCTTGCTTTGTATCGGAGAACAAACTATTTAATAGACATCAACTGGGAAAATAAGTGCCCTGAAATTCGAAATGGTGGGGGTTGAGACGAGAGCGTTCCCAGTGCTGCTTATGTCGAACAGTTCAAGAGCGTCACACTTCAGGAGCATGATACTCTAACAATTTAGGCACTGGAAAGCGGCTTAGATGTTATATGCTTAGAAAAAGATGCGGATAGTGGATACACTCAGTGCGCACTGACTGACAAATGGAAATCGCTATTATTAATCATGCCAAATATCGAGCAATAAAACTCAGCCGTTAATTTTTTATAAATATTTGAAGTTACGCTTGGAACATCGCCATTTAAAACGACCGATTAGTGTGACGTCACTCCGCATCAAAATTCCTTTGACAGTGACGAGAACTTCGAGCAAGTAGATTTAGATTATGGTTATGTTGTTATGTATGCAGTTTACGATAGATCTGACTATGGCATTGAGGGACTATGGCGACACCATGACGTAGCGACGGCGCGACCGAGTATTACTGCCTTGTGTCGTCACGACCCATAGAAACTCTACAATTAGGCAATCTACTGACCTGTCAAAAACGAAATTCAATATGGAAGTTCGGGTCAAGCACTGTGTTGTTTATTCTGTATGTCATTGATTCTGTACCGTCACATTCTGGACAAACGTCCAGATTTGAAATATCGGATTTTGTGTTTTTTTGTGTGTTTAGGTATTGTGTTTATTAAAATGCCAGCGATTTGCATCGTAATTGGGTGTGGAAGTCGAGGTAACAGGGATAATGTGAAATTTTATTAAGTTACTGCTATTTTAAATCATTGGCTTTTGATCTACAAATATGAATTATCAAAACAACGCAGAGCTTTATGGATTGATGCAACTAAAAGCTCGATTTTCCCTTAATAATAATATCTTAAGATATTCACTCTCCATCTCAGAATTTATTAATAAATTAAAAAATACGTAGAAACACTATAAACACTATAAAATTCACTTTGAAAACAACCATGGCCAGAACACTAAAAAATACGTAGAAATACTAAAGACTATAAAATTCACAATGACCAAAACCAATGAAAAATACGTAGAAACACATAAAATTCACTTCGAAAGCATCAAGGGCCAGAACACAAATGCTCTCCTTATGAATGTCGAACGTCACCGGCTTGTCACCGCAATATTTGACCCGAACGGCCATTATAAAATCACGTGATTGAGATTGCCTAATTATTTTGCGCGTTCCAGTGCAGTGTCGTCCACTTGATCTACTCATTTCTGTTATCCCCTACCCCCTCATGCACCAACCTTAATTTCGGTGTTTCATGCTCCTGAAGTCCGAAATGGTGGGGATTAAAGGAGCGCGCCAACTGGGCCCGCACAGCCCGGCACAGCACGGTCAGCGCGGCCGGCATTGCCGCAGCCACCGCCCATTGCTTCGGCATGATCAAACCCAAATCGCATTTAAAACAACTTTGACTATCGAAGTGGTAGGTTCGTGAATAAAAAAGACACTTCTCCCCAAGCATTTTTTTACAAGTGGTATCGTGGTAATATTTTTCCTTGGGTTCATACAACAATGATATGCCCAAACGGTTTCAATCAAAATTTCATCGGACATGATGCAACAATTAAAATGAAATAAAACAATCCAATGCTTCTATGGTCGCAGACACGCGGACCGGACCGGCCGGCAGCTTTTGCCCTATCGAGAATACGAGTCGTTGCCGGGCTGAGCGTGCGGCGCCGAGCTGAGCGGTTCCGTTTCAGTGGGCGCTACTCTATTCGTTTACGAACATATTAAAATCTGCTGTGCGGGCTCAGTGGGCGCGCTCCTTTAGACGAGAGGAGCATGATACTCTAAATTTAGGCACTGGAAAGCAGCTCTAATTGCATAATTCATTAGGATGTTTGTTGTGTTCCATTGGCCAAACTCGTGCGGAAATGGGGCAAAAAGTGCCGCAACAGTTTCTCAATAGAATTCAAAAACTTGCACGAAATAGTTGTATTCCTTTCAAGAGTTTGAAACACTTGAGCTACTCGCTCCTGTGCTTAGACGCCCCCGATTTGTAGGGAACAGATGCGTGGTGCAACAAATACTTTCTGAAAGGAAAAAGCGCGTGAAGCCCCGGAGCTGTTCCGGAGCTCCTCCTAGGTGTGAAAAGAATACAACTATTGGCAAATGGTTGACGAATATTGCAGACGTGCGCGTGCCGCACGAGTTTGGCCAATGGAATTCGCTATCATTGGCAATTGCTTTCAAGTGAAAACAAAAAGCCGCTTTCCAGCTATGTGCTTCAAGCACGGTGCAGCACAGTGTTCTGTGTTTGAAACGCAAAAGTTAGCAGCTCTCGAAGCGCAGTACGGCTGGAACACGAACACGCGCTTGAAGCATTTGCGCGCGCAAAAGCTCGTTTGCGTGCTCAAAAGCGTCAGCTGGAAAGCGGCTTTTAAAAACAAAAATCAAAACAAACAAGACGATTTTGAGCTGGATTTATAAACTCTGACGTCCGCGCCCGCGCCCGCGCTCGCGCTCACGCCCAACATAAATGAAGCAGATCACGAAGTTTGATTTATAAACACAAACGCCCGCGCCCGCGTTCGAGTTCGCGCCCGAGTCCGCGCTGGAGATGGCCAAGTTTTATCTTCGACGCTCGCGTTCGAGCGCCTGGCCAATGAAAACAGGTCATTTGACATGCATGCGCAACAACCAAATTTTTAAAATTTTGAACCTTTCTATTGTTGTTAATTTTGTGAGTATTTTTTTCAAATTTATTTCAAATAAAAATAAATCAAATAAACCATTGACTCTGAGCACAAAATAAACAGAAAAAGAATGAATACGAAAAATATTTTGAGGTTATGTCAAATGTTATCAAAATACGCGGGCCAATTACACTGCAGCAACAAACGACAGTCAAAAAGTTTATAAATCGTTTCCAACGCGAACTCGAACTCGGGCGTGAGCGCGAGCGTGGGCGCGGGCGTCAAAGTTTATAAATCCAGCTTTGACGTTGACGAACGTAACCGGAGCCGGTAACCTTTCTTCACATTCTATCGTTCTTTCTTTTACAATTATTTATATGACAAAACTTTTTTTTTCTAATGTAAATTAAAGCAGAATTTCAATAATGTCTGAACATATTATTCCAACTGAAATTGACAATGCTGATTCGAGCTCCCAAAGCGGAACTGGTTCGGGCAGTTCAGCAGCAAACAATGATGAGGAACAAAGCAAGTTATCAAATTCCTTAAAAAATCTTTCCGTACAGCCACATCCGAGAGACTATTCTGCAGCCCTCAGATCCAGACCATTAACTGCATCTGTGGAACCCTCATTGGCAGTACCGAAACCATCTGATCCAGTAGAATCTGATACATCTACACCTGGACCATCCAATAAAACAACAAAAGCCAGGGTTAAACCTGCTGCAGTATCACTAAAAGACGAGGATGAAAGTGAATTCCTGAAAAACTTTGACCGGCTTGAAAGAAGGGATATCAACGCAATTATGCAAGAATACAGTCTACCAAACAGTGACACCCTTGAAAAAATCATTTTAGTAATTGATAGCGCTCAAGATGAAAACTATACACCTTTTATTGCAAGCAATCAGAAATACACACCTTTAAGTATGATTAAAAGAGCAGTATCTATTATGATCAAATTGAAATTGGGTATAAATCCACATCACGAGTTTGCTATAATAGTAATGAAGAAAAATGATGCTGATCTACTTTTTGAATTTTCGAATGATTATAAAAGACTCATCGATTGCTTGAATCGAATTTCTGAATGTGAAACTGAAGATATTTTTGACTTGAACACTGTATTTCACAAATTGGAAGACATACCTCTTCCAAAACCTCTAGCACCAGGATTACCACCACCATACAATATACGTATCATATTTTTTTATGGTAGATCTTTCACTATGCCCCAAATCACAATGAATGAAAAGGTAGAGGCACTTTTCAAGAATCCTTACTTTTTTTGCGATGTATTGATGACCCACGAAGTGATAGAAGCAAGCAATAATTGTCAGAAAATATTCAACGTATTTCAAAATTTGGACAAGAAAGGTACTGGATATTTCTTTCCTGTGGGTAGGGATGCCAGAAGAATGCACAAGTGTACTGGAAGACTTGTGGCCCATCCTTTGCAGAGGCCTATCCAAAAGCTTATCAAGAATTAATTATTATTTTTCATTAAATTAGGTTTATCTATTGTTCTTGTTTGATTTGATTATTTTGAATGTTTTTTTTTTTTTTTAATCTTCATAGAATTATTATTGATTTATAAGTTCTATTTAGTTTTTATACTTTACTGTGCAAATTTTGTATTACATTATTATGCCATCAAGGAAGCAGGGATGGCTTATTAAATAAAACTTGTTACCTACTTAAATGCTATAAAAATTTAATTACCAATCCAAAATCTTACAGCTCCATGCTCTATTACCTATTTAAATAATGTGTGCATTAGGATAGGATATGAGGAAACGAACTTGGAGAAAATATTAGTAGAATGGTTGCATTCTATTTTATTATATGAATAGTAATTAACTATAATTTTTAGTTATTATAGTCCAGGCAATCAGTATTTTTTGCAAGATAAAAATAGTATAGTTTTCAAATTTTGACTGTTCAGATGGAAATAGTGAGTCGGCATCTCATTTTGCAGCAGTTTAGGGAGTGGGCTCACTGAATGGGGGCGGTTTTTTGAAAAAAAGGCAGTTATGGTAGAATACTGCTAATACAGCTTAATAAAATTGAAAAAAAAAGTTGATAAAATCCTGTACGGTATGGTGATTAAAAAACCCCTTGACAGCCCTATTCTATCTTTTATAGTTATTGCACTATAGACTCTAGGGCCTAGAGCATGTCAAAGTAAGGGATGTGACCTTGAAATTGGCCTCATCGCCTCATTTTATGTTTCGTGTGTCAGAAAAAGAAAGGATTATGCAATTTCAATTATTCAGAAACTATCTGAATCTTGAAAAAATCTGCCGTAAGTAATTTTTCTAAGCGGTCCGATAACTTTAAAATTAAAGATTTTACAAATTATTGAAGTTCAACTTATCTGTAAAAAGTTTATAAAGGTATTTTTTACAAAAAACTAAGGCTGAGATCAATTTTTTTTTCTCTATTTGATAGCTCATAGTTTCCTGCATTTAAATACATTGTTGCTTTTGTTATTTATGCATGGTAATTTTTGTAGAAGCCGTTTTAGCGCGCGGTCGACCCCATTTTGAACATGCCGATGCCGAAAACGGTTCCCGCTCCCTTTCGACATGTGCAAAATTACCTTGCATAAATTAACAAAAACAAAAATACATTTAAATTCAGGAAACGATGAGCTATCAAATGGAGAAAAGAAATTGATATGAGCTTATTGGTTATTGTGAAAAAAAATCTTTTCTAAGCTTAGCAAGTTTTGCTGAATTTTACAAAAAAGTGGAACTTGTAAAATCGTTAATTTTAAAGTTATCGGACCGCTTTAAAAACGCACGTATCACAAATTTATTCAAGATTTAGATAGTATTTGAATAATTGAAATTGGAAAAATCCGTGCTTACTCTGACGCACGAAACGTAAAATGGGGCGGCGAGACCAATTTCAAGGTCACACCCCTTACTTTGACGCGCTCCAGAGTCTAGGGCGTTAACTATAAAAGATAGAACAGGACTGTCGCAGGGTTTTTTAATCACCATACCCTAAAGATTTTTTTTTTCAATTTCGTTAAGCTGTATTTAAAAAAAATAGCAGCGTTCTACCATAACTGCCATTTTATCAAAAAACCTCCCCATTCAGCGAGCCCACCCCCTAAACTGCTGCAAAATGAGATTCCGATTCACTAATGTCCATCCGAACAATAAACTGTCAAAATTTGAAAACTATACTACCTATATCAGTCACCCATAGGCAGGCACTAAAAAATACCTGTTCAGTTGGTGCAGATAAAGTTAACGTAAGATTGATTAAAAGATATATCTATCTCATTGAACCTTTAAAACACCTTATTAATTCTATTTTCAGTACTGGGATGGTTCCATCACATTTCAAGATTGCCATAATAACTCTGATCTTCAAGGCTAATGATCCATCTAAGGTTGATAACTTAACTATAGGCCAATAAGCGTTATAAGTATTTTTCAAATTTTTTTGAATAATGTTTAAAATCTATTGTCTGTCGATTTTAATCTGATACTCGAAAGGAATGTGAGCTGGTGGCTCCTACATTAGAATGCCAATGGTTAGCTGACCGTCACACCTGTTTTTGCCATATGAAACACCCCCTCGCTCCTCATACGGACAGTGTCAGATAAAAAACGACGGACTTTAGACATCAAAGTTTTCTCACTATCAACAACATTCACTCCGATAACCAGTTTGGTTTTGTCACTTTGGTAATAACAGTTGTACAATAACTACAACACAACAGATGCTGTTGTTGAACCCGCAAATAGAGTAAATAATCATTTGGATAATAATGAATGCTGTTTGACCGTCTTTTTAGACTTTGCCAAAGCGTTCGACACGGTACCACATGAAGTACTTTTGGATGTTCTTAATGTACATGGGGTGTGTGGCATTGTGTTGGAGGTTTTCTCGAGTTACCTGGGACATAGAAAACAAATTGTAAAAATTGGTGACTCTTTGAGCGATCCTTTGACTGTAAAAATTGAAGTTCCACAAGGAACTGTTTTGGGCCCTTTATTGTTCATTGTCCGACAAATGTGATATCGTTAATATAACATAAAAGACGGTCGATTGGAATTAAAACTACACGTATATATGTATCACCGTTCTCACGGACGTCAGAATGACAACTTCACGAAGAGCTAGCGCAACAATGTCCCATCACCCAGGTTGAAGATATGAACAAAATTGTCCGACTTGGTGTTAGTTATTTATTTATTAGGTACACCTCACAAACACCGAAGTAATAATTACATGTAAGAGGCAAATATTAAAACTAAGACAACAATCAATACATCCACACAAATATATAAATAAAAACTAAGTCCCATAAAAATAGACTTTTTTAATTTGATTTATGGATGTGTGTGGTTGAACATATCAATGCTTTGCCCTGCTAAAATACGATTGCAATCCGATAACATCCTGTTCAAAGGAGAGCAAGTTCTAGGACTGGTTGTAAATAATTTATATTCCCTAGGCCTTAAGTTAATCTTAGGAACATGAAACTTAAGGAACTCATGGAACTCAACTCAGGAAGTTTGGCGTGTACATGAGTTACAAAATTTTAGGGTCGATGTACTGGGGACTATCATAGTTCATCAATTCTTTAACGGATATCAAAATTGCAAACAGGACGGTTATTTCTAGAATCATTCAAATTATCTCTATAACTTCGGCAAATCGGCCAGACTATAGTTCACTAAAATTGAATAATTCTGGCACAGAATTGAGGGAGGTTAAAGACACAAATTACCTTGGAATTATTATTGATAAGTCATCTTAGATGGGATATGCATGTTTTACGACTAACTAACAATATACGTAAATTAATCTATAAGTTTTATGTGCTAAGAGAAATTTTGACTAAGAATGTACTTCTCATAATTTGTAAGGCGTTGGTGGAGTCACTGATAAGCTGATGGCATATTGGTTTGGGAAGGACTACATAAAAATACTCTTAGACAACGAAACATTGTACAAAACTACATCTTAGAAGTAATTAATAAAAAACCTAAACAATTCCCTACTTTGCAGCTGTATTCGGTGAAGATTTTGGATGTGAGATGTTTGTTTATTTTTTTCTGTATGTTCCTATGTGCATTTCAATTCCTGTAAAATGATCTTTGTAATACACAATTACAGTACACAAAATAGAAGAAATGGCCATTTGTTGATACCTATTTTTAACACTACCTACCTATAAGTAAAAATTTCTAGCATTTTTGTCTGCTAAATTTTATAACAATAATACCAAACTCAATAAAAATAATTAAAAATAAAGAGATTTAAATCTGAATGTTACGAGTACATTTTCAAAAACTCTGGTGAATTTCTTCAGTTCCTTTAGTGTGTGACCTAATGTTCATAAAATCTGTTTTTTTTTTAAAGATAAAAGTCAAAATGACATTCTGTTGGCAATACAATGTAAAATTGTCAATGCTTTCGATTTTTTTATGTAGAAAAGGCTTGTGCTGCCAACAGTTAAAGTTCGTCGATTTTTAACTGACACTTTCCGTATGAGGGGCGAGGGGGTATTTCAATTTCATATGGCAAAAACAGGTGTCATGTCAGATAACCATTGGCGTTCTAATGTAGGGAACCACCAGCTCACATTCCGTCTGAGTATCAGATTAAAATCGACGGACAATACTAAATTTTTGACTTGGGGAATTATCCATGGAATTATCTTTAAAGAAAAAACAGACTTTACACAATAATACATTATGGCTATGGAATTTATTAATTTATTTACGACTGACATAATATAATGTAAGTATTATATTTATGATTTTGACAGTATAATGCCATATATTATTCCCGCAGGAATTAATGGGCATTATTCCCGCTTGCACACCAATCACAAAATTTCTCAAATTAAATAAGTAGTATCATGGAAACAATATATCTGAACGAGATCTGAACAAACTCAAAAGTGTCAGTGTCAAACGCGTAGTGCTTGTGTATTTGTATTGAGATGAATGAACAAAGAGCGTTTTTGAGAAGAAAATTCCAAATAAATTAATTTGTCGTAAATAAAGTAGAGTATACTACTCAATCAATCAATTCAATTCATTTATTGTATTCAGAAATTCATTCCATTACAAGGGTTCTATTGAGTTAGTAATTACATAAGTATTTCAAATTTTAATCCATAAAAAAGTGTTAGTAACGTAGACAAATTTTAAGTACCTATATTAATTAACCTATGAGATGCAGAAACCAAAATGCAAGTATTCACCAAAATAAAAAACACAAAATAAATATATAGTCGGTAAGTAGTTAATCAGATAAATAACAATATAAAGAAATCAGAGCAATATACAGATCTGACTTACTCATTCCGCAAGAAAGCACGCAGTCTTAGAATATTTGCCACAGTGAAAAATATATCTTAATAGAGATAAAATCCAAAAATGCAGTGCCTCTTGAGTTAATGGTTTTATCAAGAGATAAACGTGGGTGCAAAAGACTCGTGCCCTCCATCACCTCTCCACTTGAAATATTGTTATCGCCTAATCTAGAGTTGAAATCCCCGCAAACGTAGAGAGGTGTATTTGGGTAAGAGTCCCTGGCACTGTAAAGAGTAGCTTGAAACAAATCCAAAACATCATTAATATTCAAAGAAGGCCTAAAATATGCAACACACAATAAAAAATATTTTCCATTTCTGGAAGATATCTTCAAAATTATCCACCAATCAGAAGATTCGATTAGTTCAGCCTCGTATGTGTTCCTTATGTACACCGCTAGGCCACTGGAAGCACGCCCACGCGATGCCTCTCGTTTAGCACTACTAGATATGACCTTGTAGTTCGGTAAGATTTGAGGCGACGAACACAAAACTCCAACAAACCAGGTCTCGGCAAGGCACAATATGTCAAAATCACTGTGATCGTCCAGAAGGTGAGACAAATTGGATAAGCCGTCCAAATTCCAAGTAATAATCTTCATTGGTTGCTATTGCGTATTTTCACTAGGTGGATTTTTGCCCTTTAAAGGTTTTGCAACTTTAAAGGCGTCTCCGGTGTTAGATTCAGGCGAGAACGCAGCATTCCTAGTCCTTTTAATCGATGTAGAACCAGACGACGGCAACTGTATAATCTGGGGTATGCTCTTGATATATTTTATTGAAAGGTTCTGTTCTCCATTCTTTGTTCGCAAGTCCATTTCGCGTCGCAATGCTTGAAGGTGATTGGATTGGTTAGGAGTCAGGTCAGTATACTACTCGCAATAATGGCTATTATTCCCCCGGAATGTTACTCCCTCGCCGCTAACGCGGGTCAGTTCGTAAATATTCCTCGGGAATAATAGCTATCATTATTGACTCGTGGTATAATCTAATATTAAGTTTATATAGGAGATATTATAAGTACCTATTAGTCGAGCTATTAGTATTTCTACCCGAATACACATTCCGATGTTAATTTATATACATATACAGGGTGTATATTTTAAGTGATACCACTATTGCTATATCTGAAACGGTGGGAGCTACAGGGTCAGTTAAATTAGAAAAAAGATGCCTTGTTTGATGCCCATTTAAGACTCGTTGACAGTGTTGCCAAATTCCTTTTAGTTTATGAAATTTCTAAGAAACGTCCAAAAATATTTCATCATTTATTTCGAAAACTATTGATTTTCGAGAACCAATTTTAATTTGAAAGTTTTATAATTTTTTCCGCTCTACAATATGACATCTTCAAATTTTAAATCCGACGTTTCGTGATCGAGATACCATCATCAACTTAATTTTTTTAAATAAGGACCTGGATTAATTATGTCATTGTAAGGAAGCGCCCTTAATTCTCTTTCCAAAAATGACATAAAAAATTCAGGTCCGTATTTAATAAAATGAAAGTGATGATTGTATCTCGATCAAGAAACGTCGAATTTAAAATTTGAAGATGCCATGTTGTAGAGCGAAAAAAATTATAAAACTTTCAAATTTAAATTGTGTCTCGAATTTCAATAGTTTTCAAAATAATCGACGAAATAATTTTAGGCCTTTTTTATGAATCGCCCTGTATTTCATAAACTAAAAAGACTCTGGCAACACTGTAAACAAGTCTTGAATGATCATCAAAAAAGGCAACTTTTCTCTAATTTAACCGACCTTGTAGCTCTTATCATTTAGGATATAGCCATAGTGGTATCACTTAAAATATACACCCTGTATACAAATCGGCTTCAAAACGTTCGACGTCTTCCGATGCCCAGTCGCCATTGATATCTATCCAGCCAGAGATCCTCTCCAGTCCCCCGTCTCTTATTTCCTTGTATATCCCCTGTCTCCAGCGTGGTCTTCCCCTCTTTCGTCTTCCTGCTGGCTTCCAATCAAGAATCTGTTTTGTCAGTCTTTCATCAGACATTCTTTGTATGTGGCCATACCATTTAAGCTGTTGTGTTCTTATGTCGTCAACGATTGTCCTATTTATACCCATAATTTCTCGAATTCTGTCGTTAGTTATTCTTTCCGCTCTAGATTTTCCTGCAGCACGCCTATAGAAATCCATTTCTGTGCCTACAGAAATCTATTTCTGTCGCTTCGAGGGTACATACGATACGGCTCTATCCTTTAGCTGCCATACTTCGCTTCCATAGGAGACAATGCGTTTTACAATTGTGTTGTATATTCGTTTTAGAGATATGGTTGCCCCATAGAACACTGCTTAGCAAAGATATTGCTTTTCTTCCTTGAGCATTTCTATCTCTAATAGCTTCATAAAGCGTTCCACTACTTGACATTTTCACTCCCACATTTTTGTATTTACCGCAACCTTCAATAGTTTGACCATTATCCAGTGGCAGATTTTGTTGGGGTCCACCGACGCACATTTATTCGGTTTAAGATATGTTGACCTCTAGTCCCCATTTGCTATATTCTTCAACTAGCTTTCTGGTGATATATTCAAGATCGTCAATGTCTTGCGCCATTACCACTTGATCGTCAGCGAAGCTTAGGGTATAGATGATGTTGTCGTTAAGTGGGATACCCATATTGATACATTTACGTTTCCATTGTAGCAACGCTTTTTCTTAAAATATTTTGAAAAGTGTAGGAGACAAACAACAACCTTGCTTCAAGTCTTTGCTTGTGAAGAACCCGCTGCGAGTGCGTTTCCAACTTTTATTTTTATATGAGAGTTTTTGTAAATTTCCCTAATGGCTTTAGTTATCGTTATATTGATGTTTGTTGTTTCCAGGGCTTCCCACAGTTTAACCAGTGGAATGCTGTCATAAGATTTTTTCATGTCTACGAATAATAGGTGCCATAGGTGGACTTCTTTATTAACGGCTTACATTTTCTCTAGAATTTGTGTTACACAGAAAAGGTGATCAACTGTTGATCTTCCTGTCCGGAATCCAGCTTGTTCTTCGGCTTCGTTGACAGCGAATTCTTGTTCTATTCTGGTTTTGAGTACTTTATCGAATAATCTACTTATCGACCCCGTAACTGCAATGCCCCTGTAATTGCCATATTCATCTTTACTGCCCTTTTTATGTATTGGGGTAAGATAGGACTCTTTGCATTGGAGATGTTAACTCAGCTAGATGTAAATAATTATGTCAGTTACAATAATAGTACTTTGCAAACTTTGTAAAAACCGTATAAACCTTTCGTAATATATTATCATTATTATATTTTTCTGTGCAATTTGCAGGTTTTATTGTCCGTTCTCTCTGCTAGTTAATATTTATTTCACCGGCCATAGCCATGTCTTTTTCCAAATTGAATCATGTGATATAATGATCACAACAAAATGCACAATTTTGTTGATTTAATAAATACTTTCAACTGGTTTCAAGTTCGAAAGAGCTTTATATTGTCTCAATTTTATAAGTTCAACATTTTTCTGAAAACAAACAATCACCTAGAATTTGCTTTCAGTGCATACAAAAATAAAATCATAATTCAAAATCCAATTATGTATTGTAATATATAAGGACTAAGAACTATAATTTCAATTAGTGATTAATTTTGTTTAAACCTGTGAAGATTAATGATATTCTTAACGTCCCTGAGCACTCTTAGCTATCTGTTCCTTCAACACCAAAATACTATTCCTTTGCTCTGGAGGCAGCATGGCGATTTGTTCATCAGACAATTGCAAGACTTGCATTATAAGAGCAGCCTGAAAAAACGATTTTATTTAATTTTGTCACAACAAATTAAGTTTTTGGTCAATTTTCATTTTTCAACAACAAAAAGTATCTACCTTTTCTTGATCAGAAGCACCAGGTGGCATTGCTCCATTTACTGAAGCCATAGAAGCTGCTGCAGCTGCTTGTGACGGTCTGGGGGGTTGAGAGACTGGAACTGGTGCAGCTAAAAGACAGAAGGTATTTGGAATAATTGAAACTGCTTTATCCTGACTTTTTTCTCCAATATGCATATTCCTAAATATACTCACCAGCAGCTTTTTGCCTAGGATCAACTCTTCCCAACTGTCGAGGATCATTGGAAAAGGCACCAGGGCCGTTTCTAACTTCTCTTGGATCCCTAGGAAAGCTTGAGAAAAATATATAAAAACAGTGCTGATGCTAAAGAATTAACTATAAAATACATTACCTAGCGTTAGGTTCTGTAGATGCTGCTGAAGAAAAGCTGCTTTAAATTAATATAGTGTTTAACTCGATATCAAATCTAAAAAAAGACTCACCTCTCGACTGGTGGCAAAGGATTTGAAATTTGCACTGCGGGCGGCATCCTCAGATCCTGATCAGCCATGCGGTTCAATCTAGGGTCAACAGTTGGTACTCTTGGATCCATAGCTCTGAAATCAACATCATTCATACTGGTAAACACTGGTGCACTATGATTGGTGTTTGGAATAATAATTGGAGCTGGAACAGGTTGAAACTCTTGCCTGGGTGGAGCAACTGGAGCTGGAGCAGCTTGAAACTCTCTATTTATGGGCACTTGAACAGAAACGTTTTTGTCTCCAGGCATCAGTGTTGCTGGAACTTGATTTACAGGATGAAGAAGTGATGCTGCTGTATTAGCATCGATGATTTTCATAACTACTTGTGCTTGAAGTAAAGCATAAGCAAATTGTGGATTTTGCAATAACATTTGTCTAGCTTCAGTGGGATTGTTTTGAATAGTGGTTTTCATTTGCTTCATCAATTCAAACATCTGTTCTGGTGGCAAAGAGGCAACTGCTTTACTGATAGCCTCAGGAGCTTTTTCTGATTGAACCGGTTCTCCATAGGGATTTTCTATGGGTGGTTGGTTGAGTAAATTTTGCATTTCCATTCGAGATTTTTCAGTACAAGCATTGTCTACTCGCAAGTTACGACCTCCAATTTCGTAGCTATTTAGATTCCTCATAGCGCTCAGGGCGGTTTCTTGGTCACGGTATTCACAGAATCCATAACCTTTTGGTTTGCCAGTTTCACGATCAAAGACGAGTCTGGAATTAGGTAAAGAAACTCTATAATTTCATACCAGAAAGTCTGGTTTATTCATCTCCAGATAAACTTGTTGGTGACTATCTGCAAGGTGAATTTATCGTTCTATAATTCCAACGGTCAACCAATAACTGGGTAACCAATGGGATTACAGATTGCGTTTTTATCCGTCAGATTGCATACCTGACAGTTTATCAGAATGTGAATAAATTGGCCTTTGAACTCATAAATAACTACGATGTGTTTGTAAAAAGATTGGAAATATTCCTGAGGAATAAAATAAAATAATTAACTCTTGTTTCTAGTTGTTAAAAAAAAAATAATAATAAAAAGGTATGATATTGTTAAGTTTTAAGTAGCATAATGTTATGTTAAAGTTTATAAATTAGACAGTGGAGCACTGATTGGAGAGTCTGTTAAACATTGTTATAACTTTAATGCAAAGAAAATAATAAAGGATTATTTTCAACAAAAAAAAA
Source organism: Ceutorhynchus assimilis (assembly GCA_917834065.1). NCBI lineage: Eukaryota > Metazoa > Arthropoda > Insecta > Coleoptera > Curculionidae > Ceutorhynchus > Ceutorhynchus assimilis. The sequence goes on along the minus strand of OU892278.1, from coordinate 29,017,960 downwards.
TAGAAACAATGAAACATAGTAAAATGTTTATTTATTTATTTATTTATTATACGGGATAACCCCATTAACAGCAAAATTACAACAAAATATAATAAATTGGTTAGGTATATACATTATAAAACCTGCAGCAAGTAAGCGTCAACACTAAGAGAAAAACAAGAAACAACAAAATTTAAACTTAACGAAAAACAATCTAAGCTACCCAGAAAAGAAAAAAAATATATACACATACTTAAGGAGAAAAAAAAAACAAAAATAAAATAGATTAACTATCAATCAACAAAAACAAAATTAATTAAAGTAATACTGCTCCACACCATTATTTTCATAACAAAACTGCCCTTTTAAAAATCCCTATCGATACATTAAAGACATCAATATCATGACAATTAATTAAAGACATATACCTATGTAAAGGGCTGTTAACCCCATATGTTGTCCTATGGAAAGGAATATGGAACACATTATTGTTGCGTAGACCCTGATAATATGGTACATTTAAACCTATATAATTCAAGAGATCTGGGCTGTCAATCAAGCCATTTACAATTTTATAAATAAAAACGGCACCAAACACATCACGGCGATTTCCCAAAGGACTTAGGGATAGTTGACGCTCAATATTATCGTAGTCATGGTCAATGATTGTAGGAAAATTATACCTAAAAGCACATATTCTCAAAAATTTATGTTGCACTCTTTCCAATAATGCAGAGTGAACATGAAAAAAGGGAGACCACACAACTGAACCATACTCTAGCACTGACCGCACTAAAGAGCAGTAAACAAGCCTCACTGATTCAACAGAAAAATACCTGCAGTTTCTATTAATAAAACCTAACATTTTTGACCCCCTTATACTTATTGAGATAACATGTTCAACAAATGACAATTTCTCATCGAATATAACGCCTAGATCCGCAACGGATGATACATACTTAAGTTGTTGACCTCCTATTGTATAATCTGTTCCGATTCTGTTTGGTTTCCTTGTGAAACTTATAAAGCAACATTTCTTTACATTCAAAAATAATTTGTTTGACACGCACCATTCTATCACACGATCTAAATCTTCCTGCAGCATTTGCTGGTCGCAAATGGTCTCTATAGTTTTCCAAAATTTAATATCGTCTGCAAATAACAAGCATAAACTATATAAAAAACAATCAACAATGTCATTAACAAAAATATTAAATAGCAGTGGTGAACAATGTCCACCCTGCGGTACTCCTGATGTAACATAGATAATGTCAGAGAAAAAACTGCCAATCTTAACCTGTTGAACACGGCCCCTCAAAGAACTCTCAAACCATAGAACAAGACCAAAGTTGAAACCAAACTTTTGTAGTTTTTGAAGCAATATATGATGATCAACTCGATCAAAAGCTTTCGAGAAGTCTGTGTAAATCGCGTCTATTTGCTTCCTGTTCTCCATGCTAAGTAAAATATCGGACTGATAAGTTATGAGGTTGGTTGCAGTTGACCTGCCCTCTGAGAAGCCATGCTGTTTTTGAGAAATAAGACCTTTGCACTGCCAATGCAATTGTTTACTAACGAGACAGTCAAACAGTTTAGGTATAGCTGATTGGATACATATACTGCGATAGTTCTCCACATTGTCCTTTTTACCGCTCTTGAATATTGGAACAATGTGACTAACTTTCCATTTGTCAGGAAATGTAGATAACTTCAAAGACTTATTATATAGTAAATGCAAAGGCAGCACAATGGTACAGACACATTGTTTTAATAGAAAATTTGGTATTCCATCGGGTCCAGAAGTAAGTTTATTTGGCAGTTTGCTAATCTCAATGAAAATATCAGTTTTTGAAATTTCAGAATAATTAATGTTTGTACTCAAATTGTTATCATTAAAGTCTGAAGAAAGATCGGTGGAAGATGTGTTTTTCGTGTAAACAGTTTGGAAGAATTCCTTGAAGAGATTGGCTATGTCCTGGCCATTATGAGCAGACTGGGCACCATAAGAAAAAGCACTGGGCAAACTATGACTTGACCTCTTATCTTTAATATACTTCCAAAAAGACTTAGGGTCTTCCTTCAGTTTGAGATCGATACCCGATAAATGTTATTATGTTATGTGAAAATTATGAACTTAGTACAATTTTTGTAGTAGAAGGAAGTAGCATTTCCATGCCATGGCCCATGCCAGAACTTACTTGAAAGACAATACTTGACCAACTTCCCCGAATATATCCTTTAGTTTTTCTTCTGTGGCCTCGTATGGAATGTTTCCCACTAAAAAAATAGTAAGAATAATTGGAAGTTTGGTGCAATGGAAGTTGAAAATAAATGGGTAAAATACACAATTATTACCAAAGACAGATCGCATGGACTTATCCATTATGTTAGCTTCTAAATTGTCCATTTTGAAAGGTTTCTTTTGTTATTTCTCGAGAAAAATTGACAAAAAGATCTAGTGAGCCCCTATAACTTTATTGATATATTAACAAGTAAAACAAAACAAGTTTGGACCTGTCTGCAAGAGACTCCCCATTCCCAGCTGTGCCAGTCCCCAAGCCGGTGTTGTTGTTGGTGTATTTTTAAATTTTAAATGACTTAGCAATTGACATCTAAACCTGATCTGACAAGTGATAGATCGCCTTTCAAGCGTGTTTCAAGCTTGACTTTTCTGACTTAAGGTGCTTTCCAGTGACCCATTTGAGTTACTCCTGAGCAGCTCAGGATTGCTCCACAATTACTTTGCGCGTTCCAGTGCTTAGAGTGTCGTACACTTGAACTACTCATTTCTGTTATCCCCTGCCCCCTCGTGCACCAACCTTTATTTCGGTGTTCCATGCTCCTGGGCTGCGTTCAGGAATGACTACAACCAAGCCAAAATTGGCATTTTGCGTTCGATTTCGGCTCCAACCTACGTGGTTCGGCATTACAGGTGGAGGGGGAAAAGTAGGTTTTGGCATTAGCATTGCCGTCCTTGAACGCAACCCTGGAGTCCGAAATGGTGAGGGTTAAGACGAGAGCGTTCCAGTGCTGCTTATGTCGAATAGTTCAAGAGCGTCACACTCCAGGAGCATGATACTCTAACAATTTAGGCACTGGAAAGCAGCTTTACTGTATTCCTTTTATACATTGAGTTACACCGAACGTGACCCTCGGAGCTCCTCGGAAGCACTCCAAAACACATAATTCAGATATTGATTATTATTCATTATTATTAACATAAGCCAAATGGGCTTCTTGCACTCCCCGCATTTGGTGCATCAGGGGTAAAAGGGATGCACTGCGAGGGACTCGACTGCTCAACGCACTTTTAAAAGGAACGTTCAAACTTTTGGCATTGAGCAGCTCCGAGTTACTCAACGGGTAAAAGGAATACAGTAATTCTTGTAGCGATGAGATCTTTAATTTTTTTTTTTGGAAATTTAAGTTTTAATCGCCGTAATTTGTTTTCTACACTCTCCGATTCGAAACGTTTCTTTGTTCACTGAAACAAGTTTATCTCGTGGTTGTTCCAATCCATCTCTGAGGCGTGTTCGGAGACAGTGTACAAAGTACAAACACAGTAGCCGCTTTCGGGTACAGAGTGCGAAGCTCCTGGAACACTTCACACCTGTCAGTGACCTGTCATTCTCCATGCGTTTTGCACTCGAACGCTTGATACCGAACGGGTCTAAAAACTGTTGCTGGAGTACTTCTGAGAAACTCGGGAGCGCTCAAAAGGTGGCACCCGAAAGCAGTTAGTAGCTGCTTTCGGAAATGTAAATCCTGGATCGAGTAGGTTAATATCAGCTGATCGTGGTTTAGCACGTTTTCAGAGTAGATTATTCAACGTTTCCGAACGCTTGAGATCGAAGATCGCCGGCACACCGCGTTCTCAATGAACTGCTTTTCTTCAAAGATTTGGGTTAGATCTTTATTTTTGACTTTTCAAAGAATTTCGAACCACCCCAAACACAAAAAATCACAATTTCAAACACAAAACTTGACAAAAGAAGACAAAACATATAAAATAAACACCTTAACATATAACCAAAAACATTAAACAGCTGATAGAATAATTTTCTACCCACGTCAAGAGTAGGGATAACGAGATCACAAAAGCCGCTTTCCCCTGAAGCTTTTGTGCACGCAATCGAGCTTTTGCGCGCGCAAATGCTTCAAGCGCGTGTTCGTGTTCCAGCGCCTCAGAACTGCTAACTTTTGCGCTTCAAACACAGAACACTGTGCTGCACCGTGTTTGAAGCACACAGCAAAAGCGGCTAAACATATATGGGAAAACCGAGTCAACAAGATCACTTACCGAACGCGAGTACTCGACTTCGGATCGTTTTACGAACAATGAGATTACTAATCCGATCGAACCGATTAATCGGATCACACTTTCCGAAAGCGGCTAGTGCAAGCAGGTTTCCGCTTACCGGTAACCGTAACCAGCGCCGACTCGCGCTTATAAGCGCGAAAAATGAATGTACCGTCAAAATAAGTAAAAATGATATTCTATTTATTAAGAGTTTTATTTTTTTTTACCACCATATTTTTATTATTTTCAATAACATCGATGTTTAGAAACATCGATATTTTAAAAGCCGATGTTTTTACAACATCGATGTGTTTAAAATTTTGCTTATCCCTACTTCAAACGGAATGAAAATGTATAGTTTATTTCTGCTTTTACACGCGTCGCGGCAGTGTCTTTTCAGTTTTTGTGATGGATAAGGAGCTACTAATAGCTGCAATTTTTGAAAAAAAACCTATTTGGGACAAAAGGCATAAGCAGCATAGTAATCGAAATGTCGACAAATATTGGAGGGAAATAATATTCTCCATACAGGTTTCTTCTACGATTAAGAATATGTATATTTACCAACTCTTTTTTTTCAAATTTAGTATGCATATAGAATCTAGCTAGAGCAATCAAATCATCATCATCTGAAGATGACATAATATTTGCTAGGCTTATGGTTGCCAGACGTCCCGATTTTAACGGGACAGTCCCGATATTGGACATTTTGTCCCGTGTCCTGATGGACTATACGTCGGGACGCTTAATGTCCCGATCGTCCCGATTTCACGAAATTCTTTCATAATTCTTATTATCAAGATTTTTTTGGTTTCGACTCGACGATAAGAATAAAAAACGCCCGAATGCACCGTTTGCTGATTCTAATCTTAGTTCCCCAATCCCGTTTATGTAAACTTTGGCCTTTAGCTATGCACCGTCAGAGGATTAACTAATCCGGAGTGGAAGTTTGGCAACGTTGGTATCCCAAGAGTTTTTGACACTTTTTAAGTCAATTAACATTAAAATTGTCAGCACAGATTAACCCGTCCTAATTAATCTGTTAATCTGTGATTGTCAGTATCACCAGTATCAAATTTCAATTTTTATTTGATTTTTATTTCTATTTTCAAAATATTAAAATGACTGATGAAAACACCAAAAGAATCGCCAACTTTTTCCCGGGAGAAAGGCAGAGTCTCATGAGGATACTTTCAAAATTCGGTCATATCATCGAAGACAAAAAAACAAACAAAGTTTCCAATGTCGGAAAGTTTCAAGCTCAGAACCGATTTACAGGAGAATTCAACAGCACTGCACCTATACTCTGCCATAGAACCGTCGAGCAGTTAGAAAGGCTAGATACTAGCTATTATCTGTAGCTGTTATACCTACCACTACCCACTACACCTCATATCGCCAAAAAAGTATGTTTATGTAGCGGGGCATTTCCCGTAGAATAAGTTGGATTTGAAGAAGGTGCATGAGATGGGGTGATCTAGCTAGACAACTTATTATCAGAAAGACATACTTTCTTTTATTTATCAAGTACTTAACAAATATTATTTTGGAATTTAATTTATTCTGTGTTCTCCAGGAAGTTGGGATCTGTAGGTTTCGTAAGTCGAAACTTCGAAAAAACGAGTAATAATTGTCCATATTGTCGAAATAATAACTTCTTTCGTAGACAGACTGTAGACTCTGCGAGATCATCATCTATAAATATTTTGTCCTCTAAATCCATTTTACACCAGAATAATGAAAAAATTGTATAAAAGAAACTTCAAAATCGGTGCCACGAAATATTTTTAAGTTAGACACAGTGTTGTTCAAAGGCTCTTCAAAGGGCACAATTGTGCCAAAAGTGGCACTTCTCGCCCGCAAAATGCACGGTGGCACCACTTTGAAAAATTTGGCACGATTCACATTCACATTAATTTTAGGGAATTTAATAAATGAAATATATCATATCTTTCGGTTTTTATTCATGTAATAAAAAGAAATCAGTAAAAAAAAAGTCAAAAAATCCTCTCGCATCATTTTTTCTAAGTGGCACTATTTGGCACTATTTGGGTTTCGCTGCAGGCACACACAAAAATTCCCCAAGAACAACCCTGGTTAGACACCGTTCCGCTAATCCACGCATCATTGTCATTGACCGATTAGATAACTTGCAGCTTAAACCGAATTTTTCTTGCGGTGCATAGAAAACAATATCTAATCCAGGTTTTCATAACTAATCCTCGAAATTAGCTTACGGTGCATACCTGACTAAGGGCGGGTATTATAAAACTACTTTGAGAGTTAACTTAAAGTTAACTTCTGAAATTACATGTAATTCAAAAAGTTAACTTCAAGTTAACTGTCAAAGCAGTTTTATAATACCCGCCCTAAGTAAGTAATGCATTTTATTATTTTGCGTTATTTTTTATTTTTAAATTTTATCAGAAATTTTATTGTTGTTTTATTTTTATATCAAATTAAGTATTCTTTTAAAGAAAAGTGTCCCGATTTTTATTCAAAGTCCCGATTTTTTAACAGCTTTTTGATTGGTATACCCGATCTGTGGATATTTTCAATCTGGCAACCCTAGCTAGGCTAGAAGTTCGAGACGAGACACAACTGGCAGGTGGCAGATTCGAAGTTTAAAAAGATTTTCTCGCTTTTGCAGGATTTAACTCTGTGCCAATGACCTATTATCACAGATATACAGAGTATTCCATTCATAAAATACTATTTGTTGCGTTGACAACATGAGCCGCTTTCCAGCTGACCATTTTGAGCACGCAATCGAGCTTTTGCGCACGCAAATGCTTCAAGCGCATTTTCGCGTTCCAGCCGTACTGCGCTTCGAGAGCTGCTAACTTTTGCGTTTCAAACACAGAACACTGTTCTGCACCGTGCTTGAAGCACACAGCTGGAAAGTGGTTATGTTTTTAGGCCAGGGGGGATTTGGGGTGCAAGCGGTCCATAGTGGGGCTTTAAGCCTAGTACTCATAACTGCGAATACGCATTTATTTGACATTGCGTTGACAATTTGACGTTTTATGCGTGTATCAAATGTCAAATTGTCGAAGCAATATCAAAAAACTGCGAATTTCGCAATTATGAGTAGGTACTAGGCTTTAGAAAGAGAAAATAAATATTCCTACGAATAAATATGGCATTTTAGTAGTGGGGGAATTTCATCAAGATAGAAAGAATCGGACATGTTGTCAACATATATTTTTATTTATAAATCCGTCTATCTGTAGTTGTAGGTCATTGCTCTGTGCTATCTCGGCGCGAGAACACTGCGCATATCGGCGCTGCCTACCAGTAAGCGAAAAACCTGCTTGCACATGCACATAGCGCAGCCTGAATCGCAAGCGTTCCATCGAGGCCTGCGGGTGATGTCACCAGTTCTAATCCATCTCTGAACATCCTTGGTGTAGCGTTAGCCTAGCAGAGTGAAATGCACGCTTTCCATTTTCAACGCTCTGTTTTTGAGTGTCAAATTTATCACGATATGATCACACAGCAAACCTTATTCTCATCTTGAAACCGGAAAATACCGGTAAGAACCGATTAAATATTAATTTATATCGGTTCCGGTGCTGCCTGCCTACAACATTTCTATGAAACATGGGTTTCATTCCGGTTCCGATCCGCAAAAAAAAACTGTTCCGTTCCGGTTTTCGTTTCTGTCCGTTCGGTCGGTATTTTGATCAGAGTTCTCCGAGCTTGAATTTACCGTTAGTTTATTTAAAAAGTGTACTCAGTGTAGGCTCATCCACGTTTGTTTATTAAAATCTCTGAAAAGTCTTGTTGCACCCATTAGGGCGGGTATTATAAAACTACTTTGAGAGTTAACTTAAAGTTAACTGCTGGAATTACATGTAATTCAAAAAGTTAACTTCAAGTTAACTGTCAAAGCAGTTAAAACCCGCCCTTAGGCGTTAACTTTTTGAATTACATGTAATTCCAGAAGTTAACTCTCAAAGTAGTTTTATAATACCCAAGTTGTATTCCTTTCACACCTAGGAGGAGCTCCGGAACAGCTCCGGGGCTTTACGCGCTTATTACTTTCGAAAAGTGTTTGTTGCACCTGTGCGCTCAAGCCCGAATCAAACCATTTAAATGCATGAAAACCAGCGCATCTGTTCCTTTCAAATCAGGGTCGACCAACACCAGAGCGAGTAGCTCTAGTGTTTTAAGCTCTTGAAAGTACAACTAATGAGATCATATTTAAATACGTTTCACTAGTGAAATGTCATTGGTTGCACCCCGCACCTCACCCTTTGAAATCGGGGTCGACTAACACCGGAGTGAGTAGCTCGAGTGTTCCAAACTCTTGAAAGGAATAATTATTTGAACAGTAGTTGTATTCCTTTCAAGAGTTGACACTAGAGCTATTCGCTTCGGTGTTAGTCGACCCCAATTTGAAAGGAACAGATGCGCTGGCTTTCGTGCATTCAAATGGTTTAATTCGGGCTTGGGCGCTTCAGGTGCAACAAACACTTTTCGAAAGGCAGTGGATAGAGGTCCGAAAATTCGGATCTCTAGTGTTCATACTAAAGTTCCGATAATTCTCGGATTTTCAATTTGTATATTATGGCCGGTCCTCATGTACGATAAATTTCTGCGGAACTGCGGAGTTGCGGAATCACGTGATCGGAATATTGAAACATCATTGGGCGTTTGGCAGCCATATTGAATAAGTGACAGCTCCGCATGCTTTCCGGATAAAAGTTGACTACGTTCAACTTTTTTCCGTATTCCGTTGTTTACTTTCGGTGTTCGTTGACGTTGATCGGCCATTTCTTGTTTGTTTTGAATTTAAAAAGTGTTTGAAATTCTGGGAATAATTTAATTTTATATTGCTTTTCGATATTTTTCTTTTCTTCTATTTGGAAAATGGATCAGGTAAATACACTTTATTTATAATTTACTTCTTTTTAGTAACATGTTAACAAATTGTAAACTGAAACTTGAATTTTTTCCCTTTTTTCTAGCAATATAAATGTGGATATTGCAAGTTTCTCATCAATACACATTGCGAGGACTATACATCTCACGAGTGCTTCATGGAGTTGAATTTTGATGTGGCCCTGCATGATATTATGAGTGACGAGAATGGTGTTCTACATTTGGGTATGTAGCTAAGTTTTTTATATCCATTTTAAACATTTTTTTACAATCGGTTTGCATGTCAACATTTTCGGAATTAAAGCAGTAGTGTTTTATTTTTTAGTTGATAAAGCTTCAAACACCATCCTGCAGAAACTCAACAAAGAAGCTACTACAGCTTCATGGGAAGAACTTTTGATAAAGTTTGTTCAGGATAGGCCCGCACTTTATAACATAAAGATTCCTGTTACTGAAAGGAGCCATTTAAAAAAAAACAATCTCTGGGCTGAAATCCACAACCTTTTAGAGGGGAAACACTCCCTAGAGGCAATTAAAGCCAAGTGGAGGTACCTGCGAGACTGCTACATGAAAGCCAGGAAAAAAATGGGGCAGTACAAACCAAGTGGTTCAGCTGCAGGAACCAAATTTGATTCTGGCTTCAGATACTATGCCAGTATGCAGTTTCTGAACGACTCACTCGAGATGCCAGAGTAAGTGTGTTTTTTAGAATGTGTAATAAGGAAATAGTTTTAATTTTGTTTAAAAGAGCGCTGAAAATTAAAGTCATATTTTTTATGTTAATTTCAGAACTGTATGTTCAGTACCAATAATGACGCCCAATTTATTTTCACCTACACCATCCACCTCTACTAGTGAACAAGGTGATACGGAGGCATCTCAGGCATCCATTAGTTTTGTGGAAGTACCAGAGACCCCATCTGCAAAAAGTAAGTTCTAATTGTTCTAAAGATTATTTAACTTTGTTGTGTAATAGAATAAGTTCATCAGTATTTTCTTGCTCCATTTGTAAAAGCCTTATGTTTAAACCTTTTCCTTTATGTGTAGGTACTTAATGCATTAACATATAAATATAAGCATTAATTAATTATAGCTTAAATATCCATTTATTTATTACACAATTGCTAACAAACAACAAACCTTGACTTCCAAAAAAAAAACAAACAACAATTGAAAAATATACATTTGGGTACTTAAGTATTTCACTTTTTTTGTAGTTTCAAAACGTGAAAATCTCAATGAAAATTTATAGGGTTTTCCTTTCAATCTGTCTTAAATTATCCAATAATAAAATACAGTAAAGTTTCCCAATAGGTCACTAAAAATTCCATTACAAATTGGTAGTTTGAGGGCAAGAAAAAATAAATTATCTACCTAAGGTGAATAAAATTCAGTATTTATTGAAATGTAGTTGCACCAAAGAAGGTACTTAAAAACCCATTTACATAATTTGGTTTCATTTATCTCCAGTATTTCCAATAGTACCAGTAATAAAGTGCAAAAATTCCCAGAAGGGCCTTGATGACCACAATTAAGGGTAAATGTTCCAGGTAATTTTCCTTACAGTTAGGGCTTCATATGACCATGGCCCTTTTCAAAGAGTTTTGGTATTCGAGGGGTCTTTTAAAATAGGCCTATTAGATTTATTTCAAGAAGCCAAAACTGACCGCTTTTAACAGGTGGCTGAAATGAGAAGTTTTACTGTATAATTAATTACCTAGGTATTTAATTGAAAAATCCATTTTCACGTTTAATATTTTTTACAGAAAGAAGAGTGGATGAAAAAAAAGAATTCCAAAAAGGTGTTTTGGACATTCTTACAGCACCTCCGAAAGCTTCAGATGGAGTGGATGGATTTCTGATGCGATTGGGAGAGAGCCTTCGGCGTTTTCCGTATAGGGAACGCAGTCGCCTTGAAATTGACATTATGAAACTGGTTTTTGACAGAGAATCAGAATTAGATTTATAGGAATTATAAAAATAAAGCATGAATAAACATTATGAAATTTATTTTTTTGCATTTTTTTTACAATAACAACACAGAATTTTACTCGGTAAAAATATATAATCAATATTGATATAGATATTATTTTATTAGAGCAGGGTTTTTTTTTTGGAAAATTTGGTCTATAGTGTCAAGAAGTTGAACAGTCAATTTATTTTTGAAAAAAATCTGTATATTTTCTATTTATGTCTACATCAGGAGGATAAAAGCTAAAAAAACACAAATGTTTGTGTTTTTTTTTTGCTTTTATCTTCCTGATGGAGTCATAAATAAATGTCGAAATGGAAATATGAAGTTATCTTTTTTCAAAAATAAATGAGTGCTTAACTTCTTGACTTACTACACACTGAATTTCCCAAAAAAAAACCTGTTCTATTACACAAAGATATGGCCGATAATTACCATTTATAGCTATTATTTTATACATTTTCTGGCTTAAACCTTATCATTAAAAATCTTAATTATATATACTGATTAAAAATCATTCTGCATAGCTTTCTGCCACTGCCAGTCCACTGCACCCGCATTACAAAAATAATTGGTGAATGATTCCCTGATATTGGCTGAATTTCTGGTGAAAGTATTGGCACCTGTTCGCATTATATCTACTAAACCATCAGTTGAAGAGACGTCATTCATTTCTTCACAGCTGGCATTATTCTCAGAGTTTTGCATCAATAAAAAATTATGTAAACAAACGCATGCCTGTACAATTTTTCTTATAGTAGCTTCACTAGCCAGTATTGGCCTGGAGAATATGCGCCATTTGGCAACCAATAGTCCAAATGCATTTTCAACAACTCTCCTCGCTCTACTGAGTCTGTAATTAAATACTTTCTTCCTCATGTCTAGATGAAATCTGCGAGGATAGGGACGCATAAGGTAATCTGTCAAGGGAAAAGCTTCATCTCCCACTAACACATATGGCAAATCATCTTCCATTTGTGGAATATCAAACAACTTTTGTTCAAAACCTTGACCCATATTGCTGCTTTTAAAAACACCACTGTCGCTGAATCTACCTGGAGCCCCAATATCAACCATTATAAAACGGTAATGTGCATCAGCAATTGCTAACAAATGAATTGAGTGGAAGCCTTTATAATTAAAATATTTTGAACCAGATTTTGGAAGAGCCTAAAAAAAAAAAATGAAATAGGACAGACGTTCCCAATTAGATTTCTCACCCACCTGAATAGTAATATGCTTTCCATCTATAGCGCCTATACAATTCTTAAATTGCCACTTATCTTGAAAGTCTTTGGCGATTTTTTTCCAATTCTCTTGAGAAGGAGCAACAAATACTTGGTCCTTTAAACACTGCCATATAGCCTCACATGTTTCGCTTATGATATTTGAAACTGTTTGTTTTCCCACACGAAAACTGTATGAAATACAGGTCATACTCTCCCCAGAAGCCAGATAGCGGATGGTGATTTCCAAACGAGTCCTGGCATCAATCGGAGTTCTAATAAAGTCCTGTTTTATGATGTAAGGTTCCACAATAGATAGGAGGTGATCAAATGTTTCTGGCATCATCCTCAAATAATTGAAGAACTTTTTGCGATCCGTTCGACGCATCTCCATAACTAAGTTGTTACTTGCCCCTTGTGAGATTCTTTGATCTGCCAAGAAAATATCTCTCACCCACATTTTTTTATGTTCTTTTTTAAAGTCCAGGATATAATTGTATATCTTATACATTTTTATCAATCGTTCACGATAACAATTTTTATATCGCAAAGCACAGTTTTTATATTGTTTTACTAAAACTGCAACAGCCAAGAAAGCCGTATCCTCATCGAAGTTTTCCATGGCAGTTTTCACGTAAATATAATTCACAAACAGAGAAATATATTAAAATTAATTCAAATATTCAAGAAGAAACAAATACAAATACAAATTTTCAATTTTCTAGGTTATCCCATTCGATCCGCACTACGTATTTTTGACATTTGCATTTGGACGGTAGTTTGAAAATTGCACAGTTCCGCAGTTACGCATCTCCGCAGTTCCGCAGAAATTTATCGTACATGAGGACCGGCCATGGTTCCGAAAATGCGGATCTTCAGTTGTATTATTGAAGATCCGAAAATAGATGTTTATTTCTAATTCTGTCGTAATTAAGGAATATTATACCATTTCAATAAAATTGATAAAATGCTTGCATTTTTAAGGATTTATACTAGAAAAAATGGATCCTCTAATCCTTTTTATGTTAAACTAATCAAGTTTACTCGAAAATATTTGATTGGTGCAATTTCAAACAAAAGTACAAAAAACAAAACTAAGTACCTTTTTATTTTTTTTAAAAATTACATAATTAAAAATAAATATATCTTCATTATAAGGGTTGATAGGGTAAGAGGTGTGAGGTTTGTTTGTAGTTCCTTCTGCACTGCATGCAAAACCAGGCTTTCTTACTAGAAGGCAGCTTTGTTACTGAACAACACACTATGTTTACACCGAAGACATGACGCCGTAAGCAATCTTCATGTATCACTTTGTTACATATATCACAAATCCATTTTAGAATACTATTTTGTTTTTCTCCAATTCGTTTTTGTAATAAAACATAAGAATCCAGACAAAAATATGTTTCTATTTCTGCTAAAGATATTTCTTTTTCAAGAAGAAGTGGATCAATTTGTTGATGATGAGGAATGTTTTATTTCTCATTTTTTAAGTTTTTATGTAATGCTTTGCTTACCAAATCATCTGTATTTAAAACTGCTTTTATTTTTCTAGACCTTTTTAGTCCAATTGCAGTTAATTGATGTCCTTTGGGTCTTCCTTTATGGGTTTCAAAGGAAATTTAATACTTTTTATTTTTTCTTCGGTTTTGTGCAGTAGTATTTGGTTCTTGGGATAGTTTAATTAAAATGGTTGCGCAAAAATCTACAAAGAATCGGTAATATTCAAGATTTCAAGATAAGTCTGTTTCTGCAGAAATCACAAATTAGTCAGAGCAAATTTCATTGGTTGAAAACCAGTCAGAAACAGTCAGAAAACTAGTATCAACCAATGAAATTCACTCTGACACTCTGACTGGTTTGTGATTTCTGCAGAAACAGACTTATCTCGAATATTATTCTCTGTAGATACTTGCGACGATACTCCTTAATTAGACAGACAGACACTAAAGATCCGCATTTTCGGACTTCTAATATACAAATTGAAAATCCAAAAATTATCGGATCTTTAGTATGAACACTAAAGATCCGAATTTTCGGACCTCTATCCACTGCCTTTTCGAAAGGAATAAGCGCGTAAAGCCCCGGAGCTCCTCATAGGTAGTTGTATTCCTTTCAAGAGTTTGAAACACTCGAGCTACTCGCTCCGGTGTTGTCGCCCCCGATTTGCAGGAAACAGATGCGTGATGCAACAAACACTTTTCGAAAGGAATAGGGGCGTAAAGTCCCGGAGCTGTTCCGGAGCTCCTCCTAGGTGTGAAAGGAATACAACTGGGGCGAGTTCAGGAATGACACACCCAGTGTGAGTGTGACACCGGTGCGACGCCCTAGCTGTTCAAAAATGCTAGACAGTGCTATGGGCCCAATGGCCAATTGTCAATTCAGGCACACTCATAAAATCGCACTCGCACCCTGTGCGTTATTTCTGATCTCGGCCCTGGTGTGAAAGGAAAACAACTATTGAAAAGTCAAATCCGCGATATATGTCAAATTTGTCAATGCACATCTGCTGTTATCTGTCCTGTCAAATATGAAATAACCGGCTTTCGGCTTGCTAAAGAAAAACTAGACTAGAAAAAGTAAACATTAAAAAAACACAAACTAAACCGTAAACAAGCATTCCAAAAAAAGAAAATAGGAAACCCCATGTTTTCATTACCTTCAATTTTTTAGATACATGAAATTAGTAAATATTTAACATCTAGCTTGAAAAATACAAAGAGAATGTTCCAGGGAATCAAGCAGTTGGAAGAAAAAAATGTCGCCAGCGAAATTAACTGCATGGTGTGGAGTAGCCGGATGGATTTGGTAGCATTTTCCAATGCAAAGGGTAAGAATATAGGTAGTACAGGATAACCAAATGCATTGAATTATCTGCTCTTTTCTACTATTGAAAATAATTGTTTCTCTGCTATTCACCGCATCGCAGGGTGTCCAATTTCAATACCTTAAAACCGTTGTTTTGAAGTTGATGAGAATCATCAAGCCAATAATGTGTGTAACTTTCAAATGTAGGACACTCACCTATGTTTGTTGGTCACACAAACGAAACAATAAATTAAATTACAATATAAATTTACTCTCGGTATCACAAATTCAAAGACCACGAAATCACAAGGATTAACGAACCTAGCAATAGGAACGAACAATCAATCAATTATGTTTATTAAATAAGCAATACATGCTGTAATGCTGTATAACATAATAGTTAAGCCTGCAGTTCAATTCTTCTGCTGGGAGTGATATACTTTGACTATTTTTGAAGCTAGGAATACCTTCTCTGTGTAGCGCAGCTGATCATCGTTAGTAACACAGTGGAACTCGTCATCGAATCCCTTCACACTATGATCACCAATAATAAGTAATTGGAGTTTTCTGGAATATCGGTTCCGATTTGGGTTGTTGTTTTGCTATTTTGACAGTTTACTTAGTATTTGGTCCTATTTCTGCCTGATACAGCAGTTATTCACATATTTCCAGCAGATTTTTGTGGATGCCAGTGATTTCTTCCGAGATTTCTCTAGGTTGATCTTTCTGTGTTTCATTTTGCAATTCTCTGTTCTTACTTTCTTTAGATCTGTCAAAGTCAAAGTCAAAAATAGCTTTATTGTCTTAAAACAAAATGTTGCTGACAAAGCCGTACTAAAATAAAGTCTAAAACTAACACTAAAATTAAAAATTAAAACATTACTCAGTTAAAACAGAGAATAAAAGAACAAAAAACAGAAAAAAAGTTTTCACCAACGCATAAAACACAGACAAAAATATAAAATCTTGTACAATACGCAACGCAACAATATAGAAGAAAAAAAAAAAATTAATAAAAGTAATAGTAAAAAAAAATAAAAGTAATAGTAAAAGTAATAACATTCACTTTTCTTACATATAAAAGTTGACTCATTACAAAAGAAACGATACCAAACATACATTGCCACTCGCTGTCAAAAACAAAGGTCCAATATTCCTCAACCAGTTACTATCCTTTCATTAAAATATTCTTCGAGACTATAGTATGCTTTATCAACCAAAAAAGCCTTAACCTGTTTCCCAAAACTTTTGTAGCATCCAAGCTTTCTTATTTCAATTGGAAGATGATTGAATAGTTTTTTACCTTCATATATAAATGATTTTTTTACCAGTTGGGAATGAGGTATGGGCAAGCCGAGAAGAAACGACTGACGAGTATTATAGTGTTTGTCCGCCTCCCTCTCAGTCCCGTATTTCCTGAACATCATGCACACCGTTTCCATTATAAACATTGAATAAAGCGTAAGGATAGCATGACTGATAAAAAGAGGGCGACAGGAATCACGAGTCCTCACTCTGAATATACAACGGACTGCCCTCTTCTGAAGCAGAAACACTGAATCAAAAAGTGAACGTGTGCAGCAACCCCAAAAGCTTAGTCCATATCGTAGGTGAGATTCCACCAAAGCGTAGTATGCATTCTTAGCAACCGAGACATCCAAACTCCTCGATATCACTCTTAAGGCATAACATCCCGAAGAAACCCTTTTACGGAGATTAGAAATGTGATCGTCAAACTTGAGAGACTTATCAATTGTGAGGCCCAAGAATTTGTTGTGGTTTTGTGGAGTTACAGGATTATCCTCCAGGTAAACACTCTCCAGTTCACATTTGAAGTTTAAAACATTGGTTTTCGAAACATTAAAAGACAATAAATTGGAGTCGCACCAGTCCTTCACCATCCTCAAATCTGCATTTATGTCATTATTGAGTTTTTTCACATCTGAGCCGTGCCACAAAATTGTCGTATCGTCCGCAAAAAGAGTAAACTTTCCTGAAATTGGGAGTTGGGGCAAATCGTTGACATAAATCAGAAAAAGAATGGGTCCCAGCACAGATCCCTGTGGGATTCCAACATTGATGTTCATGCGTTCTGACTCACCATCCTGAAATCTTACGGTCTGCGATCTACCCGACAAGTAGGAGCGAAACCACCTCAAAGCACCACCCCGAAAACCATACCGCTCAAGCTTCCACAGTAGTATCTCGTGATTCACACAGTCAAACGCCTTGGAGAGGTCACAAAAGACTGCCGAGGCTACCTCTCCACCATTCAACTGCTTATAGAGTAGCTCAAGGAAACTGAAAATGGCATCGCCAGTGCCAATCCCCTCTCGAAAACCGAACTGTTGGGCGCTCAGGAGTCCAAGTCCACCGAGAAAGGCTAACATCCTTCTATTCACAATTTTTTCTACTATTTTAGCCATGATAGGTAGCAGAGTTATTGGACGGAAGTTTGACGGCGTGTCGTGGTCTCCACCCTTATGCAAGGGAATAACCACAGCTTGTTTGAGACACACAGGAAATTCGCCCGACAGAAACGAACTATCTATAGCTCTTGTGAAAGCTCGCAAGGCTCCATCAGGCAAAAAAGACACAACCCTCAAAGAAAGATTATCCCAACCCGATGTATTCTTATTTTTAATCTCGTAAATAATTTCCTTAATCTCTTGTACCGATGTTGGGGATAAAAGGAATGTCTCAGCTACCACAATGTGCTCTAGATAGGCCCTAGGATCAAGCGGCTGATGAATACTAGCAGCTAGATTGGATGCAATGTTACAGTAAAAGTGGTTAAGATCATTAGCCTTTAACTTGCTCATAACTACCTTTTTATTATTATTCTTCCCCAATAAGTCACTAACAATCTTCCACGATTCTTTGGATGTGTTGGAGGAATTTTTGATTCTATCACGGTAATACATGTCTTTAGCCTGTCTTATGGAATTTCGGTAAATTTGGCGATATCTATAAAAATATTGAGTGAAGTCTTGGTTGTTCATGGAATATTTTCTTATGTAGTGAAGAGAACGCATATTTTTCCCAGAGATACGCAATCCTTGGGTATACCAAGGTTTACGTTTTCTTTTTTTTAAATTAACAATTGGAAAGGATGTATTAAAATTGTTATGAACAATAGCGTGGAGCGTTACCAATGAGTCGTCTGTGGCAAGAACACCATTCCAGTCAGACCGTGCACACAACAGTTTGAACCTTTCAAAGTTCCTTGCTGTATACAGCCTACCCCGTCTTATTTTATGCTCAGTGTGTACTCCAAACGGGATACAACAGTGTACAGCCTCATGGTCAGACAACCCAGCATTAGTAGTATTACACGCCACCAAGTCTGCATCAATGTTGGAGCATATATAATCCAGGACAGATGATGACAACGCTGTACGTCTGGTTGGCTGATCGACATGCATACATAAGTTAAAAGAATCCAACAAGTTACACAGCAACTGATTATATCTATTGTCCCTGTCAAAAAAATTTATATTCAAATCACCAGACAAAACTATGTTAGCGTTAAGTGGAATTTCAATCAAAAGAGATTCTAGTTTATTAATGAATGATTGAATATTCCCAGAAGGAGATCTATAAATCCCCAACACATACAAGTTAAAACGACTACAATACACAACAGAAACTTCAAAAACTCTCTCTTCTAAAAGATGATCAAATCTCTCAATTGAAGTAAACTCAAACCTGCTGAGAAAGTCATTCTGCATCATAATCAACACTCCACCATGTGCATACTGCTTCCGAGAATAGTTCGACAACAGTGAATAATTCTCAAATCCAAGAGGTTCATCACATCTAAGCCAGTGTTCCACCAAAACAACGATGTCCGGAAAATTCAAAGACTCCAAAAATAACACCAATTCATCAACCTTATTTCTAACAGACTGGATATTAAGTAACACTAGAGCAAGGCTTCCTTGAGCTGAAGTTGCTCTAAAAAAGGAGGGGTGCGTCCCTGTGCATTTGACCGCGAGTCACAAATTTCTGTTATGTCTATAATTTCCTTCTCAATATTTTTCTTGTGTAAATTTTTATTTATAAAATCTAAGACCTTTTTACGTATTGCTTGACCTATTCTTACCTTGCCTCTATATTTAATATATAAATTATTATTATTATAATTAAAGTAAATGTCTTTATTTCCTATAAAGGCATTGAAATGCAGAACCTGTTGGACATCATTTTATTGTACTCATTGATAAAGTTATTGACTAATGTGTTATTGTTCCATAGGGGAACAGAACAAATTATAACATTTGTGTATTTACCCACTGATTTAATAGTCTGTATAGTTTTTTCTTCAATATGTCTTCCCTTCACTAAGTTTGTCACACCAGCCATTAAAATCACATAGTCTTTTTTGTCAAAATGACGTGTATAATTAAAAACCTCTTTCACAACGTCATCGAGTAACGCATTCTCTTTAATTAAGGCCGAAACGTGATACTCTTTTCCCATACATCGCTCCACAATATCCCTGAAACCTTTCGCCAAACCATCACCCAAGATGAATATATTATTCTTAGGGGGAGTAACTACGTCGCCTTTCTCTTTTGCATTTTGGCTTCCCGCATTCATTTGTTCAGCATGGACTTCTCTGCAGCTCTTTAAATGAAATACTTCACCACGCAGTCGCTTAGTTTCCCTTGCAGCCATATCATTTTCTTTCTCCAAGACTTCATAGGAAACCCTCAAATTGTTGTTCAGAGCTGTTAACTCTTCCAAGTTTTCCTTCGTCTTCTGCAAAAGGTCCTGAAGGTGGGTATTCCGTTCTGCTACCTGTATGATTTCCGCCTTTAGTGTAGATACGACTTCCTGATATTTTTTTATTTCATCGGAGTGTTCTCTTTCATAGTTCAGAATATCATCCTCAAAAACCTGTGAGTTCCTTCGGAGTCTGCCTATATATTTATCCTTTTCATGGATCTCTTCGGTTTTTTATCTCTTCTTGAAGTTGTTTTTCCCTTTCTTGAGCATCCGTTTCGAGACATTGACATTCATCAGAACAATAGATCTTTTGTTTTCCCAGTTTTATTCCCCCTCTCCAGTCCCTATCAAAGCAGCTTTGATGGAACATCCTTGAGCAACCAATACATATCAAGATCTGTTGATTTTTTCCACAACATCTAAATTTTTCCATATCCCACCTCTTGACAATTGTTGATAAATTAAAAATCAAAATTTGAATGGGAATTCAACCCACTTGCCACTAGGTACCGACCTGTGTAATTCCAATTAATGAATCACCACAATAACAAATAACACCAGTTTTCAGGTGGACAAAAAAAAAAGCCAAAATGATAGCAAGAAATGTTGGGATTTAACTTACTGATAACCATATAATTTATGCACTTTTTTTCCCTTAGGTGTCCTCTCACTGTTTAAAAACTATTTAAACAAATTTCTCCATTTCCCATCTTTGTGTGTAATATTTTCTTTTGAAACATATACAATGGAATAGTTCACAATTTTCTGCACATTTCTATACTACATACACAATTTAACTCAACTTATAAAAGCACAAAATTGATTTAAGTTCGGTGATTTATTTATACTCGACTCGACGTATAGGTATACTGCTAGAAAGCATTCATTTTCTTTGGTGAGGACTTCAAATGATGTCAGGATGTTTGCCTTAATTTGTTGAAACTCTTCAAGGTGTTTGTACAGGCGCTGATTTTTGTAGCTACACTCATTTATTTTCACTTGCAGGAGTTGCAAGGTCATATTTCTTCTGTAGAAGCAATACAGTTTCCACATCTTGTTTTTTTATTTTCAATGCATAATCTTCAATCTGTTTTGCATAGGTTTCCTCTTGACTGGAGACTGTTAGTAAATTCTTGTGTACTTCGTCTTTGCCTTTGGATGTAATTTTCTTTATGTGCATTTTCCTTTGTTAGTCTGTCTACTTCTTTATTAATTTCATCTAAATATATCCTCTTCATATTTGATTTTATGCTTTTCAATCTCTTGATCCTTTGCTGAGAGTTTTTTCTACAATTTTGTATTTTCCTTCAGTAGTATTGTCTTTTCATTTCTTTCCTCATCACGTCTCTTTTTACATTCCTTCGAACACAATGCTATGTCGCAAAGGTGAGACAACGGTTTTTAGAGCTGTTATGGAAAATATGTAAACATTGGATACTTGCTCACATCCTCTTGCAAATTTGTAGTAGACATTACGATTATTTTTGTCCAAGGTACTCTCCCCTACTTAGTTCAGAGAGTCGTGCCGAAGACTTTTGATAGAATTTAATTTTCCCGGGAAAATTCGGTCTACTAAAGTTGACGATTTTGTTAGGGATCCATTTACAGTATACTCGGATTCTGCAGTTTGGATTGCGCATCCAACCTGGCATCCACCAACTTGTCCTGGTTATGTTTCACTGGGACCCTCGTTCGACCCGTAGAAGGCTGAAATAAACCAGTGTATGTACAATAGACAAAAAAAAGAGTGGATTGGAATGTTTATGTTTATGTTAAGGTTCCTTTGTGTTTGCCGTTCTAGGCGCTTTGTTGATAATTAGATAATATTTACGATAAGAAACAGGTAAGATCAATGAAAAATGAATAAAATTATGAAAACAATAATTAACTGAAGCAAGAGCTGACAAAAATAAAGTGAGACATGGTAGGCTTGTCAGAAACACGAAGAAAATCAGAACATATTACAAGTAAAGCGAAACTTTCAAGGGAATCTTAGATCGTGAGGCCTGTCTCATTCTTAAAATCACAAAAACACTCGTAAGAACATCATTGAAAGTTATTCACCTACTTCAACCTACGATGACGAGAACATCAAATTGTAACAGTCTCAAATATTCAAATTCAAATTCTTTATTCATGTTATTATACAGAGCAGAGTACTTACACACGTCAAAAATGTAATAAAAAAAATAGAGTAAAGCACTATTCATTATATAAAAATTCTAAAAAAATTGTAAAACTTAATCCTAATTTACCACAATTTAAAAAACAAAAATTTAAAAAACAAGTCAGGTACCATAGAATACATCACACTTTCAAAGGATAACATTACAATTAAAAAATTCACTAAAACTATAAAATCCCTTACTCAGAAAAAAATCTTTGAAAGCCCTTCTAAAAATATTGGGGGGCATCTCCCAAACGTGAGGGGGCAGCTTATCAAAAAGCCTGATCCCAAGGAAGCCAGGGCCATCTTGACTTCTTTTAAGTCGTCTGTGCGGAGGCACTAGTTGCCCACGGTTGCGGGTTTCATAGTCTCGAACAGATTCACCACACGATGGCCAGAACAAAGATATTGTCACGGCTCTGGGGTGCGTGACAGAAATCTAGGTTCGTTTATTCCAAAATCAAAGTCCAATTAACAGAACAATAATTTATTCCACGTTACTACACACTCTGACACTAATTACTTCACTAGTTAACTCAAACAACTTACCTCTTTATAACTCTTACAAAATTTACTATCTATATTGTATCACAGTCAATCTTAAACTTGAAACTACTAACTAATATAGTATTTTTAATACCCATTTAGAATAACCCCATCCTTATTTATCAATCACGAATCAGATGAAACAAAAAATCACCAAGAAAAACGAAGGTCGATTGCAATTAGGGAATCCAAACCACAGTTTATACCGTACCGATACAGTTGTTCAACTCCGTTGACAAACCATTGATTCTTCTGAAGCCAAATTCTATGTCCCTATATTTCGCGCTTGCGCATTATTGATCGGAAACAACGAATCCTGGGCCGTGGACAGAGTCGGACTAGGATTTTTTGTTGATTAACATTGAGAATATAACGGGATCATATAATAAGAAACAAAGATTATGTGAATGTATAGAGTGAACCTAATATGAAATATGTAAATATAAATACTTACAGTCGTTCATCGTTCGGGAAACTAAAATATCCTAAGCCTGGGCTAGTTCTAGTGTTGTTTTTACAGACAAAACAGGAAGCAACCATGATAATACACAATATTTAAACGATAAAACAGTCAAGTACACAAAAATCGCGAATAACACGGAAAGTAAGACACTCTTAAGCCGAGTTTCAAATTGATGAATTTTCCGGTTACTTTTCAATTTCCTAAATAATTTCAGTCAAAAAACTTCTCTTCTTTTTTTGAAATACAATCCTGATGCGTGTCTCGTTTGACAGTTATTTCTCGCGGGTTCTGACCCAAGCTATCTCTATCTCTTTTTTGCGTGCAGGATTGGAAAGAGACATGTATATGCCGAACTGCTTTTTCAATTTGAAAGATTTGTTCACTCATTGAGCGCATGCGCAAGATATGGGACAAAATGCTCCTATTGGTTGGAGAATTTGGCCTCAAAAAATATGGAGAGTTGTCCAACTGTATCGGTAAGGTATAAACTGTGTCCAAACCACGTGACTTTTGCCAACCAGCCGGCATTTTGAAATTTTTATGAGGTTAGAATACGGGTTGTTACATGTCAACGATGTCAGTATTGATAAAGCTTAGTACTCATAACAGCGAAATTCGCTGTTTTTTGACATTGCTTCGACAATTTGACGTTTTATGTGTGAATCAAACTTCAAAAAAGAGCGAATTTCGCGGTTATGAGTACTAGGCTTAATCCCGTCAAAATAAAAACACATGTTTTTTGTTTATTATTTGCCAACCAGACGCCATTTGCACAGGTCGTTGGATTGCCTAATTTCATGTACAAATAGGAAATTCCTAACCTAATTTCATTTGTGTGTTCAAGAAGCGACATACGTTTAGTCACTAGAACGACTGGTAGTTCTAAATAGGTATTAAAAATTCATACCAGCCTTTATATATCCGCAATCTATTTTCGCCTGAATAAAGCAGTATTTTCTAGATTCCAAGTTAGATTCTGTACAGGGTGGGCCAATTTGGACACTTCCTTATGGAAACACCCTTTATTTTTAAAGATAGAAAAAAATGAACCCCCCACTCTGAGGCTCAAATTTCATGAAATTTTGATTATTGCAAACCGCTTTTTGATATCTTCAACCGTTTAGCTGCTAGAGGGCGATTCTCGATTTTGAGCAATATTGTGAACCCTTCATAACTTTTTTGTTTATGAAAATAATTGATTTCCGTAAAAACTTTCTGGAAGCACTTTTTAAAACAGAATTCAGGGACATTCTCAGCTTTTTTCTATTTGGCGCCAATTTTGAGATATTGACCAAAGTCTGATTTTTTCAATGGGACACCCTTTATATTAATTGAAGAGCTATGATTTTTCTGATTTTAATGATATAAAGTTCGATAGGTTTATCTCTAACCGTTTTCGAGAAAAAAAATTATTTTGGTTTTTGTCATAAGAAACAATGTATTAGAAAGAGACCTTTTTCATTTTCCTTACAGATATAAAGTCCTTTTCTAACACATTGCTTCTTATGAGAAAAACCGAAATTATTTTTTTTCTCGAAAACGGTTAGAGATACACCTATCGAACTTTATATCATTAAAATCAGAAAAATCATAGCTTTGCAATGAGCTATTAATATAAAGGGTGTCCCATTGAAAAAAATCAGACTTTGTTCAATATCTCAAAATCGGCGCCAAATAGAAAAAAAACTGAGAACGTCCCTGAATTCTGTTTTAAAAAGTGCTTCCAGAAAGTTTTTACGGAAATCAATTATTTTCATAAACAAAAAAGTTATGAAGGGTTCACAATATTGCTCAAAATCGAGAATCGCCCTCTAGCGGCTAAACGGTTGAAGATATCAAAAAGCGGTTTGCACCAATCAAAATTTCATGAAATTTAAGCCTAAGAGTGGGGGGTTCATTTTTTTCTATCTCTAAAAATAAAGGGTGTTTCCATAAGGAAGTGTCCAAATTGGCCCACCCTGTACATGTTGGCGATCGCGCCACATTATGATATCAATTTTGAAAGTTAGAGAAAAATTAATGGAAACAACGAACAGCTGAACATGAACAAACTCGCAGAAAATAAAACTAAATACAAAGAGAGAATAAAAGAACAGCTAACCCATAACTTGAACAGCGATAATGAAAATATAAATGAAATAGACGATACATTAACAAATACCATGATTGAACTAGGAAAAGAATTAAAAAGAAGGAAAATGACATCTCGGAAGAGATAAGAAATTTATGGGGGAGGCGGAATCTGAGCGAAGAAGGTGAAAGAAGATCGATAGAATACTCAGAAATTAATAACACCATTAGGAAAATGATAAAAGGAAATAAACAACAGAAATATGAAATGCATAAGAAATAAATAAAATAAAAGACATGAATGGAGTAG
This sequence comes from Ceutorhynchus assimilis, assembly GCA_917834065.1. Classification (NCBI taxonomy): domain Eukaryota; kingdom Metazoa; phylum Arthropoda; class Insecta; order Coleoptera; family Curculionidae; genus Ceutorhynchus; species Ceutorhynchus assimilis. Next base: position 28,992,501 of record OU892278.1, on the reverse strand, counting down.
AAACCAATATTAAAGAGGATATCATAAATATAACACAACGATTTTATATGGAACTATACCAAGCATACAAGGAACCACCGGAAGGAATCAAGGGACAACTCCAAACTAAAATAAAGAACGTGAAATCAGAACTACAACCTGAAATAATCAAATCTGACATAAAAAGAGCGCTGAAGGTAACGAAAATAACAAAGCACCTGGAAAGGACGAACTAACGGCAGAAATATTAAAATACAGTGCAAAAATAGTTGTTGATACTCTTCATACTCTTGTCCATGGTCTAAATAAAATGCTGAATGAGAAAAAAAAGCCCAAACAACTGAAACGAATCCATAACTATTTAATTATTCTATATAGGAAAAGTGATTGAACAGACCTGAAAAATTATCCACCTATAACACTCCCGAATGTAATTTATAAGCTCTTCACAACAATACCAACCACTAGGTTAACAGCAAAATTCGACGCATACCAATCAAAAGAGCAGACCGGCTTCAGAAAGGGTTTCAGTATGAGCAACCACTTATATATGAAAATCCCAATAGAATGTATGTGTGTATGTACATACACAAAGTGTAGAACATACACAAAGTGTATGTTGCTTTTATCGACATGTCTTTTTTCATATTGAAATTAAATATACTTCAAATAAATAACTTACACTTTATATCTGAATTTTCAGGTGAGGTGGCACTACATAGACTATCCTGGACAAGGGCCTGGGTCTTGAGCCCGCCAAAGGAAGGCCAAACAGTCAATAATATAGCTTGGCGTCCCGACGGAAAAGTACTTGCCATCGCATATAAAGATGGCAGCATCCTACTTATTAATATCGAAACAAAAGCTGTCTTAAATAAATTTGATATCGCTGGGGAAATAACTTTTGTATCCTGGGTACAAGAGAAAGTTGAAGTTAAGCCCAAGAATATTTATAAGTTGAAAGATGAAGATAAGGATATATCGAAGTTTGTTGTAAGATATTTAAAAGAGGTATGAATGTTTAAAAGTTTATAAAATTGTTTTTTTAGGATCTGTCAAAACCCTATATAAGAGATCCACCACCAGTATCTCATTTAGAGGGTTCCATAAACTTTGAAGACATCAAAGGTTTAACTAGTTTTCTGCAAGAACAGTCTGAATTTAATTTGTTAATAATAGGAACCAAAGAAGGAATTCTACATGTAAGAGTGTTTGGATGTTGGAATTGTTTAGTATTAAACGTAAGCGATAAAGTTGGCTACAAATGTTCAATACAAAATGCTCATTTTACTGAAGATTTAAGTAAACTATTTATTACTGTAACTGATGAAGAAAATAACATTCATACAATTTTGTTTGATTCAAATATATTTAAAGCTCATAGTGGGGAATTGTACCATGTTACAATGAAATACATTAAAATATATGAGTTGATATTATATCTTGCCAAAATTTTGACGAGTATAACTGAAACTTGGGAGAGCATTTTATTGGAAATTGATAAGAAGCTTGCTAAATATGCTAGTCAAGTACCCGAAGGAGGTAAGCAATTGATTCTCTTCCTGATTAAGGTTTATAATTTTGGAAAAATTGCAGGTGTCACAGCAGATTTTCTGGCATTACTTATGCAAGGCCTATGTTCAGAAAGGCTTGAAGAATTTCTAATATGTGATTTGACTAAAAAAGGCTTGGAAAAATTTGGACAGACCATGGAAGTCAGCTACTCTAATATTCAATCTTACTTATTCAGACATATTATTAAGTATTCACAAAATGGGACTTTTCATTTGTCAGAGTTGAAGGGGATGGCGAAGTTTGAAGAGAGATTTGGGGTAAGAATTTCACTTTCATAGGCGTAATTTGATGGTGTGGGTAATAATGCTACCGATGGATGCTCAAAGATATCTTTATACCTATTCTTTCCCTGCTAATATTTATTTAGAAAAAGTTTTTTTTGAAAATTGTTTCTCAATTTGGCCAAAATGGACAGCTTCAAGATTTTGACAAGAAAATAGACGATTGGAGTCTATATTTTTTGAATTTGATTCATCTTTGTTAATTGTTTTCCACCTCAACAATGGTCAAAAGCACAATGCAATCTCATGGATTTTTGTCCCAATTTTTTTATTTTATCTTTTATATTTTGACTTGAAACTTGGAAATAGCTCATAATGAAGAACTTATACTGTCATGCCATAGTCAACATAAATTTTTGGAAACCGAACTAATTAATAGAAAATAATGTTGATAATATTCCTTTCCATTGCTCAACATTTTTTGGGCATGGGCATGGGCATTAAGGCTTATAGAATGTTGCCAGACAACATAAAAGCAATTGAAAATGTGGATAGATTTAAGCAACAGTCTACCAGTGGTTGCATCTCAAATGTTTTTATTGTTTTAAATTTCCATTTTAGTATGTGTGTGTATCAAAAATCCTATTTATTTTATTTTAGCACTGCATGCCAACTAATTGTTGTGTATTTTTAGTCATGCACTAAAACATACTGATTGTCGGTATTGATAATAGAGAGATATCGGTGAACCAGATAGCGCGTATGAACGGTAATAACGTCAGGAGTTATTTTTTTTAAGTAAAGCGGTATCATACTTCCAAATTAGAGTTATCGGAAAACAGTTTCACGTAAAATTTGCCTGTTCGCATCCGTTATTCTATAACCGTAGCCTAACTTGTACCTGTTGTGATTTGATTTGTGTTGTCTATTGTTTATGGTCAGGGACCGAGGATTTGCTTTTTTACTATTTTTTGAACAATCCATATTCACTTGAATACAACAAAAATAATAAAATAAACAATAAACATTAAACATAACATAACCTATATTATTCCACGACGTTATTTTTAGGCGTTATTCGAAATAGCGCATAACGTAAATGCTGAGTAAATTAAGTTATGCGGTAACGTTATTTTTGTACGTAGTATTAAAAATAACATAGGCGCTAATACTGCATGACTCTATTTGTGTTACCGATATCTCTCTAATAGCTGCTTGGATCAGCCTTGTGGCGTTGCTTGTATTGTTTTTATACAATTTTTGTTGGCAAGAAAGAATATTATTATTATTATAAACCCTTGAGAAAACCTTTTCAAAATCTCATTGCTATTCTGAAACATTGTCGTTTATCATTTTATCAACATTACATATATTTACATAATTTAAACAATCAATATGATTGAAAATTTGATAAAAAGCAATACAAAGTGTTTGTAGAAAGTGTTTTCAGATTAATCCCAATTCCGATCAAAATGCTCCCAACCTAAAACGAGTTAGAGGACATTTTATAAAAATATCAGCTCACTAGTTTTAACCTTTATTCAAAAGATGTTCCATACGTACAGGGTGTCCCACAACGAAATTCCGCCATTGATTTCTGGGAAAATAAATTTTGGAACGTTTTGGCAGCTTAGCAAAGCCCATGAAGGCCATCCGGGTGAAATATTTTTAAAATCTGATAAGCACTATCATAAATGTTTCTGCTCAAATCAAAAGTATTGCTAGGATTGAGAAATCTAAAAAAAAAAACACCGGTTATATCGAGAGGCCCAATCTTGTTATCCGGAAGCGCGAAAAACTGAAGGATCATAGTGTATTTGTTGTTTCTGATTTGACAGTAATGCTGAGAAGTCTCGAATCAAAAGTTAGAGATGAGGTTTGGAAAAGAACCACTGACAGAGAAACAAATATTTACATTAAATACATTTGGAGAATCCCTTCAATAGTAGCAACAAGCTAGTTGCAGTCCATAAAAAATCACCAGAACCATTAATTGAATACTCAACATATTATCAGACTGTGAGGGGTTTGCGTACTGAACTTAGTCACCTTCTGGAGAATGTACATACAGAGTTGTTCCGTATATTTAAACAGCATATAGCTCGTTTATTTATGAAGCAAGATAGAAAAAAAAAAATGTTAATACAAAGTAAATTGGGATTTACGAGAACCGCTAGAAAATTTAACTTTTATATAAGGTACCTGACCTAAATAAGGCCATGTACCTAATAAGGCCAGTGCTCTCTATTCCTTGATATTGAATCCCATTTTCAAAAATTGCAATATTATTAAAAAAGAAATCTATAATGCAAATCAAAAATTATTGCGAGGGTTCCTAGCAGCTCGTCATATGTCGAAAAAATGGCCAACCACATATTTCATATGTCACATTATAACTTTGAGGCTGGAACTTAATTAGTTTCTACACATGTTTATAAAGTGAATGGAGTGAATGTAATTTTAACATGGACATTTATGTATTAGGACAGCTACAGAGTAAGTACAGAATCATATCTAGATTTCTAGTCACAGTACACATATGAAAAATGTTCAATTGGCATCACATAACAGTGTTTTTTTTTTTCAAGAATGTGTCATAGTATTACCTCAGTGATGTGTTTTAGAACGCATGGAGTATAAGCAAGCACCAAGCAAGAGAAACTGCGGTTCATTTTGTCCTAGTTGTATGTAGACCTATTTGGATCACTATCGGCATCCCAGGACTCAAAATTAGTGTTTTTTTAGAATGCAGCAAACGTTTAAGTTCTATTTTATGTACTATTCCTCAAAAAATAGTATTTTTATAAATAATTGTAATTATTTTAAATATTTTTTAATGGTGGCCTTATTAGGAGCATAGTGATCCAAATAAGGCCAATGGTAAGCGTCTTTGTTTTACACAAAAACCACTACTTATATAAAAAAAATGATAAATTGGGGTTAATATTCAAGTAATAGAAGCGAAACACTTCACATATAAGCTGAATAAGCTCGTGATTTTTGTTGGGTTAGGTGAACAGTGTTAGGAGAAATATAAAACTTCTCAACATGGCCTTATTTGGGACAGGTACCTTATACAGAATCAAATATCAACATATACAGGCTATCCAAGATAAGGATGTTCATCATGGGGATCTCGTAATGGGAAACAAGTTGCGCTATTTAATGACTAACAAAATGCGGTCAACAAATTTTAATAAAAATTGACAACTTTGAGAGATATTCGAAAAAAAAACGTAATTTTCCGAAATTCGGTTATCATTCTATTCAAAAATATACAGGTTGTTTCATTTAAAAAAATACAAGTTGTGCCTGCCACATCTTTTGTATGCAGTTACTAAGCGCGCGCGCTCGAAATAGCTATTTATACAATAAGTTACGAAATGAGCGTCTTTTAGGCACGCGACGTGAAAATTGTCCAACGAGGCAAAGCCGAGTTGGACAACACGTCGAGTGACTAAAAGACATCGTTTCGTAACGTATTGTATACAAGATTTTTTCTACTGGCATTTTATAATAAAAAAACACAATTTTATTTCATGTGAATAAGTCGATTACACCCAAAATCTTTGTTACCTGCTTTTACTTGGCACCTGACACTTTTCATGCAATTTTCTTTTCAAAATTCGACATCAATAATTAAAATCCTAGAAAGTAGGTAATAACACAAAGTTCTGTTTTGAGTAACCCAAACGTTCAATTCAGTAATTCCATTTTCAATATTCATAATAAATACAAAACAAAATTCAAATATGTGTTTAGTGTGTTTTTTATTTCTGAATAATGAATGACACTTTTAGGCACTAGTGCTTAAAAATTAAATTTACGCACTCATAAGTCACTTTTACGCATTCAAAAGTCACTTTTACGCACTGAGTGCTTAAAAGTAACTTTCACGCACTCAGTGCCTAAAAGAATGTCGTTTCAAAACTGAAATGACAATCGAAAAGTTGCTATTATGAAACGTCAGTAGAAAAAATTATAAACAGTATCGGTTTTAGGATGCCTAAAGATGACAAAATCGCAAATAAAAAATCTAGGTCCGTATTTAAAAAACGTAAGTTGAGGATGGCCGCCTGAAGACGAATTTTAAATTTAGTAGCACCATCTTCTAAAGGGGCAAAGTGACAATGATGAAATGACATTTTTTTTTTTTATTGATAACCTATTTCACTTATTTAAAGTACTCCTCAGTGTGTTTAAATCCAACTTTCTAAAACGCGCGTGTTTTAAAGTCACCAATGACAACATCAACAACCAACAACCCGAGAAAGGTTGAAATGTCAATTTTTTAATTATTGATTTGTGAGGAGTAGGTACTGGTACTTGTAGATAACGTCAAATAAAATGTAACAAGTGTCAAGCACGAATTTAGCATTCTACAATTGTTAGTAATTTATGATTTGAACGTATACCAATAAAAAAAAATAGTGTAAAGTATTCGTGGATAACTGGTCTTTAAAACACTTGCTCTATTTCAAGAACTCCGGCTGCGCCGTCGTGCTCGAAAAATCGCGCGTGTTTTAAAGACCTGAATATCCACTTATACTTTAATATACTATTAAAATTGCTTTTCAAATAAGCCCGTGAAAAAATAAAAACGATTTTACAAAATTTCGGTTTTTTCCGAATATCTCCGGAAGTATTGGGAATCTTCCTAGTTTCAAAACGGCATTCTATTAGTCATAAAATTGCGCAACTTTGCCATAATTTAATCGACCCCGTATCTCTTACGGTTACCGAGATCCCAATGATGAGGCTCGAATTTGGGCCACTCTGTACTACATTCCTAAATTATTTTCCAGTATACAGGGTGGCCCAATAATTAGTAGTGACACAAAGTTATGTTTTTTTAAATAACTCCCCCTGTATATCATGACATTTCTGGATTCTGCGGAAAATTCAAGACATATTTCATGTACAATGTCATATACCTATCTTCAACTGTTTCAGAAATATTGACAGTTGAAAACTGCCTTTTTTGCATCTTTGACAGATTGTAAAATCTGAACGGTTAATTTCACAAGAAAACGGATTTTACATTCCTATCTTAGTTTTTCATAAACTATCATTTGGCAGCAATCTTGAATTTAATCCATGATTAAAAATCCGCCGAATTTATTAATCTTCGGTTAAATAATTCAAAGTTGGTGTCAAATGATAGCTTATGAAAATCTAAGACAGGAATGTAAAATCCGTTTTCCTCTAAAATCAACCGTTTAGGTTTCACAGTATATCAAAGATGCAAAAAAGTCAATTTTCAACTGTCAATATTTCCGAAACAGTTGAAGATAGGTATATGACATTATGTATGAAATATGTCTAGAATTTTCCGCAGAATCCAGAAATGTCATAGTATACACGGGGAGTCATTTAAAAAACATAACTTTATGTCACTACTAGTTATTGGACCACTATGTATATTGAAAAATAATTTAGGAATGTAGTACTCATGTTTATCTACAAGTTTTATATTTAGTTTTTTCTCCGATCTCCGTTAGTATAGGAGATATGAACCACCGCGCGCTTAGTAACTCACCCTGTATAAAAAAGTTGAATTTTCGGGTATAATACCACGAGAGCTTCAAAATTACCGATAATTTTTCACGATTGCGTGTTTTCTAGATTTACAGAGAAAACTCGCATGAGTGAAAAATTATCTGGTTCATTTTAAAGCTCAAGTGGTATATCAGGAACCGTTTGTTTGTATCAAAAATTAGCATGACAACCATGTATACAATAACATGGGAGAATTATCGAATGTAATACCACAAGAGGTTTCGGGATTACCGGATAATACTTTTACCTGTCACGAAACGCGTTACGCAGCAACACCACGAGTCCGAAGGAGGAGTGGTGTTGTTGGTAACGCGTTAAGTGTCAGGTGAAAGTATTAGGTAATCCTGGAACATCGAGTGGTATTCAAAAGGTTATACAACGAACTAAACTTTAATACTTTAAAATTTAAAAAAAAAATCTATAATGGAATTTGCCATAAATGCCACCAAGCGCGATAATCCCAAAAGGCTTATCACTTATTAAGCCTCTCGTGTCATATGGGAATAATGTACAGTGAGTTGTATAATCGCTGTAATTCTCTCTAGTTAAACAAATGGAGAAGAGAAATTTCGCTGTAATTCTGAAAATCGTCACTTGTCTTATGGAATTTCTAACACATGAGTGGAATAATCTAGTGGATCTCGCAAATCCGTATTTACTTTGTATTGACATTTTTTTCCATCATCCGTATATGCTGTCTAAATATACGGAACAACCCAGGCTTGTTTCTTGTTCTTATGAAATTTTGATATTTACTGAGATCTGGCTAAACAATAGTTTTTATGAGAATGAACTGAATCTCTTCAATCATAATGTAGACCCGATTCGAGTGTATACTGTAAAGTCCGGTCTTATGAAACTAATGCTAAAAGGAGCGCTGTCCGGAAGGGTATAATAAGAGTAGAGTCCTCGACGCTCCAGGAACTACTGCATAATATTATGTTATTATTAGTCCTGTGAATAGAAATATTATACTGGGAACAATTTACATTTTGGTCATTCTTTATTAATAAAAGTACGTCAAACATTTATGCGAGCGAACTCAGCTTTGGAAATAGAAAAAGCTGACCTAAGTTTTGTCCATTTATGACATATTTTATTATGTAGTTGTCCTATTCAAAAAAAACAAGTTAATGACAAAACTTCCGGTCTTAGAAATATTTTACCGAGGGATGAACCACCCTACACTAGAATCCCACTTTTAACGGAATCCCACAAAATCCTACTGAAATCGTATGCAACCCTATTGGAATTCCACGGTATCCTATTGGAATCCAATGGAATTCCTTGGGGAATTCCATGGAATTTGTTGTAAATTTTTAGAATTATTTTGAACGCTAGCAAGCAAAGACTCTGCATAACAAAGTCTTGTTTTTCAATTTAGCCGCCACTACACAGGTACCAACTAAAAAAAGTCAAATCAAAATCAAAAAATGTTTATTTATCCAAGTAGAGATTTACCACAAGAATACAATTATAAATAGTTCTGAGGCACAATGGACCAAAATGGTCTGTGCGTGCACTGTTTGTTCCGCCTGCAATGATTGTAAACAATAACTTACTTATGAATAATAAATTAATAACTATAGTAACAATAATAATAACAATTCAATACAAGATTACACTCAACAGTTGGCTAACAAGAAGAAAGAAAGAAAAAAAAAAAAGAAATAAAAATGTGCATGATTTGCTTACAATTTTATTAAATTCATACATTCCTTAAGCCCGGGACACATCTATCATGCATTCTTCCGATCCGACTCCGATCATACAATCAGGGTCCTTATTCTTGGAACAGGAAGCAGCGTTCCCAGGAAAACGAGTGTTCCGCTGCTCCCCTGTTCCAAGAATAAGGACCTTGATTGTATGATCGGAGTCGGATCGGAAGAATGCATGATAAATGTGTCCCTGGCTTTAGCCAGGGTATCTGACTACAGATATGCCCATATCTTTCAATTATAAAAGAGTCCAGTTTTTTCCCTACTTTGTTGTAATTACAAACCTTAAGGTGATTAGGGATTATGTTCAGTATTTTCGGTAAGGTGAAAAAAATATGTCGTTGGGTGGCCAAAAAGAGAGTATGTGGCACATTGTTATCATTCAGATTTGATTTGATCTAGTTCCAATAGTATGGTGACTAATTAATTATGTTGTTATATTTTTTATTTCTAGAGCTAAACCTAATGACACCCTTATATACAACTGTCTTATACTTAACAAACCCGATTCCCTAAATAACAGCTGAGTGGAGAAACGTTTGTCCTCAAATAACATAACTTTGAGGATGTATTTCTGAGTTAGAATAGAGATTGAAGAACATTATCATAGACAGCCCCCCAAGCCGTGATACCATAGTTGATCACAGACTCAACAAGTGCCTGATATTAGAGTTTCATAGTTTTTTGAGATACTACGTCCCTCAGTTCATAAAATCTGAAGAGTAAATTTCTTAGTTTTTTATTTACATATTCTACATGCTTGTGCCAAGTCATACACTGGTCGAAATACACTTCCAAATACTTCACATTTTCCTGCCTTTTTATTTCCAGTTCACAATCGCAAGAATCATCAAATTTACAATCAAATTTATTAGGCCAAGCAATGAAGGAAGTTTACCTTAACATAATTAGAAGTTAACATTTTTTGGGGGGGATTGGTTCATTTTCATGTGCTTAATAACATATTAAGTTTGCGACCGTGTACTTCCATAGGGTTTTTAGTTAGGGGTGGTTTTTAGGGGTAATTTGCGGTTTATGGAGAACGCTGTTCAAAGGGATGGTCCAATATCAAAAAGTCTCAAATGATTGTTGTAGCTGAAGTTTTTTGCTATAAAAAACTCAGTGACAGCACACTTCTATCTTCTATAGTTTTTTTTCTGCAACGTCTTGAATACTAGCATGTTTTTATTCAAGGTCACTGAATCAACGTTTCACCTGTTTACGTGCATTTGATGCAGCAGCGGCCAAATGCATAATCCGATTTCAATTTTCCAAACACCACATTATTGCTAATGAAATGCACTCTCCAATGCTTTTTTGTTCGATTTTTTTGCTTGAAAATTAGGCGAGCACGGACTTGCCTAATGTGCTAACTGTAATTTCTAAACGGGGCCAAATATTTGGTGACAGTTTTCGACAATCGGCAGCCCAATTATTCCTCTCATATTGCCCCAGCGAATTTTTTTTCTCGTTAATTACTCAATGACTTATTGGCCTGAACACGTCGCGCGGAATTTTTCAAAAAGTCAAAAAAAATTAAAATTGTGGCACAGCGCTGAAATTTGGTACTATGGCTTTATTTATTGTTTTTATGAATATACTGCAATTTTAATTGCTTCACATGACTGCTGCAACAATTAGAAGTGCTGTATATTCATGAGAACATAGTAAATAAAGCCATCGTACCAAATTTCAGCGCTGTCCGACAATTTTAGTTTTTTTTTTTACTTTTTGAAAAATTCCGCGCGACTTGTTCAGGCCAATAAGTCATTGAGTACCCTGAGGAACACCACACTCCACTCTTCTAGCACTACTTGCACTGTTGCCTATTTTAACGACTTGAGTTCTATCTTCCAGATATGTTCTAAAAAGGTTCAGAGCTCTACCTCTAATGCCGTAATTTTTAACTTTTCTAAGTAGAATGCGATGTTCCATAGTGTCGAACGCCTTCGACAGGTCCAGAAAGACCGCAAGGGCCTTGAGTCCCTCATTAAAACTGTTTACTATGAAGTCGGTTACCAGTGATGGCGTCCTCAGTGTTACGCCCTCTGCGAAAGCCAAACTGTGCAATCGATAACAGGTTCTCAGTTTCTAAAAAATGGCATAGCCTCAGCTTGAGGCACTTTTCAATAATTTTGCTTATAGTACTTGTAAGGGCTATAGGTTTATAGTTGTTTATTTCAGTTTTGCTTCCTGATTTATGTATTGGTATGATCATTGATTTTTTGAAAACTGCAGGGGAAAAACAACGACTCAACAAGCAAGCAAACTAAGAACAAACTAAGAAATGCCATTGGAAACCCACTGGAATACCACTGGAATTTAAGAGAATCCCACTTAAATTCCACGGATTTCCACTGGAAGCCCAAGGAATCCCACATAATTCCACGGAATTTCACATCACACATACTTGTACGTGCTTGTACACTATAATCCCAAGGTGATTTACCCCTCGTATTTTATCCAGATGGCCTTCATCAACATTGCTATGTTGCTAAATTTTCAAAATTTGATTTTCCGAGATATCGATTGCGGCAGTTTGCCTTGGGGCGTTCAAATCACTGTGAATTTTATTATTACAAAAAAAAAACGCGGAATTTGATGGGCAGATGATGTAGATTACACTTTTTGATAATTTCTCTCCCTGGCGAGTCAATTTTTGAGGTGTCCGAAATAATCAAATAAACAATTTAGTAATGTAATGCAATCGAAAATCTTTTCTAGAAGGAATCAAGGAACTGTTTAACTTTCCTATTAGCAACCACACTGGTTTTAATTTTCTAAAGAAATATACAGGGTGATTGATGGTCGATGGTACGTTAGACGCTTATGGAAAATGGAATATTGGATGTTTTTGAAAATTTGCATGCCCAAGTAATTGCTTCTGATCTATAATTTTGAAATAATTTCAACGATGCGACGTTGCCGCTTAAAGTACTTAATATAAAGTTACATATTTTAAATGAGACAGTATATTGTTGCATTTTTCGCTCCGCTATTACTTTCTGATTATTTTTGTATTAAACTGTCCTATACCTATCTCTAGCTAGTGATTTTCGACTTATTAATTAATTTCTTTTTTTTTCTCCACAACATAGCTCTAGTTAATAGTATATTACATACCGAGTAGGGAAGTGTTTCATTACTGTCGAGAGATTGACTATTAATCTCGAGACAGAAATGAAAACTTTCCTCCGAGGTTTGTATACTATTTTATTTGAAACCACAACATTAATTAATAATTTGCTATTTAATTTTTTAATAATAAAAAATTAAAACAAACATGCCAAAATGTGTCATTTACTGTTTTGACGTTTTTACCTGACAGGTTCTCATTGTTGCCAGCAAAGGTGAATAAATTACAGTGATGGAAATCGGTGAGAGAAGTCGAATAGGGAAATCGGTGAGGGAAATCAAAGAGGGAAGTAAAGCAGGTAATGTGACACTTCCAAATTTTTGAAAAGTCAGTAATGTCAAGATTACATATATGGTTACAAATAAATTAGTATTACTACATTACTGAGATTCGTGGAAAGTTCAGATTTTGGAGATAACTTAGAGAGGTCATGCATATTACTTTTGAGCAAGAAAATTTGTTCTACATTATACACGGTCGGTCAAAATTAGTAATTGTCGAGGCGTGTTTCGCGTTTTGTACACCTATTTTCTTTTTGGAAATGTTTTTCTAGTATTGCCTATAAATTCCAAAATTTCCTGAATATTCAAATTTTTTTGATGTATTTCCGAGGGTATTTCCTAAAATCTCTAAAATTTCCTAAATAATTTATAAAACTTTCTGAATAATTTTTTAAATTTCCCAAATAATGACTGATTTCCTATGAAATTTCTGACTTCCGAAGCAAAAAATGATAATTTTCGAAATTTCTGGGAGATTTTTAATTTTTTTCCAAAATTTTCAAACATCTCTACAATATTTACAGTGATTTTCTAGAAATGAAAATTTTTTTGCTGAAATATGTACCATCGTCACCAAAAGTAACTGGGACAGCATCATGTTAGCTCTTGTACTATTATATGATTTTAAGTGTCAAATATTTGTCAAATTATGAATTAAATGCATTGAAATGAATGACAGTAGAATTAGTCCAGGAGATTATTGTGCATTATTTGTGTCCCAGATAATTTTGGTGACGATGGTACGTACATGGTGGTGACAAAAGTTGGCTGTTGGCTCCAGTGTTCCATTTTTTTAAAGTAGACCTTTAACTGTTTGAATCTTCAATTGTCAATTTAGAGGAGACATCAAATGGTTCTACATGATACAGGGTTGGTTAAAATTAGTAATTATGCTGCCAGGTAGAAAAAAGATGAAAAGTGCACTTTTCTAAATAGAGCACCCTGTATATTATGAAATACTATAAAAGGCAATAAAAATCACTTACAAATGATGTATTATGTTCCTATACCTAAATCCAAGTAGACTCGCGCTAGTGTGAACACAAAACAACCGGACGTGTTCATATTATCAAGATGTTCACACCATCGAAGGTCTACCTAAAAATGCAGAATACTGTTAGCAACCGACCAGCATTCTATCTCTTTTTAACTAGGGTTAAACAAAAGAGAAAATGCGCTCTGAGTTTGAAACGAATTTTAATTTCTTACAAACTGCAATTGGCAATAATTTCGATGTCATTGATGACCCACATCCATTATTTTATTAATTTCCCTATACATTATTTGTAAGGGATTTTAATTGCCTTTCACTATATTTTCATAATATACAGGGTGCTCTATTTACAAAAGTGCACTTTTCATCTTTGTTGCACCTGGCAGCACAATTACTAATTTTGACCAACCCCGTATAATGTGAAACAAATTTTCTTGCTCAAAAGTAAAAAGTAATATGCAGGACCTTATCTCCAAAATTTGAACTTTCCACGAAACTCAGTGACGTAGTAATATAAATTTACTAGAGCTATATTTTGAAGAAAAGATAATGAAATTAATTGATAAGTCGAAAATCACTAGAGATATTGTTCGTCGATTTTTAACTGACACTTTCCGTATGAGGAGCGAGGGGGTGTTTCATATGGCAAAAACAGGTATGATGTCCACTGGCGTTGTAATGTAGGGAGCCACCAGCTCACATTCCGTCCGAGTATCAGATTAAAATCGACGGACAATAGGTATAGGACAGTATTCTACAAAAATAATCAGAAAGTAATAGCGAAGCGAAAAATGCAATAATATACAAGGTGTCTCATTTAAAATATCAAACTTTATATTACTTTTTGCCTCGTATAAGCATAAGCGGCAACATGCAATATTCTGTTTTCCATAAGTGTCTAACGTACCATTGACCATTAATCACCATGTAAAAACCAAGGTAAATGAAAATACTAGGCAAAATCACTTGATTTGAAGAATATAGAATGAATGGAGAGTAAATGAAATCAATGAAGCTATATAATAGACCTTTTCAAATTAGAATAATTCTGTTGCGCATGCGGAAAACATTGTTGCCAAGTGTCGGTTTCTATCACGCTATACAGGAAAGAATCATGAATAAATTCGATTTCATTAGAACTGAGATTCAAATTCTTTATTATCAATTAACCTTATATTTGATGCAGTCAAAGACTCAAGCTATTTATTGAAAAGATATATTGATGGTCATTTTGTAAAGTTTTTTTTTTTAAACCTAACGCGCTTCAATTTGTACAAGCCGGCAACATCGCACAAGGAAAAACCTATTTAAAAATTAGTAAAAGCGATGGGGCCCACAAATATTGTGTTTTTGGAAAGTGTAATAGTGACAGCAGAGTTGGAAGACCGGGATATTCCGAGGGATTAATTTTTTACCGCTTTCCCTGGTCATGTCTTCAACGTAAATTCCTTTTAAGTTCCAATACGCTATTTTTCTCTACAATCTCATTACGAAAAATTGCACCTGGCACATCTGCTGCTGATAGTTTAACGTTTTTAAAAGGCATTTGGACCAGTTTAAATTGGAAAAGGTATTAATTACAACTTTTTTATAATACTTGCTATGCTTTTTGACCGCAAAACAAACAGCCAACATAACCCCACTTATTTGACGCGCAAGCGCGTTGTGGACCTTGAAATTTGAAAAGGTCTATTGGTAGACCACTTGACTATTATATGACATATAAAGTGTGTTTTTTTTTTAAAGATAAAAGTCAAAATGACATTATGTTGGCAATACAATGTAAAATTGTCAATGCTTTCAATTTTTTTATGTAGAAAAGGCTTGTGTTGCCAACATAGTTACTAAATTTTTGACTTGGGGAATTATCTTTAAAAAAAAAAAGCACTTTACCTAAATTTTCAGATATACATACATACATAATACGAATATGGTGCCCAACAAATGGTTGGCAAAACAATCTGACATTTTAACCTTGCTATTACGTAAAAAGTAAGAGTATCAGCATAATGGCTTTTGCTAGGTCAAGCTAGCTTATTAATATAACTTTGCTATGATGTATCCTAAGACATCATTAAATTTTTAACATACCAAATTTTTTACAAAAAAATTCCTCAATAAAAATCAGCTTGCTAAAATTCACCTTGGGGAATCTGTGTAAACGCGAAACCATAATTATATTGCGGAAACTGATAATTCTATATAAACTTAATAATAATAATTTGTTGAACGGTATTACTAATAATAACGTTCAAAAATGTTAATGGTTGATATGATTATTTTTTTGTATTTCCCTTTGTTAGGGAATCATTTATTTGTATGTATTAAAAACAAATAGGTACGTACATGAACTCAAATAGTTATTTTCCTAACAAGTGCGCCAAGTGATACTTTGCCGCACGAAAAAGCAGTTAGACGAACAACGCGAAGCGGAGTTCGGATAAGCTTTGAGTGCGGGAAAGTCACTTTGCGCAAGTGTTAGGAACAATATTTTTTCTACGAGTATCTTAAAGAAGTAGACTTTGAATTGTTAAAATATTAGAAAAATCTATCAAATCAATATCTTTAAACATCGTTTAAAATCTATTGGAATTCCTCAGAATGTCTTTTAAATTAAATCCCCAAAAATCATGTAACATCTTCTGGAATTTCTAGAATACCAGCTAGAATATTTTCATGAGAGTCTCTCAAATATCAAAAATTCTACAAATTCCTAGCAGTACAGGCTGGTCCAATTTGGACACCTTTGATAGGAAACATCATGTTAGCTAAGCGCGCTAATTTCAACTAAAACCCTTCATTTTGAATATTAGTTTATTCAGAAACCATCAAAACATTGAAAAATCAAGTATAACTATGGTAATTTTGCATAACAAAAATGAGTGCGCAAAGAGTTTCCGTACGCAAAGTTCAACTTTGCGCACGCAAATGAGTGCGCAAAGTGACTACTTTGCGCACGCAAGTAGAAAATAGTTATTTTCCTAACAAGTGCGGAAAGTGATACTTTCCCGCACGCGACTGCCGTTGACCCGAACGACGCGAAGCGGAGTTCGGGCAAGGAGTCGAGTGCGGGCAAGACACTTTCCGGATGAGTTAGGAACATTATTTTTTCTACGAGCGCGTTCAAATATAAAAACAAAAACTAAGTAAATTCAAAGCGATATATTATTAAAGAAATCGTTTAATTACAAAATTACCTATTTTTATATTTTTACGTTTACTTTTAAGAATGATTGAAAAAAATTATGTACTAAATCGATTTGATGTTACAATAAACAAAATTTCTAAGGTAAAAAAAATGCCCCGCCTTAAAGGAACCAAAAAGTCAAACAATGTCAAAAAAAATTATAAAATTTTTGAAATATTCACAAATTAGAATAATATGGATTAAAATAGGAATATTTCAAATAGTTTATGAGCGCATAAATTAGTATATCTAGCAAAAATGTATACAGACAAAATAGATAAAATGTTTGATTAATTAACAAAAGTGACACTTCTTCTGGACGCCACTTTCCCGCACTAGTGCGGGAAAAACAAAATCGCGCACTAGTGCATGAAAGTGACATTTTCGAAACTAAGATGCGTATGGGAAAGTGATAAAAAATGCACGCTCGTAGAAAAAATATTTTTCGGAAATTGTTGCTCTTCATAAAAGATATTATTTTGATATTATCCAAACTTAAATGTAAATTTCTGCAATTTTTCAGCTGCCTTTCGATTACCCTAATTTTTTTCTCATTTTCTTTTTTGTCTGGTATATTCAATAGAAAAAACTTGTTAGATTTGGTAGCCTCCAAGCAAGATCCAAATAATCCAGGTCTATTTTAGCTATTTGTGTTTCCGGGATATTAGATATTACGAAAATCTATTGCAGAACTATTTCCACATTTATTTGTAATGTAATGCTATGATAGGAGGATATTTCAAAAATTGTCACAATAATTTGATATAAACCATAAAAAGTTGCAGAAAACTCTTCATCACAAAAAAATAAATATATTTTTACAGCCTTCTAGGATTAATTTTTTTCCCTAATATTAGTAAATCGCTTGGCAGGGTAAATCCCTCAGGATTTTTCGGGGTAACGCAAATATTGCGTCACTCGCAACTTCTCTATCATTTCGGAATTTGTAACTTGGGAAGTTGGAGGAGTAAATTTTTTCAACGATAAAAATATACGTTCGCTTTGGATTTCCCCAAGGTCGGCAGAATCGCCACTATTATTAGTTGTGTTATAGTAAAAAAGAAAATTTATCAAATTATTCAAATTTGGTTCAAATGTGTCGCTAAATATCATAAACCTAATCGGAAATCCCATTATTACCCCTTGAATTTTGTTCAAGAACACAATAATTATGTATAATACATACATATGTATCTATTATTTTTAATTGCTTTTAGTTCAAGTTTAAAAATTAACCATGAACTTGACCAAGAAATTTTGCATTATTTCTAGTTAATTGAGTTTAAAAAGTGGTTTATGGTTAAGAAATTCTCCGTTTTTTTATCCAGGGAATTTCCAACCTCCCAAAATTATTTAATTCACATAAAAAAAAAGCTCTTTGTGGGAGCCTTTATTTCCCATTTTTTCTTGCAGATTACTTTTAGCAGCTGCAGGGCATAATTTGTATCTATTGAAGATCTATCGTTCATAAAATAATAATTTCTTGGTGATCAATTTATTACGGTATTAACAAGTTTTAACTTTTAAGAGACATATCTAAGTCATATATTTATTGCAGTTTTTACCTTATTTAGTAGCTTTCCTTTTAATTCTATTTGAAATTATCTCTCAATATTGATGAAAATTCATTATAAATTTTGGGTTTTTTTTCACAATTGTCTGAATGACAAATGGAATCCCCTGTGAGTTAATAACAAACTTCCCAGAGTGCAGCTCATATGCTGCAATTTCTTGGTAGTAACGGATTTGGAAGTGCCCTGTGAACAGGAATTGAGATTATTGACCTCTTTTTTGGACAAGGGAATACCCATTTTTTGCTTTATTTAAAACGATTATTAGGGTTCAGGTAATTCTTTCATTGAAAGCGCTGAAAAATAAATAATAATGAGAAAAATAGGTGCCTATATGTAAGAAGCTTTCAAAGTTTAATTTAAACTTTCTATGCTAAAAAAATATGTTCTCAAATAGCTAAAAACTGTCTAGGTATACCTACTCCGTATGGAGTCGAATCACACAGTTAACATTTCTGAAAAAATTTGTTTAAATTGCATTTCAAGAGAATTTACTGAATTCTTTTTGAAATACCTTAGAAATGTCTTAATGTTCAGGCGTCATATGGCACTTGATTAGATGCTGCATTAGAGGGTAGAGATATCACTGATAAGAGTGAAACTACAAACTGACAATTTTCTATCCACACTTCTACACAAGCTAAATTTTGAATCTGAAAAAAGCATGCTAAAGAATGTTTTGTATATCATTAATTAATTATCAAATAATAATAATTGGGATGTTATCATAACCACTTGATAAATGGCACTTTAGAAAAGTGCATACATACATAGAGGAATTCTACAATTTCCTTTCAGGTGGTTGATAAAGTACACACCATAAACTATTATTAAGCACTTACAAAATTTATCTAGAATAATTTAAAAAAGCGCAAATTTGCGTTGTGTCGTCACATAAAGTAACATGTATTTGGAATTTGAAATGTTTATTTTTCACCTTTCAATCAGATTTAATTATATATATTTCTATGAAACACTCCCATCAACCTTAAAAAAATTAATTAATCAATTAATTATTGAATCAATATTTTGCGCTAATTCAAGGCATGCTTGCTAAAACTCTCAACAATTTGGCACCAT
The DNA here is from genome assembly GCA_917834065.1 of Ceutorhynchus assimilis. Classification (NCBI taxonomy): domain Eukaryota; kingdom Metazoa; phylum Arthropoda; class Insecta; order Coleoptera; family Curculionidae; genus Ceutorhynchus; species Ceutorhynchus assimilis. Next base: position 28,973,200 of record OU892278.1, on the reverse strand, counting down.
TTACATAAAAATAAGTACCTCTTTTGCACCACTTGTGTGTTCACAAATATGCCAAATTAAAAATTCTCCCAGATAGGAAAGTCCCAGATAATTTTTCGGTATAAAAACTTTTAAAAACGTAGGTGCTCATTCAGTGGCAAACTATTCGTCGTTGATAAATGAACAATAGTAAAATGAAGTACGGTTTTTGTTTTCTGGTTTTGTTAACGATTTTCCGGTTTCAATTATCTAAAGCTGATTGCAATGTAGCGAGTGAAACGGTAGCTAGTGGAACCTTTTACGAACCAAAAGAGAAATTGTGTCCAGGCGATTTAATTTTCGAAGATAACTTTAATACTTTTGATTTGGAAAAGTGGCAGCATGAATCTACTTTAGCTGGAGGTGGGAATTGGGAATTTCAATGGTACCTCAACAACAGGACTAACAGCTACGTGAATGGTGGAAATTTACATATAAGTCCAAGTTTTGTATCTACTGACAATGGAGAAGATTTTCTATATTCTGGAACTTTGGACTTGAATGGTGGAATTCCTACAGACCAATGCACCAATCCTTCCTATTATGGTTGTAGCCGCACTGGAACAGCCACTAACATTGTAAACCCAGTAAGAAGTGCCAGAATTAGAACTGTTGATTCTTTAGCATTCAAATATGGCTCAGTTGAGGTAAGAGCAAAAATGCCAGCAGGTGATTGGTTATGGCCAGCTATTTGGTTATTGCCTCGTTTCAATGCTTATGGTGGTTGGCCATCATCTGGAGAGATTGATTTATTAGAGTCTCGTGGCAATAGAAACCTCTACAATTCTGCTAGAGTTAATGTAGGTACTCAGCAAGCAAGTAGTACTCTTCATTGGGGACCATCAGTTAGAGCCAATCAATGGACTAGGACACATTTTGAGAAAAACAATGCTGCCGGATACGACACTGATTTCCATGTTTATAAATTAGTTTGGACCTCTAATGGAATGGTATTTTACATCGATAACGAACTCATTGGTTCCATAAATCCGCCTGAAGGCGGTTTTTGGGAATTGGGCGAATTCGCTAGCACTGGAGTATCAAATCCTTGGGCAGCTGGTAATAGAATGGCACCGTTCGATCAGAAATTTTATTTGATCATAAATCTGGCTGTCGGAGGAACCAACTTTTTTTCGGACGATTTGACCAATCCAGGAGGCAAACCATGGTCTAACACATCGCCTACAGCCTTTACAGATTTTTGGAAAGGTAAAAGCCAGTGGGAACCGACATGGAATTTAGGAAGTGACGATTCGCATTTAGTTGTCGATTATGTAAGAGTGTATGCTGTCTAATGTTGTAGTTTGAATTTTTATTTTAATTTTGTACATACTTAGGTAATTGTTATTTGTTGAAAATAAAACGTTGAAACTGTTGAAAGTAATTCTGTTCTGTTCTGAGTTTTTCATTAATGCTGACAAAAGAAATTATTTTAAAAACTAACTACTATTAGATGGAAATTCATTTAGATCGTCAATTAAATTTAATTCAAATTTTATTATCCGAATTAACATGAACAAAATTGGTCTTATTGAATGACTTTACACAAACTATTTTTTTTTGCAAAATGCCAAAGACACTGAGGGCTAGAAATCTTACACCCAACCCATTGCAAATATTCACATATCTCACTCTAGTTCTAGTGAAACTTCCTATTGAAATAATTACCCTCTCAAAGAGTTTTCTGCAGCATTGCCTCCAGCTTTCGAAAAAATATTTGCGTCAGTGTCGGGCTTTCTTTGCATCTCCTGATTGTTACTAATCTGGCTTATTCTATTTTGCGAGGCATTTTTGGCAGGTTCATACGTTTCCCGCAGGTCTGTATCTTACTCCAAGTTATTAGTTCAATAAAGTCTTCTGGAGCTTGTGGATATGTCAATTTTCAGCGTCTTCAATGGACCTTGCACTCTGTTCATCAGCTGGCTCTGATACACTTTACTGAAATATATACATCTCAGTTCTAAGGCGCCTACAAAAGCTTCATATTCACTTTGTTTTGCCCATTATCCAGGAATTCTAGTGCCTTCCCCTGTAACTCTAGTACCAATTGTGCATGAACCTATTTGCCAAAAAGCAAAATTATGCAAAAAATATTTGGATAGTTTAAGCCATTTAAATTTATAGGTCGAGTGGTATACGGCTAGATTATTTCCTGAATAATTAGGATTGAATTGTTGGCGTCAATCCTATCCAAAGAGTTCTATTTATTATAAAACTAGCTGACCCGGCGAACTTCGTTTCTCCTCTGAATTATTAAATACCTATTAAATGTTGTGTTAACGTATCTAAAGTGCGTTTTTTTTAAAGATAAAAGTCAAATTGACATTATGTTGGCAATACAATGTAAAATTGTCATTGCTTTCAAAATTTTTATGTAGAAAAGGCTTGTGTTGCCAACATAGTTACTAAATTTTTGAATTGGGGAATTATCTTTAAAAAAAAAAACAGATTTTATTAACTGAATTAAATTCAGTTTTTTTCGATGATGAATTTGGCTTTGGTTGAAGAAAATTAATTTTTACTCTCTGAATCAGAAGTCACCTAAAATTAAAATTTTACATCATCCCTTTTTAGGCATCTTGTGGGCATTATTCTTATGAAGTCTACCACCAAATAAATAAACTCAGACACAAGAATGTTCAAAAAATGTAAAGAAAACAAAAAAAATCTCCAGCGCAGCCCTGTTTCATTTTATCTGCACTGCAATACTCCATCTGTTCTACTGTATCTGCACTATTCTATCTGATCTACTCTTTCTGCACCACTTTATCTGATCGGAATAGTGGAATAGTTCTGTTTGGAATAGCTCTAGTTCCTTGGCAGTATTCTGTTCTACTGTATCTGCAATGAAATTACCGCACAACGGCGAGCTTCGTTCTAGGTACCTATCATATATGGCGCCGTATACAAAATGGTTGTGGCGGACTCATAACCTGGCTCTCTGCCACTCGACACCAGCCGGACGGAGCACTCCGAACAGTCGGCACGGAACACGGCTGTCAAGGGATGCCTAAGAGGAGAAACGGAACTTAGACACAGAACGTCAATGGTCAAGCGTCAAGAAATGACAGGGAGACCAGTTCGCGCTCTTTCGGAATGAACGAACCAACAACAAAATAAAATACACAATTAAAACATTGTCATTCTATTTATTTTTGGACATTTTTACTGTGAAGAACAATTAAAAATAAAGTGCTTTCCTCAAATTGTTTTTGTGCAAAGTGTGTGACAATAAAGTCCACATGGTTTGCAATGAAAATTTGACGGTAAACTTGGTATCAGTTATAAGAGATGGCGCCGTATGCGGGCTTAGTGAGTTTTTTTCATAAATAAGTAAAATAGGTTTTTTTTTTGTTTTTTTTTTGGATTTTTTCGATTTATTATCGTAGGATGGACAAAGACAAATCCAATAAAGCAAAAATCATGAAAATCAGTCCAGCCGTTCTCGAGTTACAAGTGCTCAACACCAACACAACTGTGTTTTATACAGGGTGTCCGGTAAGTATATGGCATACTCTCGGGAGCGTATAGTAGGGGTCAAAATAACCCTACTTTGTTCTAAAAAAAAATTCCTAAAGTGCCCCTTAACGGAGATACGGAGCCCCAAAAGAGTACTTGGCGATGCACATTTTTGGCTCTAACTTTTGAACCGACTTGTATAATTTAATGAAGTTTTGATATTTTATGTTGGCTATAAAGACTCATGAAATCATCCTACTGTAGATGTTTCACATACTCTGGGAAGTCAGGAACGGACTTGCCACCATATTCATTTTGACAAATTTTTGACAGGAGTCATTTTACACAGCTGAAAACTGATTTTTTTAAATACTTTGGTCATTTTTCTTCAAAAAAGGTACTCTACATTTTGTTTCGATTAAATCAGCCGTTTCCGAAAAAATTAGGTTTTTGTATAACACCTTCAATCATTTATCTTCGAAATTTATTTAATAATCAAGTCGATACCAGATTAAGAAAAAACAGATAGAAGTTGACTTATAAAAAGTACCTGAAAACGACCCTTTTTGCCATAAAAAGGTACTTTTTATAAGTCAACTTTTACCTGTTTTTCTTAATCTAGAATCAACTTAATCATTAAATAAATTTCTAAGGGAAATGATTGAAGGTGCGTATACAAAAACCTATTTTTTTCGGAAACGGTTGATTTAATCGAAACAAATGTAGAGCACCTTTTTTGAAGAGAAATGACCACAGTATTTAAAAAATCAGTATTCAGGTGTATAAAATAACTCCTGTCAAAAATTTGGCACAATGAATATGGTGGCAAGTCCGTTCCTGACTTCCCAGATTATGTGAAACATCTGCTGTAGGACGAGTTTATGAGTCTTTATGGCCAACATAAAATATCAAAACTTCATTAAATTATACAAATCGGTTCAAAAGTTAGAGCCAAAAATGTGTACCGCCAAATACTCTTTTGGGGCTCTGTATCTCCGTTAAGGGGCACTTTAGGATTTTTTTTTTAGAAGAAAGTAGGGTTATTTTGACCCCTACTATATGCTCCCGAGAGTATGCCATATACTTACCGGACACCCTGTATATATAGATGTCAGAATATTTCTATCAAAATGCTGTCAAAAAAGGTAAACAAAAATTTAATCGCCGATAAACAAGGTCTTGTGAAATAATCACTTATTTAAACAAAATGCATTCAAAAAATGACGTTGTCTGATGGGTCTATTGTATAATGAATGAAATAATCATATATTATATCACAAGAGCTTTAAATTTAATCGATTAAACTATCCAACATATTTTGAGCATGATTTTGCTTGGAAAATAGTTGAATGCACAATAACTTAATTAGGCATTCCAGGTCACGTGACTTTTGACAGGACCGCCATATTAGCTGAGGGGCCCCAAAGATCATTGTTTACAAAATTACAATGTTTTTTGAGTTTGTGCTTTGGAATTTTTGCGTTTTTTGATTTATTCAATAAATTTTAAGTTGTTTTTAGTTTTTGTGAATGAATGGAATGAATGAATGAATCTTTATTTACAGACATGCCACTTTACATTTCAATTCAACAATAGTAAACAAACAATTTATTAACAAAAATAATGCTTAAGAATCTAAATTGTTTAAAAAATAAAAAAGTTTGATACTAACAACAACCTTACAAATAAACTTTAGCAAAATAAATTTGTGGTAGAATGACTCCTCAAACGTTTTGACTGTTCTGATCGGTGTAGGGTTGCCATATAATTGAGTTTTGAAAATAGGAGAGCCTGTGAAAAATTATATGACATTTGATAATAATATATGAGAAAATGAGAATATTTTATGTACTTCAAAATACTTAAATCTGAAAAAGCTCCTATCTTAACATTTAGTTATGATTTTTAGCAGATTTTGGAATGTATGACTGGACATTTTTTTAGGTAGTTAAATGCTCCTCCTGATCCGTCAGTCTCATTTCTTGTAACAAGTTGTGGGAAACACCTTCAGTTTTTTGATGTTTAAACAAATCCTTGACCCAAAATAATTTTGTTTTTTTTTCTGTTTTTACTTTTATTTTTATTTATTATGTACAAAAGCAACAAAAGTAAATATATTATTTATTCGGCAACGTCAGAAAAAAGTTGAAAATATTCGGATGAGAAGTGGCGGGAAATTTTTCTGCCAATAGGAGCTCCATCGTACCATCGGACGGTTGGATGGGACGCATCGCATGAGACTCCGACTTATCACGTGTATGGTAGTGATATACATGGTTTCTTTTTTTTGATCAAAATATATGAGAAATAGTCTCATATTAAACATGCTAATATGAGATATGAGAAACAGTTGAAATATATGAGTCTCATATTAAAAATAGGAGGTCTGGCAACCCTAGATCGGTGCACAGATCTGGCATGTAGCTTAGCTTACTGGCTTGTTCATTCTGGGCTTCTATCAATTATCGTAGTATATCCTAAATTTGTACTGGGGACCCAATCCGGATTGTTTGTATCCTTAAATTCTGCTGGACTACCTAAAAGGTATTAAAAGTTACCTACTTGTAGAAACATAAACAACTTTTTTGATGTACCGAGATGAAGTGTTTTTGTATTTTAACAACAAGACAGTCATAATACTTACCATTAACAAAATGTTTTGAACAAATACGAGCATTTTTCAAAAACGTTTCAGTTAAATCTCTCCTTTTGAGGCATTTAATCCACAGATTTCGTCGTTCCTTTTTTAGCTCGTTTAGACGATTCCCTAGATCTCTTAATGCTGCTGGGATCCTGAAAAACCTTTCTTTATCTCTTTCCGCTCTACTGGAGCACCCAACAACGCAGCAAAACGAAGGCATCTTCACAAAATATAAATATTAGATTGAAAATTCTTGGTTTAACATTGAATCAGGTTATGTTTGGCTTTTGTGTGCCCCCCAGCTAATATGGCGGATCGGTTATGACGTTAACCTGGGCTGCGTTCAAGGACGGCAATGCTAATGCCAAAACCTACTTTTCCCCCTCCTGCGGTAATGCCGAACCACATAGGTTGGAGCCGAACTCGAACGCAAAATGCCAATTTTGGCTTGGCTGTAGCCATTCCTGAACGCAGCCCTGGAATGCCTAATAAAAGCCCTCGACCGCGAAGGTTTTTCAGCGACAACATTTTGTGTGGTTAAGGTAAAAAACTATTGAGTTTGACAAGTGTCACCTAAAAAAAATTAATTTTCCAAATTAAAATTTGACTTGTTTTTCTCGTGAAATAGTCCAGCCGAATACCACTCAAGAAAAAATTATATAGGCAAAATTATTCTCTTGGTATTATTCAATTTTGTTGCTTTTTGGTAATTTCGCTCATGAAATTTTTGACAAAACCACTCACCTGACGGCTCGTGGTTTTGTCAAAAATGTCATTCGCGAAATTGCCAAGCAACAAACTTTCATACCAGTCGAGAATTTTGCCAACAAAATTTTTTCTCTTGTGGTATTATATGTATATGAGAAAATGCAGCAAAAATCATGAGATTCTCAGTAAAAATCATGAGATGACTAATTTTATCGAGAATCGACAAAAAAATGGGTCTATTTTAATAATATGAATTTATATTTGATAAAAAAATCATTTTTATCTGAAAAATATAACACAAAACATAAAATATAACAGAAAGAATAATATAAAAACCTCAAAACACCAAAATTACCTAATAGCTAGGTACCTACTTCCTATATTAGGCGTAACGTCATTCCAGAAGTTAACTTTTAGTTATTCTGTCAATTTTTTTTCTATAATATTCGTCATTAAGTATTAAAGGGGGTGTGCGCCAAAAAAACAACTTGATCTCAAAAAAAAGAGAAATATAAACTAAGAATAACAGTGAAATTCGCACCCTTCTATGACAAATAATACCGCAGATATGACTCTATGAAGGTACCACATCTCACCCTATGACGTCACGAAAGCTCAAGCGACGCACGAGAAAGTGGAGTTAGTTAAATTTACATATGTTTTTCCTGTGTTACCTGCAATAATCTAAACAAAAACCACTCACTCGTGCCAGGAAAAATCAAATTAACAATGCGGAGGGCGGCTGGACGAAGTTCTCGTGACGTCACGAGAGCGTCGTCCACACTTTGAAGCGGTATATCTCAGCGATGGTTTATCGTAGAATAACGAGGTTTGAACAGTTATTGTTAGATTTTTTTACACGAAAACTTTAATTTTTGGCGAACACCCCCTTTAAGTTAACGCACCTGTTTCTCGCATCTAATTTATTTATATTAGGTCTGTTCGCACAGAAATCACGAACCAGTCATAGTGAATTTCATTTGTTGGAACAAGTTTTCTGACTGTTTTCAACCAATGAAATTCGCTCTGGCTAATTTGTAATTTCTGTGCGAACAAATCTATAAATTATAGAAAATACCATGCAACGAAAAATATAACGAAAAATGTAAATCATATGTTTTGTTTAGGTCAAATCTCAAACGATTTTGCTAAAATTCGGCATACAGGTTGGAGTGACAATACAATATGGATTTTGTTGAAAATCATGGAATCATGAAAAATGTGCCCAAATCATGAGATCTCATGAAAAATCATGAGACCTGGCAACCTTGAAGACAACCTGTCAAGGTGAAACAGGTATACCTACGCGAATTTAAATTTTTTCATTGAATTTTTTCACTTTTTAACAAAAACCAGTCGCAATCGTACATAACATAATGTATATAACGCTTACATAAACAGGCTTTATTGGCTCGTTATTCAATAGCCTCTCTCGCAAGCTCCAGTAGCGACGCCAGGGTTTTATGTTAGGGGGGGCCAGACGGCCAGAAAAATTTAGGGGGGGCACTTGTTTTTACTTTATTGCTTTTCTTCTTTGGAATAAAAAATGGGAAGTGCAGGGTTTTCCCGTATATTTTTGCACCCCACCTGAACAGGTTAATTGAATAGGCATCAAAAATGTTTTCATTTGTATTTTGTATACCAGGGTGTCCGTTTTTCGAATCGAGGGCAACCTTTGGACTATAGGAAACGGTAAGAGATAGGATAGGTTCGGTTAAATTGGGGCAAAGTTGCGCAATTTCTTGCTTAACAAAACGCGCACTTCAAAATTTGGAATATTCCGAATACTTCCGGATAAGTATAGTGAAAATAGTGCATTATTGGAATTATTAAAAAGAGATAAGTAGGTGGTCGTGCATTTGAAGTTTGAACGCGTTATTGTTCATTAAAAATTATTTATCAATGGCCAAATAAAGTGAAGTTTATTTGAAATATCTTTCCAAATGATGAGTCTAGGAAAAAATAAGAACGATTCTGCAAAATTTTCATTTTTTCCGTGTATTTCCGGAAGTATTCGGAAAATTCCAAATTTCGAAGTAGCGTTTTGTTAAGCAAGAAATTGCGCAACTTCGCCCCGATTCAGTGTTGCCAACTTTCAAAAATCAAATTTCCCACAAGCGGGTCCAAAAATTCCCTTTTCTAAAAAAAAAATCCCACAAATGCACAAAATACTAACAAAGCGTAAAAAAAATGCAAATCTTTAGCGAATAGGAGTTTTTATTTTGTACTGCCTGCTGCCTGCTAGATCTGATTCTAAGCGAAAAAAAAAAAAAAAAAAAAAAATGGCGGTAAACCATTCCACTTCACAGTTTTGGAGTTCGAGACGACGTACGTTTCTGCAGAAATCACAAACCAGTCAGAGCGAATTTTATTGGTTGAAAACAGTCAGAAAACTAGTTTCAACGAATAAAATTCACTCTGACTAGTTTGTGATTTCTGCAGAAACAGACCTATTGTTTCGCAATTCGAACCTAGGTTCAGCCAGTTCCATCGCGAGAAAACGCCTTCAGTCTTGAAATGGGATGCGTTTCTGTCAATTGTCAAACTCGGTGCGTTCGCGAACATCTACATGGGAACGCATACAGAAAAAAAAAATTTGAGTGCGTTCGAAACTTGCAGAGTTCGCAATGCTATCAAACCGCGTTTTTTTTTTATGTGTAGCGTCCGTATTCCTACCTAAGCCTGCCAACATAATACTATCTGTGCTGCCAAAAGAATATTATTGCTTGGATATAATTGGTAAGAAATATCCCACGAATATCGCAATTTTGGTGAAAATTTCCCTTTTCCCTTTAGTCTTACTAATTTCCCACGAATCGGAAAATTTCCCACGAGTTGGCATCACTGCCCCGATTTAACCGAACCTGTATTTCTTATCGTTTCCTATATTCCAATGGTTGCCGTCGAAAAACGGACACCCTGTATATAGGTACACCTTTTTGATACCTATTCAATTAAGCGTTGAGGGTCGGTTTCTCAAATAGCGAGTCACCTCCGGATTGGTTTTAACGCCAGGGTAAACGTGTCCAGTTGCAATGTTTACCCCTGGAGTTATGCTTTGCCCGGGGATGACTTGTCATTGAGAAACTGACCTTCAGGTGAGGTGCAAAAATATACGGAAAAACTCTGTACCTGCCGACACTAATATGTTTGGAGGAATCCCAGGAAAGCGAAAGCAGCGTTGCGGTTTTCTGACTGGCCGCTAGACATAGGATCGCGATCCAATGTTGCCAAATCCTCCTTTTATAAAGCGCCAAATTTCAAATAGATTTATATTGCGGATAATGTTACAATATTAATTAAAGGTTAATTTCTGTTATACAACAAATAAAGTCTCGCATGATTAGTAGGTAATAAATTAATCCTATTATAGATATTTATGTTATAAGGATCATAATCACGATCATTATGGTATTAGCCGTGAATATTATCAGACGAGGCGTCAGCCGAGTCTGATGATAACACGGCGTGTGCCATAATGATTGTTTATGATCCAAATTTCATACAATATTTTATATTCCAGAAATTGTAAATAATTTTAATCGTTAAATGTTGTCTTCAATAAATTTTTCATATTTTTGCCTATTAAACCTACCTATATTTTTTTCTCATTATAGTACTTATAATGGGATCTCATTATACTACTTAGTACTCTAATGAAATCGCATTAAATTAAAGTACTCAATCGAATAAATTATGTCATTTTGACACTACAAATGAGATCCATAATAATGTCATTTTATTATTATTATCATTAAAGTCCATGAACTTCACGTCGATGTCGATTATAATTACTTTGAGTCGAAAATACTTTATCGCATTCAAAGCAAAACACACCCATTTTGAAATAGTATTCATTCGCATTCGTGCTCTCAAAAAAAATTAGAAACAAATCGTACACAAATAAAAAATACAAGCAATAAGCGAGCTACTGAATACCTACAATATACAATACTATAGCCACCTATAGCTTTGTTTGTTTATTTGCACCAAAGAGATCAATGAAGAGACAGCCAAACTTGGCTCAGTGGGGTGGGCGGGCACGCGCATAGCATCGAAATCAATTTGGCAACGTTGGATCGCAGTCCTATGTTTAGCCGCCAGTGGTTGTCTGTGCCCACTGAATACCCAATTAATCGACAGAGGCTACTGATGTTGCATTGCATTGTTGCCGAAACGAGGGCAAGTTTTCAGGGGGGGGGGCGGCTAAATTTAAGTGGGGGCCCCGGCCCCCCCTGGCGTCGCCACTGGCAAGCTCGCTCGGCCATAGAATTATTCGTACAATAAAGCCCTAGTTTGTACTTATAAATAGCTATTATTTCAAAAATTGATATTTTAATTTACAAGTAATCAATTGTATTTTTTCTAATTTCGACATTTAAAGTGAGCCTTTTCAAAACTCGTTGACGTTATCAAATGCCTTACTTTTCATCACCAGTTACGGAAAGTAAAACTTTTCGCAACTGGTGATTAAATAGCTATTTTCCTAACGAGTGCCATAAATTTCTTCCCGCAAGAGTTAGGAACTATATTTTTTCGAGCATACTAAAGCTGATGTTACGAAAAGTTTAATTTAAATAAAATGCGATTATGCGTACAATTAAAAATTTATTAAAAAGTATTTATAAAAAAAAGGTAAAGGTAAAGGTATAGGTGTATCAACAATTCAAAAAATTCGATGTCATCATGTCACAATGATTATTTCACACTCTTCCCGCGGGTGCGGGAAGAAAGTCTTTCCGCACAGCAAATCGTGCGGGAAGAGCCGATTCCCGCACACTCGTAGAAAAAGTAAATTTCACCATCAGTTGCAAAAAAATACAGGAACAAAATCTATGATACTTTTGGGGCTGAACTGCTGAACTACTTGAAGTACTTTGTTGTTATTTTAATCTTTGTACGAACCTATTATGAAGATTTAATTTTATCGCTCGCTTCGCTCTTTCCGCAGAAATCTGCTCGTTACGAAAAATAGTACTTTTCCCAACTGGTTGCACAAATAAATATTAAATATATTATTTTAATTTCCAAATATATCATATCTTGTATTTCAAATTAGTCAAATGTATTTCAAACTGTACCATTATACTTCCAAAAACATCAGATGTACCTATTTGAAAGTCTTTTACTGGGTGGTGTTTCATTATTGTTTCCGGGTCTACGTTTGGTTCTGAGATCCAGTGCCTCCCAGTTCACCAGGATGTCTGGCTGTCTCGGGTTCCTTATTGCTGAGTCTGCAATTAAGGTCTACGTCGTACAGGTTCATCCTGTTCAGGTGGACTTTTACTGGTGTGTCAGTCAAGAGTCCTGTTCTGGTTCTCAGTTGGCTCCTGCTCATTTATAGCAGTTCTGTGGCCCTATTGCTGCATGGTTGGTCGATGAATTCCCTACAATGATTCTGCCTGAAAGTTGTCCAGTGTTGCGATGTTCTTTACGAATTCAGTCTTTGATGTGGCTTCTGGTCATACTTTTTGGTATCCCTAGAGCCGGTTTTGGCCCGATAAGTTTTTTCTCTGACCCTCTCTTTGTGAGTTCATCAGCCTTTTCATTGCCTTCGATTCCTTTGTGTCTTGGCACCCAGATTAGTTTCACCTTATTCCAGGCGCGGATCCAGACCCAAATTAAGTCAACCCCCATTTTCTGAACCTTGTGTTCAAAAATTCCAAAAAAAATATATGTTTTATGGTTATTGATATACTTTAATCCATAATTTTTTTAAGCAAATTTGACTCGCCATTTTTGAGTTATATCGCAAAAACTGAAAAAAAAGTGGTTTTTCACCATTTATTTCAAAACGAATAGATGAAGTTTCCCGTTATTTTCATTACGAACTACTATTGCAATTCTACGCGACATATATTTTTTTCAAATTTTTTGAACTTGTAGTTTTCTCGCTACTGCAAGAATAGTTGGAAATACGCCTGTAGCTACACTGTTTTTAAAAAAATCCGATGGATGAACGTTCAAAATTATTTGTGTTGGTCCAAACTACAACCCTGTTTATGTAAAACAGAATAATACTTCGAATTTCCTCAAAAAAAAGAAAAAACTTTCCATCACACAATTTAATCAAATGCAGATTTCTATTTTTTTTTGACTATCAAGTTAGGGCACACTATAGGGGCGGCAGTACTGACATCTCGCGTTGCTGTAATAAACTATAGGCCTGACTTTAAACCTTAAGGGGGGGGGGGGCCATACAAAATACTGGAAGGTACAGGGTGTCTGATTATAATTTGACACCCCACCTTTAAAGGTAGATGATAGGTGTAAACACAAAAGTTGAGCAGTTTTAGCTAAATTATTGTCAGAAATTTGAAATTTTGCGTACTTTCAACTTTCAGGGCTGCCGCGAACGATTTTGATAGCGTACCTACTGAATATTGAACAGAAATTGTACAGAATCTGAAAAAATTGTACTGAATGGCGGCAAATTCAAAAATTGAAATGTATACAAGTGGTTTTATATAGATCTATGTAAAAGTGGATGTTGGATGTATAAATCTATATATAGATCGATGGAAGTTTGAAATGAAATTTTTTATAATTTATTAATTTGTCTATAAATCTAGCTAAATGAGGTCAATGGCAACTCGGGATTCCCAAAAACATAACCTGAATAAATGAACTATAGCTGATCAGCTCAATCCAGAGCACTTTTGCAGTGCACGAGCTCATTTGGCTTGAAATCTCTGTGACGTCACGTTACTCTGACTGCTCGATTTGGATTATTTATGACTTGAAACACTAATTTATTTCAAAAAATGAGTACAATTATTATTATAAATAGTGTTTCTTCTTCTTCAATTTGAAGTTAAAATTTCGTACTGAAATTGGATGGTTTTTCAGAAGGTTATACTGACGTACTGAATTAGCTCATTTTGTACTGAATTCAGTACAATTGTACCGAAACGGCAGCCTTGTCAACTTTTTTGAAATAGAATGCTTTATATTTGATTCTATATTCTTGAAGAGCACAATTTTCCGATTCCAAAAATATATAGTTTCTCTATATTTAGTTGAGCCGTCCCCACCATATTTGGCGTCAAAAATTTCAAAAACACTATCAGAGAAACCAAGTGCCTCAAATTTTACCTGAAACTTTCATCAGAATGGTTCACAAAATCGTCAGTAGGATAGTATTTTTCCAATTTTAAGAGCCAAATATGTTGAAGGCGGCTCAAAAAAATATAGACGAACTATATATTAATAGCAAATATAGGGCATTTCATTTAAAAATGTTGAAAGTACGCAAAATTTCAAATTTCTTACAATAAAATTTTGTTTTTTCGATGGATTCTGAAAATTTAGTTAAAACTGCACAACTTTTGTGTTCACACCTATCATCTACGTATAAAGGTAAAGGCTGCAGGTGGGGTGTCAAATTATAACCAGACACCCTGTATATACAAAGAGAATTGGCTAGAGGTCCGTGATAAAATGACGCCATGAAATAAAATTCTGTTATATACGGGCCTTGGTAAACCCGGAAAAATTGGTCGATTTAATGTAATGTTTAAAAAAAAAAATTCTTATCTAGGGGGGTCATGGCCCCCATGGCCCCTCTCTGGATCCGCGCCTGCCTTATTCTGGTCCGCCAGGGCCCTGAGTTCTTCCTGGCATTCCCATACTACAGTATTGATGACACTGTCTGGCTCGAAAGGGTCTTCAGTGCCGCTTGACTTTTATAAGGATCTGCCTGTTGGCTGCGGCTCTCCTTTTGTTCTCCGCTGCGCATTGGAGTATAGCGTATACCTCTGCTTGAAAAACAGAGGCATGTCTTCCCAATGCATAGTGATTGCTATAGTTGGCGGAGTATACCCCTGCTCCGGTACCAGACGCGGTCTTCGACCCGTCTGTGTACCAGATCTGGTCTTGTTTTATGGTCTGTTCAGGCAGTATCGTCTTAGCATGTAGTCGGTCCTCATGTTGAAAATCTCCCTCCCACTAGTTCTACGATTGCCATGTGTCCCGTCCTCTTTTTGGATCCCTTGTCGGCTGCAGTCTGTACGCTGCCATCCTTGCCTCCCCCTGTATCACTATGTGTAGAGGTGGGAAGTCTAGGAGAGTCTCCATGTCTGGTGTTGGTGTGGATCGCATTGACTCCGTTAAGGTAGGCGCAGACTGACGCGGGCCTGCGGAAGCGGGAGCGGGAACGAAACTTTTGCGGGACGTACATCAACGGCGAGATATGAAGAAGTGCATACCGGTACGGAGAGAACGCATGCGATTTGCGGGATGTGTGCGAATTAATTTCGGTTCGTAGCGTGCAGCGTTTTCCCGCAGTTCGCATAGTAGTTTGATGATGTTTTTGTATTGTTTGGACGCTACCACGTGTTTCGAGTATGGTAGAAACTATCGCGTTGGTGTGCATGCTATGCAAACTCCCCGCTGCCTCATCTAGCGTATCGCTCCCGTTCAATCTGCGCCTACCTTTATTCCTGAGCAGGTCAGTCTTTGCACTTTGCTAAGTTGGCGTATGGCACTTCTCGGCAGTGTCTTGGGCCACCACACCAGGGTCCTTATTCTTGAAACAGGGGAGCAGCGTTCCCAATGGAACGAGTGTTCCCTTTTTCTCAATGATATGCAAATGATAATGTAAGTAACAAAGACGGAACAGTCGTTCTCCTGGGAACGCTGCTCCCCTCTTTTAAGAATAAGGACCCAGAGAGGGGTATGTCAAAATAGGTTTGACCAGGGTCAGTTGAGTTAGCCCCCCCCCCACTGAATTTTTTTAAATGAAACATATCCCATAATTTTGCTCCCATTTTGCTCCATGATCGGCGAGTTTTGCTCCATTACCTGGAATGAGCTACAGAGCTCCCAAAAATCTCTCGTAGCCGCCCCCTCCTAGTGGAAATATCGAAGTTTTCTTATGCTAATTTTATGTGTGTGTTTCTGACAATGATATCACATTACATTTCACTATGGACCGGCCCTGGCGGCAATCTATTAACTCCAGCCAGCTCAGTGCGAGAAGGATAGAACTAATTACGGCACGGCACAACGGAATGAAATGTCATTGGTTTCTGAGCATTGTTCGATTTATGAAGGTAATCATATATCCTTCATATTTTCCTGCCACTGTGAATCAGTTATGGGTTACGCCCAATGGTTATGCCCGCAATGACGTTACGCCATACGTTTTTTCTCGCGTGGTTGACGTAACTACAAATAAATGGGTATAATTCCCACTATTTATACCTTAACTACTTATTAAAATTGATACAAGAAACTTAACTTTTTTACTTGAATATCTGATAAAATCCAATAATGTTTGAGCAAATTTTCTTCCAATGAAAATCTAAGATGCACTTCAAATTGTTTTCAAAAATACATATTACACACCTATTCAACTAGATTGGCTAATCTCGACAAGTGTTTACTGTTATTATGATGAATCTATTTTAATGAATGATATCGTTGAAAAATATTACATTGAAATACTATAATGTTACAAATTGGAATTCTATTTTTATGATTTGAAATCGCGGAATAACCCCCAATAAAAAGCAGAAATAGAAATGGAAGAAAAAAAGAGACAGAAAAACATGATGTGAAAAATTCAAATATTTGATTTATATTCTCAGTAGGGGTTGGCAAGATAAGAATTCTTGTCTTGATAACAACTTCTTGTCTTATCTTGAGAAAAAATCAAGAAATTTCAAAAAATCTTGTCTTGACATCGTATATCTTGTCTTGACTCAAGAAATTTCAAGATCGGCTCAGTTCAGCCACTCAGCAGGGACTTTATTCTCGAAACAAGGGAGCAGCGTTCTCATGAGAACGAAGGTTCTGTCTCTGTCTTCCGTATTCATATTTCCATAACACTGACAATGACAGAGCAATCGTTCTCATGAGAACGCTGTTCCTCGATTTCGAGAATAAAGTCTCTACTGAGCAGTTGTTGTAGCGCAAATGAGTACAGCGTTGCCGTTCCCTCTACAGTTGGCGGGTATTTAAAATAGAAAATAGAATTCTATTTCTATATTATTCAAGTATTGAGTCGGTGTGGTGTTTTGTTTACTTTAAAAATGGAAAATATTAGTTACATGCATAGGTACATAGAAAAAAGTACATGCATGAAAGAAACACAATCTTATGTGAAAACTAGTCAGTTCACATGTTGTTGTTTTTTGATTGAAATCCAAAACTTTTACCTTTTTTTTTTCTAGCTGGGTGGCTGTGGTTAGGTCTATCTTACTTGAGATAATGGACTCTTTCCTTAAATATCAGAGTTCTTTTCATAGATATATTCATCTTCATGTAGATTCTAGCAATATAATAATAAAGCTCTTCTTGATGGGTATTTCTTTTTCACCTTTTATTATTAAATAAGAACATGAAAAATATTTAATTTCAAAATTTCTATTTTTAATTTCAATTGGCATTTTTATACATTTCTACAACATGGATTCAACAATAATGATAAATTACAATAGGTACTTTTTAAAAATAAATAATAAGTAGTAGGTATATGTATTTTACTTGATAGTCATTAAGTAAACTTCTACTTCTAATTGTTTTAACTATCAAACTTCATTGAGTGTTTCACTGTTTCGAAACCATGCTTAGTATTGTTAAATGCCTTCTCAACTCCTGGTTTTGTTTTAAATGACACTTGGAAATCCTCCATACATTTGAACAAAGCATCGTCAAAGGCATATTCGGGAACTGTAAAAGAAGGGATTACTCTTTCTCCAGAGAAGCTGAGAAGCAATTGTTTCTCAGACTCTATTAAATAAACTAATATAAAATACTATTGTGACTTCTTCCAATAAGTAATATCCTCACCATTTTTGCAATTATTACTGTTTTTCAAGTGTCTGTTGAGGTTGTATTTTGTAGAAAAAACCTTAGCACAAAATTCACAGGTAGCACTATTACTTGGTCCATTTTCCATTATTTCCTAATTCCCAATCACAATATCAAAATAACTATTATATAGCTAATCAACTCTAGAACACCACCACACGAACTATCGATAGTATTTGATAGGATAATATTAGGGCTGTTCGCACAGCAATCACAAACCAGTCAGAGCGAACTTCATTGGTTGAAAACAATCAGAAACAGTCAGAAAAGTAGTTTCAACCAATGAAATTCGCTCTGACTGGTTTGTGATTTCTCTGCGAACAGACCTATTATTACCTAATCTATATATATATAAAAATCAAAGTTCACGGGGTATCCGGATATGCGCTCCAAAACCACTTATCCGATTACGATGAAACTTTAGTAGGTTGTTATGGCCATCCCAAGGAAGGTTTGTGGATAGGTTACGCATCTCGGAAAAAGAAATTAATTTTGAATTGATTATTAATTTAATTGTAAACAAACTCATTCACATTACATAACAACATAACCCAACTTTTTTTGACAGCATGAAACAACGTTGCCATATTTCATTTATTTAGGCTTGCATTCAACCGACGTAACTTTATTATTTTTTGAATTCAAGAATGGCTGGATCGATCTTGAATTAATACCACACGTATCTCTATATAAGGTGAATTCGATTGACCCACATTAGATCGATTTGGGTTCAATTTGGATGGTGAGCTTCCTTGAAAGACATAAATTGCTTTTTCTGTCTCTGTTTCAGCAGTCAAAAAACACTGATGATACCATATTTCATCTCCTAGATGAGCTGTATTAGAAAATAAATGACGAAGAAGTGGCCGCGGTAGTTTTTTGTGACCTGAAAAAAGCTTTCGATTGTGTCTGTCGTGAAGTACTGATGCTTCTCGGGGTGCACTCGGGGGTGCAGTACTTCAGAGGGGTTGGATATCACTGCAGGAGTGCCCTAGGGATCTGTTCTATTTCTAACATTAATAAAAATACGAGTAAAAAGAACGAGTATCAAAACGGAAATCAACAATGAGCACTATTTTTTTGAAAAAAATTTCATGACACATTGAATGACACATAAAAAAAGGGTTTGTGTGCCTCTTGGCGGCCATTTTAATTCAAGTTTGACAGCATCTTGGATAGTTCAATTAATTTTTTTCACAATATTCTAGGTTATAATTAGTGACAGTTAGTTGATAACTAATTGCTCTGGTGCTTCTCCATCCATCCATCCAAAAGAGAGCAAGCTCAGGGTCAGAGTACGTACTCGATTGTAACCAGAACGCAAAAGAGAACACTCTGAGAGCTGAAACGAACAGGATCTTAATGTTTCGAGCGCACTCGGACTGCTCGGAGTTTACCGAATGTAAAGCCAGTGTATGTTCAGAAGCTAGTTTCTGGATAGGAATTAGCAAATTAGCTATCCAAGTGCTCCGAAATAGTCGAAGAAATACAGTCATTCAGATTTTTTTCATTACCAGGAATAGGAATAGGTACTAGGGGACTGCTGGCTTTACGTGTACTTGTGGGTGTATTTGCAGCGAATCTGATGAAAGTGGCTAGAATGTTGTGTTGTATTTGATTTGGATGCTATTCGAGCAAGAACACTTATTGCTTATTGAGCTGAAAGTGTGTGCCATTTTAGCCGCAGGCCTCAACTCTTGGCGTAAAATGTATAAGCCGAGTTTAAAACAGTATCGCAAGCATCCCATCGAGGCCTGCGGGTGACGTCACCACTATAAGAGGCTATGCTGCTAATAGTACTAACGTCACTCGCAGGCCTTGCCGACTCGAGAATTGGCGAACGTATGCCTTATGAGGATAAGCAATCCTATTAGTTTATGATTCTTGCTATTCAAGTGTTGCCAAATAGTCGAAAAAAAAATTGATCAGTTAATCATTAAACTAAATAGAGATTTTTTCTCATTATTAGGAAATGGAAATTGTTGGCTTCACGTTTACCTAGTTGGTGGTTAGAAGCTAAAATGTTTCTGGATAGGACTAACGTGCTCAAGTGCTCCTAAATAGTCAAAGAAAAACTTGAATTAGTTATATTATTTGAATTACAGATTTTTTTTGCATTATTATAGGGAACTGAACTAGTGGCCTTACCTTGGGGGTGTAGATATTTGCAGCGAATCTGATAACAGTGGCTATAATGTTGTATCGGAATCAGGTGCTATCTTGGTGCTCCTGAATAGTCGAAGAAAAACTTGAACTATCTAGAACTTCAACTTTTTAGGAGCACTTAAATAGCACCAAATTCCAATACAACAACATTTTAGTCACAGTTATCTGATTCGCTGCAATGCAAATACATCCCCAAGTACCTAAATGTAAAGCCAGCAATTCCTTAATAATGAAAAAAAAATCTGTACTTCAGTTTAATAATTAACTGATTCAAGTTTTTCTTCAAATATTGAGAAGCACTTAAATAGCACTAATTCCTATCCATAAACATTTTAGCTTCTGACACACCACCAACTGAACGTGAAGCCAATAATTTGCCAATAATGAACAAAAAAACGCTGTGTCTAGAATCCCGGTACCGGTAACACATTTTTTACCGGTAGTTTAGATGACGTCATCGATATGACGCACTTGTACCGGGATTTAAGTGAATTCCGGTGTTTTGATTTTGTTTTTATCGTTATTTATCAGCTGAATGGTATTTTAGGTTAATTAATTAATGTTTTCGTCACTTTTTTGAAACAATTCAAACTATAAAAGTTAGTTCAGGTTCGAAATACCTTATATAAATGATTTGCGTTCGGAAATGTCGAACAACTCATCCCAGATTAGAAGTAATCTGCATTCAGATGATAGTGAACTAGGGTTGTTATTTCCGAAAACCCCTGAGAATTTAAACAAATTTGAAATGATGTCACTTTATATAAAGTGTGTTTTTTTTTTAAAGATAAAAGTCAAAATGACATTATGTTGGCAATACAATGTAAAATTGTCAATGCTTTCAAATTTTCTATGTAGAAAAGGCTTGCGTTGCCAACATAGTTACTAAATTTTTGACTTGGGGAATTATCTTTAAAAAAAAAAACAGATTTTACCTAGCAGTTTATAATAGAATTTAATATTTATTAATTTACTTCAAGCCAATATACATGTATGTAACTATACTGTTTAGGATGTAAATTAAAATGAATAACTCTCATTTTTTATTTATAAGTTTTCAATCAGAAAAATACTACATTTTGGGTATTTTAAACAAACTGGCACATTTTACATGTCAATGTCAAAGTCTCTTCAACTTCTTTATAACAAAAGAAATGATGTCACTTTATATAGCAGTTTATAATCGGATTTAATAGATATTTATTAATTTACTTCAAGCAATATATGTAACTATACTGTTTAGGATGTAAATTAAAATGAATAACTCTCATTTTTTATTTATAAGTTTACAATCAGAACAATAGATACCACATTTTGGGTATTTTATGGCCATTTGCACTGCTATCACTTAAGGGATATTTGATCTAAGAGAAGCTTTCAATGTGACTTCTGTTTCTACAAGGGGCACATTCAAAGCTTCACTTGAATTAAATATTCCTTGAGTTATGGGGTGCAAATGGCCGTTACACAAACTGGCACATTTCACATGTCAAAGTCTCTTCAACTTCTTTATAACTTTTAAATGTTTGTCCTACATTAAAAACCATTTCAAAAGTAATTTCACGTTGATAAACTCACGAAAACACTCCACTCTACGTTCACACATCAACAAAGCAAGTTAAAAACATAAAAAGTTAGGTTAAGTTGGACTTTGATAAAACAAAAATCGCCAACGACTACATTTTTTACCGGGATTTGCTTGAATCCCGGGTACCTAGTTCGTCATATAGGTGACATCAAAACTACCGGTAAAAAAAGTGTTACCGGTACCGGGATTCTAGACACAGCGAAAAAAAAAACTGTAATTCAGTTAATAATTAACAGATTCAAGTGTTTCTTTGACAATTTATAGGAGCACTTAAATAGTACCTAATTTCTATCCAGAAACATTTCAGCCTTTAACGGTCTAAGCCTCTAACACACCCCCAACAAGTAAACGTGAATCCAGGAATTTCCTAATATTGAACAAATATCTGCAATTTAGTTAATAATTAACTGATTCAATTTTTTCTTTGACTATTCAGGAGCACCTAAATTCTGATACCTACCAAAGAAAAATAAAAAAATAGTAGGTATATTACAATCCGAGACGGGAAATGCTTCATTACTGGTCGAGACGCGTAGCGTCGAGATAAACTGAACCTCGAGACAGCAATGAAGTTTCCCGTCGAGGGCTGTATACTATTTTATTTTTAACCATAATTTCTTGAAAAAAAAAAAAAAAATTCGGGGCAACCAAATGAGGTCGGCAAATGAAGAAGAAAATCTGAACGGGAAATATTTCCCTGCTCCATTTTCCGTCCGTGGACGGGAAATGAGGACGGAAAAAATTTCCCGTCCTCACTTCCCGTCCTGGGACAGGTAATGGAGCAGGAAAATGAATAGACAGAAATGTGACATTTTCAAATTTATGAAAAGTCAGTAATGACAACATTTCATATATGGTTAAAAATAATAGTATATTACATACCGAGGTGGAAAGTGTTTCACCGAGGTATGTATACTATTTTATTTACAATCATTCGAATTTTGAAATTTTTATTTGAATTAATACTAACAAATACAATAATTGACAATTTCATTTACTTTCGGCTCACGGGTCGAAAGTCAAAAAATACAATAAATTTTAAAAATTCCATTTACTTTCGGCCCACGGGTCGAAAGTAAATTTTCGACCCGTGGGCCGAAAGTAAAAGTCAAAAAAGTGACATTTTCGAACTTTTTAAAAGTCAGTAAAGTCAACATTACATGTATGATTGTAAAAAAAATATTTTTCACTACAGGGGACTGCTATATTTCATATAAACCCTAGCAATCCCTTCGTTTTTTTCCACAATGGGATTGCTAGGTTTATTGACCTAATATTCTGGGAAATCAATAAATAATACAACCCCATATAATTTCAAATCTGGGGAGATACTTTGGATAGGTACCCATATGTATGTATTATTGACTTTACATTTATAAAGGTGGGTTTAGCCAACTAATAATGCATAATGCACAATTTTAATTCATAATCGATAATTTTTAAAAGTTCACATTTAAATACACCCGTTTATACAATGCATAGTGGATAGTGGATAATTTAGTGCATAATGCGTAATTCATAAAGTTGACCAACTTTTAACTTTTACGAATTATCGATTATGCATTGTGCAAAAAACGCTAGAGCGCAAGCGTATATTTCCAAGTTTGTTTTTGTTTTGGTTTTGCTTCATAACCTCGAAATATGGTTGTGTGTTTTCCTGTTGTTTTCGATGTTTTTTGATCCGGAATCGAGTTTTTCCGATTTTATTTATACAAATGAGATTTTTCCTGATAATATAAAAAAAAAAATTATTTATTTCATTATTTCTTATATCATGAAAAATAACAAATGTCAAACTCAGCTGTCTTGTTAATTGTTAATGCACAAAAATTATGCGTTGTATAAACACCACCTTTCTCTTATGCATTACGCGTTATGAATTACGCACAGAGCTGGGCAAGCTACTTGGAAAAAGTAGCTAGCTACAAGCTACAAGCTACTTTATATTGTAAGTAGCTAAGTTACTCAGTAGCTCAACTACCTCTTTGAAAAAGTAGCTAAGCTATTAGTAACTTAACTACATTTTGAATTAGTGAAAGCTACTATTTAAGCTACTTTTATCAATGTACATGTCTTACCTAATTTAATTTCATAATATCATCATACGAAAATAACATATTAACTTTTTCTAAGAAGTAGTATTCATATTTTTGTCAAAAACCACTGGACATTAATTTATTAGGTTCACTTTGATCACAGTGATCTGCCAATGCGAGAATAAAATAGGTTACATAAAACATAAGTACCTACAGAGATAACTAGAAACTAGTCTAACCAAGGCAGGATAAGAATTTTCCGGAAAACGATAATGGGGTAGTATACAAGTGATTTTTTACTACTGCGTAGTGATATACTCGATATATCGTACTATTTAGTGTAATCAGTTGCTTTGTAAAAACCTCAATATACTGGAATTATTTTTTTTAAATTTCCTCTTAGCTCCGCCCCTTCGTGAAAATAAAAGTTCGTGACGTAGTTAGTTTTTCCAATCTGGCAACACATCACGGTTTTGAGAACGCACAATTTGCACTGACATTGACCGTCAAGAACAAAACGTCAAATTTACTACATCAAACATCGTAAATAAGTTAGGCTTACTTTTCATGCATCCGTTTTTTCCTCATTCCGTTGATCCGGGAGTATTCCTATTGATCCAATATTTTGGCGCCAAGATATTGGACCAATAGAAATACTTCCGGATCAACGGATTGACGGAAAAACGGATGCATGAAAAGTAAGCTTTACTGTGACAAAGTCACATGTCACATGATTCACACGACACCACACGTCGTTGAACTGTTGAAGTCAGCTGTCGTTTTGAGGCATTTTGAGCAGCGTTGCCAGATGGTCAGCGGCTCGAATACTATTGGTCGCCGCTGTGGCGCTAAATTCAAATTACAGTTTGTTTTTCTCTGACTAATTCTATAGACACTATGCTGGAAAATAATTTAGTATCCCACTATATCATCACCATTTAGCCTATAGAATAATGTCGAGCAGTTTTTTTACTGATTTTCATACATAGTATACTACCCCATTGTAGCTTAAGCAATTAAAGTATAAAGTTACTTTTATCGAGCGGTAAATTCAAACGGGGGTGATAGGTTGGTGGAAACGTGCCTTTATAAGGGGAAAACTGTTCATTTTGAAAAAATATGTCGAATGGATGCCATTATATTATAGGTATAGTTATTTTATTTTTGAACTAGAAGAGTCCGCTGCGCATCAAACGTAATAAGTATTTTGAGCGTCGTTAACCACACCCTCGGGCGGTAAATGACACTTTCCGACATTAATACCTAAATAACTATTAACTATCTACCAAAAGTAGCTTAAGTAGCTTGTTTTAGTAGCTAGCTACTTTTCACAGTAGCTTATGAATACTTGAAACACATTACCAAAAGCTACAGCTACAAGCTACTTTTTTTTCAAAGTAGCTTGAATAAGTTATTAGCTCCCAAAAAAGTAGCTAAGCTAGTAGCTTAACTACTTGGTAGGGTAGCTAGCTACTGCCCAGCTCTGATTACGCATTATCAATTATGAATTAAAATTGTGCATTATCCATTAAGAGTTGGCTAAACCAACCTTAAATAATTTTACATGTTTGTATAGACTCTACACTTTAATAATAAGTATATATTTCTAAAATCTTAACTCTACTCTACTGTAGTTGATAAAAATAAAAGTCCACAACCATTTACTAAATACAAATACATTTAATTTAATTTATTTTTATTATTATCAGCTGATTAGTGATTACACAAGGGGCGAGTTCAGGAACAGTGTTGCCAACGGGAAGTTATCAAAATGCTTCTCATTTGTGCATAATGTGAGCGTTTTCATTACAAATTGTAATGAAAACGCTCACATTATGCTCACATGTACTAAAAATAACGTCAATGTCAAAATGTCAATGGTTTTCGAGTTTTCCCAGTATTAAGTATGACATTTGACATTTGACTACGGGATCACCAGGCTGATGTACCTACATTGTCTTTTTTCAATCGTGTTCATTAGAAAAAGATAAATAACAAACAGCTGGTAATTGGCTGTTGCAATCCATTGTGCAATCCAAGGAGAATACACAATACACACTCTAATGCCTCATCCTGACTTGCGCGAAATTCGCTCTTTTTAGTCTTTTTTGACATTCCCTGCGTTTTTATTCTGATCAAATTTCACCGATGGATCCACCATTCTATGTCCGTCATTGTCATTTTCCATTCACTAAACGAAGATAGCTGATTCATCGGTGAAGATACCGATTAGGATAAAAACGAGGGGATATCTTCGACAATTTGACGTTTCATGCGTGTATCAAACGTCAATTTGTCGATGCAATGTCAAAAAAGAGCGAATTTCGCGCAAGTGTGAATACTGGCGGCTAGACATAGGATCGCGATCCAATGTTGCCAAATCCTCCTTTCATAAAGCGCCAAATTTAAAATAGATTTATATTGCGGATAATGTTACAATAATAATGAAAGGTTAATTTCTGTTATACAACAAATAAATTCTCGCATGATTAGTAGATAATAAATTAATCCTATTATAGATATTTATGTTATAAGGATCATAATCACGATCATTATGGTATTAGCCGTGAATATTATCAGCCGAGTCTGATGATAACACGGCGTGTGCCATAATGATTGTTTATGTTCCAAATTTCATACAATATTTTATATTCCAGAAATTGTAAATTACCTATTTTAATGGTTAAATGTTGTCTTCAATAAATTTTTCATATTTTTGCCTACTAAACCTACTTATATTTTTTTCTCATTATAGTAGGTACTTATAATGAGATCTCATTATACTACTTAGTACTCTAATGAAATCGCATTAAAGTACTCAATCCAATAAATTATGTCATTTTGACACTACAAATGAGATCCATAATAATGTCATTTTGACAGGCCGGAGTAAAAAATAGAAAATAAGTAATGGTAATAATAGCCGGAGAGCCAGCGCCGAAAAAATTCTCTGAATTTACTAAAGCCAGTTTTTGGTCAGTTGATTACAGTATTTACGTACATAATCATACCTCGGTCAGTCAAGCGAAACTTGGGACAAGGACCTAGGGTGTCTGGTTAAAGTTGTCGAGATAGCTATATGGTATATTTTTTCATTGTGAATTTATATTTAGGTACTTATAGTTATTCTAAAGAAAGAAGCGAAAGTATTTAAAACTAAAAATAAAAGGTCAAAGTTCTCTAACTTGAAGTTAACTTTTCGAAATACATGTAATTCCAGAAGTTAACTTCAAGTTAACTCTCAAAGTAGTTTTTATAATACCCGCCCTGACAGAGACAGCCAAACTTGTCTCAATGGGGTGGGCGGGCATGCGCCTAGCATCGAAATCAATTTGGCAACGTTGGATCGCAGTCCTATGTTTAGCCGCCAGTAGTGTGAATGGGGCATAAGGAGTGCTTATCAGCCTTGTTTTTGGTAATCGCCGCTATTTTGGTGTGATACCATTTCCGACGCCATGCCCATAACTAAGTCGTCAGCTGTTTAGGCAGCCTACGACAAGGCAAGAAATGAGTGAAATGACATTATGTCTACGTCACAACTGGTATTTTGGCGTGGGGGGATTTGTTACACACAGGCCTTATGAGAATAGGCCATCCTGTAATATGTCTATATGATCCTGTAGTAGCAGTGAGTGTGTGTCCTTGGATGGAATCAGCGTTTCCAAAATGGCCTCTTAACAATCTTGACCCGTGTCGTGAAATAAATAATTCTCTTCTAAAAAGTTGGGCGCTTGGTCTTTGCTATGCCACGAGTTATGACATGGCTCTCGTGGACTCGTGCTGGGATGAATTTAATTTAATTTTTTCGGTTAATAAATACTAAAAATGCCCACAAAATGCTCACATCTTGCCAATGCTCCCATTTTTACCCCCAGATCTATAAAATGCTCACAAATGTGAGCAAATGCTCACACATTGGTAACACTGTTCAGGAATGACACACCCAGTGTGAGTGTGACACCGGTGCGACGCCCCAGCTGTTCAAAAATTCTAGACGATGCTATGGGCCTAATGGCCAATTGTCAATTCAGGCACACCCATAAAATTATAAAATCGCACTCGCACCCTGTGCGTTATTTCTGAACTCGGCCCAGATGTTCCGCGCGCCCGCCGCGTACACAAACCCTTCAACTACTCTTGCTACTCCTCCGCGATCAGTTTAACCGATCCCGATCATAGCCGATCGCGTTCGTGAGTAGACCATTTGCGGACGAGATGGCTCCATTTGTGCTACTGTGCATTTGTGCTAATCCGCAAATGGTCTACTCACGAACGCGATCGGCTATGGTCGGGATCAGTTAACATGATCGCGGAGGAGTACAAAGAGTAGTTGAAGGGTTTGTGTACGCGGCGGGCGCGCGGAACATCTGGTGTAATCAGCTGATGCTGATAAATAATAAAAATAAATTAAATGTTTTTGTATTTAATGAATGGTTGTGGACTTTATTTTTATTAACTACAGTAGAGCCAAGATTTTAGAAATATATACTTATTATTAAAGCGTAGAGTCTATACAGACATGTAAAATTATTTATAAATGTAAAGTTAATAATACATATATGCGAGAATCTGATGCCCCAAAAATAGAGACGTGACAGCGACGCAAAAAGGATTTGTTCAAAACCATAGTTGATCCCTTGGTTTTATTATTTGGGTTGTATGATTCACTGTTTATGACCCGACCCATTGTTACTTCGGTAACATTGAAAGGGCTCTTCAAAAAACAGTTAGGTTTTAGGCTAGGTAGTTTTTAGTGATTTTCGACACGGACTTGCATTTTGTTCAGCTTCTTGAAAGCATCGTCGCCCTAATATTTTTGTGAATTTGAAATAAACTATTTTTATTGTCGAAAGTCTAGCGTTTTCTTACATCAGAAGTGGGATAAATTCACTAAAAGTACCACAAGTTTACTAGTGCCGAAAATTAAATTGCCAAGCGCGAGTTTTGTGATTATGAAGCAATTAGCGAAAGTGCTAGCCGCGACGCCCTAGAAAATAAAAGAAGTGTTTCCAAATTCGGATCCTGTGTTGGTGACCGAAATTCCTAGTGACATCTTTATGAAGCAAGCAAGCGAAGTGCCGCCAGTTTTTCAGGAGGAGGCCAAGGGATGGTTTTCTATGTAAAAGCCTGTGGAAAAATCATGGGGTGCGAGTTTTCCAGCCTTGTTCTACTAGACGGAATTGAAAAGTAAAGCTTTTCAAGTCACTATACCATTAAACCGAAATCCTTCTGTGAGTAGGTATGCTTGAAAAAAAATTATGTTTTTCCATTTATTTATTTCGATACTTTGATTGACAGAATATTAGAAATTGTTTTTAGAATTCGCTAATATTCACGTAAAAACTACAGCGTTCAGTAGTAATTAGGAACATTGGTTCACTCAGTGATTTATTTATCAATGATATTAGAATTGAGAAATGTCTGAGTTAAAAAAAAGAACACAAAATTTCCTTGATTTTATGGGGGAATTTCGAAAAGAGTAATTTTCAAATTTTATTATTTTGTTAGATGCCAACTTATTGTAAATTAAAATTAACTTTTTGATAGAGACTTGAGCAAATTTTGAACTACTTTAGAAACTTCTGGAAAAAAATAAGATGTCATTTAGACTCAGTTTTATTAACGTTAAAAGGCATGGGGAATGGTTTAGTCTGGAAATTAAAGATAAACATTTGCGTAATCCATTCCAGGATTTCAGGAAATCAATTTTTGTTGAATAGATTGATTTGTTTACTGCAATATTATGATAGAATGTTCGATCCTTTGGATCTAGAATTTGATGTTCGGGATTTTGACAAACCTCCCATTTATCGTGCTAATAGTTGGTTGATTAAGCCCATTGAGATTTTTCAGTTTTCACGGCGAATGTGAAGTTGGTGAAAAAAAAAAAACGTTCTCAAAATTAATCATTAATTTTTTCAGAAAATCGCTGATTTTGAAATTTGTGAAAATGTAATGTGACCATTATTATCTCGAATGTATTGTAAACAAAGACAACATGGGTCCCATGACTCATGAGGGGTTTATTCTTGGTTTATTGCATCCTATCGACAATGAGCCGATCCATTTTCAGGTAGTCTATGCGGACTGTGTAAAGCCTTTTCCAGTCACTATGAAAAGTTCTTGTTATTTTTTTTTACATTTGAAAAGTTTACAGCTTTTGATTAACTTATTTACAAAGTTTATATTTTCCTTCCATGTGAGACTTTTGCTGCACATGAAAGATGTGAGCTTTTAAACTAAAAAATTGAAAGTTAGGACGTTTTGCGTCTTATTCTGTGTTGACTGGACTGTGTCTTGGATAGTCTTGATACGAGTGGTTCTTGGATAAGTTTATCCAGTTCAGCGGAAAATTGGTTTAGTCTATGCTGTGCCACGTTTAGATCATCGATGTTGATTTTAGATAGTTTAAGAGGTTTCAACTCTGGCAAATGAAGATTCACTGGCAGGTGTTTGCAGCAGTTATAGGTAATTTCCACTGGATGACTTTTATAGGTGACGTTTCTGTATTTTTCAGCTAGATGCCTAGCATGAATTCTGGAGTTTCCTACAAAGGCATTGTATGTTGGTTGAAGCTTGAGCACTGTGTTG
This sequence comes from Ceutorhynchus assimilis, assembly GCA_917834065.1. Taxonomy (NCBI): domain Eukaryota; kingdom Metazoa; phylum Arthropoda; class Insecta; order Coleoptera; family Curculionidae; genus Ceutorhynchus; species Ceutorhynchus assimilis. The sequence goes on along the minus strand of OU892278.1, from coordinate 28,943,178 downwards.
GTGTTGATTGTTTTTGTCACACTGTTTTTGCCATCACATCTGATAATGATTGGAAGGGATGATGATTGATGATAATGTTATGAGTCAGTAGTTTGTGTCTTGTTCTTGCACATTTTAGTCACCAGCGAATAACATTGAGTATATTAAGACATTGAAAGCTTGCACGCTTTGTGTGTTGTTCTGTGTGTTGAAAGCTTCTACGCTTTGCATGAATTATGGAAACGTTGAAAGCTCGGACGCTTTACGTGTAGCTCTATGTTGAAAGCTTGTACGCTTTACATGAAGTATGGAAACGTTGAAAGCTTGCACGCTTTGCGTATTGTTATGTTTGTGTTGAAAGCCTATACGCTTTGCGTGAAGTACGAAACTTTCAATGGTTTCGTACTGGATGATGTGTGTTGTATGATAATTTGAGTTCTACGATGATATATACTCTGATTTCTACGATGATATATTTTGAGTTCTACGATGATATATACTCTGATTTCTACGATGATATACCTTGAGTTCTACGATGATATATACTCTGATTTCTACGATGATATACCTTGAGTTCTACGATGATATATACTCTGATTTGTACGATGATATACTTTGAGTTCTACGATGATATATACTCTGATTTCTACGATGATATACCTTGAGTTCTACGATGATATATACTCTGACTTCTACGATGATATACTTTGAGTTCTACGATGATATATACTCTGATTTCTACGATGATATACCTTGAGTTCTACGATGATATATACTCTGATTTCTACTATGATATACTTTGATTTCCACGATGATCTAATTTTCAGCTGGACGAAGTTTTCGTGACGTCACGAGAGCGTCGTCCACACTTTAAAGCGGTATATCTCAGCGATGGTTTATCGTAGAATAACGAGGTTTGAACAGTTATTCTTAGATTTTTTTACACTAAAACATTAATTTTTGGCGCACACCCCCTTTAATGACAAAACAAAACAAAACCGGAGCTGCTGCCTTTTTTTTATTGTTTCAGATTTTGGCAGTTCTCCTGTTAATTCGAGAGCGAATTATGTGTCAGGTTGGCCGTGCGAGAATCTGATGCCCCAAAAATAGAGACGTGACAGCGACGCAAAAAGGATTTGTTCAAAACCATAGTTGATCCCTTGGTTTTATTATTTGGGTTGTATGATTCACTGTTTATGACCCGACCCATTGTTACTTCGGTAACATTGAAAGGGCTCTTCAAAAAACAGTTAGGTTTTAGGCTAGGTAGTTTTTAGTGATTTTCGACACGGACTTGCATTTTGTTCAGCTTCTTGAAAGCATCGTCGCCCTAATATTTTTGTGAATTTGAAATAAACTATTTTTATTGTCGAAAGTCTAGCGTTTTCTTACATATACTTATCCAAAGTAGGTATCTCCCCAGATTTGAAATTGTATGAGGTTATTAATTTATTGATTTTCCAGAATATTAGGTCAATAAACCTAGCAGTCCCATTGTAGAAAAAAACGAAGGGATTGCTAGGTTTACATGAAATACCTATAGCAGTCCCCCGTAGTGAAAATATTTTTTTAAATTTTTCTTTGATATCAGAATTTACATAATAGGTACCTATACTTTTTAAAATGCTCCTAAATAGTCAAAGAAAAAATTGAATCAGTTAATTATTAACTGAATTACAGATTTTTTTTCAATATTATGAAATTCCTGGATTCAAGTTTACTTATGGTGGTGTGTTAGAGGCTGAAATGTTCCTGGATAGAAATTAGGTACTATTTAAGTGCTCCCAAATTGTCAACGAAACACTTCAATCGGTTAATTATTAAATGATTTATAGTTTTTTTTTCATTATTGGCAAATTATTGGCTTCACGTTTAGTTGGTGCTGTATCAGAAGTAAAATGTTTATGGATAGGAATTAGTGCTATTTAAGTGCTTATATTTGAAGAAAAACTTTAATCAGTTAATTATTAACTGAAGTAGGTACAGATTTTTGTTTTTCATTATTAAGGAATTGCTGGCTTTAAATTTACTTGAGGATGTCTTGCATTGCAGCGAATCTGATAACTGTGACTAAAATGCTGTTGTATTGGAATTTGGTGCTATTTAAGTGCTCCTAAAAAGTTGCAGTTTTTCTTCGACCATTCAGGAGCACTTAGATAACACCTAATTTCAATACAACATTAACGATTATAGCCACTGTTATCAGATTCGCTGCAAATCTCTACACCCCCAAGTAAACGTAAGGCCAGTAGTTCAGTTCCCTAATAATGCAAAAAAAAAAATCTGTAATTTAAATAATAAATAACTAATTCAAGTTTTTCTTCGACTATTTAGGAGCACCTAAGTCCTATCCAGAAACATTTTAGTTTCTGACCATCAAGTATAGGTAAACGTGAAGCCAACAATTTCCATTTTCCATTTCCTAATAATGAGAAAAAATCTCTATTTAGTTTAATGATTAACTGATTTTTTTGACCATTTGGAAACACTTGAATAGCAAGAATCCTAATAAGATTGCTTATCCTCATAAGGCGTACGTTCGCCAATTCTCGAGTCGGCAAGGCCTGCGAGTGACGTCGGTACTATTAGGAGCCTCTTATAGTGGTGACGTCACCCGCAGGCCTCGATGGGATGCTTGCGATTCAGGTTGTGCTTGTTTTTTCATCGATTTTAAATGTAGAAAAAGTGATTCCTGGTAATGAAAAAAATCTGAATGACTGTTCTTCTTCGACTATTTAGGAGCACTTGGATAGCTTATTTGCTAATTCCTATCCAGAAACTAGCTTCTGCACACACAGTGGCTTTACACTCGGTAAACTCCGAGCAGTCCGAGCGCGCTCGAAACATTAAGATCCTGTTCGTTTCAGCTCTCAGAGTGTTCTCTTTTGCGTTCTGGTTACAATCGAGCACGTACACTGATCCTGAGCTTGCTCTCTTTTGGATGGATGGATGGAGGAGCACCAGAGAAATTAGTTATCAAACTGTCACTAATTATAACTTATGGCGTTTCCGATTGGTAGATTTAGTGCAGAACTAGTGCAATTTTTTCTATTTCTCTCTTTTTCTTCTACAGGTCGATTAAAAGGATGCAAATACACTCAGTGCGCACTGAATCTACCAATCGGAAACGCCATTAGAATGTACCACGTGTGGCTAAATTCAGCTGGTGTAGGCACCGTGGTGGAATGGTAGAACAAGCAGTGTTGTTAAATTAAACAGAGTTTGACAAGCTGTGGTTTGGCATTGGCATTAGTGAATTTTAATCACCGCATCCGTGGCAGTGCACCATTTTGGTGAATTTAGCAACACGCGGATTGTGAAATAAATTAATTCGGTTGGCGTTTCCGGTTTTTTTCTTAGATTTCTACTTTTATTTCATGTCCGTTACTAATTCACCTAAAGTCTGTTTTTTTTTAAAGATAATTCCCCAAGTCAAAAATTTAGTAACTATGTTGGCAACACAAGCCTTTTCTACATAAAAATTTGAAGCGACAATTTTACATTGTATTGCCAACATAATGTCAGTTTGACTTTCATCTTTAAAAAAAAAACAGATTTTAAAGTTTGTTTCGCCAGGGTATGTAAACTAGCCACCAGTATTTGCCTTCCTTGTTTAACAAATAAAAATTGACTGAAACAAATCACTGACGTCAAAAACGTTCGTCGGTTCTTGAACCAGAAGTCATTCATTTTAATTTGTCATAAAAATTGAATGTGTCATATGAATTAATCTACGACAACCCTTTTTTTTCAAGTTTTAAGGTGAAGTATGAACCCTGGTGAAACGGGGTGAAACGAACCTTACTCGTTTACTAGTAAAATAAAATTAAGATCAAAATAAAACAATTTTTTTTGAGAATAGTGACTGGCAAGGGTTCGACAATTTTTTTCGATCTGTGTTCGGCTTATGAACTTATTCAGGGCGCACTCTGCGTATGACGTCACCGTCACGATATCCATGTTCATACCGTTCCGCTCCGTGGAGTGCAAAGCCGAACTCGGCCTTAAAAGCAAAATAGTCTGTCTCTTCAAGGATGGTAGACAAGGTTGCCACGTAACTTTAAACCAATTTAGCGGGTGTACCTACTACACCCAGTATGCACATAATATGAGCTGGGTTCGGCTTGCACCCGAACCCAGCTATGATGGTCATCAGCCGGTTGGATAATTCATGGTAGATACCTAAATTGAATTACTGTAAAAATATGCGCACACTAAACACTCCTAGAATTGCAAAACTAAACTATGCAGTATTTTAGTGTTTACATTAAAAATAGTTTGAAATAGCTACATAATAGTTGTATTCCTTTCACACCTAGAAGTTCCAGTACAGCTCCGGGGCTTCACGCGCTTATTCCTTTCGAAAAGTGTTTGTTGCACCACGCATCTGTTCCCTGCAAATCGGGGGCGACTAAACACAGGAGCGAGTAGCTCGAGTGTTTCAAACTCTTGAAAGGAATACAACTAAAGCCTCTTTCCAGCTTACCATTTCGAGCACGCAATCGAGCTTTTGCGCGCGCAAATGCTTCAAGCGCATGTACGTGTTCCAGCCGTACTACGCTTCGAGAGCTGCTAACTTTTGCGTTTCAAACACAGAACATTGTTCTGCACCGTGCTTGAAGCACACAGCTGGAAAGCTGCTTAATAATAACGGTCAGTGATAATAACATGAATGATCACAAAAAAAAAACTGAAACGGAAACATCTAAACAACGTATTTTAAAAAAAAATTGCCTACCCAGTGATCACGCGTTGCTTTTTAACCTTGTTATTAGACAACCTACTCTCAGTAGTATTCCTTTCAAGAGTTTAAAACACTAGAGCTACTCGCTCGGAGTTGGTCGACCCCGATTTGAAAGGAACAGATGCGCTGTCTTTCGCGCATTTAAATGGTTTAATTCGAGCTTGGGCGCTTCAGGTTCAGGCGCAACAAACACTTTTCTAAAGAAATAAGCGCGTAAAGCCCCGGAGCTGTTCCGGAGCTCCCCCTAGGTGTGGAAGGAATACAACTAATCCCTTGCCTTCGCGAACTTAGGTTATGTTTTTTGTTTGTTGTATTTGAATTTGAAAGTAGTTGGCGCGAATATTTTTGGGTATTTCAAATTTTAAGGATATTACTGTTCTCTGTTTCTGCGACCTGTAGGTTTTTTTTATCTCAATAACATTATTATCCTATCAAATATTATCGATAGTTCGTGTGGTGGTGTTCTAGAGTTGATTAGCTATATAATAGTTATTTTAATATTGTGATTTGGGAATTAGGAAATAATGGAAAATGGACCAAGTAATAGTGCTACCTGTGAATTTTGTGCTAAGGTTTTTTCTACAAAATACAACCTCAACAGACACTTGAAAAACAGTAATAATTGCAAAAATGGTGAGGATATTACTTATTGGAAGAAGTCACAAATAGTATTTTATATTAGTTGAAGTTTATTTAATTAGAGTCTGAGAAACAATTGCTTCTCAGCTTCTCTGGAGAAAGAGTAATCCCTTCTTTTACAGTTCCGGAATATGCCTTTGACGATGCTCTGTTCAAATGTATGGAGGATTTCCAAGTGTCATTTAAAACAAACCCAGGAGTTGAGAAGGCATTTAACAACTAATCATGGTTTCGAAACAGTGAAACACTCAATGAAGTTTGATAGTTAAAACAATTAGAAGTATACTTAATGACTATCAAGTAAAACATATACCTACTACTTATTATTTATTGTTAAAAATTACCTATTGTAATTAATCATTATTGTTGAATCCATGTTGTAACAAATGTATAAAAATGCCAATTGAAATTAAATATTTTTCATGTTCTTATTTAATAATAAAAGGTGAAAAAGAAATACCCATCAAGAAGAGCTTTATTATTATATTTTATATTGCTAGAATCTACATGAAGATGAATATATCTATGAAAAGAACTCTGATATTCAAGGAAAGAGTCCATTATCTCAAGTAAGATAGACCTAACCACAGCCACCTAGCTAGCAAAAAAAAGGTTAAAAGTTTGGGATATCAATCAAAAAACAACATGTGAACTAACTAGTTTTCACATACGATTGTGTTTCTTTCATGCATGTACATTTTGCTATGTACCTACCTATGCATGTAACTAATATTTGCCATTTTTAACCATCCATTAGTCGTGCGTGTATCTGAGAGATACATGCCTATGATTTTTGCAAATAAATCAAAAAGGAAAAACCCTATAATATTATGGCTTGTAGTAATCCTCAGGCACCCTATACTCATTACTTTTCCAAAATTACATGGTCGTACTTCTACCTGGAAATTTGGAATATCCAAAAAACTCCAGGTGCGCTCGGCTTTGTACCTATATTATGCTAAAGCTGCCGGGCGTTGTGGGCGAAACTGCAACGGCTGCGAAAATAGAATTCAACTTCTGGAATCTCTTTCTCAGTGAAAATATTCTATCTTTGATTGTTGAGTACCCAAATCAATACATAGAAATTGTAAAACCGAAATTCATCAGATGGTTCAATTTTTTTATCAATGATTTAGTATACCTATGTATCTCTGTGATACAGCGTGGCTAATGATGTTATAAAACTCGCGATGGAAGGTTAAAGTAAATTAATATTTAACCAATAAAATATTAAAAGTAAAAGTTGAAATTTTCCATTTTTGAAGTAAACAAAACACCACACCGACTCAATACTTGAATAATATCGAAATAGAATTCTATTTTCTATTTTAAATACCCGCCAGATGGAGAGGGAACGGCAACGCTGTACTCATTTGCGCTACAATAACTGCATTCGTTTCGATGAGGGTCATACTCCGGTCGGACTTCGGCTCGTCCGACGTTCCCGCCCGAAGGCGACTTCGGGTGGGTAGAGCAAATGAACATTAGCACAAATGGGGTGATCCCTTGCGGATTAGCACAAATGCACAGTAGCACAAATCTCGACCCTGCATTCAATATAATTCGTGCATCTTCGGCAGCTCGGCCATACTCGGCTTCGACAAAGCGCCGCGATCGCGAAATTTTTGGGTCTTTTTATTTGGGACTGGTGGGGACAAGCGGCGATGTGGCCATTTCAACAAATTTTGATAAGAATTTATAGTTGAACGTATATCTTTAATTTTCGACAAATTTGCACTCATGCGTGCACTCGGCGTGCTCTTTTTCAACTAAAAATGCCGCAAATTTCCCGAAAATTATTGATAATTTCAATTGCACTTGTTATATTACTATTGAGAATTTCATACATCTGTCAAAACTGGTATTCCAACAATAAATTGACATGTTTTGATTGTTGATTTGAACCAATCAGATTGTAATTACGCGATAATTTGCACTAGTGCAAATTATCAGATAATTGCATACTAACTGGTGTGAAAACTGGTGTTTTGACATTTTTTGACAAAAAATTTAAATTTTTGATTTATGAAATTCTCAATAGTAATATAACTAGTGCAATGGAAATTATTGATAATTTTTGGGAAATTTGACCGAATGCATTTTCAGTTAAAAACGCATGAGTGCAAATTTGTCAAAAATTATAATTATATTTCCATTGCACGAGTTGTATTTAATGAGAGAATTTCATAAATCAAAAATTTAAATTTTTTGTCATAAAATGTCAAAACACCAGTTTTCGCACCAGTTAGTATGCAATTATCTGATAATTTGCACTAGTGCAAATTATCGCATAATTACAATCTGATTCGTTCAAATCAACAATCAAAACATGTCAATTTATTGTTGGAATACCAGTTTTGACAGATGTATGAAATTCTCTCATTAAATACAACTCGTGCAATGGAAATATATTTATAATTTTCGACAAATTTGCACTCATGCGTTTTTAACTGAAAAAGGCACTCGTGCACTACGTGCACTCGTGCTCTTTTTCAACTGAAAATGCATTCGGGCAAATTTCCCAAAAATTATCAATAATTTCCATTGCACTAGTTATATTACTATTGATAATATCACTTATTTTACCATGAGTGACAGTGACTCTTCAGTAAACAGTACGTCTGCTGAGCCATTTGACTCCGATTCTGGCTCAGAATATTCACCCACAAGCAATAGACAGAAACGTAAGCGTTGCGGTTTTAGTAAATATATACAGGGTGTACCATTTAAAACGAAACAGGATCAATATTTGTTGCGACGTTTATTTTCAAAATTCGCTGGTACACGTAATTTGATTTTCAAAGGGGGAAGCATCCTGCAACTTCAACCCTCTCCTCTAGGCGGGGTGCGACCAACCCTTAATATTTCAAATGGAACAAAGGGTCGAGTGACTCGAGTGATACCTCTTTTAAAAGAGCGTTGAATTTCATTTGAAAGAAAATTGAACGCTCTCTTGAAACAGGTATCACTCGACCCCTTGTTCCATTTATAAAAGTGACATCAGATATTTAGCCTGTTGCATTTTAAATAGTACCTACCTATATTCTGCACTGCATAATGATGTGCCTTAATGCTCATGAATTCCGAGTTAAAAATATGGTAAATTGGATATTTAAATTCTATTTAGTTTGCAATTTTAATTTCAACAGAATAGGGTACTTGCATGGAAAATTAAATTGATTATTGTTTATTGCAAACTGCAGAAAATCGAAAAAAAATCCTTACTTTTTTTTTTATTCCGCCCAAATATGATTATTCCGGAAGTTATACAAATATTAAGTTTTGTATGTATAGATATACTGAGCATGTGCAACGTCACTAATTTATATGATAAGTGACGTCATAGGCAGATTTCATAGCGTTGTATCTCCGTCAATTTTTGACTACGAAGAAAAAGAAAAAAACACGTGTTGACTTATTTTTCAAGGACTATCGAAACCAGCAATAAAAAAATTTGATGCAAGGAGACTATTATCATTAATTTTTGATTTACATTTTTGTGAATCGTTCTAGCGAAAAATATGTTCAGTTCAATAAATTAAAATATGTTTATTTTTTGATGCGGTTTCTTGACTGTTTTTTTGAAATAGTGGAGGTTTTCTTGGGAGTCAGTCAGGTTGAAAAATGAAACTAAAAAAAAAAAAAATTGTTTCATTTTTCAACCTGACTGACTCCCAAGAAAACCTCCACTATTCCAAAATATGTTTATATTATTTATGTTAGAATATGTTATCTTTTTCACAAATAAATACGTTTTTGCATTTTCATTGTTAGTCAAGATATTTCAAGATTTCTTGTTTTCTTGACAAGAAATCTTGGTTTTGACATAAAAGTTCTTGTCCTTTCTTGGAATCTCAAATTACTTCTTGTCTTGATCTTGTCTTGAAATCAAGACAGGATCTTGAAAATTGTCAAAAATTTGGCGACCCCTAATAATTTTCAGACACTCACTCTTGCTTAAGCCCTAAATATAATCTGTGCCTAATTCTATTTTCTTAAACAAAACTTAAAAATGTATAGGCAGTGGAGTGTTAATACGCAAATAAGAGGAGTTATGCAATTGAAGATAAAAACGACGAGATTTGTGTTCCTGAAAATTTGGTATAACTTTCCAATGTTGCCATGGCTTTCAAGTAAAACTGGCAACGTTACACTTAAATATTTTTAGAAAATGCAGAAACAAGAACCAAGGCAAGTAAGTACATTATGTACTTTGTGGCCTTTGTGCTAAAAACCACAAAACAAAAGTATTATTCTAATACACATTCAAGATTTTATTTCTATCTAATAAAAATATTTACAAAATTATTTGCAAAACATTATCTACCAACATAACCAACACTCAAACAGCATAAACTTGTACATAATCGACAACTAGATGCGTATCATCGCTATCCATATTCCATGTAGATTCCCATTGGCTTTTACCATGCCAAAAGTCTGTAAAAGCGGTAGGAGATTTATTAGACCATGGTTTACCTCCTTGATTAGTGAAATCGTCCGAAAAGAAGTTGGTTCCTCCGACAGCCAGATTTATAATCAAATAAAATTTCTGATCGAATGGTGCCATTTTATTACCAGCTGCCCAAGGATTTGATATTCCGCTGCTAGCTAATTCGCTCATTTCCCAAAATCCTCCTGCAGGAGGATTTATGGAACCAATCAATTCGTTATCGATGTAAAATAATATTTCATGGGAAGTCCAAACTAATTTGTAAATATGGAAAGCACTGTCGTATCCAACAGGGTTATTTTTCTCAAAATGAGTTTTAGCATATTGATTGGCTGCTACAAAAGGTCCCCAATGCAAAGTACTACTTGCTTGTTGAGTTCCTACGTTAATACCAGCTGAATTGAAAATGTTCTTATTACCTCGGGACTCTAACAAGTCAATTTCTCCAGATGTTGGCCAACCACCGTAAGCATTAAAACGGGGCATCAACCAAATAGCCGGCCATAACCAATCACCTGCTGGCATTTTTGCTCTAACTACAACTGATCCATATTTGAACTGAAATGAATGAACACTCGTGATTCTAGCGCTTTTTATTGGGTTCAAAATATGATCTGCTGTTCCAGTACGGCTGCAGCCCCAATTGGCTGGGTCAGTGCATTGATCTGTAGGAATTGCACCGTTTAAGTCTAAAGTTCCGGAATTTAAAAAATCTTCTCCATAGTCAGTGGATACGAAAGTTGGACGTATATGTAAGTTTGAATTGTCTACATAGCTGTTGGTTCTGTTATTCAGGTACCACTGAAATTCCCAATTTCCACCTCCAGATAAAGTGGATTCATGTTGCCACTTTTCCAAATTAAAGGTATCAAAGTTATCTTCAAAAATCAAATCACCTGGACACAATTTCGTGCTTGCTTGGAAATAGGTGCCACTGGCTACCGTTTCACTAGCTACATCGCAGTCAGCTATAGAAAATTCAAATCCGAAAGCTGTTAGCAAAAATACAGTCAAACAAGCGCAGCACTTCATTTTGTATTTTTTTTTTATCGCCTGCCGATAATTTGTTACTGAATGAGCAGTTACGTTTTAAAGATTTTTATAATTCTTTCTTATCTCCAAACATTTTTAATTCTATCACTTTTAACTTGACCCCTAACATGAGTGGCGGAAGAGAGATACTTTTCTCGAAAGATTCTAATCTTTGAAAGTGTTGACAAACAGTAAATCACTACATAGTATAAAACAAAGTCGCTTTCTCTGTCCCTATATCCCTATGTATGCTTAAATCTTTAAAACTACGCAACGGATTTTGATGCGTTTTTTTTTTAATAGATAGAGTGATTGAAGAGGAAGGTTTATATGTATAATAACATCCATTAAATAGTGGAGAAATACTGTTATTTTTGAGGTTTCCAATGTGATGTCGTAAATAATTACATTTCTTCCGCTTACATTGCAAACGCAGGAAGCGATTTTAACCAATACAGCATCCTTATCCAATCAAATACCTTAAATACAAAACTAATGGATCGATTTTAATAATTTTTTCAGTGAGTGACATAGGCTATATATTTTATACCCGTGCGAAGACGGAGCGGGCCGCTAGTATACCTATAAATTCAATACAGATGGTGGTATTCACGGCATCGGGAATAGTAGCAAAGGAAGCGCAACTGGAAAAAATGTGATTGCAAAAAGGTGCAAAATTATGGAATTTGAAATGTTGCGTTTGATTGATTGGTGTATTATTTGAATAATAAAAAACAAATAACAAAAATTGGGAGCAATCAACACCGAAACAAATTATGCCGTTCCCCAAGGCAGTTCAATAGATCAGTTATTGCTGTTCTTATTATATTAATCGATCATCAGCATACCAACGGACACCAAGCCAAGCCTATGGGTTTTTGGGAATGTCTGATTCATTGGTGGTAGTTGCAATGTTGCCAAGTTTACCGTTTCTAAGATGCCGTATGTAACTTAAGTTTTTCAAATGAAAATCCCTGTTTATTTTTGTTGTAATTAATTTAGCGCCCAACATTACGAAATCCCTTAAATGCCAAATGTCCATTTTAATTGGTTTTTGAAACATGGCTACACACCTTTTTTGTTAAAATGTATAGAAACGGTCTCGTATTTCACAACAGGCTTAAGAAAAATGTACAATATAGAGCCTACGAGCCCCTATAAATCTTGAAGGCCAGTTCGGTTAATCATTTGCGAGTTAAAAGATGACATTGTTGACAGAAGCTCACATGATCTTTCATTTGAAGTTACAAAACTGGGCACTGGTCATCTTTTCGCTCCAGGAGGATTAACAGAACTCTAGCGTCTACCCAACTCAAAAATGGTACACACACGTGCTCACGGCAAGTTGCGCATTGGTAATATTGGCACGTTTATCACGGTTGTCATAACAACGGCGAGTAGTCATTCAAAGGCGTACCTAAATCAGATTTATTTCACAATCAAATGAAAACTATCAATAGTAATATAACGAGTGCAATGAAAATTACCGATAATTTTTGGGAAATTTGCCCGAACGCATTTTTAGTTGAACGCATGAGTGCAAATTTGTCGAAAATTACAAATATATTTTCATGGTACGAGTTGTATTTAATGAGAAAATTTCATAAATCAAAAATTTAAACTTTTTGTCAAAAAATGTCAAAACACCAGTTTTTGCACCAGTTACTATAGACGATTTCGCCACGTTTTGGTAACCCACTTTGGATGGTCAAAAATATACCAACCAATTTCGGCAAGAAAAACAATGATGTCACTATAACTTTGGTATTTATTTTGGTATGTCAAATTCGGTACCGAGCTTGGAGCACGGTGCACGGTTATTTGAATTGGTAGCTTGCTATCTCTCTCTAATTTGGAGTAAATTAACCTTACTGTTTGTTTATATTTGAAATTAAACACAAAAACTAAACGCAATTAATTTTTACTATTCCCAATAATCCCAATTTTAATTTCCAACATAAAAAGTATTCAGTAGTACGTTTATTTTTATTTTCTCAGGCATACCATCACCATTACGTCATACACGTGACATTTGACAAATCGGCTGATTTCGGCTGAAAATGGTATGCGACGTCACTGTTGTGACGAAGAGCCTACCTATCGGTTAACCAATTTACCTACCAACCAAAACGTGGCGAAATCGTCTTATGCAATTATCCATAATTCCAATCTGATTGGTTCAAATCAGGGATGTGCTGTAGACTAGACTATGAAATCTACTTTACGCGGTTTGTCTACTCGTTGTTTACGTATTGTTTACATCCACTTTTTTCCATGTAGACTATGTAAACTATGTAGACAATGTAGACAACAGAAAATTTGAAATTTGAGTAATTTTTTTGAAAGTTTGCATTGCATTAAATTTATATTGTATCAAACAGAGCTGGGCAAGCTACTTGGAAAAAGTATGTAGCTACAAGTTACAAGCTACTTTATATTGTAAGTAGTTAAGTTACTAGTAGCTTAACTACCTCTTCAAAAAAGTAGCTAAGCTATTGGTTACTTAACTACATATTGAATTAGTGAAAGCTACTATTTAAGCTACTTTTTTGAAAGTTAAATTAATAAGAACAAAAAAAGGTGCACAATCGCTACTATCAATGTATGTACAGTCGCGGTCATTGGAATTAAGCAATCTACTGACCTGTCAAAAACGAAATTCAATATGGAAGTTCGGGTCAAGCACTGTGTTGTTTATTGTATGTCATTGATTCTGTCACATTCTGGACAAACGTCCAGATTTGAATTATCGGATTTTGTATTTTTTTTGTGTGTTTAGGTATTGTATTAATTAAAATGCCAGCGGTTTGCATCGTAATTGGGTGTGGAAGTCGAGGTAACAGGAAAAATGTAAAATTTTATTCAGTTCCTGCTATTTTAAATCATTGGCAACGCAGGGCTTTATGGATTATTGCTGCAATTAATAGAAAGGATCTAACAGAGGCTCGATTTTCCCTTAATAATAATACCTTAAAATATTCACTCTCCATCTCAGAATTTATTAATAAATTGACAAATACGTAGAAACACTATAAACACTATAAATATCACACAACAAGGGCCAGAACACTAAAAAATACGTTGAAATACTAAAGACTATGCAATTCACTATGAAAACAACAATGGCCAAAACCAATAAAAAATACGTAGAAACACCAAAGACTATAAAATTCACTTCGAAAGCAACAAGGGATAGAACACGAATGTGCACAAATAATGCTCTCCTTATGAACGTCACCAGCTTGTCACCCTTGTCACGGCAATATTTGACCCGAACGGCCATTATAAAATCACGTGATTGAGATTGCCTAATTGGCACACACTTTAAAAACGCACCTCGTATTGTATCAAAATCTGACAAAAACTGTAACCAACAAAAGTGATCAGTGGCGTATGTAATGTTATGTCCACCAAGTTCAATGTTGGACCCAATGTCATTGTTTGGACCCCAACTAAAAAATAAAAAATCCTTTTCTATCTAGCCTAGTAAAAACTAACTCCTTACAAAAAAATTTGATATTTGGTAGTACCTCCATTTTTATCAACTACTAGTCGGGAATCAGCACACCGAAATTCGATCACGTACTGTGCACTCGAGGATATTCTTTTTAAAAAATATGTACAATATGGAGAATGACCTTGCGGATGCAAATCCGGAGGGCTCCATTTAATTCGTAATTGCAATTAAGAATAAAAAAATATTTTCCGACTTTTTTGAATTATCCGGAAAATACTATTTTTTGTGTTTAACTCACGATTGTGAAGCTATTTTTCAATATTTTTCCAAAATTCTTGCACGAAATGAAAGCCTAGTCATTGTAGAGTTCAACTGTATATGCAAAAAACTATTTTTTTTTTTACCGAATTTGTCAGATTACGTAAAAGGAGGTGCGGTACCAAAACTGAAGTGAAAATTTCAGCATCGAGAAAATTTTTGAACGGTTGAAGATAGATATGTGATCAATCGACGGAAAATGTGCCTAAATGAGTGAGGAAGTTTTTGGTGAAAAGAGATTTTGACTAGCGATAACGGTTTCCGAGATTTGATTTTTTTTTGAAACGACGATGCGCGCCGGCCGCTGCCGCATTGATCTCAACGGACGCCTTGCCCGTACCCTGGCCCCAGCGCAGCCTAACTTCGACAGTACTTATTTAATCTATAAGGTATAAGGACAGACATTTTTATAAAACCTAATTAGGTAACTAAAACTTACTTAATTTTAATTTGAATAAAACCCGCCTCCAGAATACCAACCTCTTATACCATTCAGCCTTGCTTTTAAACAACTACAGTTTAGTTTCTGTTTCTAGTGCATATCTGGAGTTTGCATTTGCAGCACCCTTTTTGAATCTTACATCAGTATGGTTACTTATTGTGGTTAATTTTAATATATTTCAGATTCCAACCAAAATTAAGTGGGTTGTGAATTTCTGGATTTATTAAAATCGCACTCTTCCACACAATTATTTCATAGGCAGTTCTTTCTTAATATTAGGCACTTGCTGATTTTGCTGATGAAATGCATCCTCTGTGGGTGGCAAATTCCTTATATCAGATTTACAGGTATGAAATAGATGTGCGCATGACATATTGTTTATTTTAAAATCTGTAAATGATGGCCTACCCTTACCACACAAAATTTTGAAAAAATATCTAGCTGCGTTTTCGAAACTCATTAAATTATTGTAGTGGAGTAATCTAGAAGTGCCTTTAATTCATCTATATCGTTACTCAAATCCATTTGAACAAGATTTATCCGTGGATAATTCTTTTATGTTGTGGTGCACAGGTATTATGTGCCAAATTTGTGTAGCCATAATTCCTGAATGGATAATCTTTGTAATAAAGTAGAGAGACATAACAAATATGTCGGTATCGGCCGACTCTATTATTATTTGATGGTACTGTAGGTTTGACAAGTATTGGATTATTGGATAATAGCAAATATTCTAGTGCAAGCCTTATTGTGGTGGGAAAAGTGTAGTTCAGGCAGTATTTTAGAAGTATTTGCTGAGGTATCTATACCATATAATTTGTAAAGTCTTTTTTTTTAAACAAAACCCCGAGCAAAACCCCAAGTCAAAAATTTGTGTTACATTGGCTACGTTCACCAGAACTGAAACAAGTTGTAAACAGTTCACAAATACCAACATAATATGTTGGGCAAACTCTTGGTTCTGCTGAACGATTCAACTTTTCAATAATAGAACGTCACCCTCTGAATGTCATGTCACCACACAAAAGACTAGTGTTGAAAATTATAAACACTTTTAATTTATGCTTGCAAAAATGGCGACCGTTTGCAAAACATGTTTGGTTTCAACACAAATTCAACGTAGCGTTCAGCAGAACAATCGCAATGCGTTTACCAACGTTTGTATCTGGTGATCGTGGCCATTGTTTTGCTAACATTATGTAATGTTGACTTTTATCTTTAATAAAAAACCAGATTTTACTTAAAGTTTGTTGTTCATAATTTGAAATTGAAGATAGTGAAGTACCTAGTGTAGGTATTTTCTGCCATTCCAGCGGTAATTATGACGATATTCTTGAGAAGGCGGTTATATTCCGTCCATATCAATTGCGTATTTAAAAAAAAAACAATTATTAAAACAGAATAAATAGTTGAATAGTTCTTCCATTTCCTACAGGTCGTGATCGAATGGCCTCCTAATTTCTTTTAACGGAATTATTGAAGTATAGGTCGGACCGAGTGTAGGTCTCCGTTGAAGCGGCAGCGGCGGGCACGCATCGGCGTTTCACAAAAAAAATCGTACCTCGGAAACCGTTAACACTAAAGTGCAAATTTATTTTCACCAAAAACTTCCTCACTCATTTAGGAACATTTTTCGTCGATTGATCATATACTTATCTTCTACCGTTCAAAAATTTTCTCGATGCTGAAAATTTCACTTCAGTTTTGGTACCGCACCTTCTTTTACGTAATCTGACAAATTCAGTTTAAAAAAAAAAAGTTTTTTGCACATGCAGGTGAAATCTACAATAGCTAGGCATTCAATTGGTTCAAGAATTTTGAAAAAATATTGAAAAATGGCGTCACAATCGTGAGTTAAACACAAAAAATAGCTTTTTTACGATAATTCAAAATAGTCGGAAAATATATTTTTTTTTCTTAATTGCAATTACGAATTTATTGGAGCCCTCCGGATTTGAATCCGCAAGGTCATTCTCCACACTGTACATATTTTTTAAAACGTATATCTTCGAGTGCACAGTTCGATGTGTAGGAGACGTCTTTTCGGCAGTCTGATCCATTGGTCTGATCCCCGACTATACTGCTTGCAATCTTCGTGGCATTGAGTAAATTGAATTACGAAAAACTTTGCCCATGCATGGACAGAAAGTCTTCCGCTAGACTGATTAAATTGGATGTAAAGTCAGTTGCATGGTTCTTGAGCTGCGCAGTCTGAAGAGGCAGAGGGGAAAATTCCACATAAAAACTCGGCTAACGTTTGATATCATAGGCGTGCGTAATGTTATTTTTTCTATTATAAGATTAAAATTTATTTTCACATTTGCAAATTGCGTTTGATGTTGGGTGTATATGTTTCATGAAAAAAACTTGGATGTTCAAAATTTCGAAATTCGCCCAATATAAGGGTGTTTCAACTCAACAGGGTGATTCGTATTCGTTCCTTATTCATCGCAAACTCTATATACCGGGTGACAATGAAACTACTACCCACGGCGGCATTTCTTAACGGCTCGAGATAGAAATATGCAATTCTGTATGTCGATAGGGTTGAAAATTTAGAACAATTTTACTATAAAAACAACTGAATAGCTTTTACGGTTTCACCGGAAATGGCATTGACTTTGTTATTTTAAATGAAACACCCTGTATATTATCTTTTTTTTGGACTCTCTGAACAATTCCAAATAACTTTTGTCTATCATACCCTATGTCAAAAATTGATAGTTTTTGAAATAGAGTGGCTCAAAAATCTGTCGCCTTTATAGATGAGCACCCACAACAAAGCCAAGGCCATTTCTGGTAAAACCGGAAAAGACATTCAATTGTTTTTATATTAAAATTGTTCACAATTTTCAACCCTATCAACAAACCGAGTTGTATATTTCTATCTCGAGCCGTTGAGAAATGCCGCCGTGGATAGTAGTTTCATTGTCACCCGGTATATTGGCTATTACCTCCCTTGTTTGGCTATGAAGATTTTTTTTTGCGTAAATTTGTCCATCTTTTTAAACACCTTTTGGCTACGCCACTGAATAAAACTTTGATTGAACAGAGACGCCAGTGAAACAAAATTTAAAATGTGCCCGCCTAGCTGACGGCGGCGACGGCGCCATCGCCTGGCTGTGGTGGGATCCAATCGCTCAGTCATTTTTTCCTATTTTACATACGGAGAGTACGGCTCGATTCGAAACGTTCCACATAAGTGATCTCAGTGATGCCGGATTTCGGAAAAAAAAAAAATGGATTTTCAATGATGTATGATTTATTAAATGGATAAAATGAATGTTTAAAAAATATTAATTATGGTATCATTATATTTTTATGTTATTTTTAGAATATTATTCGATTTGAAGAATAGTATTCTCCATATTTCGAAGAAGAAGGAGATTTTATTGCAATTTTCATGTATTATTATTATTGATATGACAACGCCGCAATGTCGAATTTTCCCCTCTGCCTCTTCAGACTGCGCAGTTCAAGAACCATGCAACTGACTTTAGTCCACCTCATACCTGGTTCGTCGTGGCTTATAAACTTTTAATGTTGGGCCACTATTGCATGACTGAAAAACTTTTTCGTCAGAGAAAACTATATTGCTCCAGAAATTTTCAGGTTCTTGAGAAAATAACTGAGCAAACTGTAATCGACACTGTCTATTTTTTTGCACTGAAAATAGTTTACGAGCCGCTGAATGACATTTAAATCCAGTTTCCTTACTACGCCTTCACGCAGTTCTAACTGAAGCTGGAAAACTACTCAATTCTTTGGTTCTAATTTCCGAAATAAATGGACATGAAACGACCTCATCAAGAAGAGATTGATCCTCTTGTCGAATTGTTTTTCTCGGTCGTCTTCCTCGTTGTAGGTTCGTGATAGAAGCAGTTTCAACCCATTTTCTCTTTAAATTCATAAATATACTACTTCCACAACCAAGGGTTAAGGCGACTCTGTACATATAGTTTTCCCTGGTGAAATCATTAGAATTGCTTTCGCTTTTTCATCGTTAGTTAAAATATGGTACTTTTTTTTCAATCTTATTTAAAAACCTTATAAAACTGTTCTAGTTCGCCACTGACTTATTACTTATTACTTTGACACAATTTTGGCATTACCGGCTTGTTAAAAAAGTCAGATTTTGATGCAATACGATGTGCGTTTTTAAAATTTGTGCCAATTCCAATGGCCGCGACCATAAACATATAATAAAAGAGAGACTGAATTGTTTACATTTTATCCCGATCAAACATTGTTTTCGCCAGAAATCAATGTTGGCGAATTTCTGCGGATTGCCCTAGTTCTACCGCCTGTGTTTGAAAACGTAGGGAATGTTGATTATATTGCATGCTTTATTTGTGTCATCTCAATTGAAAATGTTACCACACACGCGTTTTTCCAAATAAAATCTGTAATTTCTACTTTTAATAGTTATTTGTATACCAAGGCCGCGAAGTGCCTTTTAGCGTACGTAGAGAAAAGTTATCGCCGAGGCCGCTTGCGGCCGAGGCAAGATAATCTCGAGGACGCTAAAAAGTTTCGCGGTCATGGTATACACACTATTTTTTGTGCAACCCTGAAAATTATATGGAATTACAGAAAAAAATGTACTCCTTTCAATAAACATGTGGAACTAATTACCAGTTTGATGTATAACCTGGTGGCTATGATGGCACAGCGTTTCTATGGATGTCATGGATGACATAATTTGCAAGTAAACAAATACACAAAAAATTTTGACGGTTCTCAAAAAATCGTGAAAATATCCGACAGCGATACAGATGTTTCACTCTCTTGCACTCCTCCAGAGCTAAAAAATATGGTTCAATCAGCTATTGCTGAGTTAATACCTGGAAAACTCAGCGGCAATATGAAAATTGTTACTGCGAGTTCAAAAAATTGGTGTGACAAACAAAACGTCATAATGGTGTCTGAAAACATATTGGCTAATTTAATGCAGAAATGGGAAGTTTTGAGAGTTCAATTCAAAAACACTGGATTATTAGTTGCTTCAGCTTCAGGAGTAAATATTAGTAATAATGCAAACTGTCATGTAAGTGTTAATATTTATCCTAAATAATAATTTATGTTGTTCTGAAGAATTTGGAAATAAAATTTACTTATTGTTGTTGTCAAAGTGTCAAGTTTTGATATATAGTTTCGCGGCCGTCACCAAGGGCAACGGCCGCGAAATTGAATTTCGCGGACTGTGTGGCGGCCGCGAAAGCTCATTTTGCGGATGGTTGCACAAAAAATTATTTATTTTCTGAATAACGTAAATTTGTAATGTATTAGGAAAATAGTGACACAGGATTTGACACATTCATTCATTTTATGTCAAAAATTGACTATCCAGTGTTGCTGTGCTGTGTTTGGGAATATTTGCGATTTTCAATGAATCCTCAGTGTTTTTTCCGTCTTTTATATTTTATTAGCAACTACAATGGTCTGCCAGTGCGTGATCTGTGAAAAAATTGCCTATTCTAACCCTGGATTGGTAATTCAACGGTACGTGAGGTTATGTTTTTTTCAGCCCAAGCAGTGGTGTGGTTAATTGTATATTTAGAGGTCTTAATTTTTCATGATGTAGAAAAACCGTACGCCTCTGATAAAGACAGCCGGCAAAATGGAGGGGCAGGTTACAACGATGCCATTTTTTAAGCCCATCTATTTCTAACTCATGCATAACTGTGGCGGTATGTATGATTGTAAACAAATAATGATTCTTGATTGAAATGTTCTGTCTCCTCTTTTATTATATGTCTATGGCCGCGACTGTACAGGGTGGTCCAAATTGGACACTTTCTTATGGAAACACCCTTTATTTTTAGAGATAGAAAAAAATGAACCCCCCACTCTGAGGCTCAAATTTCATGAAATTTTGATTGGTGCAAACCGCATTTTGATATCTTCAACCGTTTAGCCGCTAGAGGGCGATTCTCGATTTTGAGCAATACTGTGAAACCTTCATAACTTTGTTGTTTATGAAAATAATTGATTTCCGTAAAGACTTTCTAAGAGCACTTTTTTAAGAAGAATTCAGTGACGTTCTCAGTTTTTTTCTAATTGACTCGGATTTCGAGATATTGACCAAAATACGATTTTTTTCAATAGAACACCCTATATATTATTAGCTTATTGGAAAGCTCTGCTTTTGCTGATTTCAATGATATAAACTTCAATAGGTTTATCCCTAACAGTTTTCGAGAAAAAAAATTATTTCTGTTTTTGTCATAAGAAACGATATGTTAGAAAGAGACCTTTCTCGTTTTCCTTACAGATATAAAGTCCTTTTCCAACACACTGTGTCTTATGACAAAAATCGAAATAATTTTTTTCTCGGAAACCGTTGGAGATAAACCTATCCAATTTTATATCATGGAAATCAGCAAAAGCAGAGCTTTTCAATGAGCTATTAATATATAGGATGTCCTATTAAAAAAAATCGGATTTTGGTCAATATCTCGGAATCGGAGCCAAATAAAAAAAAGGTGAGAACGTCACTGAATTCCACTTAAAAAAGTGCTTCCAGAAAGTCTTTACAGAAATGAATTATTTTCATAAATAAAAAAGTTATGAAGGTTTCACAGTATTGCGCAAAATCGAGAATCGCCCTCTAGCGGCTAAACGGTTGAAGATATCAAAATGTGGTTTGCTCCAATCAAAATTTCATGAAATTTGAGCCTCAGAGTGGGGGGTTAATTTTTTTCTATCTCTAAAAATAAAGGGTGTTTCCATAAGAAAGTGTCCAAATTGGCCCACCCTGTACATACCTTATCTAATTTAATTTCATAATATCATCATACAAAAATAACACATTAACTTTCTCTAGGAAGCAGTATTCATATTTTTAATGGGGTAGTATACAAGTGATTTTTAACTACTGCGTAGTGATATACTCGACGTATCGTACTATTTAGTGTAATCAGTTGCTTTGTAAAAACCGCAAAACACTGGAATTTTCCTTTTAAAATTTCCTTTTAGCCCCGCCCCTACGTGAAAATAAAAGTTCGTGACGTAGTTAGTTTTTCCAATCTGGCAACACATCACGGTTTTGAGAACGCACAATTTGCACTGACATTGACCGGCAAGAACGAAACGTCGAATTTACTCATTGAACTAAACAAACACTCTGGAACCGCCGCACTGCTTTATGCTAGTGTGCCGAATTTTGATATATGCAACCCAGCAATACAGTGGGATTGTTGTCTCGCTCGCACTCATTACGATTAACGTAAAAGAAGAGAAGAGCTTCTTCATCTTCCTAACCTCAATGATCCAAACACTTCAAACAGCTGTTCTCAATAGCCGCCATAGTGCAGCGATAGTTGCAAATCCCACTTGTTTGTTGTCCTTCCTGGCACAAGCCCTTGCGTTAGAAACATTATGCAGCCACCGTTCCAGTGTGTTTGTTTAGTTCATTGAATTTACTACATCAAACAACGTAGACAAGTTACTGTGACAATGTCACATGTCACACGATTCACAAGATACCCCATGTTGAACTATTGGAGTCAGCTGTCGTTTAGAGGCATTTTGAGCAACGTTGCCAGATGGCCAACGGCTCGAATACTATTGGTCGCCGCTAAGGCGCTAAATTCAAATTACAGTTTGTGCTTCTCTGACTAATTCTATAGACACTATACTGGAAAATAATTTAGTATCCCACTATACCATCACCATTCAGCCTATAGAATAATGTCGAGCAGTTTTTTTTCTTACCGTCTCTTTTAGAAGATAAATCAGCTAGAATTATTTATTATATTTACCCAAGAACTATACCTACACATATTATTACCAAAATCGGTGTGGATAACTAAGGAAAATATAAAAGTTGGTGAGTTCTGGAAAATTTACAAATACAGAAGTTGCTAATTTTCTAGTGGAAACGTGCCTTTATATAAAGGGGAAGACTGTTTGTTTTTGAAAACAATGTCGAATGGATGCCATTATATTATAGAATATAGGTATAGTTATTTCATTTTTGAACTAGAAGAGTCCGCTGTGCATAAAACGTAATAAGTATTTTGGGCGTTAAGTGTCGTTAACCACACTCTCGGGTGGTAAATGACACTTTCCGCCATTAATACCTAAATAACTATTAACTATCTACCAAAAGTAGCTTAAGTAGCTTGTTTTAGTAGCTAGCTACTTTTCACAGTAGCTTATGAATACATGGAACACATTACCAAAAGCTACAGCTACAAGCTACTTTTTTTTCAAAGTAGCTTGAATAAGTTATTAGCTACCAAAAAAGTAGCTGTTAGTAGCTTAACTACTTGGTAGCTAGCTACTGCCCAGCTTTGGTATCAAAAATTAGACATTATCCGCAGTTTAATTAACTTTACAAAGCAAAAAACAAAACAAACCAAAAACAGAAACATAACCTCAAAGGCCTGCCAACTGTCAAAAATTGTATACTTTACGCGTTGTCTACATATTTTACACGTTGTCTATATAGAATACATAGTTTACATTGTCTACGCGTTGTTTACACCACACGTAGACAATCTTTATTTACGCGTAGATGCCCATCCCTGGTTCAAATCAACAATCAAAACATGTCAGTTAATTCTTGGAATGTCAGTTTTGATAGATGTATGAAATTCTTGAAATAATAATTTGCCCGCTGGCTCAGACGTCAGAGCTTCGGGCAGCTTCAAACACGTGCGTGTATCATTCTTAAATTGGATGGACTCCACTATTGTATATTTTTCTTGTGCGCGTTCTGAAATATTAGGCCGTTTCCATGCATAACCACAACCCTGTATATGATGTTGCCATTATTGGCATCAACTTAGCCTTGAAAACAGATTGACCCTCGTTTAATGAGGAATTTTTACATTTTTTTTTTATTCTCTTATTAAATTCTTCACATTATGAAAAGTCACTTGCCACATAAATTTTAAATTTTCAACTAATAGTTTTTCTGTAAAAAAATATAGAAACTCAAAATAACTCTCTTCGCTCCAAAACGCAGTCATAAATAAACGACGTCACAAGACGATATCCGTCAAAGCGTCACAAGACGATATCCGTCAAAGCGTCAAAAGAGTCTCTGTACTCCCTCCCTGTCTTAAGCCTAGTAGGTACTCATAACTGCGAAATTCGCATTTTTTTGACATTGCTTCGACAATTTGACGTTTGATACACGCATAAAACGTCAAATTGGCAACGCAATGTCAAAAAAATGCGAATTTCGCAGTTAGAGTACTAGGCTTTATCCATTGTCAATTGTGTTTTTTGTCATTTGTCATTTGTCATTGTTTGTGCGATTTACATGCGACAGGTGGTTTATTTTGTTGTCAAGTTTCCCCTCGTTATTATTCTAATCGGTGACTTCACCGATGAGTTAGCTATCTTTGTTTAGTGAATGGAAAATGACAATGACTGACATACAATGGTGAATCCATCGGTAGAATTCGATGTAAACACAAAACACAAGCGTCTGACGGCTCACGTCTCACGTTAACATGACCTCTCTTTTGTTTGTTTATCGTTCGATGACGTCATAGCCAATTTTAGAGCGTTTTCGTGCCGTCTGTTATGTTCAATATATGAGTAATTATTTATTTACTAGCTAATGACCCGCTGTGTTGCCAGCGTGAAAATGCATTTTGAAATAATACACTTTTTTTCAAATTTTGTTGTTGAGTTTCTATTTATTTTATTTTTTTAAATCCGATACCAGAGTCGCTTGCCAGTGAGCTCAGTGACGCATTTTAAGCACTCCAGAGCTGCTCTAGAGCGCTCCGGGCTGTTTATAGGCGTTCCAGCGTATCAGAGTTTCGCGCAACTGACCTTTTTTTTTCGGGATTAAAAATTGCCTATATCACTCTTCTCTATAACCGAATTCGATTGACCGGATTAGATCGATCTGGTTCAATTTAAGTGGAACACACTGTGTTCGATTGAGGCTGGATCAGTGCACCCTCATCAACAAAAAAATGGCCTAGATCAGAAGAAGTTCACTTAAATTGAACCCAAATCGATCTAATCTGGGTCAATCGAATTCAGCAATTCAGCTTATATAGAGATACGTGGTATTAAATTCAAGATCGGTCCAGCCGTTCTCGAATTCAAAAAATAATAAAGTTACGTCGGTTGAATGGCAAGCCTAAATAAATAAAATATGGCAACGTTGTTTCATGCTGTCAAAAAAAAATTGGGTTATGTTGTTATGTAATGTGAATGAGTTTGTTTACAATTAAATTATTAATTAATTCAAAATTAATTTCTTTTTTCGAGATGCGTAACCTATCCACAAACCTTCCTTGGGATGGCCATGACAACCTACCAAAGTTTCATCGTAATCAAATAAGTGGTGTAGGAGCGCATAGCCGGATACCCCGCAAAAATTGATTTTTATATATATATATATATATAGATTGGGGGTTCAGTATAAAGAGGATTTAAATATAGAAATATACCACTAGAGTATTTTGCGTCACTTTATAGTTATTTTTGTATCTAGTGAGCGAAATGCTCGACTATTTTTTTAACTCGGCTGCGCCTCGTTAAAAAAATCAGATCTCGATCACCAAAGTATTTCGCGCCCAAGTTGCAAAAAATATTTTTTCTACTGACGTTTCATAATAGCAACTTTTTGATTGTCATTTTAGTTTTGAAACGACATTCTTTTAAGCACTCAGTGCGTAAAAGTGACTTTTAGGCACTCAGTGCGTAAAAGTGACTTTTAGGCACTCAGTGCGTAAAAGTGACTTTCAAGTGCGTAAAAGTAACTTTCAAGTGCGTAAAAGTGACTTTCAAGTGCGTAAAATTAACTTTTAAGCACTAGTGCCTAAAAGTGTCATTCATTGTTCAGAAATAAAAAACACACTAAACACAGACTTGAATTTTGTTTTGTATTTATAATGAATATTAGTCACCACCATGAAAGGTGTCGAGCAAAAGCAGGTGACAAACATTGAAATAAAATAGTGTTTTTTTATTATGAAACGCCAGTAGAAAAAATCTTGTATACAATACGTTACGAAACGAAGTCTTTTAGTCACTCGACGTGTTGTCCAACTCGGCTTCGCCTCGTTGGACAATTTTCATGTCGCGTGCACTAGTTCGTAAAGTATTTGTCTAAATCTATTTTTCTACTCATATTTGATTGGTAGTAGAAAAAATTTTGTATGCAATACGTGTGTAAAGCACCTTTTTTCATTCATGTGATTGTCGCACTCGCCTTCGGCTCGTGCATCAAAACTCACATTCGTGAAAAAAGGTTCACTTTACACACTTGTTGCTTAAATAACTATTTTCTATAATTTCTAATTTTGACATTTAAAGTGACACTTTTCAAAACTCGTTGACGTTATCAAATGTCTTACTTTTCATCACCAGTTACGAAAAGTAAAATTTTTCGCAACTGGTGATGAAAAGTAAATTTCACCATCAGTTGCGAAAAATACAGAAATAAAATTTGTGATAATTTTAACACTAAACTACTTGAAATATTGTTATTATATTCTTTGTAGGTACATATGGAAATTTAATTTAACCATGAACCAGACATATATAGTCCCCAGTATATCGACCTTAAAATTTTGTAACTCATGTACACGCCCAACTTCCTGAGCGGCTTCATAACACCAAGTCGGACAATATTTTTCATGTCTCCACCCTGGGCGATGGGACATTGCTGCGCTAGCTCTTCGTGAAGTTGTCGTTCTGACGTCCCTAAGGAAGTTGATACATGTACGTGTGGTTTCAATGCCAATCGACTGTTTTTTACATTACATTAACGATATCACATTTGTCGGACAAAAACCATGTGGCTTTGGGGAAGGTCCGACACCCTCAACATGTCGCTGTGGCGTTCCTGAGGAAGTTGATACATGTACGTGTAGATTCAATGCCAATCGACTGTTTTTTGTATTACATTACCGATATCATATATGTCGGACAAAAATCACGTGGCTTCGGGGGGCTCCGACGCTCTCAACATGTCGCTGTGGCGTCCCTAAGGAAGTTGATACATGTACGTATGTTTTTAATACCAATCGACAGTTTTTTACATCACATTAACGATATCACATTTGTCGGACAAGAAATTTGAGACAATCAATGAAAAAATTAAAATAAGTTTGCCTTAACGCAACGTGCATATTAGTCAGTTTATTATTTACCTACTTTGTCAAATACCTGTGGGGCCCTGTGTCATATTCCCTGATCTGTTTTTCTGATAGTTCTCCGAGTATTTACGGAAATTATTTAGTAAACGCGGTCATTCAAAACCACGCGTATGAGAAAGAATGGATATTCAGTCGTGTTTTTTGTGCAATCTCAGGAGTGAAGATCCTGAATTTCGGCAGAAATTGATCAATAGGACTTTTGTTGTCCGACTGACTTTAATACTCATTTTATTTGTCCGACATTTACTACACATGTTTTAAAATTACATTGTTATTCATAATTATTTTTGTCGGACTTACATGTATCAACTTCCTTAGGGACGCCACAGCGACATGTTGGGGGCGTCGGACCCCCCCAGAGCCACGTGATTTTTGTCCGACCTATGTGATATCAATAATGTAACATAGAAAACAGTCGATTGGCATCAAAACCACACGTACATGTATCAACTTCCTCAGGGACGCCACAGCGACATGTTGAGGGCATCGGAACTTCACCAAAGCCACATGGTTTTTGTCCGACAAATGTGATATCGTTAATGTAATATAAAAAACAGTCGATTGGCATTGAAACTACACGTACATGTATCAACTTCCTTAGGGACGTCAGAACGACAACTTCACGAAGAGCTAGCGCGGCAATATCCCATCGCCCAGGGTGGAGATATGAAAAATATTGTCCGACTTGGTGTTATAAAGCCGCTCAGGAAGTTTGGCGTGTACATGAGTTACAAAATTTTAGGGTCGATGTACTGGGGACTAATAGTCCTTGGGCCCAGATCTAAATTTTTTATTTATGACCACACCTTCGAAACTTTTTGTATTTGTTATTTGGGTGGAGTCGGACAAATTTTGAGCTTACCGCATTATGGTAGTGGGGCGTTTGTCTGTCAAGCTGTCACGAAGTTGTCGATTTTATGCAAGAAAAAAATTTATGACCACATTGGTAATTTTTTTTTAATCAATAGTTTTTATCACATAAACAACGAAAAAAAATGCGTCGGACAAAAATATTGGGGCATTCGACGCGTCGGTCGGACACGTTGAATATATCAAATTTATGGGATTTTTTTTTATTACCACACGGCTGATTTGAACAGAATCCGCCATAAAAATATTTTACAATAACGTGGTAACCTTGTCGGACATTTTTCACGGGGCATATGCGCAGTCGGATGCGCCAAAGATGTCAATTTCAACAATGGCTAATTATTCTAAAATAATTTAACTAACTTTGCACCCTTGAAAAAGGGAACAATAAAATTTCCGAAAGCTCGGCGTTTGTGAAAAACTAGTTTTATTTTTGCCAAGACTGAATCCCAATGATCATCTCACTTATTAAACAAGCCAGTCAAGAATGTCTACATCTAAAATTTATAGTATAGATGCATACACACATACCCACACCTATATGTTTTATACAGGCTGAGTTACTAAGAGCGCAGTGGTCCCTATCTCCTATACTAACAGAGATCGAAGAAAAAAGTAAATACAAAACTTGTAGATAAACATGAGTTCTACATTCCTAAATTATTTTCCGGTATACAGGGTGGCCCAATAAGTCGTGGTGACACAAGGCTATATTTTTTTGAATGACTAGCCCTGTATATTATGACATTTCTGGATTCTGCGGAAAATTCGAAACATATTTCATGTACAATGTCATATACCTATCTTCAACTGTTCCGGAAGTATTGACAGTTTAAAATTGACTGTTTTGCATCTTTGACAGACTGTAAAACCTAAATTAATTTTAGAGGAAAACCGATTTTACATTCCTATCTTAGATTTCCATAAGCTATCATTTAACACCAACTTTAAATTTGACCGAAGATTATAAATTTAATTTTAATCATGGATTAAATTCAAAGTTGATGTCAAATGATCCGGTGAAACGATCGTGCGGAAAAGTATAGTTTTCCGCACGCATTTTAGGTCATGAAAGTATCACTTTTCCGTACTAGTGCTTTTCCGTTTTTTTCTGCACTGAGTCCGGAAAAGTAGAATACCTGAAATTTTTAGGTATACAGGTACTTACAGGTATACAGGTATACTACAGGTACAGGTACGAAAAAGTGAAAAAAAAAAAACTTAAATTGATGAATATGTAGGTAAAAATATTACCTTCCATCTCGTAGAAAAAATAGTGATCCTAACACGTGCGGAACGTCTCTTTTCTTACGAGCGTGCGGAAAACGCGTTTTCACGCACTGATTTGCGTGCGGAAAGTACCACTTTTCTGCACTGCGTGCGTGAAAATTTTTTTTTATGCCAAATTTGAGCAACTCTGATGTGGGTTTATTTAAGCCATTCTGATGTTTTTTTTTTTCTCCTTGCAGAAAAAAATTATGTATGTAACCTGCGGATGAAGTCGCATTTATCCAGTTGATAAATCTGTGTATTATTTTTTTTATTCATGTAAAATTTGTAAAAACCCCCACTAATTCTTTAGATTATAGCGAGGGAAAATACAACTTCAAAGTTCAATTTCGCAAAAACATATGTTTAAATAAACAATAGAGCGCCAACCGGCTGCCAACCCAGCGCAGAACGGACGAGGAAGTGGAAATGTATAATTTCCACTTTTTTTCGTCCTTCTGACTTGTGAGGTAGGAACTTCCCTTGGGAATCTCACTTAGAACGCGGTGGGCATGGTGAAGAGAGGGGGAAGACCCGCCAACCGTTCTTGTTCAGGCCTCAGTAGGTCCATATTATTTATTCACAACAAAAAAAAGCTTCTAACTCATAAGGCAGAAAGCCTTATTTCGGGGTAGTGAAAATTCATCCACCCCTCAGCTTCTGCACACCGAAACCCGTCAACCATTACGTTTTTCAATTGACCGAGGACTTGGCATACCGGGCCACCAAAAAACGGCCTTCTAACAGATGACTGAGGCTTTTGTGTCATGGGCTCTCGTAGTATAACTATCGGGTCTTCAAAAAAAAAACAACAAAGATTGCTATGGGAATGGGAATATCGTAGCCGATACTTTGTCTTGGGTATGTGGGGCTTCAACTGAGAATAAATTGTACGAGTTATTCTATGGTACGAGTTACATGATGCACTTTGTCATCCTGGAATAACTAGAATGTTTCAGTGGATTCGATCTCGAAATTACCCTTATTCCATAGACGATGTACTAAAAGTTACCGCAGCTTGCACTATTTGTAGAGTAAAAATCAAGAGATACTAATAAAATAAATAAGACCATTTGAAAAGCTCAACATTGATTTTAACCCGCAACTAGAGAGGTCATGTTTTTGTTACATAACCGGTGAGGTGCGGGGTTTGCTAAACCCCAAATGAAAAAGGCGATTCTGCTAATTCATAATAAAAAAACGTGCATTCAAAAACATTCAAAGAAAAAAGTTTTGGCAAAATTAACCCAAACGACTCACAGTGAGGTGGGGTTACGCGTGGGTTGAGCAAACTCTAATTTGTACACAAATCGTAATATCGCATACCAAGTTAAATATCGCGCGTTGTTGACACCGGGTACTAACGGACAACGGACCGAAAGCTATACACAGGCGGTGGCGGGTCTCCAACCATTAGTTAATACGTGGTAAAGATTCTTAAAATCTGTTGGGTTTGAGAAACCTCGCACCTCACGAGTTACGGGTTAAAGGTCGTCTTCCAACATCCACAACAAATCGTTACCTATTACCAATAATTCTCAAGATTCCCTTTTGCTTATACGCTTGCCCTGATATGACTACAGGGACTGTGATTAAATGTTTCACAAATCTATTTTCAATAGGAAATGCCCTCGTACATACAGTCTGATTGAGGAAGCTCTTTCATGTTAAAATAACTGGAGAAATATCTTCATTCAAAAGGTATAGCCACTAGCAGAACAATTGCTTATAATTCGGAATCCAATGGTCAAGTGGAAAGATTTAATGGTAAAATATGGAAAACAATCTCGCTCGCACTGAAGTCTCGTGGTCTGAAAACAGAACAATGGCTTTCAAGTCCTTGGCCCTCTTTGGATGAAAAAGAATGTTAGGAAAAGTAAATAAATATGTCCCGTTTCTGGAGGAGATGTATTTGCTGGAAGCAAACCCAGATTATGCGTTTGTTCGCTTTCCCGATGGCATCGAAAATACTGTCAATTTAAGACATCTCGCAGCACGTGGAAGTGCACCTGAATTTGATGACGATGATGATAGTGAAAATCCCTTTCAATCTCGTAACGAACCAGAACAAGAAACTAACTCCTATAAACAAGATGCGCAAACATCTGATAATCAGAATGATGATCCGGAAGAAAATCCACACTTGGACACATCCGGAGATGAATTCATATAAGCCCGACCCGAACCCGTCAGTCTCCAAAGTATTCAAAATCTAAGAACCTGAATAAAAATTGTGTTATCAATGAACGTAAGCGATAGAAAAACCATAAAAGTGTTGAGTCTCTTTCTCTTTCTATATCTCATTGCACTCCATCTTCCCCAATCTTGCAGGCGTTTTTTTTTTTTTTGGGAAATAAGCATACAGATAATTTAAAAATGTTTTCGAAAAATGTGAAAGTGGCCCATTGCATTATCTCATTACTTTTAATTAGATACAATGGTTTCTCATAAAACAAACGGGAACTGGAACTGCAATGTCCTCGATTTTTATTCTGGTTGAACACCTGAATGAAGTTCATCAAAAAAATGATGATCTTTTTTGTGTTTTTTTTTTTTATACAGGGTGTCCCAAATTCTAGGGTGACACGTTGAATACCTTGCCAAGTAGTGATGATGATGGCTCAGGCTAAAACCGCTTCTCCTTTCTAGTAAAATCATAATTAACTTGCATACGAGTTTTTTCAACCTATATCTAACATGATTATGTCACATTTTATGCCTTACTCTTATTAATTAAAAAATATGTCACCAACCAATTATGGTAATAATTATATTTTTATTTTAGGTTATTGGTTTGGACGAAGACCTCATCCAGAAAGCAATTCGCTCGAACGGTGCTTTCGTCATCAAAGCTGGGGAAATGCAACAAATCATCAACCATTCAGTCATCAACTATAAAGCATTCTTTCGTTGGTTATACGCTTCCATCATGCACCTTATGGAAGAACCTATTCCTTCGGAAATTCAAAAAATGACCCAGCAAGATCTGGCTTGTATAACAGAGTTTCTAAAAAATTTCGATAGTTATGGGCAAAAAGAGGGTGAGGAAGGAGGTAGTCAGCAGTTTATTATGGAACGTCTGGGCCAGTATTTGGTTAATGAAGATTTAATTATAAAACCTGACATGAGTGGAAATGATTGGACTCAGTTTATTGAGGACAATGAATGTTTGAAAAACAATAGCAACATATTGACACATTATGAGGATAAATCTTTAGTACAAGTTTTCAATGAGCTCAAAGATAATATTGAAAAAGTATTTCAGTCGCCTCTAGCTGCCATTGAAAAAACTATAGAACCAATAAGCAAGTTTGATTGTTTCAATTTTGGCACAAGTGAGATAAAAATTTCTTCTATAAACATTTCGAATGATATGTTACTGATAGCTCTTCTCAAACCTTCAAAAAGTATTTATTTGCTCCAAGTATTGTTTGATAGTCAACGGAATTGTCAGGCAAGATGTGGCAATTTTTTCTTTAATGCTGAAGAACAATTACTTACAATCGTGGATACGCAATTTTATTCTCCGAGTATATTGTCAATACTTCTACAAGAAACTGATGAGAATAATAAACGGGGAGGTATTCTCCAATTATCAATGGCCTCAGCTCTAGAGCAACTTATAGAAGTGAATTTATTCTCTCAATTAACTGAAGAAAATATTCCAAATATCAATGGTTGGACTTTAGGACAAAGGCATTTCAAAAGCGTTGAAATGCCAGTGACTCAATTTTCAGTTTCAGGGACCCGCAGAGTCAGTATAGTTTTATCTGAGAATAAACGCAAAGTTAAATTATTTGAAATGGAATGTGAGGAGGATGAAGAAGAAGAGGTAGACATGTCTACTAGTACAATTAAAGACGATTCGTTTATGTGATAAGGATTGGTTTTGTAATATATTTCGTTGGTGGAAATTTGATTTGTTCATCTTTCCAGAATCCAGAACTGTTCGTCATTGAATCAATAATTTTGACATTTCTTTTTATCTCTTCATAAACTTCCAGATTTTTCACCAAATACATTGGTTGTTGGCTTTTGCATCAAACTTATACTGGAATGATTAGTAGGCATTGTGGCTCAACCAGTTGGGTCTGTGTTTAAAAATGAAACATTTCTCGTTCAATTATTTCTTTTTATTAAAATTGAAAACCAATTAAGACCTTTAAAATTTCCTCACTAAACTTGCTTCTACCATAACCAAACAAAATTCATAACTTTAACGTTGAAAAGAAGAAAAGAAAAAAATCTTTAAGATCTGAGCACGAGGATTTCATAGGAATCGTTTCCTATTTCCCTTCCGCCGAATGGAATGTAGCAAGCACCATGACTTGGGTGGACCTAAAATTTGAAAGAAAATTATGTTAGATTCGTTTTTATTATTAGTGATCAAATTATTTTTTCAAGGCCTCAACTATAGAATAACATTGGCGCAGGGCAAACTAATAATAAAGCTAATAATTGCTGATAATATCAGGACTTGAAACATGGCCTCAAGGATGTGTGTGAATCCTGTATCAAAGACAGTTTCTGATGTTTCCTGTTGATTAAAGCTTAATTGTTCCAACAGAAGATGAGTTTATTGAGCAGATGGACTCTTGATGCTTGACATGGTGCGTTCATATATATTGTGCCCTGAAGAATCTGTCACTTGGTTGCTGTTTTGTGATGCTATATGTCGTCTGGCAGTTGAGATTTAGGTTAATAGGCGCATTTTGTTATTCTATTACCTTGCATAATATGCAGGTTATAAGCAAGGTTGTTTGAGCTATAAGTAGGTAGTTGGGTTGCTAGATAGTCTCTAATTGTAAGTAACTGGATCTGTCAGTCACTAATTATATGTCATAAAGCTGACCAAGATGATCTTGGTCAGCTTTATATGAAATCACACATTAAAATCATACATCACCCCAAAAACCTCACCCTTTCCAAAAATATGATCTAAAAGGCAACACGCCAGTACCTCCAAAAATATGCGCAAGTATCATGACTGATAAATGGATCAGTAGTGAGTAAATGGTAAGAAGACAAAACGTACCTTTCCAACGGTGAGAGATCCCTCATGATGTACCCTTCCAACATATAAAGTTTCTCCATCAGACGTTCTTCCTCCTTCTACAGCGCCTGGTGGTACGTGACCTCCGGAACTTGGTACCCAGTCGAATCTTTGCTCGCACAATACCTACAAAAATTAAATACTTATAGAATTGCATATAAATGTAGTTTACTTAGTAGCCTAAAAGCTGTATAATTGTGATTATGTAAAGGGTCATTTACATCCACTCACCGTACGGTAAATTAATAATTAATAAAGAAAAGTTGCAAATCATTTACTACTATACGTAGTTGTTTACATCCACCTGAAAATTTAAAAAAATAATGTAACACACGCAAAAGTTCGGCCAACTTCAACTTATTAAGGAAATCCATTAACTCCATTGTAAACACACACCTTCTCAGTTTCGTACCACCGTTGATGTACTACATAATTTGTAACCATATTGCCATATTTTCCTTTAGAACATTGGTACGTTAATTATAATTTTCTGTAGGTTTAGTGGATGTAAATG
The DNA here is from genome assembly GCA_917834065.1 of Ceutorhynchus assimilis. Classification (NCBI taxonomy): domain Eukaryota; kingdom Metazoa; phylum Arthropoda; class Insecta; order Coleoptera; family Curculionidae; genus Ceutorhynchus; species Ceutorhynchus assimilis. The sequence continues at coordinate 28,908,271 of OU892278.1, read as the reverse complement.
ACTCTTTAGCTTTAGATTATATCAGAAATTCCTCGATAGTAAGTATAGAAAGCTCGTCCTACTAGAACGCGTTTGTGTTTCAGTTCTCTGCGAAAGCTTGACAAGAGAGAAATATTTTTGATAGCTGAGGAAAGGTTAGGGATAGAATTTTATTGCAGGCAATAGGCATTGTAGATTGCAGAATTCCTAACAAGCACAGAGTGTGGGGAATAGGAAGCGGAATGGTAAACCTTTGACGTGTTTCATGATTGGTTTGGTGGTTATCAGAAAATGAAGACCTGTGTTGGTGGACAAGACTAGCTGATTCCATAAGATAAAGAGACATGGGAGAGTTAGGATGGCATAGTTCCGGAATAGACGTCCACAGTAATCCCTAGGAGAAGCACCGACCAGTAATCGATGTGCACGTTTTTGGAGTTTAAATGTGTGTTGGCAGAGATACTGCCGACGAAAGCCCCAGACTGGTAGTCTATAGCAAAGATATGCGATTGTATGGTTGCAAACAAGGGCCACCGCTCCCACACAGTAAAATCCAGAGGCAAGTTTCTTATTAAGGGTGATGATGTATGATTGAGAAAATTTGAGGTCAATGTCTACTTGTAACCCAAGAAACTTAGTATCTATATCTGGAGAACAATTGAGTGAAAATGCTCCGCTGTCAACAAGGACGGATTTACGGTACAGGGGGTAATTAGCCGCCCATGATAACTGAAAATCGAATAATTGAATAATTTGAATACCTACAGATAATTATTTGGTTTACATGATAAAGAAAGTGCTTCTTATAACGTAGGTACTTAATAAAGAAAATTGTGTAAATTCGGTTCGATTTTGTTTCGATGGGTGCAAATATAGGATATAGGTCGACAGTATATTCATATTTTGTTCTAGTTACCTTAATTAGGATACGTGAATAATCATTCGATCATGAGTTGCATTCCATAAATGGGGGCAAAGTTGCGTAATTTGAGGCTTAACAAAATGCCGCTTTGATATTTAGGATATTCCTAACAGAGCTGGGATCGTTACTTGAAAAAAGTAACGCGTTACTTTACAGTTACTTTTGCTTAAAAATAACTCGTTACTTAAAATTTACAGTTACTTTCGAATATTGATAACTTTATTTTCGTTACTTATTGGAAAGTAACGCGTTACTGTAACTTCGTTACTTTGAAAGTAACTTCTTTACTTTAAAAGTAGTTCGTTACTTTTAAAGTAACGCGTTACTTCAAAAATAACTGTTTACGTCGAAAATTGCGTTATTTCTTAATTTGATTCACCAACACAGCAGTCCAAACAATCAAATAAAACCTATACGAAATGCCATAATGTTTTTAGTTTGTGAGTCCGACTATGTGGAAGAGTATTCTTGCAAAATTCAAACGGATTAAGGATTAGGCGACTGAATAGAGCACTTGATTTTGGACAAACCTGCTCTTTGAAGTGTCCCAGTGTCTGCATATAGTGTCCTTAGAACAGAGGCGGCGCGTGGTACGCCCAAAAACGATTATTTTGAGCTTTCAAAAGAAATTTTCTGTACTACCAACATTTTATTTGACGTACAAAGTTTTTGGATTACTTATTTTCCTTTTCCTCACTCGTCAATTATTTGTAAAGAAGATAAACAAATTGAGAGAACGAGTTACTTTCATAGTAACTAGTAACGCGTTACTTCCAGCGTTACTTCAGGAAAGTAACGTCGTTACAGTTACTTATCAATCAATCTGAAAAGTAACGAAGTTACCAAGTAACGCGTTACTTTCAGCCTTTCAGTAACTCGTTAAAGTAAAGTAACTTTTTTTGTCGTTACTCCCAGCTCTGATTCCTAATACTTCCGGAGATATCCGGAAAAAACCGAAATTTTGCAAAATTGTTTTTATTTTTTCCTGACTTTATTTGAAGTGATATTCCAAAAAAATATCACATTATTGTAGCCACTTTTTCTTCCCTACAAGATGCTACCATCAAATTTATAATCTGACGTTTCGTCTTTGGGCCACCATCATCAGCTCTATTTTTTTAAATACGACCCTGGATTTTTTATTTCAGATTTTTAGTGCTTCTGATGTCCCAAAAACCTATGACGTATTGCATTTGTTCGAAAAAAAAATAGTTATTTATGATATAAGTGCTAAAAGTGACATTTTATTTTGTGAAAAGGGAAGTTTGGGACACGACGCCGAAGGCGGAGTGTTCCATCCCTTTGAACAAAATAAAATCACTTTTAGCACGAATAGCATACACTATTTTTTCTAGAAACGCACTAAAAGTGATTACTTTTAGCACTAGTGCTAAAAGTAATCACTTTTAGCACCAGTGTCATAAAATGGCATTTTAGACACTGACAGCATCCGTTAAAAATGACACTTTTAGTGACGTTTGTAGAAAAAATCTATTTTTTAGTAATTTCCTACCAAAATTCTCTTCTCTGTAAGGGTCCGTATTTGAAAAAATGAAGTTGATGATGGTGGCCCAAAGACGAAACGTCAGATTTCAAATTTGATGGTAGCATCTTGTAGGGTACAAAAGGTACCAATGATGAAGTGACATTTATTTTGGAATATCACTCCAAATAAAGTCAGGAAAAAATAAAAACAATTTTGCAAAATTTCGGTTATTTCCGGATATCTCGGAATATCCTAAATATCAAAGCGGCATTTTGTTAAGCATCAAATTACGCAACTTTGCCCCCATTTAACCAACCCTGTATATCTTACCGTTTCCGAGATCCCAATGATGTGGCTCCAATCTGAAACACCCTGTACATGGTTGTTCCGTATATTAAGTCTGTTTTTTTTTTAAAGATAAAAGTCAAAATGAAATGACATAATGTTGGCGATAGAATGAAAAATTGTCAATGCTTTCAAAATTTTTATGTAGAAAAGGATTGTGTTGCCAACATTATAGTTACTAAATTTTTGACTTGGGGAATTATCTTTAAAAAAAAAAACAGACTTTAGACACCATATAGCTCGCTTATGAAGCAAGTTAGACAAAAAAATGTAAATACAAAGTAAATAGGGATTTATGAGAACCGTTAGAAAATTTAACTTTTATATATACAGGGTGCACTCAAAAGATGTGGCAGACACAACTTGCGCACTTTGTATATTTTTGGCTAGAATGATAGATTTTGAGATTTTGTTCTTCTGATTCCCAATATACCGTATAGGTATGTCGATAATTGGTTCAGCTGTTTCTGCGCTATTTAAGTTTAAAATTGCATTAAGTAAACCTCACCATTGATATAAGGAATCCGTAACAGACCTAACTTAGGGTAATGTTAATGTACCATCGTCACCAAAAGTATCTAGGACAAAAAAAAAATCATAATAATCTCTTGGACTAATTCTACCATCATTCATTTTATTCATAGTTTGACAAATATTGGACACTAAAAATCATATAATAGTACAAGAGCTAATATCATGCTGTCCCAGTTACTTTTGGTGACGATCGTACATATTTTTAAACTTAAATAGCGTGAAAACAGCTGAACGAAATATCAGTATATATGATGGTATATTTGGAATCAGAAGAAAAAAATAGATCATTCTAGCCAAAAATATACAGGGTGATCCATTTAAAAAAATACAAGTTGTGTCTGCCACATCTTTAGCGTGTACCCTGTATGTATTATCGCGAAAATTTGGCGGAAGCACCAGGTGTACAGAATTGAACAGCTGATTCTAGATTTTACAGTGCTATTACTGCTATCTGGGAAAAAGGGTTAAATTCTGTCTAACCAGAGTTGAACGTTGAAGGTCACTTACTCATCCTTGTAACCATAGGATTCACATATTCGGACCTATTTTGGTTTGATAAACAAAGTGCGCGTGCAATAAAGACAGCAGCAAAAAGCAACGTCTGTGATATATTCGAGTAAGTGACCTTCAACGTTCAACTTTGGTTAGACAGAGTTTATCGCGTTTATTCTGGATTTTACAAGAATGGATTACGGATATATAAAGGCCGGTTTTAGTTAGAACTTTTCTAGTTTAAGATTGGCTGGGATATGATTTATTCACTTCGAAAGCAACAAGGGCAAGAACACAAATGCTCTGTCACCGCAGTCCGCAATGTTTGACCTGAACGGCCATACAAAATCACGTGATTGAGACTGCCTAATTGGACTTGGATTTTGAAATGAACGGACCTAAGATTTCTGTCACGCACCCCAGAGCCGTTACATTGGTGTCAGAAGTGAGATATAATTCGAGGACTGCAAAGTGAAATCCGATTGCAGAATAGTGCGGACACTAGTGAGTAGTGTGGACACTAATAGCGGTTTTCATTTGTTGAACCAGTGCAATAAAAAGGAGGTAGCAAAATTGAAATGGAAATTCGCAGGTTATAATAGACAAAAAGAAGACCGATGGAATAAATGTATTCTCAGCTGGAGACCTTGGGAGAATAAAAGAAGTAGAGGAAGACCCCAGATGAGATATGCTGATGACCTGAAGAAGCACGCTGGAACCAGGTGGATGAACATGGCAACAGACAGAGAGGAATGGAGAAAACTGGGAGAGGCCTACGTCCAAAGATGGACTGAAGGAGGCTAAATAGGTAGATAGATAGATAGTTTTTTCAACACACGATAACTGAATCGTTCGCAATAAAAAATTATCGAAATGTGAGCCTATTTTAACAGGTTAGAATCAAAATAACAACAGCAACCTGTTGTTGTGCAATCTTAGTTGTTCGCAAGTCCCTATACATATCTTTACTAATCATTATTACAGGAAAGTGAAATTTACACTATAGGTATGGTGACTAAAAACAGATATTTATTAAGACCATAAATTAAACATACATGAACAATTTCGGAGAATGAGAATTTTGTACCTAAATTATGATATGCCTGTATTTGGAATCATCGGCATCGATTAGCAACAAATAAGCTAATAACATTTTATTAGAATTTAGGCTTACGGTGAGATAAGAAAATTGCGGATTAAGAATTAATTGGGTTATATAATTCAATACCTGATATCTATCTTTGGCATGTTCTTGTCCGTTATATGCTACATAGGCGACATTTTTCTCTGGCATAACTTTGGCCGGTAACCAGTCACCTTCATGAAATGCTCGTCCAACGTAAATTTGCGTACCATCAATATCGTACCCACCATGGATGGCTGTAGAAGGCGTGGCGCCGTGTGCGAATGTGTCTACCCAGTAATATGCTAGAAAACAATAGTAGTTGCATCAGATTTATAGAAATATGTGGGAATCAGAAAGTTCACACGTCATTAGGCTTGGGTTAGTAGGGCATTTTTTCAAAATCACCTGGACTATTTAATTCATCCGTGAGCTAATTTGAGTATATAGTGGCGAAGAGCTGCTAATTCTATTTTTTGGAATGATGTACTATATTACTTACCACCCTCTCTAGACGTTCCAGTGTGAGTGGGAGCATTTATTGGACGACACAAGTGACAATAAGTCGAAGGTGGACACGAACACGAAGGACAAGATGGGACAGCGGCGGGTTTAGACCGTTGAGGTGTTGAGGGACCAGTGAAAGAACTTAGGAATGTAGCCGATGAGGATGTAGGGTGCCAACAACTTTTTAGTTGATTATTATAGCTGTGTCCTAGTAGGGAGAAAATTTTTTCATACACAGTAATAACCTACTTGAAATAACAAAATTGACTGTTTTATGTAGAAGCGGATTTGTTTCAAGAAATTTGCATGTAGGGTCAAATATGCTTTAACAAACTACTTTTCTTCAGGTATGATTTGTCTAGATTCTAGATAGATAGGTAGGACATATTTTCTAGAATATGATAATAAAATTTTTTTTGGATGAGTTGGGTGAATAAATATAAATTTGCTAAAAAAAGCTTTGAAAATTAAAAACAAACTGCTACCTATGCCATAAATCTCTCAAATAATGTTTACTATCTTGTGTACCTAAAGATCAACTGAAACTGAAGCAATTAGGTCAATGTGATACCTTTGACACCTCACCTACTGAGAAAAATTATTCGAATCTGTGCATGAAAATGGAGTTTATGTTAAAGCTGAAGAGATATTTTTATATTGCTATGCCTACTTTTTGGATAATCAAAATATGAAGCAACAATTAAATATATAATTTCAAACATGTGACTTACCAGCCATAATTTTTCCTTATAATATGTGGTAGGTACCTGTGCTTATTTAACAGTTTGACTTGAAAAATTGCACTGATAATAACAATGATCCGCCTACGAGAATTTATAACGTCTACACTTATCTTATCGCGGTGAAAAATATACACAAAGCGTATGACTAGTTCTTTAGCAAATATAGCTAAACCTTATTTTTATTTGCAAATTTATTAATAAATTGTCTGGAGTTATTAGCCACGGAATATTAATTTTGAATGTGGACATAACAAAGACTGAGAATTTGAATTTTGACTTAAAAATAGTGACGGTGAACCAAGATAAGGCCTAAATTTAGTTTCTTCTTCTTCATTATTCTTCTTGGAGTCCGCACATTGGGATCATTTTATCCTTTCCTTCATCGCACTAAGGGAATTATTCAGCTTGGCGAAACATTGGTGTTGCATCAGATATTTTACTCCAGTCTCTGATGTTACGAAGCCATTAATGTTGTTTTTTTGCCACAGCAACCTCCTATTTTTCCTTGAAGAATATGTTTGGGGATTGCATATCTGTCACCTCTCAGAATGTGACCAAGATATGAGGCTTTTCGTTGTTTTACCATAGCCATAAATTGTCTCTCGTTACCCGCTCTTCTCAATACTTCTTCATTTGTTACCTACATGTTCAGTCCGTGATATTCTCAATAGCCTAGGTAGGTACGTAGAATTTACATTTCAAATGCTTCAATGCGATTCACCGTTTTGACTTTAATCCTTTAATTGACCAAGTCTCGGCAGCGTACAGCAATACGGGCCAAGCGTAAGCTCGAATCACCCTGAATCGAAAATTCAAGGGTAGATTTCTATGCAGTAACATTGTCTTGAGTTTCAGAATGTTGTTTCGGCCATACCAACCCGTGTTTCAACTTCTTCGGACTATGTTAATTCATCAAAATTCAAGGAAATTCTTCATTGACAATCTGGGCAAGTACAAAAAAGAACGAGGGACCGATTCGTATACAGTTCTGCAAAAAGTGCGTCTTGCACTTGGAAATATCCTGCTGATGCTCACACGAAATAATACGAAATTTACTACAAAATTGTCAAAATCAGATAAAAGTTCTTGAATATTTCCATTAGACTACATTCTTCTCTTGCACAAATTCCTCTTTAAAATCCAGGAAAAGCAAAGGACCCATAATAAAATAAACTAAACGACAATCAGTTACGAATTTCATAGGATCACAAATCCAGAATGAATTGGCACAAATATCTGAAAGATCATTAGAGCCAGAACCAGAACATTCATGTGGAATCAGATCAAGACAATAGTGAAGAAAGTGGATGGCGAAGTGGTAGAAGTTCTTAATCTCACAGAACTGAGAAAAAAAAACTTCAAAAACACACACAGAATCCGAGCTGGTAGCAGAATAGTATATTAAAATACAAGTTGCAGAAGGCCACATTTCCCGCACGAATTCGAAATTTGGCCACGAGCGACGAAGGAGCGAGTGGACGAACGAATAAGTGCGAGAATAGCCTTCTGCTCTTCTGCAACGTGAGTTTTATACTATTTTCTTGATTTTGGATTTTATTTTTCATTTTTATAAATTTTTTTGTGGTCGCTGTTAGGTGGATTCTATCATTTTAGAAGGTTTGACAATTTTGAAGGTTAGGTATACTTTGAAAACTAAATGTCACTAAAAATCGTTGAAGAATGAGCTTCATTCTTCAACGATTTTACGTGCGAAAATAATGACATTCTCATACCAATATCGAGAAAATAAATAATATAAGCACAGGAGCGCGAAAAAAAATAGAGGATAAAATTGGGAAGCATGAGACCCAAAGGATGCATCAATAGCAATAAATGAAAAATATGTTCACAGCTAACAGAGAACATTTACTGGTGACAATTTGAAAACGAGCAATCGGGAATATCTCTTACACAAAAAATACTATCAGGAAGATCTCAAATACGTATCGGGGGATTGGAGAGGGAACCAAAATAAGACACTTTTTCAGTCACCCCGCCTCACCTTTTAAGGGGTGGCTACCCCAACTAATTTTTTTTAATACCGACCTACCTTTTGTTGCACATCGTTGAATCACTCCATGCTATCCCTTTACAGTCCTATAAAAAAAATTCAAATCGTACCTACGATTAGTTTTTGAGATATCGGTGTTTAAAAGTAAAGTAAGCATATTGTGGAAACTAGTAATTTTGACTATCTCATAGACAAAAAAATTCTGTCATAAAAGTCTTGAATACACATCGGCGAAACCAAATAATGCGAGTATCGTAGTTCTATCTGCTTCTGGACGTCTCTCAAGACGAATAAAAAACCTTTCAAAGAAGCTATCACACGGGGTAGGTTCTCATTTTAGGAAAATTATTAGGAGCGGCTAGCCTCCAAAACAAAAGGGGTGGGGGTTAGGCAATAAACAAAATTGGTTCCTCGATGTGTATTTGAGACTTTTATGACAGAATTCTTCTGTCTAATACAAAGTCAAAATTACTAGTTTTCAAAATATGCTCACTTTTAAACACCGATATCCCAAAAACCAATCGTCCTATTCAAGATTTTGCTATATGACTGTAAAGGGATAGCAACGAGCTATCGAACGATGTGCATCACAAGGTAGGTTCGTATTTTAAAAAAAATAAGTTAGGGTAGCTATCCGCTAAGGGGTGAGGCGGGGTGATTCAAAAAGTGCCTCATTTTGGTTCCCCCTCCAATCCTCCGATACCTATTTGAGACGACACTGGAAGCATATCCACTGAATAGCCAGAATCCACTTTTATCGATATTATCACGAAAATGTAAAGATTACCGACTGTTCAGCCACGCTTTAAAGATAATTATTGAAATAGTTAATGGAGGTACACAAAAGACCACTCAACAAATTGTAAACTATCAAATCGGATTTCGGAGCAGTTCTGGGACAAGCAAGGCGTTGTTCAGTGTTCTGGTCATTATAATCTGTCATGTATATGTAAATTATTCGAGTAAATAGTTTAGGCCACTTAAAATCAGAAGAAGAAGAGGAAGCGGACAGTTGACAGTACCTACACACTCGTCGCGCTCTGCTATGAGACGAATCACGTCGAAATTCAGATGAGAAGCTAGTGAAAGCGCATATCTGCCATTTATCATTCGGGGGATGGACAGGATCGGAAAACGCTTGAAAAAACACAATATAAAGACGATCTTCAACCCCACAAGAAAAATATAATTCCTCAGATCAGCCAAAGCCCGAAGGTAAGAGGGATCCACTGTCAGCCGCTAGAGTCTACTGTATTCCATCTCAACATACGTCATATATACTGGTGTACATACCACGGAAAGATTTTTGGGAACCAGAATAAGGGAACGACAGACTGGGACAAACTGACAAATCAGCAGTTGCAGAACACGCGCTCAGTGAAGGGAATCACGACATTTTTGGAGAGTTTAAACTTCTGGCACCCGCTTCAGGATATCAATAAACATACGGATACGGCTAGCTTCAACCAACAGAATAAAAAAGGCAGTGAAGCTCAACTACTCAACTAAATTTGGAACCTCATTCTTTATTATCCAACAACCACTCCAATAGAAGTTGTAGGATCGGTGATCGCGCATGCGTTACCGCCCCTTCTTTCCCACACCACAACATCCACAGGTATAATAGTTATTTACATTACAGTGCGTTTATGAACATGATTACAATAACGAGTGTGAAAGATTAAAACGACGAGGTCGTAGACGGTCGTAGACCGAGTCGTTCTAATCACACGAGTTTTGGGGTCATGTTTAAACCCACGTTTGATGAACAACGTTTTATCTACAAATTGAAAAAGAGGAAAATGTTTCAATTTTCGTTTATTAGTAGTTGTCTACCTTCATTTTACCTTTTAGCCTAGTGACTTGAGGGTTTCATACTTCGGTTTTTGAGTAAAAGCAAATCCTTTTCACAAGTGAAAGAACATGTCAGAATTAGTAGATTTTTGAACAGACCCATCTCAAAAAGTCATGCCGACCCCCCTCCACCCCCCTCAAACCAGAGGCGATTTTTAGCCTGGAATGATTATTATTTGGTTATAACCAATGCATTTCCGCCGTCGCGGTTTTAACCAAAGTAGGGGAAGTTGTGACGTCACATATCAGCTGATTTGCTTTTGGTATTACCACTTATAACGATTATAACCCAGCTTTGGACTTGGGTTAATCTTTTGGTTACAGCTTTTTGATGTTATTGTTATTACCTATTTTTGAAATTTGTATTGGTGTTTTGTGATTTTGCAGTTGCGCTGTATCCTGGCACAATGAAAAAAGTATACATTCACTCACTCACTGCAATTCACCATGTTTAGATCGAGGTTTAGATCATCCCCACAGAAAATCTGTTCGATAAACGAGACTAACGAGAGATTCAGCTCCATTTTTTGTACCTAAACAAAAACTATTGTTGAAACGAAAAAACAAATAGGAATAATAAACATAATCCTACACTGCTATAACCAAATCATTTCAACGGTCAGTTCCTTGGTTCTGATTCTTGAATGGTGGGGGGCTATGACGTCACACTTGGCTGTCAAAGTTGTCAACCAAAAAAATAACCACGGTATTTACCGATAAATAATCATTCCAGGCTGAAAATCGCCTTTGATAAGTGGATTGTTTTAGTTTTTATTATTTTTCTCATAAACGGTAAAAGATAGAAACGTCATTTTGGTGCCATTCGATAGAGCACAAAATTCTGCATAATGACTATGACCTTATTTTTGTTTATATCTTCAAGGTAAGGCCCAACGTGAACAAAAATATGGTGGGGGGTAATCACATATACACGTATTGATCAATATCATTAAAACCGCTTGAAAACAAAAAAAAATAGAGAATACAAAAAATTAAGAATAAAGTTTTCTCTATCGATAGATATATAATTTTGTTTCGTATCTTTCAAAATAAAGCCACCAGTGGCGTACAAAAAAGTAGTGGAGTAAGAAGAATGATTAAAAATTAATATTTTTGTCATACACTCCCAAAAACAGCTATTTCACGGATACATTCAAGTCCGTAAAATGCTTCTTTTTAGGATTCTTTTTCTATCTGGATGCACCCATATGATTTCAAAAATTAAGGAAAATTTGCAAATTTTAGCGTTCTGAAGAATTCTAAAAAGCGTATGACAAAAAATAGTGTTTGTCACACGTACTTAAACGAAGTTTTTCAGGACTCATCTGCTATTCCGGACTCGGCTAACGCCTCGTCCGGAAATAGCAATGATTCGTCCTGAAAAACTTTAGGTACTTGTGACAAAATAGTTATTTTTGTCACAAGTACCTAAAATGAAGTTTTCCAGGACGAATCATTGCTGTTTCCGGACGAGGCGTCAGCCGAGTCCGGAATAGCAGATAAGTCCTGAAAAACTTCATTAGGTACGTGTGACGAACATTATCTTTAGTCATACGCTTTTTAGAATTCTTCAGCAGGCTAAAATTTGCAAATTTTCCTTAATTTTTGAAATCATATGGGTGCATCCAGATAGAAAAAAATCCTAAAAAGAAGCATTTTACGGACTTGAATGAGTCGGTAAAATAGCTGTTTTTGGGAACGTACAGGGCCGTAGCCAGGGGGGGGGGCATTGGGGGGCAAGATAGATTTAGACACTATCAACTTTGAAACATAAACAATGCCGCTTATTAGTCGCAATATGTCATTCGCATGACATGCATTGTAAAACTGTATCTCCATCTTGGGAAAAAATACATTTCAGGTATTTACTTTTATTATCTTCTTTCAAAACGATGTTTACCTGCATATAAATACAATAAAATAAATAAATTAGTTTGAAAGGATATAGGTAACCAAAAATATTTATTTTTAATAATTCCTCTTACTCCACTACTTTTTCGTACGCCACTGGTGGCTTTATTTTAAGAGATACGAAAAAAAATTATACAGGGTGTTCCGAAATTAATGCACCAAATTGTTATGGCATATTCTACGTCGAAAATAGGCCCCAGTTACCTATATAAACATATGTCCGGAAACGCTTCCTTTCCGAGATACAGGGAATTAAGAAAAAAACTATTTTTCTATCATAATTTCCAAACCACTCTAGATATTTCATTGGAATTTTGTCTGCTGCTTTCAAGCAGCAAAGGACATTTTTTGATGTGAAATTATTTTTTTTAAAAAATTACCAGTGGCGTCCTACCAGATTTGTAAGGAATATTTTTTAAGAAAAAAATGGTGCGTCAATGCTTTTTTCTAAAATAAAAATCATTTTTCAAATCCCCATTCAATTTAGAATATATTTGATCTCTTCACTTTTCTCCGAAAGATGCACTGTTTCAAAGTAAAAAAATAAAAAACCATTTTGATGCATGGCGAAATTGCCAAAATTATGATAAAAAATTTTAACATTAAAGACCTGAAGTTTTAAATTAGTTTTGTGACGTCACTGGTAATTTTTTTATTAAATATTCCACATCAGAAAATGTCTTTGGTTGCATGAAACCAGTGTACAAAATTTCAAAGTGGTATGAATTATGATAAAAAAATAGTTTTTTTTTTAGAATTTCAACACCCTGTATCTCCGAAAGGAAGCGTTTCCGGACATATGTTTATATAGGTAACTAGGGCTTATTTTCGACGTAGAATATGCCATAAAGATTTGGTGCATTAATTTTGGAACACCCTGTATATCAATTAATAGAGAAAACTTTATTCTCAATTTTTTGTATCCTCTATTTTTTTTTGTTTTCAAGCGGTTTTAATGATATTGATCAACGCGTGTCTTTGTGATTACCCCCCACCACATTTTTGTTCACGTGAGGCCTTACCGAAAAAACATAAACAAAAATAAGGTCATAGTCATCATGCAGAATTTTGTGCTCTATCGAATGGCACCAAAATGACGTTTCTATCTTTTACCGTTTTTGAGAAAAATCATTAAAACTAAAACAATCCACTTATCAAGTTTGAGGGGGGTGGAGGGGGGTCGGCATGACTTTTTGAGATAAGTCTGTTCAGAAATCTACCAATTCTGACATGTTCTTTCACTTGTGAAAAGGATTTGCTTTTACTCAAAAACCGAAGTATCAAGCTCTTTTTCGGCGATAAGTCACTATATTATTTTTATAGATTTAATTATGACATTTGTCGAATCACAAAAACCATGGTTGAACCAAATCCAAGCGGCAGTAAATGACATAAATGATAATTTTCATATATAATATCACAAGAGAAAAAAATTTGTCGGCAAAATTTTCGAAAGGTATGAAAGTTTGTTGCTTGGCAATTTCGCGAATGACATGACATGAGCGAAATTGCCGAAAAGCAACAAACTTGAATAAAACCTTGAGAACAATTTTGCCTACACAATTTTTTCTAGAGTGGTATTCGTCATGACTATTTCACGTAAGATTTTGAAAATAAATAGAATGCAAAATTATTAATAAAAACTTCAGATTAAAAATACCAGTTTGACAATGTCAAAAAATGGTCGCTGAAATACCATGTAGTTGGTATTCTCCAGGTAGCATTATTGTCAGGTGAATACCGAATTTATTGCTGGTGTAATACACTCTAGTGAAATAGTCATTACAATCTATCAAAAGTCCTCCGTGCATGCGCACTAGTCCAGGTAGGGCGTTTCAACTAATTAGCCTATCCAATACACGTGACTTTGACAAGCAAACAAAAAGTTTGGATAGTCTAATTAGGCATTCCAACGACCTGTCAAAAAGTGCGTTGTGGGCGGAAGTTCATTATCCCGTATATGAGAGTATGGAATTTAAAGCTTTTTAAAGTGCATTTTGTGGTTGTTTTGTGAATGAACTCTGTTTATTTTTTTTTTTTAATTGACTTCATTAGTGTTTCTTCTAATTAAAAATGCCACAAACATGTCTTGTAGTTGATTGTGGAAGTAGTTTCAAAAAGGTAACAAGGATAATGTCAGGCTTTTTTCATTGCCCTCTGTTTCAAAATTTTCCAATTAAAACGTGAAAATTGTTCTTGCATCTAAAATTAAGCCAGACTTGAAATACTTGTGAGAATCTAAGCTTTTGTAGACCTTCATTTACTAATTGATGTGAAATTTGTGAAAACTGTGGGTTAAAATGTCAACTGGACATTTTTTCAAACCAACCGTTCGCCCACATCCCGATTTTCCAGCATTTAAGTCTTTAAATATTCACTCTGCATCTCAAGAGTATATTATAACAAAATAAACTGTAATTAGCTTGAAAATATTCCAAATAAACTCAAGATAAACAAACAAACGTCAAATTTTTCACCCTCGCCATATTGAAAAATCACGTGGTTTGGAGAGCCTAATAGGAAGGCTGGTATTTGTTTAAAATTTAGGTTATTTAATGTCATTCACTGCCGCTTGGATTTGGAAATGGTGTAGTGGTGTTATTAGAGTCATAACCTAGTCAACACCACTAGCTGTGTTATAATAAAGTCATAATAATTAGTCCATACCACCACTAGTTGAGCTATATGTTTCATAACATAACTCAAATACTAGAAAAATGGTTATGTGAAATAGAAGGTATATTATGCAATGATTATGTAATAATAGCCATTGAATCACAAGCATGTTGTAGGATACGAAACGAGCCGCATGCAAGTGCGAGTGTATTAATGGCCATTACATGAGAGTTTCATACACAATTTTTTCTACTTCCACTAATAAACGTCAAAACCAAACGCTTATAGATAAATGAAGCACCACTGCTAGGCCACTTATGCTTGCGAAAAGGTAAAAGCGCCCAAAAGTATCGATTAATATATTATGACGTCTCAATCTAGCCAAAAAGCAGTAGCGACAAGACGGTGTCAGCACAAAGTGGACTATTTTCCGATATTAGGCTAATTTTACATTAACTTCTGTCTTCTGCATCTTTTTTTTTTTTTTTTTTTTGCAGTGAGTTTTCCAATTGAATTGCGGATACGTCCGCGCCTGAGTTTCACTAACATCATTGAAACAACAAAACAAATTTCGAAAAAAAAATAATACATTATTATATTTCTTTAATTGTACAAAATAGGCAAAATATTTAATAAAAAAAAAATGGTTGGAAACTGCAAACAAAAATTAGGGTCTTAAAATGAGGATTTCGTATTGCTTGTGGGCAATTTCTTTTCCGCCGAATGGGATATATAATGTCCTGTGACTTGGATGAACCTGAAAGCAAAAAAAAAATATTCAAAAGTTTATTCCCAGTTATTTTTAAAACAATAGAGAGATATTGCAAATTCGCCTTAATAAGGCTAAAACCTTATTTAGACGCAAAAGGTCATTTCCTTACTTCGAGTGACAAGTTTAGATATTGCAAATTTCCAGAAACGACTGGGAGTTGATGCCTTATTTTTAACCCAAAAATCTTGAATTTTTGTGAATGTTTATCTTTCACGGACCTATTTCAGTTTGAAATTGAAGTGTTTTCTTTATGTAAAATTTATGCTTAGGTATTTTGAAATTATTTGTCCAAAATTTTTAAATACATACTACATGTAAAATCTTAGAAAAGTGGAAGGAATATGGAAGAAATATTAGAGGCCCTATATTTGGGCAATACCTCGCCCAATGCGAATGGTGGTGATGTTGATGATTGCACTCTGCTTAATATATTGGTGGATAGTGATAATGTAGTTGAGCAGCCTTAGTTCAATTTGGACATTTCCCAAGAATTTACTTCATTGTTATACGTAAAAAAAAACAAAAACAACACACAAACAAAACGTGTTGCCTATTTTTTGTGCCTTGATTCTATTTCGATTTTGCTTCATTTCTCAAAGCTAGTAAAAAAAATTCAAGAACAGTCAAAATATGTTGTTATGAATCTAAAATCTATGGTTATAAACACAAAACACAACAAAATTCAATTCGCGATTGCTACCGATCATCGCCGATCGATTACGGACTTTTAAATAAGGCAAATAAGTATAAGGCAGGTCTTATTTTCTCCTAAATAAGGCAGATCCTTATCCTTAATAAGGCCGTCCTTATTCTAAATGGAAACTGCGCATGGGCAGCTGTCAAAATAAGGCTTGCCTTAATAAGACATGCACTTGCAATATGTCTCTAATCATGAGACGATCAGTTGCTCAATTAGGTAATCTTTCAACATAAGACTTCCATTGTGAGCTTTTAAAGTTTTGGCACTATGTATCAGCTTTAATGCGTATTATCTTGGATAAAAAAACAAAAAAAATAGTATTTTACATTATTAGCCAGGTAAAACAGTTTTTACTGGTGATTGAAGGAAATGACTAGCGAGCACAGAACATATCACCTCTAGAAAAGTATCTGCAATGTTATGTACCGGTTATGAATTACAGCGCCATCGTTTACTGAAAACCCAACTAATCGAGCATTCTTGACAAAAAGGCGAATTGATTTTTTTCATATGTTTTTATTATTTTTAAATAATTTTTAATGTTCAACTGCATTTGGCTTGCTGACTCCTTTTAGCTCTTTTCGCCTCATTTTTTTTGAGAACTATGACTGGCAGGAAGTTTCCGATGTCGAACATAGTGCAAAAAGAGTTAGTAAGTTAGCAAGAGACACGCAGCTATAGGTAGATCGCAAAGTAAATACGAATTATAAATACAAATACGAACGAAACGAAACAAACGAGTAAATACAAAAAAATACGAACAAAAATTAGGGTTTTTTTCAACCAAAACTTTTTGAATTTTCACTTTAACGCGCGTGGGGACCATGTTCATAGTTCACAACAACACAATTTAAAAATTCAAATTTTGACTTTTAAAATGACAAAATAAATGACAAAACCAACACAAATCACTGTCCACACCACAGATACCTGTAAATTTCTCTTATCTCCCGACAGTGTCGCCATCGTTGAATGAAAACCTAACTAAAAACCTTTGTCGCGATTCTCCCATTTGAGATATTTTTCTATAGGTGATATGTTCTGTGCTAGCGAGCCGTCAGGCGAGCTTGTCACCTTCAAGAGCCAGTAAAAACTGATACCTGGCGTATGATGTACAATAATTTATTTGTTACTCATTTGTAAACAATAAATAAAAAAATTATACATATAGGTAATACAATTTTAATAAATAATTCTACTGACCCTACTGACTTGTAATAGTAGATTATACCACGAGTCAATAATGATAGCTATTATTTCCGAGGATTATTACGAACTGAGCCGCGTTAGCGGCGAGGGAGTAACATTCCGAGGGAATAATAGCCATTATTGCGAGTAGTATACTCTACTTTATTTACGACAAATTAATTTATTTGAGATTTTCAATGAACAAATTTCATCCGTCTCATAATTTTCAATACAAATCCACAAGCACTACACGTTTGACACTGACACTTTTGTGGAATAATGACGATTAATCCCGCTACTCGTCATTAATCCCTGGAGGAATAACATATGTCATTATACTGCCAAAATCACAAATATAATACGCACATTATACATTAGTCGTAAATAAAAAGTTTTTACAGTTTAGCTGTCAATTTTACAAGTCAGTAGAGCCAGAAACTAGTAAAAATCAATTTTCGTTGTTTATAGACCAAATGCCAGACAAAAAAAAAATGACTCCACTAAACAGCCCCTATCTAACAGTCTATTATGTTTTGACTTGATAAATGACGTTTTACAAATGAGTGACAAATAAAATGTTTTAACATACTTTTCCGACAGTCAAAGATCCATTATGTCGTGCCCTGCCAATGTATAAATTTTCTCCATCCGATGTTCTGCCTCCAATCACAGCATGCGCCGGTACCTGACCGTTACGAGCAGGTATCCAATCAAAACGCTGCTCACATAACACCTAAATAAAATATCATCACTTAGTAGGTATTTTTCACCATATAGAAAGACAAAGAATTCTTAAATGTTTTTATAGTACTTGCAGTTTTTTTTACCTTACCACGTTTGTTTAGTATTTAGAATTGCACCAAAAGGCGGTTACACACGGACGTGGATGTCTTAATACATATACGTGCATACATCAACGTGCAGATAACAACGTGCATGGCGCTTTTGTACAGACGCTCGCACAAAACTGTAGTCTTGCTATTCTTGCTACAGTATTCCGAGTGTGCATACAAAATTGCACATTCAAACACGCGACGATACTTTGCATACACATTGATGCTTTTGTTTGCGCCTTCATGTATGTGCGTACATGTTTTCAGACATCCACGTCCGTGTGTAACCGCCTAAAATGATATATGCTTGATCCCCCTTCCCATTTAAAATTTTCTAGTGGGTGGCTCTGAAGGCTGGGGGGGGGGGGGGGGGGGTTAAAAGGGGAAAGGTGAATTTTGCATAAAAACCAATATAAAAACTCATCTCCCTTCAAATTATAGTTAACGTGTTTCAGGGATTTTGTCGGAAATTTTTCAACTCCGAGAATATAGGGGTGGTAAGTAAAATGTACACCTTGTATGTATAGGTAGGGGTTAAGAAGGGCAGACCAAATTCCAATAGCAAGAATGATAGTCAAGCCAAAGAATAACACCCTTTATAATATTAATAATATTATAATTCAGGTTCATTGACAATGACATGTCGTATATGGTTCTAATTATTTAGTTTCCTGTACAACAGGATAAACGAATATTACCAATATTGAGCAATACCTACTGGCATTGCAATAAATAAGTAGACGCATCAGCATACCAGGAATCAATATTTTTTTGCTGATAATACGAAATCAACTTGGATCGATAATATTGATAATATTATAATGGCTTGACAATACCTATACTCTGCTAAATTTCTATCAAAAATCGACATCTCACCTTATAATTGTTTACGGCAATTTCTTTTCCATTGTAGCAAACGTAAGCTGCATGCTTAGTGGGCATTACTTTGGCTGGAAGCCAATCGCCATTGTGGAAGCCTTGCCCAACATAAATTTGGGCTCCGTCGATATCGTGGCCACCTTTTAAGGCCGTTGAAGGGAAAAAGCAACCACGAGCATGGACATCTACCCAGTAATATGCTGGAAAAAATTTAATCAGGATGCATTTTTGATGATGACTAACTTGATGGGTACTAGGTACTGAGTATACTATTCTCAAAAAAATCGAATACTGAAGACTCCTATAAGCTGGCAGACCTGACTGAACCGGTCAATGGACAAATATTCAAATTGAAACTGTGCATTTAATAATAGCTCAAAAGGTTAATAGAAATTTGATTGGTATTACCTACTTACCTGCCATTTCTATAACTGAAACTATACCTACGCCCTACGCCTTGCAACGGCAGTATATCCTATCTAACTGATATAGTTATAAATAATATTGTTGTTCAAAGCCTCTTATCTGTGGAACGCTTTATTCGACACCTAATCTCATGAGAAATAATATTGCAGTTACTATAGTCCGACAAATACTATTTTAAAGTCACGTGATATTGGTGGCAAAAAACGTATGTTCATTGATTATGTCGTTGATATCACCTACAAAAAGTTACTGGTGGTTAATTACTATTGAATTTTAGGATATGTTCCCACTACCATTTTAAAAACGCGTTTCTGAAGTAGTATTGACCAATCAGATGGGAATTTTGATACTTGCAATTGTTGCGAGACGCACTTTTGTCGTTTTTGCTGTCCGTTGTGATATATTCTGAACTTGAATTGGGTACCCGTTTTCTATTTGCTTTTTTTCGAGTTGGAAAAAGGTTAATATAGTCAAAATTATTAGCTGTGTTTGTTCGTTGTATCATTTTCGAAAATAACTTTGACAAACTAATTGATGACAGTGACGGATTCTATTTCAGGTAAGAATTTTATGAACAATAATTAGACACCAATTTTTTTGTCAATTCTACTATCACCGCTGTTTGAGATGTATTCAACAAAGGATAGAGAAAAATCACGTGACTTTAAAATGGTATTTGTTGGACTATAGTTCAAGTTCAAATAATATAATTTTTCTCCAAACGTCAAAAAAACGTCACTTTGTCAGCACCTGTCAAGATGTTAGAAATTTAATTTCTATGCTGGTAGGCAAATCCAACGGGTTAACACCTGTCGAGGTGGTAGAAATTTAATTTCCATGCTGCTAGGCAACCGCAGCGGCAGTAGAAGTACTTTTAGTGCCGCTGGAGCGGCAGCAAAAGTACTTTTAGTGCCGCTCGTACTTTTACTGCCGCTTAACCATTCATCTAGCCCCGAGCTTACCCCATTCGTTTGGAGAAAAAATAGCGTGTTGCATACGGAGTAGAAGCACTTTTTTGTGCTTTAGCAGTATTGCAAGCCTCACTACGTTCGGCTCGCAAACCTACTGCTTCAGCACAAAAAAGTAAAGCTTCTACTCCTAATACAACAATATACTATTTTTTTTCGCAGAATCAATATAATTATATTGCCTACATTCGTTAGTTACAGGAACAGACTGAGAAGAGAATATAGGACCTTTGACGGTCTGACTTGGGCCGCGATAAGTAGCTTTTCGATAACTGGCCAATAAGATAAATAGAATCAAATTGCAAAAGTGACCTCGACTTGGCGTTTGAAACGGAAGCGAAGTTAAAATCTATGGTGAGTGGGCTAAAGAGTACAAGTCAAAATTAGACAAATCAAGAAAAATGCTTTCGAAATATTAGACTTTAAAATAATCGGATTTTTTGTGGCTGTTTCGGACGAATCGAATTTTTAACTTTACAAAGGTGTTTTTTTATTAGAAATAATCTATTTTTTTATTTATTTTTTGTTGTTTTTTTTATTACAAAAAAAAATGAACTTATACTTTTTTGACCAGACCTATAGATGACATATTATATTATTATGAAATAAGACAATATGACTTATAATGTTTTGACCTGACCTAAGGAATGACTTATACTAGTTTTGCTCAACCCAAAATTTGATATTTGCAAAAACTGGAAAAGAAGGCCAACTCTTTTTCACAAAACACTTTTTTTTTGCTGATAACATAACCTCTTTGGTCACCAAATGGTACTAAGAGTATAAGTCGACCGCCAAAATCAGGATAGGAATAGTATAAGTCTACTTGTACTATTTGAATTTTATTAATAGTGTATAATCTAAATAGTACAATTCAACTTATACTGATATGCCCAACAGAATAAAATTCCTTTTAAGTTAAACTATGTGGATTGAAATTAAAAGTAAAGTATTTCAAATAAATTGACTTATACTGTTTGGACCAGTCGATGTAGGAACCGAAAATATATACCAAAATGACTTAAACTCATTTTCGCAAAATTTTGACTTGTACTCGTTAGCTCACCCACCATAGAAATAAAAGTTGATATTGTCACAACTGCCCGCTTTACGGGGGTGACATGGGGGGTTTGTAGCTTTGGGGGTTGATGGAGAAAAACTCGCTCAGGTTATATAAAAATATAGATATATATTTTCCCAAATATGCCCTTACATGTACGCTAATCCTATAAGATGCATGACCCTTCGAACACTGGGGTCCTTATAGGGGGCCACACGTCAACGCTGCTTGGGGGACTGTAAATTAGTTTATCGTCACCCTTATGCCTTGTCCAGAGGGACGTTCCTAACGAGAGGTAATTGCACTGGACAACGATAAGGCTGAAGATACCCAGAGGGGCTTTCCCAACGAGAGGTACTTGCACTGGGGAGACTTAATTTCAGAGGGGCTTTTCCAAAGAGAGGTACTTGCACTGGTTTAAGTCTGCCTTTGCTGCGGCTTGCAGCGCAATTTATATCAATTTATTGCTGAATTGCAATAATTATCCGACCGAATCGGCAATTAAATTAATAAGGTTGAATACCGGGTCCTCCTTTTCTAAGCAGCTAGTTGACTTATGCCCCCCCTCCATTAAGCATTGGAACCCAATGCTTACAACCCGCAGAAGACGCAACGCAGAAAAATTACAAATGATCATTGGATTTTTCCCATAATTTGTAGGCCTGCAAAATATACCGGTCTGGCAAGTGAACTTCTGCAAATTTTAATGCAATAGAATAAAGCATTTCCAGCGCTGCATATGTTGGAAAGTGGAACAGAAAAAATCGTTTTTCTACTAGATTATTCGTCCATTCCGACTGAGTTTTTGATTACGGAATAGCTTCATTCTATCACTAGTGAAAGAATATTTATTTTGTTCTCTATTTAGCCTTAGACTTTTTCTAGAAATTTTATCCTATTGAATTAAAATTGGCCGGTAAGGTTCTGACTTGCCAGACCTGTATTATAGTATCTAGAGTCCTTCCTCCACTACGATGTTAATGACAAGAATGAAATTATTATCAGTCGCTTAGTCGAGAACACTGAATAGAATCTCGCAACACTACTCGATGACTAGATAATTCGCGAATGGACTTTTATCGCGCAATATAGTACAGCAAATTCGAAACGAATAAAAGCGAATTATCTAGACAATTCCAGAATCACCGACTCGCTTAAAAAGGAGGCAGACCGAGTGATAGATTGTTTCGTTCTTGAATAACGGTAAATCAATTTTGGAAGAGTTCCACTTATCACTTATCCGCAAACCCACTTGCGTAAAATATGTTATGAAATTGATTGAATAGGTATTTAACATAATAGGGTACTTGCAAGAAAAATTAAATTGATTATTGTTTATTGCAAACTGTAGGAAATCGAAAAAAAATCGATGCGTGTTTTTCTATTTTGTCCAAATATGATTATTTCGGAAGTTATAACAAATATTGAGTTTTATATATATAGATATAGGTACTGAGCATGTGCGACGTCACAACTCACAACGTATTAAGGTACGGTTTGTTAGGGCAGTGCGCGACGCACAACTGACAACGTAAACGGCGTCATTGGTTCAGGTATGACGTACACCTGTTTTCTGACGCTGACGTGACATCAGAAAACGGGTGTACGTCATATATGAACCAATGACGACGTTTACGTTGTCAGTTGTGCGACGCGTACTATCCTAACAAACCGTACCTTTTAATACCTAAGCTATGACGTCGGAAGGACATTTCAAAGCGTTGTATCTCCGTCAATTTTTGACTCACAAGAAAAAGAAAAAACACGTGTTGACTTATTTTTCATGGAATATCGAAATCCGCAATAAAAAAATTTGATGCAAGGAGCCTATTATACAAGATGTCCCACCACATTCTACCGACCATTTCCGATAATTTCGGAACGCGTCATCCAATTTTACCACTTTCGATCTAGTTTTGATCCAATAATGACAACTATAATGCAACATTTTAGAAACGCATTACAATAGGAAATTAAATTACAAAAATGACATGACGCATTTCATATTTATGGGTGGAATTTGTGATGGAACTCTCTATTTTGAAATTGGAAAGAAAATGTGGGAAGCAAACAGCTTCCGCAAACTAAACTTGAACCTGGATTACTTTGTTTACTGGATGAGCCGTGGATTTCCCTTTCTTTTGCGAGTATCCTTTCTGATTTTGTGTAGCCAAATTTTGACAAATGTAGGATTTGATAAAAACTTATGGAAAAACACGTCCGCCGGTGAATAGGTATTATTTTCACGAAAAGCCACACTACACACAATCACCATTGTTAGGAAAAAACCTTGAAAAAAACCGAGGAAATAATAATTTCCAGTCTCCACACGTATAAAAGTCTTGTCAACAAACCACTGTCAACGGCTGTCAATCATTGTTTTCATGAATAAAAACGCAGGGCTTGAAATTGGAAAGAGAATGTGGGAAAAGTCACTGCTTCATTCGCAGAACTTCGCTATAAAGACGGTAATGGATTATTTTGGAAGCAAACAGCTTCCGCAAACTAAACTTGGACGTGGGTTACTTTGTGTACTTACTTGATGGGCCGTGGATTTCCCTTTCTTTTGCGGGTATCCTTTCTGATTTTGTGTATCCAAATTTTGACAAATGTAGGATTTGATGGAAACTTATGGAAAGACTCGTCCGCCAGTAAATAGGAATTATTTTTATAAATAAGCACACATTAAAACACACCCTTCATCTTTTCATTTATCACAATTTTCGAAGAAATCTAAATATCCTACGCCTATGCAACCCCCATATTAATCCACGAGGCATAAATCCAATTTCTATGAGAATCATTGTTCAAAAAACGAATCCACATTCGTGCTCATAGATCAAAAGGGTAACAGAACTCCTCCCTTAAACGCTTACCCTATTTGCGCCCCATTCGTCAAGGGGTTGGTCTTTGTGGTCACGCTTGCGCTACAGAAACTACCCCCTAATACAATTTGTTTTTTTTTTTTAAATAAAAACAATGTTTTGATTTATTCCAAAGTGAGTGGTCCTATATGGATGTGTAGTGCGGTTTTGTGAACTATATTTTTTTGTAATGAACTATACTGATAGTTTAAATGGACGCGGGTAGGATGTATCTAAGTTTGCCTTCATAAAAAGTAGGTACCTATATATTATTTTAGAGATAGATTATTTTATTTCAACTCTGTGAGTCGATTGAGATAAAAATGATTGTACTTATGTTAATAATTTATTATACGGTAAATACAATTTTGAATTTTTATCATAATATATATCACATACTTAGATTAGATTAACTTTTCGTATTTCTTCGAAAACATGTGAAGTAGGTAGGTATCTCAAAATTCCCGTTTTGAGAAAACATTTCTAGAAGTTAATCCTTCTCTCTTAAAAGATGAGTGACCCTAAAAAACGACTTGAGTTGCTTAAATCAAGAAAAAAATTCCAAGATCTCTCCTATACTTTGAGTGGTTGCAATTCGCTCTAGGAGATAATTGTCTTTTGTTTTGGAAAATCCTTCCACGTGTTAATACTGTCCCTGATAATCCAGCGTGACGTCACAAACACCTTGGTGGCATCTTTAAACCGCCCTAACTCGAAAACGAACCTTTGTAGCAAGATGCGGTTTAAATACTATTCTTGATTTTTTTGCACTAATAATGTCAGCTCTATTTGCTGACCATTCATATTATAATCTGCTTAATTCGCTTTTCTTTATTATAAATATCGCTGCTCGCCTAGAATTATTAGTCAGTTGAATTATAAATATGTTTCTTATTTTAAACTCTGTAACGCGCAACGCGAAAATACTTCATTGTAATTTAGTGAATGAATTGTTTTTTAAAAACTCGTTATCGGCTTACACGTATTGATAACTCACTAAAACTTTCATTTTTGGGTCACACCCCCTTCAAAGGTATGTAATGGGAGTCGATGTGGCTGATAAATCATTTAAATGTTATGTTTATGAAATTGATAAATAAAATGAGTGAAACTCATTTCATCATCAAATCAATACTTAGGTAAGGTAGGTACTTGCAAAAATGTGCTAAAGGCGTGCTACGGACGCCATAAACGTAAACAACGACAACGTCACATTTCAGAGTGCAAGCACGCGTTTTGAAATACATTTTATCTTAGGTCCATACCATCCAGGTTTAAAAAAATAATCTTCAGTAAGTACAAGGTAACTACGCGGAGTAGAAGAATAGTAAACCTATAATATTTCGTCAAGGTATATGTTGATTTTAGTATAGTCAAGTCGATTTTCCCTGGCTTGTATGGATTCCATGAATGAGGATAGGTATACATACGGTATTTTGTCTTTACTATAGTAAGTTGGTCTTCTTTCTGAAAATTTGTTTCCATAGCTTACTGCTTAAATGAGTTTTCTACAGGCACTTCAAAAGTAGGAAAGTTCAAAATCTTTTTTATTACGCATACCGCATGCATCATAATCAACGATTATCGCACGCTGCAGCGTGCATAAAATGATGTTTATAATGCGCCTACCTTTTCAAAGGTTTGCTATAGAAACGTTTGATCTATACCTTTATTAGATATTCACCTGCTGTTTAAATTACTATTTATCAAAATGAATGAAAACAGTTGAAATATTTTTGAGATAATCAGCCGTATGAATAAAAAAGAGCATTTGCTTTTTCTCCCAATATCTAGAGCAAATGCTTCATCCAGTATGAATAAAAGTTCAAGCAAAACCTCTAACTTGATAGTCGCAAGCAAATGCTCCAGAAAAAAGTAAATACTCTCTCTCTTATGAATGAAAGAGAGTATTTGCTTCAAATTGGAAGCATTTACTCCTTGCAAACATCATCGGCTCCAGAGCAGATGTGTGTGTAATATTTTGGTAAATTATTTTCCAATATTTTTAGTTCCCGTATTTTGTAGATTGTAGATTGCATTAGGAGTCGTTACAGCTTGTTCCAGCCGCTTTAGTGTCCAAGATTTGTAGGCTTTTCCCAAAGGAGGCCACCTTCCTGGGTGGTAAAGTAAAAGTACCCGCACCTCCTGGGGTGTTAGCAGTACCCCTTCCAGGTATTTCAGATTATTGCAGAAGTGATCAGGGCATTCACAGATTACGTGTTCTGTAGTTTTTGTTGCTTGTTCGTAGGATCTGCAGTAGTAGTTGTCTGATCTGCTTATTATTTTTAGGTGATATATCACCAGGCAATGCCCAGTGAGCAGACCAACGACTGTTTTAATGTCTCTTCTAGTCATGTCAAGAAGTTGTTCAGATCTCCTTGCTGAGATGGATATGAACCTTCTTCATCTGTTCAATTCTTCGGGGAAATGGCTTCTCATTAGTCCACAAGAAGGCTCTGGGCCTTGAAAAAGTGTTAGAGCGCCTTGCTTTATGAGACGGTCCGCCTCCTCGTTGCCCTCTATACTCTGGTGTCCTGGTACCCACATTAGGGCTACTTTATTCCTCCCAGCCAGTTGTTAAAGGGTATTTTTTCCCTCCCAAACTAGCTGAGAACTGCACTTGATGGCTCCTAGAGACTTTAGAGCCGCTTGACTGTCAGCCAGTATGTAAATGTGCTCTCTTGAAAGGCTTCTTTAGAGACACTCTTGGGCACAGATGTTTATAGCCAGTGCCTCAGCTTGAAATTTCATGCGCGTTTCACCCATTGCTATGGAGAGTTAAAACTTTAATGTGTGGTCCACTTATTCCCAGACCGAATCCTTCCGTTAGCTTCGAACCATCTGAGTGTACCACAATGATGCCATGATGCGTTGTCCGCTTGCGGTAGCTTCGCGTTCTTCCATGATTGTCGTTTTTTTACAACCACTTCTCATGGAATGTCAAAGTCGAGTAATGTTATCGATCTATTGGTTTACTTTGGCACTCGAGTCTTAGATTGAAACAACAGGTAGGTAGTATCTTTTACTTCATTTCTTTGAAGCATATGCTCGCAAGTAAAAGGTCTTTATTATTCATATAATATGAAGTAATCACTTCTACTTCAATCTTTTACTTGAAGCTTTTGCTTATACTTCTACCTTTTGCTTAGAAGCAAATGCTCCATTTTTATTCATACGGCTGAATGATGCATTTGTAATAAAAAAATTGCGTATATAATACACGGCAGTGGCGTAACTAAGGGCCCGCAGGGCCCGCAGTTGCGGGGGGGCCTCGTGATCTTGGGGGCCCCGCGGGGTACCAGATCAGGCAAAAGTACTAAACTGTTGACAAGAGTAGTACTTAACTGAAAGAAAATACTTTAACCTATGAACCTCATAATACATATCAACCATTGAAAAAGTATGTCTGGTCTGGTTCAACCAATGTAAGAAATTTCAGAGAGAAATGTTCAGACATACTCATAGATTCAAAATTAACTGTCCGTTTTAAGTGATACCACTATTGCTATCTTCGAAATCGGAGGTATGAGGTTGGGTAAATTAAATAAAAATGGCAGATTTTGATATCCATTGGAGGTAACTTCACAGGGTTGCCAATTTTTTATTTGTTTCCGAGATATAAAACCTCTAAGGTAAAATGTAAACACAACTAGAAGCTGTGTGAAGATAACAAACGCCATTTTGTAGAGAAGAAAGAATCTTGGAACTTTTGCATTGAACACTTTTTTCTAAAATCTATTGTACCAGGGTTGTCGTTATGTATGGAAACGGTCTGATATTTCAGAACCGGGAATAGTTATTTACCTAACAAATGCGGAAAGTGATACTTTACCGCACGCAACGGCAAGCCGTTAAGGGCGGTAAAGGCACTTTCCGCATGTGTTAGGTACAAAATTTTACCTATGAGCATCTACATCTCCAAAAAAAGGCATTAATAAAATTAATTAATGAATCAGATTAATTAATGGAATTAGATTAGATTTAGAAATGATCAAAAATCCATTTTCCGAGAAAAAAAAAGGAATTTTGATTATAAATATCAAATTCTACTTAACCGCACACCATGCGGTAAAGTGCACTTTACCGCACACTTTGTAGTCCACTTTACCGCATACTATGCTGTAAAGTTAACTTTACCGCACACTATGCGGTAAAGTGCACTTTACCGCATAGTGTGCGGTAAAGTGCTACTTTCCATTTTCAAATACGTGCGGTAAAGTGCACTTTACCGCACGCTCGTAGGTAAAAAAAATTACAATATTTCTAAGATGTCGTATGTAACTTGATTTTTTTAAATGGATGCCCCCCTTTATTTTTATTGCAATTAATTCAGCGTCCTAACATTACTAAAACCCCTAAATTTCAAAACTCTATTTTACTTAGTTTTTTAAATATGGCAACACAGATTTTTTGTTGAAATGTATGGAAACAGTCTCATATTTCAAAAAATCCTCTAGCAAAATGTACAATATCCCCTATCTGGGGGTTTTTAGGAATGCCCGATTCAATGGTGGTATTTGCAATGTTGCCAAGTTTACCGTTTCTAAGATGCCGTATGTACCTGCCCGTAGGGGCATTCATTAAAAAAAAATCAAGTTACATACGATATCTTATAAAAGGTAAACTTGGCAACATTGCAAATACCACTATTGAATCGGGCATTCCCAAAAACCCCCAAGTAGGGAATATTGTACAGGGTGTCCGAATTTGGATGGTTTTAATAGGAAACATCAATTTCTGAGCGAGATACAAAAAAATGAACCCCCCACTCCGAGGCTCAAATTTCTTGAAATTTCGATTGGTGCAAACCGCATTTTGATATCTTCAACCGTTTAGCCGCTAGAGGGCGATTTTCGATTTTTAGCAATATCGTGAATTCTTCATAACTTTTTTGTTCTGTGAATAACACTTTCATATAGCCCTACTACGTTAGGTACATAATTTTTTTTTCTGCGATTGACAAGAAATGTCAGCATTTTTGACCGGTTGTCAGATCGCAAAACTCAATATTCTGGTATTTCAATTATGTTTCGATAGTTGCTAAGGAATCAATGGATAACAATACGGGAATCACTTTTCCGGCCTAGGCCGGGAAAGTGATTCTCGTACTGACTACTGCTGAATAATTGGAACAAAAAGACAAACATTTAACAGATATTTAACCGATCGCAGAAAAAATAGTATGTGTATTTCGGTGGAAAAGCACATTCTCGGCCTTCGGTGATTGCCGGCCTCGGCTACGCCTCGCCCGTCAACTTACACCGTCGGCCGAGAATGTGTCACTTTTCGACCTAAATACACAATATACTATTCCTAAACACATCTTATGCCTCAAAACAATAATTCATAATTTAGTCGGTTTTCCACCAAACCGACAAAACAAAAACAAAACCCAAACTCAGACAAAACTGTTAATTTTTCCTAAACATTTCCACGACTAGCGTGTTTTGCGACAGTTGGAGTTTTGTTTTTCCGGTCCCGGCGATTTGCAAATACATTCTGCTTCTGTAATACGAAAAGTCAGACTTGCAGGTCCTGCATTTGTATCTTAGTGTTGCAGAGCTTCTGTAATTCTGGGCTAAATTTATTAATTATTGACGAAAAGCAAAATGTGAAAAAGTAACAATAATCGTAATGAAAGAAAAAGACAGACATACAATAATGTCTCAATAACAACCCAGCTAACCCAACATATCTACACTTTATTTTTTCCCAAGATAGAATTTGACATTGAAAACTTTGAAACATAAACAATAACGCTCGACCCTGATTGGTCGCAGAATGAGGTGTTTCTGCAGGTTGACATCAGTTTTACAATAACGACCAATAAGCGGCATTAGCGGCATTGTTTATGTTTCAAAGTTGACAATGCCAAAATCTATCTTGGAAAAAAATAAACCATAGACATTTATATTGTTTGATTGAACCTAAACTTTAGCATTTTAGTCATGACATCATCAGGAACGTCCGCTGTTTGCAAATATATCATATCAACAAGTTTTTTGTGCTTACTCCTTTTGTGAAACACAAGGTTTGCAGACTCCTTTAATGCACTTTGATTGTTATTATACAAAGTAATACATCTACAAAGCCCTTACAAATCAGACAGTAAATTCTTAAAATAAATAGCTTCTTTTGAAGCTTCTGAAGCTGCCATATACTCAGCTTCAGTGCTTATGAGAGAGCCACAGTGTTCTGTTTCCTGTTTTCACTTTCCCATGAAACACAAGAACCTAAAAATTTGAAACAGAACCTTGTGTACGATTTCCTATCAATGACATCGTTGGCCGAATCAGCGTCTACAAATCCTTATGCAAATCTAAATCATTTTTAAAAACTTTAAACCAACCATAACGTTTCGTTCCTTGAAGATGTCTCAAAATTATGAAATGATGAACGTAGTTCCCCATGCAATCCAATGTCATCATTTTGGATATCGCTCATCAATTCAATTGTGCGTACTATCATTTGCTCTTCTAGATAGAAGTGATCTAACCCAATATCCGTTTTGGCGTCGCCTTTTGCTGGATCATAACATCATAATTACTTATTTAATAATAAATTATTATTACAAAAAATATATAAGCACTCACTTTTTTTCCAAAGGCCGCAGCATACACCAACCCTAACTGAGAATAAGAAGATCTCTCTCCTCTCTCTCTAAACATGTTGATCAGACGACAATGAAGTAGTGGAGTGGAAAAAGACCGAGAGAGAAAACAATAAAACGTAGTCCGCTTGATGGAAACAAGAGTTTTGTGTTTGTTACAGTTTTGTTCTTGTTTTAAAACATGTTTTAAAACACAAACTCAACAGTCCGTTTAGTGGAAAACCGGCATACCAATAATTTTCTAGACGGCACAAAATAGTTAATTCGATTATCCAAACTCTTCAGTAAAATTAATTTCAATTAACAGTCATTTGAATTAAATTTCTCTATCTATACTAAGCACAAATAAATATTAAACTCAAGTTAATATTATTTATGCAATAAAGTTTCATAGTCAATTCACTTCATAGTCATTTCAACATTGATAAAGTCAAAATGAAACTTGTCACTAGAGTACTTACATTTAAATATCGCCCTTAAAATCACTCAATTATTCTAATTTCTTTTGATTATTTAGGGCTCGCACATAATGTTGAACGAATTTAAATGTTCATTTTCAGGAGTGAAAGGATGCTCTAATTGCTATTTAATTTCCAGTTCTTAACAGATTTCCGGCCACCTGCTAAAAGATACAAGGTGAAACATAAGTTGGCGATTTTTTTGCGAAAGTTTGGGTTCACCCCATTCTGCTGGAGGGAGGGTTAAGTAGATTTTTGGTAGGTATGCAGTTCGGAAGAGTACCTTAGTACCTCGGGAAGTTTTCGAGATTTTTTGAATATCGCAGCCCACTACGATTTTATCTTGAGTTATGCGATTTTATGTAAAATATAGCTATTGACGTCATTATTTCTTTCGAAACAAATACTACAATTATGGCGCATGTGGAAACACACTTTAAAACATATTATACAGGGTCATACAAAAATATACATTGTGTCTATTTTTCTAACCAGAGGTATCTTGGTTATTATTAAAGATACGAGGTTGGTTAACTTAGGGCAAAGTCGCGCGATTTTATGGCCAATAAAATGGGGTTTAACACTAGCACCGCTGCCTAATAGACATTGCAGGTGGTAAACCAAGAATTACTTCGGCCCGGGATGACAACAGAGTTCTTTTACCAGGGCGACAAAACAGAACTCTCAATTCTTCGCAAATAAGGATCGCGTTAGGAATCGAAGCCTCAAAATCACTAATTCAAAGACGTCTCCATGAGAGAAATTCAAGAGCCAGACAGAATGTCAATTAGTAAAAGCAGTCCATCGAAGAGCACAAATAAACTGGGCTAATATTCATAGGGGGAGCAGCTGAATGGTAGGGATGTTTGTTTGTGGATGAATGCAGATTCACGTTGTATCGGAATGACGGGCGTGTAATAGCATGTAGAGAAACGCGAAACGCGTGAGAGTTATAGAGAAGAATGCATGGAAGAGAGGCTTTTGGTGGTGGTGGCGCGTGACAGTTTGGAGGGGGGGTTATTTGTCGGAATGGGTAGACTGAACTGGTAATTTTAATCAGAGAAAGTATGAATGAAGAACGGTACCGGGATTTGTGTGTAAAGGCGGTTACACACGGACGTGGATGTCTGAAAACATGTACCATCGTCACCAAAAGTATCTGGGACAAAAATAATACATAATCAAACTCTTATCAGAACACCCTATATATTTTTGTATCACCCTGTATAATATGTTCTGAGTGTGTTTTCAATGCGCCATTCTTGTAGTGTTTGTTTCGAAAAGAAATAATGACGTCAATACCCACATAACAAAATTGCATCCTTAGAATGTACTGAGAATGTTCTTTTTTTAGGAGGTATGTGCCTAGAATGTTCGCCAAAACCATTGCGAATGTCCTGAGAATGTTCTGAGAAAAGATTGTAGAAATACTGTTTGCAATACCCAAGAACTTCCTGGGAAATCCATTAGGATATTCGTAGAATATACCCATGAGATTCTTAATACATCCTGAAAAGAATATTCCTGTTTGATTCTAAAAATATGCTTGAAGTGTATATTCTCACATTCAAAGAATGTTTCTATGATATTATATAGTTATGTTCTCAGAAGAATATTATACCAATATGCTTGACATATTCTTAGAATAGATCTACATATCATTCTCAATATGCATCCTAGACATAACATTTCAGTCCTTTTATATTAAAGGCAGTGAAAAGAGTTGTTGGAAAATTTCTCTGGAAAACACAAGCGTTAAACCAAAGCTCCGGTTTCGTCGCGGTAAGCACGTCAACTGAGAGAAACAGTTTCCAAGGTGATTCAAACGCAAGGCAAGATGTAGATCTGTAATAGCGCGTGGCTCCCTCTCTTGGAAGTCCTACAAAGCACAAGAAAAAGAACATACCTATAATATTTTTAGTAGGTTCTAGATGGAGCATTATTGTTTAATTGTTCAATTAAGATTTTTGAGTAGGTACTTTACATAATTAGGTGAACAATATGGAAATATTCTTATCATGGGTACCTACCTACATAAACTTCTCAGCACAACTTAGTAGGTATATTCTTGATACTTGATAGAGATATTAGCCGAAAGAACATTTTTTAGGGTACATTATAATAATGTTCGTATGACAATATTCAGGTAATGTTATATAAAGTAGGTTCTTAGCATAATCTTTCAGGTAAGTGCATAGAACCAACATTCTTAGTACATAAATAGAACGTCCAAAAATGAATATTTCAATCGAAACAATCTTAGAATATTCATTAAACATTCCTGAAAGAACATTCCAAAAAGCACTTTGAGGGAATATTCTGAGAATATGAATGTTCTTTCACTGTTATGTGGGTAGCTATAGTGCGGGAAAAAAATTACATTTTCGGAACTAAAATGCGTGCGGGAAAGTGATAAAAAATGCACGCTCGTACTTCGTAGAAAAATTTACTTTCCTTTTGTAGCGGCCGTAAAATATACTTCAACAGCTGACCGGCTTATGGGAATTTTTTTGATTCCTAACGATATCACATTTGATTCTGTCGATTGCCATAAGCGAGAAAACGATCGGCAACCGAGTATTCTTTCACAAGGTCGCGCCCTTATTTCAACTCTTTCAGTACGTGCAAACCTTATGGCTTTGGTTTTTCATTATTAGACTGTTCTATAAGGTTAATGTGTCGAAATGACATGAAAGAGAACGTGAAAAAATAACCTATTTTATTCTGCAAGAGGGAAATAGATTTTCCATATGCCTAGCAGACGTCCGGTCGCTAAATTTCTATTTTTTGAGCTCAGCACTGACATACATTTCAGTGGTTGAAATCCCCGAAGAGAGAAAATCGGTCAGCTAAATCTGTCATTAGCTGATGGTCGATTATTAGAATGAAAAATCAAATATAAAAAATAATTTCTCGAATGCATAATCCGTATCTTATTTGATTGATAAACAAGTGCCAATTTTCGCTTATTCGCCTCCTTTGGCCGTATTCTGTAACATAAGTAGGAAATATACCTGTACCTGCGCTCGCAACCGCGTATATGTTTCAAACCATGTGATCCCCCGGATAGGGAACTTTACAATTTTTTTTTTATTTTTTTAAATCATTTATTTAGGCCTTGAAAGAGTACTCCCCAAATATTATTTCCTAAAACTCAATATTAACTTGGTGAAAAATGTTTAAAGTTTCGCGCGAATTAAAAGCATTTCAAACGACCCTAAATGCGCGCGAATCTGGATGACGTCACGTAGTATGATTTTGCGTTAAGCCGGCGCCACACGATGTGTCCAATCATTGGCCCCAATGTTGGATCCAACGTTTGGTACAGTGTTTTTTACTCTAGCATTCGGCAAATATATCCGATGAGCGCTCTGCTACACGATGCCACAAATCGCGCTATGTCCAACGTTGGAAGGCATTCGACACATCGTGTGGCGCCGGCTTCACCTTGTCGTCAAACGTCATACATTGTATTTAATTTGGTTGATTTCCACATTTTCCACCGTTATTTGTTTTGTTGTTGTTTTGTGTTGCGACGAGTTGTAAATTTTGAAGTTATAATGAAGAAAAAGATTCGCACATACTTACTTTTGCTACCATAAACATATCACAAATTACAAATTGTCGGATTGCCCTTTGGAATTTCCTTCTTCGGTCATAATTAATAGGTATATCGTTTTATATAATGCTGAGCTGATCATTAAATTTAAGCTAAGTAAACCAATTCTAATGATTGATAAAATTTTAAAAAATTAGAGAAAAACGTGGATAAACACAGCTAACGGGTATTTATTATGTAGAGTTCGAGCTGCTGTTTTGTTCTTTTACCCCTGTTCTTCTCATTATAAGGAAAAAAGAAGGAAAATGCTCCGAGCGCTCAGTGTTTCAAGACGAACTCACAGTATGATGGACGGTTGCTGACAGACACTGACAGATCATACTGATGACGTCACGACCAGTACCAGAGCGTTTTTTCCCGCTGGAAATAATTTGAATTTTTCCGCATTTTTAATTCCTCATTGTGGCCGTTTGCGACAAAAAAAAATTGTTTTTTTTTTTATTGATAACCTATTTCACTTAGTTAAAGAACTCCTTAGCGTGTTTAAATCCAACATTCAAAAACGCGCGTGTTTTAAAGTTACTAATGACAACATGCAAAACCAACAGCCTGAGAAATAGGTCTAAATGTCAACTTTTTAATTATTGATTTGTCAGGAGTAGGTACTTGTAGACAACGTCAAGTAAAATATAGCAAGTGTCAACGAATTTAGCATCTCACAATTATTAGTAATTTTTGATTTGAACGTATAGGTACCAATAATAGTTATTTATGTATCAAGGGTACTAAGTAGATGATTATGCCCTGAGGGCGACAGTCTTACAAAGCCGAGGGCCTCTGGCCCGAGGGTTCGTAAGTCGCCTGAGGGTATATATATCTATTAGTACCCGTGGTGCATACAAACTTTTATGTCATACCAGTTGGTTGTGAATAATAAATACCTGGGAAAAAAGTGTCACTTCGCAAATTGTCATCAGTGTGCAAACATCATCATTTTTTGACAAAAATAATATGTTTATAAGCGTAAATTTATATTTTGTTAATAAAGAATAAGTTAATTGAAAACTGTTTTTTGCGTTTTTATGCCCGCGCGGGCCATAATGTGTACTTTATGCCCGCACGGGCATAAAGTAATGAATTATGTAGATGGTATCTAAGGTATAAAAACACAATAATGTATTGGTATGACATAAAAAAAAATAGTGTAAAGTATTCGTGGATAACTGGTCTTTAAAACATTTGCTCTATTTCGAGCACTCCGGCTGCGCCGTCGTGCTCGAAAAATCGCGCGTGTTTTAAAGACCTTAATATCCACTTATACTTTAATATACTATTTTCGCTGATATAGGTTTTAATTAATGTATTTTTATGATTTATAGTAATATATTCGTGTTTAAATTTTTTGTCAAGTTCCCTGTTTAAAATTATAGCTCTTATAGCATTATGATCTAGGCCAAGATGTCGCCGGCGCCTCGAAAGAACGTCCAAAGCATTTTCCAAGAAAAAACTTTCTGCAGATAACCTTACTTTCACTAAACGTCAAATAGCGTGTAAACATTAGGTCTGTTTGTTATCCTCCACTAGTGCACAATAGTTTACACTTTTCTGCACTGAGGGGTTTGTTATGAGGTTAGGGCAAATTGTGCAAGGCGTCTTTTACTTCAGTGTAGGGTGCCCAATCTTGCACTACTTACACCTGCTCAAGAGGAGGTGTTTAAGTGCAGAATGGGGAGGGGGCAATAACTACTGAGGCTGTCTTCAGAGCTTGAAGATAGGGAATCTTTATCTTCCCCTATAATTTCCAACAATTAAACCTTGTAAATTAATTTTTTTTCATAATACACATTTTTTCTCAATCAGTTCCCACTTTAATTTTCTCAATAATTTTTTGAGGTTAGAGAATTATCCGCTCCTATCGCTGCCTGAATCCTGGCTTTTGGGCTTTGGATCAAGGTTGTTTAAGGACCGAATTTATAGTCGGTCCTTGAAGTTTCCTCAGACCTCAAGCAAGCTTTGAATATTTAGAATTGACATGACTAACATATGACTAGCTTGTCAAATAGTAGCAAGTGTCTTTTCTTATTCTAAACTCGCGACTCCTAGGAAGATTCAAGGAATGACTATAAATTCGGCCATAAAAGGGGTAGGTGGTAGGTTGCCTGGTGGTAGAGTTGACGATAGTGATAAAAAATAATATCGATAGTTTCGATAATCATGGTGGTGAATATCGAAACTATCGATAATTTATCGATAGTTTGAAACAAATAAAAAATTATTGATATTGTTTTATTTTTTTTATGGAAAGAAACATTATCGTATCAAACCTTGATATTAGAAACTACCTAAAACCAAAAAGAAACAAGAACTCAAATTGGTAACTTCAAATAAATAACCTATAGCTCTGTTCCGACCGACATGAGAACCGTTCTAGAACGGTTATTTCCAGTCGATCAATTCATTTGTCAAGTAAGTCAAACGTTCAACTTATTGAAAAATAGGTGGGCAACTGGATATTACTGGTTCTGGAACGGTTCGAATGTCGTTTGAAACAGAGCTATTGTATTCAAACTAAACTAATGAGTCGCCGCTCGAGAGTCTGTTGTTTGTCTCTGTCTAATTTCTATCGTAGATTACACCGGGTGCAATGGCGCAGTCAGTCCTGTGTACCGTGCACCCCAAACCCCGTTGACCTAACCTATTTTACATTCAAAATTAGGCAATCCAACGACCTGTCCAAATGGCGTCTGGTTGGCAAACAATAAACAAAAAACATATGTTTTTTTTTTGGCAGGATTAAGCCTAGTACTCATAACAGCGAAATTCGTTCTTTTTTGACATAGCTTCGACAATTTGACGTTTTATGCGTGAATCAAACGGCAAATTGTCGAAGCAATGTCAAAAAAAGAGGGAATTTCGCGGTTATGAGTACTAGGCTTTATCAATACACGGGGCGAGTACTCAAATCTGACACTTTTCTGACATCGTTGACATCTAACAACCCGTATTCTAACCTCATAAAAATTTCAAAATGCCGGCTGGTTGGCAAAAGTCACGTGGTTTGGATTCCCTAATTGGAGCAGTGAACTCTATAAATACTTCCTATTCAATTTAGGTTAGTATTAGTTCATTGAATTCGATTATCCCGCGACTATCGATAGTTGCACTTTGAACTATCGATATTTTCGATTGTTCTAATTTTTTTGAAATATCGATACTATCGATAAACTATCGATAATATCGTCACCTCTACCTGGTGGGATTCAATCTGTCGATACGTAACGTTCCGACCATTTGTAGAAAGGCGACGCGGATAGTCGGGACTAGGGTTGCCAGATACTTGAATTTTGAAAATAGGAGATTCTGTATAAAATTATATGAGATTGGATAATAATATATGAGAATATTTTATGTACTGCAAAATTCCCAAATCCGAAAAAGCTCCCATCTTGACAATAAGCTATCATTTTTAGCAGATTTTGAAATGTATTGCTGGACGACATTTTTTTTTCTCCCACCTCGATGATGTCATAAAGTTAAGGGGTAACCAACCTCTCTGAAACAACCTTGGATTCTGCTGAACGATTCGTAGACCGTTTGTAAAACATGTTTGGTTTCAACACAAATTCAACGTAGCGTTCAGCAGAACATATATTCGCAAAGCGTTTTACTAACGTTTGTATCTGGTGAACGCGCCCTTATAATTGAATATTTTGACAGCTTTAACATTTCAAAACTGGTACATCAGTAGCGTACAAACTGTTTTTTTTTTTTTTTGATAAATATGCCAGATTTGCAAATGCTTTCTGTCACCTTTCCGTTATTAAGGCCGTTTTACAGCTTGTAATTGTATCTGCAATATGCAAGAAACTTGAACGAAGGCATGCGCAGAAGTGACTCAGCTGATTGTTTTCTGCAAGATTCTTGAAGCTTGAATGGCATTGCATGCGATCGGTTTGGTGCCATTTTTTTTGGAGGGTTTTCGCGCAAACTGGGGAATTTTTAGCAATTATGATGCTTGAAGTGGCTGCTATTGCTTTCTTCTTTTTAAATCGACTTATAATAACTTTTTTCATTTTTGCAAAATGCAAACATCAACAACACAAAATTAAAAACAAAAAATTATGGTTAAGGTTAGAGAAGGAAATAAGTCAAATTGCAAGGTGTAAAACGACGTGCAAGAAATCTTGAATGCAATTTTTTTGCGTGCAAAGAGTTGCATTCAAGTTTTCTTGCAAGCTGTAAAACGGCCTTTATATTCTCGTTTCTGCAAATAGGGGCCGGGTTCGTTTTTGTCATCTTTTTCGTCGATTCGCTCCGAAATTTTGACAGGCACGTGATTTGTAAACTGAAACTGGTCTTATCCAGTCACGTGCCTGTCAAAATTTCGGAGAAAATCGACGAAAAAGATGACAAAAACGAACTCGGCCGATAGAGCTGCAAGTCGGCGATAGGCAAATCTCCAAATTTGAGAAAATAATCACAACTTGAAATGATTGTTTCGAATGTAGTACTTCCTTTTATAGTTGTATTCCTTTCAAGAGTATGAAACACTCGAGCTACTCGCTCCGGTGCTCAGTCGCCCCCGATTTGCAGGGAACGGGAACAGATGCGTGGTGCAACAAACATTTTTCGAAAGGAATAAGCGCGTGAAGCCCCGGAGCTGTTCCGGAGCTCCTCCTAGGTGTGAAAGGAATACAACTATTATGATTATTGAAATTATGCATTGAAGAAACATAATAATTTTATTTAAGATTGAATTTTTGCCATTATTTAGAATTGATGTTTTCGCGCCTTAATGACGTATTAAGTCCTGCGGAATTTTTCCTATTGGTCCAAATTATTTGAAATTATAATGGCGGGAAAATCTCGCGAATTGAAAACATTCGAGGCATCGCAAAAAAATTGAAATAATTTTAACTTTTTGGCGAATAACCTTGCATAACCTCACTTTCTAGATTATTCATCGAAAATTTGAATTATTTTAACTTTTTTGCGATGCCGCAAGAAGTTGAAAACATTCGCGAGATTTTCCCGCTATTATAATTTCAAATAATTTGAACCAATAGGAGCAAGTCCGCAAATTGCATTTTGTGAATGAACTCTGTTTACTTTTTTATTTTATTGACTTCATTAGTGTTTATTTCAATTAAAAATGCCACAAACGTGACTTGTAGTTCGTTGTGGAAATAGTTTCAACAAGGTAACAAGGATGATGTCAGATTTTTTTCAGCGCCCACCACTATTTCAAACTTTTCCAATTAGCACGTGAAGATTATTCTGTACCACTGTCATGGATGCATCCAAAATAAAGCCATAATCGAAATATTCGTAAGAATCTAAGGTTTTGTAGGCCTTCATTTGCTCATTGCTGTAAAAACTCTAGATCAAAATGTAAACAAATGTCACCTGGACATTTTTTCAAATTTACCGTTCGCCCACATCCCGATTTTCCTGCATTAAAGTCTTTAATACTCTTTAAGTATGCATTCTGCATCTCGAAAAGTATACTATAACAAAATAAACTGTAATTAGCTCGAAAATATTCCGAATAAATTCAAGATAAATAAAAAAACGTCAAATTTCCTACAGCTGCCCAGCTGCCATATTGAAAAATCGTGGTTTGGAGAGCTTAGAACAAAAACCCTGAAAAATAGGCAACCAGATATACACTTTTCATTTCCGCACATGCACATGTTTTGAATAGACTCGTTTTATCGGCAAATTGAATATATTTTTTTCTAACTGATTAACGAATGGTCGATAATATTATTGTTACGTAAATTTTATATTGTATTCAGGCATTTTAAAAACTCAATAAAAAAAGGCGGAACGGTCCCATTCCGTTTTTAAATTTTCCGAAGGCATCCACTCCATGAATGCAGGTGAGGAGACTTTTTTCTTTCGTTATGGTGATCGAATTCCTGGCGATTGTGTCATCATAATGTGTGTGTCAAATTTTTTACCAACAACAAAAGGTTAAAGTTATCCTAGGATCGTGTTCGTTTTTGTCATCTTTTTCGTCGATTTGCTCTGAAATTTTGGCAGACAGGTGACTGGATCAGACAATTTCAATTTACAAATCCCGTGCCTGTCAAAATTTCGGAGCAAATCGACGAAAAAGATGACAAAAAGGAACACGGCTCTAGAAGAAATTCAACGCAATCGCCACAAATAATTTACTTATATCTATATATACCTAACATGAGTATTTTTCCACTTAAAAATTAACCAGAAATCTGGTGACGTAATTCCTGTCACCAGCACCTCATGACAAGCTGAAAAATTGTATCTTCATTTTATGTAAAAATTTTGTATTATTTCGCTTAACACGACGCGAAAAAAATGAATAATTCTGTTCAAAACCAGTCTGATCCGGATGTTTATGGTAAAGTCAAAATCGAATACCACGATCCTACTGATACAAGAAGGATGATTTCGCAGACGTTTTCTTATAAAGAAAATAGTGGCGAAGAACCACTGCTGAAAGCACGCAAAATTCTCAATCATGTCGAAAACAGTGGCAATAATTTGCCACGCATCGCTATCAAGCGAGAAATTAACGGGGAAATGAAGGGACAGGTGATATTTGGAAATAAAAAAATGCAATTTTTTA
This sequence comes from Ceutorhynchus assimilis, assembly GCA_917834065.1. Lineage (NCBI taxonomy): Eukaryota > Metazoa > Arthropoda > Insecta > Coleoptera > Curculionidae > Ceutorhynchus > Ceutorhynchus assimilis. Next base: position 28,866,818 of record OU892278.1, on the reverse strand, counting down.
AGACTGTAATTTCTTACTTGCAGGTTATCGGATTAAGCTACGGTTGGGACAATAAAAAGTTCAAATATCCAGAAATAATGTCCAACTTCCAAACTGGAAACATTTCGGCTCTTCAACAGACGATTTCAAGGGGCGGCAGCGGGGATATCGGCAATTCGGTCAGTCCTAGTCCAAGGGGTTCGGATAGCGGCATCGAATCGGATTACGCTGACTTAAACCTGTCCTGGTTGGTGAATTATAAGATCCGGGAACTTCCTCCTTTTCTGGGTAAGTTTATTTCTTATATTTTTTTTTTTTTGTGCGCGACACAATAACGCAAATGGATAATTTGTGAATTATTTGTTTGTTATTTTTTTTTTTTTGTCTTGGACACGTGGTAACCATAGTTTTTACGTGTACCTATACAAAAGGTGCAGCTAGACAAAACTATTGTTTCCTTTTGCGCCAATTCCGTCCTTTGCGGATGATCCCTTTGCCTCTTCATAGACCGTCAGCTAATGACATATTTTGCTGACTGATTTTCTTTTTGCTGGGATCTTATCCACTGAAAATTATGTCAGTGTTGAGCTCAAAAAATGAAAATTTACCTACTTGACGTGTGCATAGGCAGGGCCGTAGCTAGAGTCAAATTCGTGATAGGGCATGACAAATTTGACATAGGGCATACACTACTTGCCCCCTCTCCCTTAAATTATAAGTAAACAATCTGGTGGTAATGGCGCCGAAGGCAAATTTTCAATAAATAACATCTCTGGCAATTAAACAGAATGTCGCTGATTCTCGCGCCGACTTGGAACTTTCGCACCAAGGATAATACACACTAATAGTGAAATCCCTTGGTAAGTTCAATGCCCACTGAGTACATTCGTGTCCTCTTCTACTAGCATGATGTAAAAGAAAGTGACAGAAATACAGGGGCGCAACCAGTGTTGCCAACTGATGGGATGTGGAAATACCTAGATTTGAAAAAAAATATCCCTAGAATTCCCTAGAATTAATTTTTTTCAAATTCATTTTAGAATTATTATAACAGCCTTATAATAATTGTAATATGTAATGTATACTTGCAATTTAAAAGAAAATAAAATCATATTTTCAAAACTAATCGCAATAATCTTCAAGTTTTTTAAAAACAACATAGAATTTCCAAAAGCAATAAAACATTGTTATGACGTCACTGGTGGGATGGCGACAATAGCTTTGTTTTGGTTTGAAATTTTGAACGGTTCCGGGATTGCGCAGAACTGCTCTCGCACAAAAAATAATTGAGGACTGTTCTAATACTAGTTCTGAATCGATTCGGAACCAAAAAACCAAAACACGCTGCAAATCACAAAATTCTAAAACAGTTCCTCCTTCAGAGCAAGAACTGGGAGAACAGTTCTAGACCATCCCAGAATTGTTCTTGAATAGTTCTAGATAAACCAAAACACTCTTAAAACAGTTCGATTACGATTCTGAAAAAACGAAAACGCGTTTTATAATATGCGCATGTGCAGAAGGATTCCGAAATATTTATAGTCCTGAGTGAAACCAAAACAAAGCTAGTGACGACAGACTGTTAACAACTTCTTCTTCTAATTCGACGCGATTGTTGCGGGAATCCCCACACACATCACGATACACGAAAGACAAAGAGCACTTTACAACATACAAAAATGATACTGTTATGTGTTACTCAGACGAACCAATAATAAGGTCACTTCCGATTTTTTAAAAGAATATGTAATACTATGTATTACCTATATAATTATTTTTTTAGAATTTATTAAATTGTATAGGAAAAATTAAAAATATCAGAAAACTCCCTAGAATTTCCCTATATCCCTAGACAATTTTTTTTGCTTATTTATCCCTAGAACTAGGGACAAATCTCTAAAGTTGGCATCACTGGGCGCAACTAGCTTATTGGTTTTGGGGGGGCTTGAGCCCCGGGTCTCTATAAGTCGATTTGGTGACAGTACCTAGGTATATGATGTTTTTCAAAACTTACTACAGTACGTATTTCACAAATGCCTGAATTTGACGGAAATACTCTAATATAAACTTTGTTCTTCGATATAATCTACGTTAGTTGAAAAAAAAAAAAACAAGGTTATAAAAGACATTTTTATGTATATTACTGTAAATGCCCGAAATTCGGTAAAACCTAGGATAAGCGCGCTAAATCCGAGATTTACCAAAAGCAAGTAGTAAAAGCCCGAAAACTAGTTATTTTGAGTAAAGGGGCTAGGACAGTTCTAGGCCAAAATCAGTCATTTTCCCATGTAAATCTCCATAAGAAAATCTAAGGTTCATTCTGGCAATTTTTGTACCGTTCAAGGTCATCCCTCCAGCCTGCCAGGCAGTCGTTGCCGCTAAGCCCCGCCCCCTTTCCAGTTCCCCGTGTATTTCATTGGTCGCGTCAGCCGCCGCTGCGTTCGGGGTCTTTGGCCGTCCTGGCTCCAAGCGGCTCATTGAACACACATAGCACCTCGTGACTTGGTACCTCATTCAAGGTGCACTGTACTGATGATGACGTAACTAATAATAAAAACGTCGTTCCGCCATCGGGTCTGATGATGACGTAACTAATAATAAAAATGTCGTTTAGCCATCGGGTCTGATGATGACGTAACTAAAAATAAAAACGTCGTTCCGCCATCGGGTCGTCAACATTTATTGCAACCGCAGCGAAACCATAACTTGTTATTTTCCTGTGACCTACGATAAACAAGCTCTGACTAGTCTGTAGCGAATCACCAGCTTCGTATCCACCTGCACACTCCAGCGAACTTTTCCTAGAAATATAGGCCATCGTTTCAATTTTATTGTTGCTTATTACGTTGGCATCCTGCGATAAGCAAGTCCTAACAAGTCTCTAACCAATCAGAAGGCTGAGGTCTCTCGTCTCAATGTAAACAACTAGCCGGAGATTTTTTCAAATTATTTAGGTACATCATATTATTATATCGCTTCGCTCGTATTCGGATCAAAATCGCCACTAGTTCGAGTGACTTTTATTGTCAACATGACTTAAACCCATGACTCATTTATACAAATATTTTTCTACAAAAATAATTCCGTCTCAAGTTTTCCCCATAAGGATTTCCGGGAATTTTTGCTTAAATCATTCATTATTTATCATCAATATATTGCTAAATTATATTAACACGACCAACAAAAACAAAAATAAGGCTAACGCGTCGCATAGGAAATTACACTGCTTGAGCCGTCCAGCCGCAATACTGATACACTATTTATCTTTAGAGTAAACAATTAAACCTGCGACGATAATAAAACAAGGTGTTACGTCTTAGGCATATATGTGAATAATTTCATCATAGCAGTACTACTTAAATAAAAATGTTGTGTTAGTAGTACAGCAACAGGGGTATGACTACAAAAATCCGACCATAACCTCAATCTTTCATTCTTGACACGTGGTGGATGCGCCGTCGTTGACACGAAGGTGGATGCATCATCGGCGCCATCTTGTCAAACTTCATGGCGCCATCTGTCGTGATTGCGGTGAATTCTTGCAATTGATCGACAGGTGGGTTCAAAATTACAGGATCCTGTAATATGGAGTGTGCGTGGAAGAGATTGTTTTATGTCGTTTAGATGTCGCTACGTATATTTAATTATAGTTCAGGTTCTGATGACGTCATAGTGACCTGGGTCACGTGGGTTACGTTAGTGTGTGCCGGTGGCGCCATCTAGCGTACATAGTGCGAAGTTCGATTTATGGTACGGGTTCTGTGATGACCTTATAGCGGCCTGAGACACGTGGGTTACGTCAGTGCGGGTCCGTGGCGTCATCTAGAATACATAGTGCAAAGTTCGATTCATAGTTCGGGTTCTGTGATGACGTCATAGAGGCCTGGGTCACGTCCATTATTGCATCAAACGCCTATCATTGCGTAAATGGAGTACACGCGTTATATAATTTTTTACTTATATGGTCACGTCAGTGTGTGTCGGTGGCGCCATCTAGCGTACGTAGTCCGTTGTGTCCTTTTACAGGATGCCGTAGTGGTAAATAAAATAAATTCATAAATCAGCATGCCGCCGACGTTTAATGTGGGAACAAACATTTCACGGTTATTTTTACTTATAACTGATAAGCGTTTCCGTTCTAGCAAAAACAACAACAAGCTCGGACTTGCATTTATATTTTATCGATGATAAACATGCATGGATATTTTCACTGCCGACTAACTACATATATGTTTAATAATATATTTAAAAACATTCCAGCCCATAGCCCCATAATACTTTCAAGTTGGACATTATCTATCACTCAACTAACAACCCTTAGGGCCAAAAAAGGGGTGATATCAAAAATTTAAAAAGTACCTAACTATACCATAACTCTTTTCAGGCGGGGACAGCGAAGCTGCTTTTTCCGGGGTGTGCGCAACCCTAACTATTAGGGGAATGTCCGAAAACCGGATTTTGATCATCTGCGCACATGTCGTTAGGGCCTTATTCTATTTTTCCAATTATTTCGTGTTCTAGCGATCCAATTTGATTCGTTCTTTTACCAAAAATTTTTAAATAATTAATTGCATATTTGAAGGCCAGTTTCACCCGTTTAGCATATGCCAAAAGGGCCGTATTCTATTTTTTTCAATTAATTTACGTTCTATCGACTCGATTAGATTTATTTTTTTGCCAAAAATTTCTAAATAATTATTGGCCTATTTGGAGACTAGTTCTACCCGTTTAGCATGTGCCAAAAGGGCCTTATTCCATTTTTCAATTAATTAAGGGCCGTAATCAATTTTTCTCAATTAAATCAGGTTCTATTGATTACATTTTATTAGTTTTTTTTACCAAACATTTCTAGATAATTACTGGCATCAATGAAGACTAGTTCCAGCCATTAAGCATACGCCAACAGGGCCGTAATCAGTTTTTTCAATCAATCCACTTTCCAGTGGTCCAATTTAATTCGTTCGTTTACTATAAATATCCACAATAATGTATTCGAATGTGAATATTTTAGTATAGAAAGTCCTAAACACAAAACAGCAGAGAGGATAACATTTAACAATAGGCTAGATCTGAATAAAGAGTATGCAAATTTCTGTCAAAAAATCTAAGAGCTGAACGAGTTTAGATCTGGATCAGCGTCACAAAGCTTATTAACTGGAATGTTTGTAACTGTATACAAAAATCTGATAGTCGGGGGGGAGGAGGGGGGGGGTCACTGTCATAAACCCGTTCAGTCCTCCGTCCTCATTCATTAGTTTGCAGTTCCTCAAAGAGTGAAGACGTGCAAAACTAGTTCTCCTATACTGATTTACACGTTTGTGAGAAACAATAGCCATCTCCAGTTAGTTCTATAAAAAATATACCCCAAGTAAAACGAAGCGTTCAGATTAAAAGATGTCCCTCTTCGCAGATTTAGTGAAACATATAGCCTCTCTCCTGGGGCTACTCACACCAAAATATAATGATAACATCGCTAAAGAAGGCCTGGAGGAATGTACTCGAGGACTAAGAAAACTCAACAAAGCTATCAAACAAGCAGCAACCATGGGTGAAAAGCAGCACTTAGAGTCATGTCTGCGGAATATAAGAAGTTTGAGGAATCAGTTCAAGAATATGCAAAAGAAAGGCGCAGGACTTTCACCATCGCGTCCTGAAGGAGCAAGAGAGCGAGTGCATTGGGATGATTCAAATTCAGCTTTCAGCAGCAGGATAAGAACAGGGATCATTACAAATTTGAAGCATAAAGATCCCAAGCTGTTTTTGGTAGATTGTGCAGCTTCATTTAAACGCAGGATCCAGAATGCTCTTAAAAAGGATGAAGCCATCAAAGTTAATGCAGCATTTTGTGGGGAATTCGAGATCGTCAAAGGTGATAAAGTACTAAAAGAATTTAAGTATTTCACAACGTCTAACTCGCCCATCTACCGAAATACTAATCTTGGGCAATGGTTTAATGAAAAAGTTGCTGAACCCATTATGCATGAAATGGAGGAGTTCCAAGAACGTGACAGTGGTTGGGCCTTGAAGAAAATTGTTAATTTGGGCATCAACATTAACAAATTCATACCACAACTAGGATCTTCATACGTAGAACTACCTTCTCAAATAGCTGCGAGGCATGCCTGTGTAAACGTGCAGAACACCGATAACAGATGTTTTGCATGGGCAGTAGTTTCTGCATTGTTTCCAGTTGAGGAACATCCCCAACGCTTAAGCAAATATCCGGATCCTAAAGATGTGTTGAAGTTGAAAGGCATTCAATTCCCCATGACTTTGAAACAAATTCCTAGTTTCGAGAAACAGAATGGATTATCTATAAATGTTTACAAACTGGAAAAATCTGAGAAAAACTTCAAAGTTGTGCCCACACTCATAACAAGACACAAACAGGAAAAACATGTTAATCTCCTACTCATCCAGAATAAATATGATGAAGAGCAGGGCGAAGACTTTTCACCTGTGAAGTATCATTACGCGTGGATTAAAAATTTATCAAAATTAGTATCCTCACAATTGAGTAAGCATGATGGGAAAAAACATATCTGCGATCGCTGTCTGCACTATTTCAGATCGCAAGATAAGCTCAACAAACACCTTGAGGATTGTGCAAAGATAAATGAAACAGCTATTAAGATGCCAGAAATTGGTAAAAACATGTTGAAATTCAAAAATTTCAAAAACAAGGAAAGAGCGCCCTTTATAGTGTATGCGGATTTGGAGAGCGTTTTGACCCCAACAAAGGAGGATCCTAAAAGGACTCAGATCCATATTCCAGCTGCTGTAGGATATTACCTAAAGTGCTCCTATGATGATTCATTATCTTTTTACAAGTCATTCCGTGGTGTAGAATGTATGCAGTGGTTCGCTGATGAGATGGCTCAGCTAGCAGAAAATATTGCAACTGTATTCTGGTGTCCCTACGACATTAATATGACCAAAGCCGAAGAATCAGAGTTTCAGAAAGCTACAGATTGTTACATTTGCGAGCACCCGTTCAATTCGCCAAGTGATAAAGTTCGAGATCACAACCACTTGATTCCTAACAACAACTACCGAGGTGCTGCCCATTCGTCGCCATGTAACATTAATCAACAAGATTCACACGTGATATCTGTGGTGTTTCATAACTTGAGCGGCTACGATGCCCATTTCATCATTGCAGACATAGCTAACAAAATGAAAGGATCTATTGATTTGTTGCCAATAACAAAGGAAAAATACATCTCATTCACCAAACACATTGATGATTACCCAATCCAGTTTCGCTTTATAGATAGTTTCCGATTTATGAATTCTTCGTTGGATAAACTGGCATCAAATTTACCTGAACATCCCAACCTAAAGTCACAGTTCACAGGGCTAGACGTAGATGAGTTTAAACTTCTTACAAAAAAGGGGGTGATGCCCTATGATTACATTGACTCGTTTGATCGTTTTAATGAAGCCTGTTTGCCGCCAATAGAAGCATTCTACAACACACTGAATGATGCACCATGTCCTCAAAGATTATATCTCAGAGCTAAACAGGTGTGGAATAACTTCGATTGTCAAGATTTAGGTGATTATATCGATCTATATATGAAGACTGATATTTTATTGCTCGCCGATGTATTTGAACAATTTCGCTCGAGCTGTCTCAAAACATATGATTTAGACCCCGCTCACTATTTCACGCTACCAGGTTTTACTTGGGACGCAATGATGAAATATACTAGGCAGGAAATTGAGCTTCTTACCGATCAAGACATGTTTCTCTTTGTGGAACGAGGTATTCGAGGCGGATTGAGCCAAGTTTGCACAAACCGATATTCCGAGGCTAATAATAAATACATACCAACCTATAATCCCATGGAACCATCAAAATATTTAATGTACTTCGATATCAACAATCAGTATGGCTGGGCAATGTCACAGTATCTTCCCTATGGAGGATTCGAATGGGCTGATGTCAACATTGATGTAACCCAAGTGTCAGATGATGCCAATACTGGCTGTATGCTAGAAGTCGACTTAGAATATCCTAGGGAACTACACGATGCCCATAAAGATATTCCCTTCTGTCCAGAGCATATTAATCCGAAAACTGGAAAACCTCCAAAATCAGCAAGAGAGCTAATAAAGCTAATGGCAACACTGCACAGGAAAGAGAAATATGTAATTCATTATCGAGCTTTGAAGCAAGCCTTAGAGCATGGCTTAAAAATTAAAAAAATACACAGAGTTTTAAAATTCAAACAATCACCTTGGCTCAAATCATACATTGATCTGAATACTACATTGAGAAAAGAAGCTAAAAATGAGTTTGAAAAGAATCTCTTCAAGCTAATGAATAATGCAGTATTTGGGAAGACAATGGAGAATATTCGGAAAAGAGTAAATGTCAGGCTTCTAACAAAATGGTCGGGAAGATATGGAGCTGAGGCTTATATATCGAAGCCAGAATTCAAGACCAGCACCATATTCAATGAAAATCTAGTGGCAGTAGAGTTAAGAAAGCTCGAGATATACTTAAACAAGCCAATATACGTCGGACAAGCAATTCTAGATCTTGCAAAAACCACCATCTACGATTTTCATTACGGCTACATGAAAAAAGAATTCGAAGACAATTGTTCAGTTCTATACACCGACACCGATAGTCTCATTTATGAGATAACTGAAAAAGATCCATATGAAATTATCCGGCGGGACTGCTTCAAATGTTTTGATACATCGGACTATCCGAAAAATAATCGATACAGTATACCTTTGGTCAACAAAAAAGTTCTTGGTCTTATGAAAGACGAAAACAATGGCATTCCAATGACGAATTATGTCGGCCTCCGATCAAAATTGTATGCAACTAAAGTTATGGTAACAGAAGGAGATATAGAGAAGAGGAAAAAAGAATTGCATGATGAAGAATTCGATGAAGATGAAATTGAACTTATTTTATCGAATTATGGGGTTTCAAAAAAAGCAAAGGGAGTTAAGTCACAAGTTGTTCAAACTAAAATAACGTTTGATGACTACATAGAATGCTTAGAAACCTATAGCGAAAAACATATTACGCAAAATTTGATACAAGCACAGAAGCATGTAGTTTATTCAATAACCCAAGAAAAGATTGCCTTAAGCCCATTTGATGATAAACGTTTCATTTTATCTAATAGTTACAACACTCTTCCTTGGGGACATTACTCAATTAAGAGTGAATCCTAGGATTGAATGTCACTCAACATCAATGTGTCTAATAATTTTCACTTGTATTACTTTCCAAGTTTTAGCTTTAAGTTGTTGTTGTCATGACAATGTAAATATTTTATGTACATAGCCATAGATATTAATGTAATATTATTTTATTTTTACACTTTTCACTTTCAATATTTTTCAAGTTTGAATAGTTTAGTCATTGTAAATATTTTCTATACATAGTCATAGATATTAATGCAGTGTTATTGTTTTTTAGTTATTTTTCCTGTACAAAAAATGTATTTTTTTATAATAATTTAGATAAAAAAACACGATATCCATCCTCGGAGGTCACCAATACCCAAAGATAGTAATTGTAAAATTTATAGTTTAGCTGTAATTAATATTCCTGCAAGAAAATGTAATTCTTATAATAATTTAGATAAAAACGCGATAGGTATCTTTCCTTAGGGGACACCATACCTATAGTAATCATAGTAAATAAGTAATTGAGAAAAAAAAAAAAAAACAATAGTTTTAGCTGAAGTTATTATTATTCTTATACAAAATGTGAATTTTATAATGTTTACTTTAGTCACTTTAACGTAATACTTATACCATTTTAATTGTACTACTAATAAAGTTGAAGAAAAAAAAACAAATGTAATTTTGATAACAATTTAAATAAAAAATAGTTTCTAAAAACAATGCTTTACTTATTTTTCACAAACACCACCGAATGCGTGTGAAAATTCAGCTCACAAGAATTAGCACCAAGCCAATAGAAACAATTAATTTTCCTATTAATTAACGTTCTATTATTTTAATTCACGTTTTTTTTTTCTGAAATAAATACTCAAAGTGAAACAAAAGTATTAGTTCCTAGAGAAACTTTTTTAGTAAATCAATGCAAGATACGTTCATGCAGCCATATTCAGGGTCTTATTAAAAATTAAACTATACAAAGTTTGAGTTACTTAGTCATCTGAGTCAGTTATCTAAACACGCAATTTCAATAGGGGCATAATGAAAAACAAAACTATAATGGTTGCTATAACTAGCTAAGAGCACGTTCAGACTGGAAGATTTCGGACCTGCGCGTTAGGTCCCCCGATCTCCAAACGGATACAGGACTGATTTTAGACTAGTCTGTATACAGCTATACAGGTCTAGAGACAGGTCCGTATACAGCTGCTATACAGGTCTATAGACAGAGCTGTCTATGTAGACAGAGCTGTCTCGAAAAGCTGTCTCTATAGACAGAGCTGTCTCGAAAAGCTGTATCTGTAGACAGAGCTCTCTCGAAAAGCTGTCTCTATAGACAGAGCTGTCTCGAAAAGCTGTCTCTATAGACGGACCTGTCTCGAAAAGCTCTGTCTCTATAGACAGAGCTGTCTCGAAAAGCTGTCTCTATATATAGAGCTGTCTCGAAATGCTGTCTCTATAGACAGAGCTAAGGTAATATACATATCATTGGACAGCTATGATTGACACGGCCTGGTACGCTTAAGTGTAGATCAATTATATACAGCGTGACAAAAATAGCTAACAGGTTACATATCTAAGATCTTCCTATTAGTATTTTTTTTGTCCAAGAAATATTCCTGATAGCTATTTTTGTCACGCTGTATATAATTGATCTACACTTAAGCGTACCAGGCCGTGTCAATCATAGCTGTCCAATGATATGTATATTACCTTAGCTCTGTCTATAGAGACAGCATTTCGAGACAGCTCTATATATAGAGACAGCTTTTCGAGACAGCTCTGTCTATAGAGACAGAGCTTTTCGAGACAGGTCCGTCTATAGAGACAGCTTTTCGAGACAGCTCTGTCTATAGAGACAGCTTTTCGAGAGAGCTCTGTCTACAGATACAGCTTTTCGAGACAGCTCTGTCTATAGAGACAGCTTTTCGAGACAGCTCTGTCTACAGAGAC